>JAYGXS010000004.1:67087217-67100429 GCA_036362985.1 Ligula intestinalis | reverse complement strand
GACACATGGCCTGTTGGCTAGAAGTTGAACGTCCTCACCACTGCGCTACGGGATCGTTGCCTTCTAGGTGTCTAAGTCGTAAGTGTGTGGCAGCCTGCATTCGGTAGTGCTGCACGTATTCCCTTCCTTCTCATCTCCCAACCGCTTGTCTAGCCGCGCGCCCAGCGCTTACTCAACCTATTACCTCTGCGCCCCCGCTGTCGACGTGCCCGGGCCCGGAGATAATCGATTCCTCCCGAGCTCTAACGCCAGTACCTACACCCTTTCCTTATTGGCTGATGACTGGACAAGGCTTCGCTAAACCTGCCAATGATCTAGGCGTAATGATATGATATAAAGATACCGGAATGGTCATTTCTGGCTTATTAGTCGTCCTAGCTAATCCCACTTGTTTCGGCATCCGAGGCTCGAACCTGTGGCTTGTTGGTTAGAAGTTTAAGGTCCTAACCACTTCGCTACGGGCTCGTTGCCTTGTAAGTGTTTAAGCCTTGAGTGTGCTCAGAGCACTACAATTATCATATCCAGTCTGGTGTAGGAAGAGAAGGGGTAGGACCCGTCGGAGTAATTTATTGTAAACAGAAATTCAGAGGTGGTCGGAAACCCCGACACGCTGCACGCCCGGGCCCTGTACGCGCTTCTGTCTGCTAGCGTGTTAGTGCATAGAGTTCATGCGAGAGTGAGTCCCTGGGTGCTTGATCAACTGCTTGGCCAATAGCTGTCTACGGCACCGGTGATTGGCTGTCCCATAATCAGATAGAAGAGCGATGTCACGTGACGGCTTCTGGGGTCGGCGCCGGTGCTGCAGCCTTGCTGGTCAATACGCCATGAGAACCTACACGAGCAACCTATTCTGAAATTTCCAATTCATCCGTGTGAAATTCTATACTTCTCTGCGAGTCCAAGAACTTAGTGCCATGCAATCACCGTCTCTGTGCTGAACCACCCTGATGCATAGCAAGAACTCTCCACCCACCCTCGCTGATGATAATATCTCATACATCCGAAAGTTTGAGTTTCGATGATGTCCATTGGTTCTTCATGGCAGGCTGGTTGACAACACGGTGACTTTCGTAACTTGCTCAATAGCATCTTTCCTGACGCGCAATTCACGAGGGGGAGAGGAACTAGCGCAGTTGATGCCTTGATGTCCTCACCAAGAAAATGCCTACCGGTGAAATTGAGACGACGGTCTACAAAAAGGCTATGAAGAGACAACAACTTCTGAGTAAACACAGCAATCATATCGTTGCTCCCAAACGAAGCTGTTTAAAAACTCTCTTTTAAACGATTCAGACTCACTGTGGTAGGCCAGAAACTGGACTGTTGTAAGAGTTCGAACGCTCGACAATCCTTCTTCCTTTTACTTGCGCGTGGATTAGCTTATAATGATAGTAGAATTGCGTGGCATTTTCCAGACTCACTTCTTAGCTTCCATCTGGGCATGGTGTCGTGCCAGAGTCAAGAATACCGGAGGTAGAAGAGGATGCGTGTAGCTGCCCCGACTAAAATCCACACCAAGGTATACCACCACGCTGCCTGGTTCACAAAAAAAACACCTGAACTGGATGATGCACATCAAAAATTAAAGAATAGGGACAACGACACGGTATCCAGCTCGCACGACGTGGGCCTGCCTGCCTGCTACCACACCCCACAATCTTATGCGCAGTTAATCAAGAACTTCTCTCCGTGAAGTACTGTTATCTCACTGTTGGCGCTTATGAACTCCAGCGCAGCAGTGTAATGACGGCTGACATGAATTTCGGCCCAGGGCCCCTAAATTCAGTCGTACATTTCTTGAAGTGCTTTGACCACGCAGGCACTTTACGCTTTCGTATTTTCAAAAAAAACTGTCAGAAGGTTGTTATTGTTCAGCTGTCCTTTTTCTATCAGCATTATCGCTCGTCGGGGTTTGAAGCTTGTTCACGCACACCAGTCCTATGAAACCTAAAATAGCGAGTGAATGCTGAATCGGCCTACTGTGATCCGAAATTCGATTCTCTTCCGTGGCCGACCAAGACGCTAGGTGGCGAGCGCACATCGCCCCAACCCTCGAATGACAGTCATTCGCACCGTGCAAATGACAGCAATTGTCACCTTATGGATCTGACCCTTGACTTATGCCCGCAAACTAACCCAAATTCTTTTCACAATTTGGTCAACTAAATCAACCAAATCTGCCAAACCTCCTTCATAATCTAATTCCTCCCCCTCTCTCCTAGGACAAGGACCTCTACATGCCGATCTCGCCATGCGGGCTCCATGAAGACGATAGGTTGTAATCCAAGTGCACCTATTAACCCTGTCCAACTGTCGGACCAAAATAAATTGTCTGCGTTTATCAACGCCGACACAGCAGTGTTATGATGACTGAAATGACCTTCATCTCCTTAATTGATCTGACCACACAGGCCCCTTGTGCTTTCGTAGGCATCAAAACATTGCTAGAAGATTCTGATTGTTCGGCTGCCCATTTTCTATCAGCTTAAGCACTCGTCGAAGTCTGAAGCTTGTTCACGCACGCCAGTCTTATGAAGCCTAAGACAGTGGACAAATGCCGTATCGGCCAATTGTGATCCGAAATTCGATTCTCTGTGTTCGCCTCCCGTGGTAGATGCGCTGGGTCAACTCGGGAGCCAGACGGAGGTAGAGTAGGCAGTATCTGGGTTGCACGCCGATAACATCGGGAGGCATGGTGACACGCTTAGAAGCGGTTTCGGCCAGGCTGGCCACTTCCGCGCATTTCCGCCTCCGGTCTTCTTGACTCCGTCTTGACAAGGTGTTCAGGTGCACGCGTAGTCGAGAACTTTCCTTCTACCACAGACCCAGTTGCCCACTCGGACGTGAGATGAACTTTCCTCCTCCCAAGCGGCACTGGCAGCACTAACCCGCCTCTCGGATGCCAGCCACAGAAGCTCATGCAGGCCAAAACTGTCCCTTCAACCTGCCTCCCACAAGCCAGCCACACGAACACCAGCTGTTCGAACCCTACCGTTGGTACGTACCTCCTTCCCTATCCTTTACTAATCTTCCTTCGTTCCATTTATTTCATCAATGAACTTCGGTCTTTGAGGGAAGCACTCGTAGTGGCCCTAGCTGCCACTTGGAACCCAAGATCTGCGGATGGCGCCTTTGGCCTGCCCGCCTACCGCCGCCTGTGGTCAGGCGCTAATTGCCGGCACCCCCTGTCCGTTCTCGCTCAATGGTCTGAGCCACTTACGAACACACCCAGTCTCGCCTAGCACCAACCCTGCGCTGTGCAACAAATCACCACCAGTCTACTGAGACTAAGCGAGTATTCGGTGGCCGCCCAGGATGACTGCGGTCAAAGGACACTTGGAAATTCGCCTCGCGCGTCGCGGTCGTGGCGAGGCCGGCCTCACGGTCGGACGCCTTGCAAGACAAATTGACAGGATTCCCCTTTATCTTTAAACAATAAAATCTTCCATCTACTCTGCCTTCCCAAGACTTCTACCATCTTCTAAGGAACCGGGCCTCGAAGATTGTAGCTTTTAGGGTTAGCCATCTTAGCATTAACACCTATAAGACCACCTACGCGGACCGCAGCCCCCCCCCCCCACAACATCAAGGTTACGTGAGATGTCTATCCTCTCGCCCGTCTTCAGCATATATAAGTACATACCATTTACACGTGAGCACACAACGTATTAGCAGTGACTGTTCCGTCTACTACGGTGCATTTTCTCGATGGCAGCTGACAGGACAATTAACAGTTGGCGCAGTGGACATTGCACTTCCAGCCAAAAGGTTGCAGTTTCAAACCTCATGGTCTTGAATACCTCGGCCTGCGTATGGCTGGATGATGACAGCTAATAGGCTAGAAATGGATACTCTAATCTCTATAAGTTTGTTAATACTGTCAGTCTGCCTATAGCACTAGCCGCTATTTGGCTGACGGCAGGGATCATTTGTGAGACGACTATGTCTCCGGAAGGCGATTGGTGAGCGATCGATCGCAACCGGCAGAACAACATGATTGTGGCTGCCTAGTTAGAGCATCGGTCTGCTAACTAACAAATCGAGAGTGTGCTCCTCAGTAATCAAAAAACCTAGAGTTGCGTAGGGCTGGCTGATGACGGCTAAAAGGCCAGAAATGGACATTCCAGTCTCCCTTGTCGATCCTCAAATGACTCGAGTTTGAAGCGGGGTTAAGAATATTTAGGGTAACAGATGTCGATATTTACAATAGGCTGGAGCTCACAAATAAGGTGTTTTCGGTTTCGTTTGGCAAAAATTCCCAAATACCTATCCGAAGCCGTCATACAACCATTCGCATTGACTATAGACTATTAACCCTAAAATAGTACGAGAGGTGAATGAATGAGCGTTATTCTTGATTTTTCAAAAATTAAATTTAAACGACGCCGGCAGGTAATGCACGGTTTTTGAACCTCGGTGACATCAGCGACTAGCATTAGGTATCCTTGGCTGAGGACAACTGAGCAGCTTGAAATTGTCGTGCCGATGGCTTTGTCTTCGTCAGTACATCCTGTTGCTACCAGAATGCCAGTCGCTAGTTTTCGATTACGTTGAAATTACTTGCCTAGTATTGTAGTGTTTATTTTCGTCCAGCATAATCCCAAGATGTGTTAATCACGTCATTTTGCTGACTTTTAAATGCTCTTCTTATCGACTGTCCTCAAAAACTACGGTTAATAAAAAGACCACTTGGGTAAGATTACTGTCCCACGTTGAGTGCCGATGCCCTTATAGATTCATACATATTTTAAAGGAAACCTGTACAAAAATATTAATTATTGTTTCTATTTGGTAGAAAATTACTTCTTGTCATTTTCTTTTGGAAGAAAAGTCTATCTTGTGGTATTGAAAAAAGTCTGTGATTATGGGATTTTGTAAGATTGTGAAAAGTCCCTTTATTAATAATATTTTCCAGAAATTTAGTGATCTTGCTTAAAATGTAGGCAACCATGCGCCATGCGTAATCTTCCTCATGACACAGAATTGTGTTATTCTCCTCAGTTGAATGCTCACCGCATGTACTTTTAAAACCCCAAATGGGCGTGTGACGCCAGGTTGGGTTCACAATTATTCGAAAATCGCACTTTCTTAGAAAATAGAAGAGCGCACCTTCTTCAAGCATACAGGATTGAACACGAAGTACCTTTCCAGCAATTGAATGTAAGATTGCATACTTTCCTCTATTTTTTCTATGAACCGTATCTTAGTTCAAAAACATCGAAAATATATTTGGACCCATGATAATCTACTAAAAGCAGATGTTTGCCGAATTCACTTTTCACATTTGCAGTCATTTTGGCCCTTGAACGAGGGATAGTTCACTATGGTTCCATTCGAACTCGACCTGCAAACATCGTTCACAGTCCATCATGCTTACTGTCTCTCCTCTTCCAACGAACTCGCCATGCCGACCTTACCATGTGGGCGGTCAGAACGACGAGTATTTATCAAAACCCTGCCCGACTCTCATATTTTCATAATCGATGTAACCGCATGGGCTCCATGATAATTTACTAAAAGTATATGTTTGCTGAATTGAAATTTCACGTTTACAGTCATTGTGGCGCTCGAAAGAAAGATAGCTCACCATGGTTCGATCCTAATGCTCAGCTTTACTGTGCTACTAACGCTTTTCGATGCATTGTGGGGAGAAGCTTTAATCGTTTTGCTGCAATTCGGGACATTTTATTCCTCCTCAACTGCCTCAAATTCAGTGAAACGGGTAAAGGTGTACACCAGACAGGTCATCTTTACCCACATGGCTAAAATTCAGGATTTTAGTGTCCCGTCTACTCGAACTTGTCTTCCTGTTTACTGACATCTCATTTTCGTAAACCCAAATAACCAATCAATTAAGGGCTATTATCATCATAGTCAATCGTGAAGTTGAACCTTGATTCATTTGACCTCTGCGAGTTATTTATGACAGTAACTTCAATTTCTTCGCTTTTGAAAATTTTAGCAGGAACCTCGACATAAATGCATCCTCTGTGTCTGTGCATAGGATGTGTTATTTACGGCTGAACAAGTTTGGAATTCTCCACATCTCTTCTCCCACGAGACTCCCGTCCGACCTACAAAATGATTGTTTACACTCGTCCGAAGGCTGTCCCCCGGCTCCCTAGAACGCTGGCCGCTCTCCCTCACTCAAATGCACATGAGTGAATAATGCCTTCCTCCCCCCGGTCTCGGCCCTTTGTTCACACTTTCACGTTGCACATTCACATTGCGACCTCCCTGACGGGACACGGCGGTGTCGACCCAGCTGTCTGTTTCCCCTTTTGAACCAGCGCCCGCGGTTACTCCGCGAACCACTGGTCAAGCCACCCCACCACCACTGACTTCAAACGCTTGCAACCCGCCCCCTTGCCAGTACAGTATTGTCTCTGTTCAAGTCCGCCCCCCCTTTGACGTTGGTGTTTTCAGACCAATGGGAGCCCACAGGAACTGCCTCCTGGAATCCTATAAAACCAGATCCATGCCCCTTTGACCGACTCCCTTTGCTCTTGACTTGGAATATCCATTGTTAAGGTTTGTGTATTTAGGAAGTCAAGTTAAGCGAACGAACGTTTTCGATTAATTCATCATCAGGCAATACGGTAATATAAGGGAGGGTAGAGTTAACAAAAGTTTTAGGCAAACCAATCAGTAGTAACAAGGGGAAGAGAGGTGTAACAGGATCAAGGGGATCAGATTCTAGTCTTAATTGGGGACAGAGAAATGGGGGTGGGGGGAGAGGGGAAGGGGAAGGAGTCAGACAATTAGTTAATGTCATCCAGTGGTCCTCGTCTCGGGTTTTGTTGGGTTGTGTGACGACGCAAGGTGTCAACGTCTTGAGACTGTGTCGGTTACCTTTGGATGCTTGATGCCGCTGTCTCATCATTGTTTCGCGACGTAGTAAGAGGCGTGAGAGCGGATGTCGAAAGGGCTTTTGGCCACGGGAGCCTTAGAGCCGCTACAAATGCTTTCTGTGCATATAAAACTGGGTTTGTGGGGCGAATGGCGACTGCTTCTGCCGTCGCAAGTATCCGCTGACGCAGGAACTTAGAGTGTTTAGCCGGAACTTTATAGACTACTCTAAATGCTTGGTTGACGTCTACCCGATGACCGCTGTCTACCAAGTGAGCCAGAATTGCGCTTGATATCGACTTAGTTTAGCCTCTGTTTAACCACGCAGGGTGATGCTCTCGCATGCGCTTGGATAGACGTCTAATCGTTCGACCAATGTAACTTGCCCCACAGGAGCATGTAAAGTTGTAGATACACATTGATGTGGTCTGGAACGGCAGTCTATCCTTGCCTTCAAGGCGAAGAAGTGGAGTGCTCGAGAACAATAATCTTAACTTTGCTGCTGGATATGTACGCGAGATTGCAGCGTTCAGACGAAGCTGTAGAAGTTCGCTTGCTGGATCACCTTGAAAAGGCAGTGTAAGAAATACGATTTTCTTCTCAGCCGTCGGTATCTCCGGTCTTGGTGGACGTTCCTCCATAAACTTATCGATGAACTTATCGGGAAACCCATTATCTTGTAAGGTATTTTTAAGCAGTGTGAGTTCATCCTCCAGTGTCTCTGGAGAACATATTCTCCTAGCTCGGTTCGTGAGGCAGCGGACGAGGCCTCGTTTCTGACTTAGTGGCACAAAACTGTAGAAGTTAGTGTATTGACCTGTCCAGGTCTTCTTACGAAATACCCTTCTAATAATTGATCCATCAGATCCTCTACTAAGGAGGACGTCCAGAAAGGGGAGGCACTGTCTGTCCTCTTTTTCCAAAGTGAAGGTTAACGCTGAGAAAGATTGCAGAAGTCGAAGAACGACAGTCAACAGCACTTCACTTTCTGGTGATCAGCCTCCACACGTACACAACCACAGGCAAACCAACAGAAAAGCTTTGTGTACTGTTCATCTGAAGCAAAACTTTCAGAACAGGACGCGGGAATTCCCCACTGCGGGCGATTTGGACTTGATTTTTGACAAAATCTGTGGGAAAGCAGATAAGGGAGACAAGGTTGAGGATACGGGGGCAGGGCAGGGGGAGTATGAATAGCCTAGATGACGTATTGGCGGCCTCCTTCGACAACTGCACCTCCCAACTGTGGCGAACAGGACGCGGGAATTCCCCGCCGCGGGCGATTTGGACTGGATCTTTGACAAAATCTGTGGGTCGACCGACCGGTTGACAGCTTGGTGCTGTCCACATTAAGCGGTGGCTGTCCAGATTAACCGGAGGATTTTACTATGGAGAAATTCTGTTCCTGGCCAACTGTCCACATTAAGCGGTTGTCCACATTAACCGTGTCCACATTAACCAGACTCCACTGTAGTACCGTACCACCTTGATAATCGTTATCACTGGTTTTAGCGTGCGAGTGACTGCTGAATACAGTCGGAGAAGGCAAGGGACGAAACAGGATGCAAAAGACAAAATTACGGTGGCTTAACCCACTATGGAATCACGAGCAAGCCCTTATATAAGTGCTCGCCTTCTATCGATATGGTTTTACTCAGGTTAGCAGCACTGAGTAGGTACATCATACATAGGCGAAAATGTCCACTCGCATCCAATGGTTAGATCTTGTAGGCTCTTAAAAGCATTATCAGTGCATCATGTTGCGTACGTTGTCAGACCAGGCGAGACAAGATCGCTTTACTTATCCAAACACGCTATAAGATCATGTTGAGGTATGTTCGCTATTGTAAAATAGGCCAAAGGGCAGGCCAGTTTCCTTATATATGATCCCGCATATAGCAGGAACATGTGTGGGCCTCGTGAAATGAGAGATCAGGTATGTATGATATCACTAGTTTACTTTTTATCGGGATTTTGACTGCTTCCAGCAAAGATCTTCATTATTGCTCTTGCCTTAAAAATGAATAGGGGAAGAAGCTTTCCGAGTTTACTTAATAGGGAGCTTTTCCAATAAAAATAATATACCTCACCTAAACTCTGGTCCCCGTCTTCTCTAGAAGTTTATGGACGCCGAAATTGGCCCTGAACTGCCTTTCGTTTATAGTTTAAGCGTATTCAGGAACTTACCCAATTTGTGAAATGAGTGTATTACTACTCGGAGGTCTCAGTTTTGTTTAGCCAACAAGGGAAGCTGAGGAGCCTAGAACTCTGAGAGCTTACACGTAACGCTGACGGGCTTTCCGGGAAATCGCCTTAAGAACTACTAAGCGTCGATTTTTCATCGTCCCTGATATGCACTTTACGCTTGGTAGTAATGACAGGGACAGATATTTCTTAAGTAATTTTCTACTGATAATTATTCAGTACGCGTTCTTATAACGAAAACATTATTGACCTCGTGTACACGCGAGCATCGACATCGAAGTTACAATATGCTATGCGCGTGCTGACGCACATCATCCTGAGGGAAACAGTTTCCAATACCTACCATATTCCAAAAAAATGAAAGCTCGTAACAATTAAAGTCATGCAAAACCCATTAATTTCAAGACCAGTTTCCCATCTGGATCGTCTTAAAAAATCCTTTACAAACATATACTGTGGAGCACTATGGTGTCTTAACGTTCACTCCCGAACAAGAAGAATGTCCGTCAGTAGCTGTCGTTTGAGTTCTCCGTTCAGTATGAACTACAAGCACCTTCCGTTTCCGAATGCATACGGATGACAGCCCATGTCCGCAATGCGTTTTATCACAATGCTCAAACGAAGAATCTATTCAAGTTACCATGTGTTTAACTGCAGTTGTTTTCCTTTCATTATATTCAAAACATTTGCCGTTACGGATTGTTAAATCCCAATTTACTACACAGATGAAATTTGGGAAATTTGGCCTGCATATTAAGTTTATTCGTAAATTTTATAAATGAACAGACCTCGGTCTTTCAATTTGGGAAAAAAGTGTTTAGAAAATCAATAAATCTACAGGCCTCTTAAACAGCCTGGGCAGTTTTCGGGGTGTCTCCTGGATATGTTCCCTTCTTCAGTTCAATGTCCCCTACGAGCTGTCCTTCACCTCGTAGGATCCACTTGGTAGTTAAAAGACCTTCCACACCGACTGGTCCTCGGGCATGAATCCTTGCTGTGCTTATTCCTACTTCTGCACCTGAATAAGGAAAGTGGGTTATTAAATAATGTGGTTTGGCTCATATAGACCGATTACGGGCTGTATTAACAGCACCAAAGGATCAAATCAACAACGAAAAGTCATCCAACATACCCAATCCGAATCGATAGCCATCCGCGAACCTTGTGCTAACATTGTGAAACACACATGCACTGTCCACGCTTCGGAGGAATTTGTCCGCGGTGGCTTCTATAAATGTAAAATTTAGACATAAAATGCAAATTAAGGAGATCAATATCATCAACTAACGCACGTTAAATTAGTTGACCAGACAGATAGCATTATGGCATTCACTTCCTGATTAAACGACAGATTGGATTGAATTTATAAGATCGTGCTGTGTTCTCAATATTCTACGGCTTTTCGCCTTGACCGCTGACAGTTGAATGTTTGATACCGGCTTTCCCCACCGGATGCATACTAAAACACCATGAAGGTGGAATAACCAGGATTTTCACAAAGTGTTGAATCCAAAATCCAAAAGAGATATTGGTACTAAAAGCAATCTAAGTTACCTTACAAATGGTATAACCTGGGTTGTCTATTTTCAAAAAACGTGTGCAGAATTAAGATAATTTGATCCTTCGACTGTGCCAGCGATCACATTTATCTCGTCGACAGCGTTTTAATTGTTAGACCAATTACCTGTGCTCGATTATTTGAGGGTCACTGACAAAAAGGGCCCATGTGTCGACTTACGATCTTCGGTAACAATAGTGTCTGTGTGGGAACTGCCGAAGGAATCTATGTGTTTGATTACTTCGTCCAGTGATGAAACAATTTCCACGGTGCACTTCTTGTCTGAGTACTCCGTAGAGAAGGATGGAGCCGACTTAAACGTCTTGGTAAAATCCAGGGCCATTTGGCGCAGCTTCGGACCAACGAATACTTCAACCTGTACAAAGAAATCGTGGTTAGATAGCATAGCATGCCGAAAATATGTTTATCTAACAATGTTTACGCATGTTTTCAAATAAAATAAGTAGGCAGAATTAACGTTGGTAGTGGACCTTATATACGAGTAGCCCCAGCTTTCTGTCTTATGGGACCCGTGAGAAAAGATAAACTACGCCTACTGAAATGCATTTAGTAGACACTTAAGTATTTTGTAAAAGTCTACTCACTACCAAAGTTACATTGCCAGTACGTATATTGAAGCCGTAAATATTTTCTTGTTTCCTTGCTAAATGTCTTTCAGCTTTTTCCGATGTAAGTGCGGGGCACTGCTGATCGTGTTGGAAGTTCCTTATTCCTAGTGAGATCTGAGGTATCGTAGTCACATTCGGTTTTTCGAATGGTACAACGCTTTTGGGGTATAGCTTAGTAACATAGCATTCGACACTACAACATTAAGCCTCAATGGGAACACTTTTACCCTGTAGTCCATAAGATGCACTCAAACAATAGCTATAGTTAAGACCTCATGTAGCTTGTTTTACCAATGCGCGATATCCTTAATGAACACTCGTTTGTAGAAAATATACAATCTGCTTATACTAAGGAAACTAGCGTGTAGTTTCACAGAGGCGACATATGGAATACAATTTTTGTTTATTATGATGCTACTTTTGAAATGCAGTACAGCCGATGACTTACCTCGTGGTCGATCAAGTCCTCGCATATTTCCTTGGCAAGACCGGATTTGACATGATCTTCGTGAAGGAGAAGTGTTTCCATGGCGTTGCAGGCGGCAGGGTAATTGCACTTGGAATCCAAGACTGCAAAGGAAGATAGAAAATAAGCTTGGTTCAACTTAATATGTAACCATACTTAAGACGCCCATCAACACTCGAACCAGAAACATTGATGCCTGAGCATTAAGTGACCAGCACTGGAATAGAGGCTTGGGAAAAAGACAATCTCAACTCAGGGGTTCTTCTGTAACGCCAGTAAAAATGCCCAAACTTACTGATAAATTATGAGAGACGCACATATATGAACCTATAAATTATACGGGTGACCTTCTTTTACAGCTTCAAATTCGTGAGCGCAGACGCATAAGCAGTAAAAAAGGTTTATCGGACTTTATGAATATTTGTTGTTTAACCAGGGTAAAAAGTCTATGAAGAAGAGGTTTCAATGAGCTGTTACTTGTGCGTGAATTACCTATTTTCCTGGCCTTCTCTTCGTCCGCATGTGCATCAACGTAGACATGGCAGACACCGGAGCTGTGACCAAGCACCGGAATACCGGTTCCCGCGGCGTTCACTTGGGCCTGCACCCGCTTTATTAGGCTCTCACTGCCACGCGGAATGATGAGGTCAACTAGGGCTCGTCCACCAGCACTCGACTGGTCAGTCAGGATCTGTGAGACGTCACCACGACCCTCCAGCAGACCAATGGCCTCCACGGGGAGACCCTGTTCAGACAAAGCCAAGTGAGTCAAACGCAGCAGCACTCGGACTGAATGGAGCGACTCAGACCCTGGTTTTGCCAGAAGAGTATTTGCACTGGCGATGGATAGAGCGGCAAGCTGAAAAGGTCGAAAATTTTAAGTGCAACAGGTTGTATATATATATATATTGCTGATTGAAGCGAAAATGCGTGTCCCCGGCCATAAATGAGAAGAAGAGGCGATCTCGGGAATAATGGGTATAATATCCTGACGTTTCGAAAGCGTACAGGCTTGCATCGTCGGAGTTTGGTGTTTGTACACGCCTCACAGTCTTTCATAGGTGTTACCACTGACTTCTCGTTCGCTCTCCGTCTATTGGCGCTAGATCCCCTGCGGGGGCGGGGCTGGAGCTCCGTCATCGTCCTACTGACCAGGGTTTCTCGCCGTCACCTCGTCGGAGGGGGAGGGCAGTGTTCGCCTGCCAGCGGTCATTGCTCGCGTCTGCATCGATCGCGTCGGTGCCGCATGTCCTGCTGGCTTCCCTTGTTGGCACTTTCCCGTGTTCGTCCCGCCGGCGGAATATTGAACCCCGCCATCAGTGTTTATGCAGAGACCGTTGTCATGTGCAACTGCGTTCAAGCCCGACAGGAGGTCTTGTTGATTCACGTTGCCTGCGGCGTCGCTGACGGCTGCATTGGTGTCTGGGGTAGGTTCCCGGACGCCTGTATTCTGGCCCGGTGTGTGGTTGATAGTCGTTGCGACCCGTCTGACTTCCTGCCGGCGA
>JAYGXS010000004.1:67043302-67086817 GCA_036362985.1 Ligula intestinalis | reverse complement strand
TCACTCAACGTGTATAGTTTGTTCGCGTCCAGACGGAGACGAGAAACCAGGCTGTCTTGTAAACCTGAAGAAGAAAGCCAGGGTAAGTAAATTAGCCTGTATGAGGCATCTCCACAAAAGTAAATCATTAGATTATAAACCGTTACTTTTTGACATTATATTAAAAAGGCGACACTTTCTAATGTAAAATTAACTAACTGTTAAGTCGCGACATATACACCATACCCTGACAGATGCTTCGTAGCACATATCTTTCGTGAGTATCTAATCTACGATGAACTCCTCTGGTCATAGGTTATAGGGGGTCTGATTTATTCAGTCATCTTGCGAGTGTGTTCATTGCATCGGTTGCGGGGTATTCTTGTCCTGTTGAACTTTGGGGCAAATCTCTTAGGTACTTGAGCATATACCGGCCTGGCTAAGTAAATATGAAACTGGATCTCGAGTTCTATTCTCGCAAACTTTGTCGATAAGAATCATTAAGTCAATACTATTGAAGCCTATCCCTTTGCCAACGGGTGCTTGCAGCAGCCGAAGTAGTGTCTATACGGTTAAAGAATCCAGTGTTGTGTTGTCAGAAGATGCTAGCACAAGCAGTTTCACTTGCGTGGCCGACGACGCCAGGTGGCGATCGCATATCACTCCCACCTCCTGGTGACAGTCATTCGCTACGTGCAAATGACCTTTACCAACGCCCACAACCCAACCCAATCCCCCCGGTCCTTCTGGGTGGCTATCCACCTCCGATCGCTGTACCCTGGCGCAGCTACGCAGTGGCTACTGCATGCTCCTTTGCCAGTACCAACACCGAATTGATCTTTCCACACCCGATAGCTATCCTGAATGCGGCGTTTCGCCGCGTGACTGCCATCATCTCTTCGCCTGTAGTTCCCGGCCAGGCACCCAACTCCCCCCAGTGGACCTTTGGCTCAAGCCGGCTGAGGTCATGGCTTTCGTCCGTCTCCCAACCGCACCTAGTTTGGTCTCCGATGGAGACCCGTGATCCACCGAGGGTTACCAACCAACCAACCCAACCCAACCCAATTTTCTCCCGCTCCCCCCCCCCCTCCCCCAACACAAGGAACTCTATACGCCGATCTCGCCATGCGGGCGGTGTAAAAACGATTATTTATAATCATAGCACAGTTATTAACCTTGTCCAAATGTACAGTTTTCATTATCCCTGTAAAGATACTAACCTGATTAAGAGTTGCCGAATTCATACGTTTGCCAAATCGACTTGCTATGGGAATAATTTTAGAAGTTAGAGCCAAGTTATTACTTATATAGGCAGAGACAGGTTACCTTTAAAAACAAGGGTACAATGTGTTCATCTCTCAGATGTGGACAACCAGCCTTACCCAACGTTACATTATTTCGAGTTCCTTTTCAAAACCATCGCCGGACACGTACCTGATTATGTCTTTGAGGATGGGTACGAGCATAAATCCGAAAACTCAAACGAGTAAAGCTATCGTCCCAGCGATTGCTTCTAATTCTCCTTTACTTCTTCCAAAGACACAAATTTTCGCTTAAAACAAACAGCTTTTTATTCAACGAGGTAAAGTAGATATCTGTTAAAAGATGAGGAGCAAATTAGACTTTTGGCCTTCAAGCCACTGACCAGATATAGCAAATAAGCAGCCAGAAATTCCAATAACAAGCAAATTTTCCTCCTGATTTCCGCTCCCTTTGATTAGTCCCAGCAATTAAAAGTTATTTATATAAAACGCTTAAGTTTTAGGTTTCTTACCGTTCTTTTGGGCCTCGCGTAGATCTTTCCTGTTGGCCTCCAGAATCTCAGCCTGCGATTGAAGTAACAAATCGGCGAGCCTCTCAATAGCTGCAGCGCGCTGTTCCCCGGTAGCTTGTCTTAGGCCACGTCCAGCTTGCCGTGCTGCAATGTTTTAAGAGACAGTCAAATTGCGTGCAGAAGCTTTTTTTTTCAACCAATAAGCATGCATTGTTTTACATTGAAGGGTAAGCAAATATTTTTCTAAGTCAAAAAAGTACACTCGCAAATGTTTTACAATACAATGACATGGAGAATTAAATCATCAATTTAATACCATATTTATATGGAGCGTGCGATCGAGAATGTATTCAGGGCAGATTGCGAGACTGTAGCCGACGCCCGGCATTGCTTTGTCCGGCGTCATTGTTCAAGGCCTGCTGCCTCAAAGTGGGGCTCGAACCCACGGATCCGAGATTAAGTGTCTCACGCTTTACCGATTGTGCTAGCCGGGTAAAGCAATGTTGGGCGTCCAAGTACAAGACCGATCATATAAGTACCGAACAGAACCGGTGATTCCATTCCCCTATGTCATTGTATCCTCCTGACTATGAATGGCCGATAATGTGTTTGTCAGTCTAACTCTATATTACTTTTATTCTTATTTTCCTTCATTCATTCCATATTGGACTGGGTTCATGTTAGACACAACAGTGCTTATGTGCAGATATGTTTCAATATCGCTTAGCTGCCGCTACGAGAGATCAGAAGGGGCTACCTTTTTACTTTTTTGTACAAACTACACCAGTTTACTTTTAATTTACCAGGTTTTTTCCTAGAATCCAGTTGTACTATATGGCGAAAGGGATGTTTCATATACTTCACGCACGGGCTGGTGCTAGCAGGACGGTATTTCCTGTCTTTCTTTAGATTTCTATCCCAAGGGTCATCGCACCTACAATCTGCTCCTAGTAATAAACTTAACTCGAGTGTAATGATTACAGAAGGTTGCATGCAATAGTGTTTATTTTGAGAACGATATTCGGTCGACATTTCTTGTGGGGACCCGAAAACTAGAAGACAATCAAAAAGGCTACTGAAGATTTTTAAGTAGGTGGTTATAACATTTAAGCACCTTCGAAAGACCCCACAAGGAAACCTCACCAGATATTCCTTTTTATCTTTTGCTGTCATGCCTACAGCTTATTTTCGCTCCTGTTAACTTTTCGGTGCTAGCAGACGTGCTCTTTATCCGTTTTTTTACGCAAATCTATACAAATGCCATATAGTGGTAGGTAAAATCGCCTATTTTTACGCACCGTTTTCCACCTGTGATCATTTATCTGCCTGGATAGATCGTGATTGTCATCCAGTGTCCTCTTTTGTAGTGGTAAAGTAGTCGCAGGCTCCAGCTAAGAAATCTGAGTAGTGTCCTTATGCATCGTTTAAATTCTCAACTATAATGACTATTCTATGGTTAATACAAGTGTTGCGGTCTTTAAAACTTACCATATGACGTCCACTTTTGACCTGTGTCCACAAACACGTCGAACAATAAGGTAAATTGCTATGAAGTAAGAGGTGACACAAGAGCACCACTATGCGATACTTTGCTAACCAGCCAAAATAGGGAGCATTAAAATTAGCTATTATTAGCCTGAAGTTTCTGTAAACTCCCAAAACATCTTGGTTATCTTCTACAAGAAAGACGGCCACTGAATCAGAAAAAAATCTGTACAGTTTAGCTTATGCTACTCACTGAAAGAGAGTAGTGGAACTTACCACTGAGAGCCAAGTGTTTTGCGTTGCCAACACCCGCACCGAAGTTGCACTTGCTGCTATCAGCGGAGGTGGCAGGTCGGAAGAAGGTGCCAATTTCCTTGCCGTGTACTGCGTCGAGTAGAGACCTTGGTTTAGTACAATCGCAGATTATGACCGAGGTTCCCTGAAAACGAGAAAATGCTTTTCTACTGCTAATTGGACCAAAAATGATTTCGAATCGTCTAGAAGTAAGAAAAGGCGTGAACACACAAGCAGAGAAAACGAGAAGAAGTGAACTGATTGCTATGATATGTTGTGAAGTGAGGTTAGGCCCCATCAAACTTTGGTCGAAAACACTATAAATGTTTTCAAGTGCGCGCTAGTAGTTTCGATGGGTCTGAACACTGATAAGGACTGAAAGCGCTTTTAAGTTTGCTTGGACTCCGGAGACATCGCAAATGAACAAAGAAGATTCACATTGAACTGTTCCAATCATAAAAGCAGGAGGTACTTGAAAGGCCGCTTTCCATGTTTAACCACGTTTAGGGGAATCTTACTGATAGGATACTGGGAATTTAAACGTATGATTGTTTGAAATGGATCCAATTAAGCAAAAGGAGACTGGAACAGTTACTTCTGGCTTGCTAGCCGTCATCAGCCAGTCACACCCAGGGTTGGAACCCCAGAGATTGGAACTCGGAACCTTTGGTCATTGAGTTTACCATTGCACCACGGGTTCCTTGCTCTGTCGGGTTAGATCGTTGATATGATGAATAGGTGGCCATCGTCGATCTGGTAGAGGAACAGTCAAGTTCCGCTTTGCCCTGGAGCCTAGAATCAGAGCCCGCGCAGGCCTTCAGATAACGTTTATGAGGATAGGACGGAATGGAATGGATCAGGAAAAGCAATGGGAGACTTGTTATCTGTCAACACCCTGTCATATCCAATCTCAACGGTTAAAACCCCTTTGTTTCTTAGCCTTATTTTATGCATCAAATTTCTCTAGCACAGAAAGTCGCGAAATACTCTTCCTTTAGAATGTTTCACAATTCCTATCTTTCAAATTAGACATGAAATCATGGTCAGGTCAGCTTTGGTTTATTGAGGAAAATGTAGGTAAATACCTTTGAACTCCATATTGGTACACAACAGTTATTCAATGCATTTGTTCAGCAGAACATTTCAAAACAGTGGCGTTGCAAGTTATTGTAACTGGGTAAGGGAGGGCCGACAGTGAAAAAACTCATTTTGCATGGTTCAGAAAGTCTAGGGGTTTGAATGCTATTTGAGAGATTGAAGGAGAAAAACTGTCGCCCGGGGGAGGGGGGTGTGGGGGGTGAGAGTAAATTCGAATCGGATGGCTTGCGCTAAGAGTGTTTGAAGAATGTTAGGAGGAGCCCATCGTGGTTTTTGTCGTAATCTCAAGGGTCCCACGAGGAGAAGATTGTGGAGGTCACGCGAACATCACCGAGTGTTGGAGATGCGCCCATCGTGCATCCTTGCTGGTTACCGAGTCTGCCGACTAATTCACGAAACAGACGAAATCGGTAGTTTTCTAGACAAACACATTACTGAAAAGTAGAGAATTCAGTTTTTTATAATATGATTATTCCGCGAAGTCCTTTCGGAAACCGGCAAGTTATTTTCGGGGACGTAGTATCTATTAGGTCTAACTTACGCGTTAAACGTGTCTTAAACGCGTCCACAGGTGGGCCTGACTTGATCATAAACGTGTCCACAGATGTCGACATGGCAATTTCCGCAGGCAGAGCACTCCATGCCTGAATTGGGAAGTTTTACAGAGCCGCGTAGCCTAGGACCACAACGTTCGGTGGATACGACGTTTGTCATTCTAAACAAACATATTACTGAAAAGTAGTGATAAGTTTGTCTTTATAACATTAAAGTTTCGCCCGCGCTAATTTCAGAGGACGTTGTAGCTAGGCAGACCTAGCTTTCTCTTGAATGTGTCCACCGATGGGGACATGATAATATCCTCGGGGAGAGCATTCCAAGCTTCAACTACTCTATAACCAAAGAAGAACTTACGTGTGTCTAGTCAGGCCCCTGATACGTGTAGTTTGAAGAGATGTCCTCTTAAGTTCGTTGTTGTTGCTAACTCGAAGAAGTCGTTATGTAGAAGACAGCAATCCTGACCATGCATTTTTACGAAATGTTTGCATCAGATCGCCACCTAGCTGTCTGTAACTTAACAAAAATAGATCGAGATTAACTTAACCTGTTTCGTAGGATAATAAGCCCTGCCCGGTCAACAGGTTGGTCGCGCGCCTTTGGAAATTCTCGAGGGAATTTAGGTCTTTTGTAGTCCAGGGTTTTCATGCTTGGATTGTGAACTCCAACTTCGGCCGCACAAATGTTCCAAAGACCTAAGCAAAGCAGTCTTTATCGAAGGCACAAAAAGCCCTTTCGACAGGATACAGGACGGACATCGCAGACTTGGCTACTTTCGCGCAATGCAGCGAGGGCTTGAGAACCGTAGAGATCCACACTCCCAAATCTTTCTGCACGTCCAATTCTTGCAGATGGATGCCATTTAGGCTGTTAACCATGGGATTCTGAGACCTGGATCGGCCAACTCGTAGGATACTGCATATGTTCTCGTTAAACGGCAAAAGCCAGTCTTTAGACCAAGTTTCAAGATGGTTTAGGTTCACCTGCAGACGCTCTGCGTCAGCTAAATTTCTGACGACGTTCCAAATCTTAATGTCATCGGCAAATATAGCCACATCACAGTCCAGTTCACGGACGGAGTCGCTGACGTATATAATGAACGGTATAGGGTCAAGGACAGAGCCTTGGGGAACACCGCTGTCGACCGCAACGTCTACAGACTGCTGGTCACCGATATGGACAGTTTGGGAGCGGCCAAGTAAGAAGCTTTGAATCCACTTCAGCAGATTTCCTCGAACACCTATTTAGCTGAGTTTGTGCAGAATTCGTTGATGTGGGATGCTATCAAATGCCCTCTTAAAGCCGATGTTGACTTCATGAAGCGGATTTCCTCCATCAACTACCCGAGTCCAGCTTTCCAAACAATAGAGGAGGTTCGTCCCGCAGGACCTGCCTCTGCGGAACCCATGTTGAGCATGCGCTTGAAGGTTATGCTACTCTAAGAAACGCATCAGCTCTCGGTTGACTACTTTTTCCCCCAATCTTGCAACAGATCGAAGTGAGGTTGATTGGTCTATAACTGTTTGCAGAAACCTTTCTGCCGCCTGATCCGGTCTGATCCGTGCGGATTTCCGATCGGCGGGTAAAAAACCTGCTTTAAACGAGGTACTGAAAAGCATGGAATGTGGTTTGCCTAGCTCTTCAGCAAGTTTTTTCAGTAATTTAGGCGGGATATCATCGGGACTAGATGATTTCGAGTCATTTTGTACCAACAACTCCTGACAAAGAGTTGCTTCGGCTAAAAAAGACATGTTCAATCTTTGGATCATCGTCTAAGCCGTAGTTGGGAGGGATGAATCCGATTTGAAAATTGTGAGAGATTCTCGGCTTTTGCTCTATCCTCACTTATTTCTGTTCCGGCGCTTGCCTTTAGAAGGGGAACTGGATCCCGGTTTCGTGTGGTCTTTCATAAATAGCCATAAAATAACTTCGGATTTGTAACTGCCCGGTTTAGTAAATCTTTTTTAAAGTCTTGGCGCGTCTTGAAGATAAGTAGCTTCACGAGGCTTCTCTGCGTTTTGTATGCAGATAGGGATGCTGGATTTCTATCTGCTCTAGATTTCCTCCACAACCTCCCCTTTTTATTTACCTTATTCTTCAGGGCTTGAGTCAGCCGCTGGGGTTTGTTATTTAGCTTCTTCCGTACAATCGGACAGTGGTTTTCAGGATGATAGTATCATACGCATTCTCCTACGGTTACAAGGGGGTAAGTTGCAGGTGCAAGAATGAATTTCGGATGTGGATATGGATATGCATTACGTACGGGTTTACTAATCTGGTGACTATTACTCTTAAGGCATATCCACGAAAGTCTCTAAGACACGTAGACTAAAGCATCATTATAACAACAGTTTCCTTAGAATACTTCAGCTCGGTTTGAAGGTAATTAATTTGGCGCTGAATTTGATTAGTCGACCGAGCTCGCAGAGGTTGATTTTTAGTTCATCGTTTGGTGATCTGTCCAGGCTGTTAGAGTGATCGATTTTTCGGATCTTGAGGAGAGGAAGGCACAACCTGGCCCCCATGGTACTGTATGTCTGACAGCTGACAGCGCACCCTTATCCAGGTTAGTTGCCGGCATGTGCGCTAATTGCTCGGTGGCCAGCGTATGGGTCGTGACCTATTGAACTTTCGTCACGCAAGCTGGATTTTGGCATGATAATTGCTCGTCCATCTGGCTCCACGCCACTGGCTTTGGATGTGTTCGCCTCCACGCTCCCCAAACGGCGAATTGTTTTGGCTAAACCGAATCGCCGCAACTAATATAACCTCGCTCCAGCGATCGCGTATACTTCTTAAATACTTTCCGAGACCGGCTTTTTTCTTGTATCTGCTTATTACGTTTTTCCACGGAGTTCCACTTAGCATAGATCATGCCCATGGCCCTTGTATTGTCAAAATGATTGTTACTCAGAGCAGAACCTTCGGAAGAGGATGATTAACTTAGCATATAGAGAAAGGTCGGAACATTTCTGACGGTCATCGTTGCAACTTTGAGACTTACCCTGTCGCGCAAAACGGTGCGAGCTCATCTTTTTGTCAGTACTCGTTGTGCTGTTTGCCGATTTCAACTCACTTCTCCACGACTCTCGCACATGTCATCTCAGGGCTTAGGATGCTGTGGCGTAGGTGTTCACGAAAAAAATAAAAACCGCAGAATGTTTAGGACTGAAAACTGTCCTTAATAAACGGCTAGTATCTAATACCCACAATAAGATGCATGCGAGGGAAATGCGACGGAGGCATAAGCAACCACGACCACCCCCATACGCTCTTAATTAAACTAGCAGTAGTCCTTAACTAAGCCTTTTGCGATTGACTCTCCCCACCCCATGAGCCCGCGTCCACGTTTGGCAGCCTTTATCACCCAAATTACCTGAGCGTTACTCTGCAACCCCCAATCAGGTACACTTTTAAACTATACAAGTCCAGTCGCATCTTCACAGCGTACCACTTCCTTGAGCATACAAATTATCAGTTCGTTAGTTCTCTTTCCCAACCGTTTAAATAATCTGCTATAAAACGAAATGTTTGAGTTACACCTGCCTTTTTGTGTGGACGAATCGACATGATTAAAAATCTTTCTTACCTGCCGAACGCTCCATTCAGCAGCTGCAACTTTTGTTTCCATCCCGCCAGTGCCGAGGCCCGAGCAGCTGCCAAAGGTTATGAGCGAGGAGTCGTGGCCTGCACAGCGGTCAGCGCTGACACTGTATTCGGAGAAGACCTGTGCTGAGGGGGTTCCCGGCGGGGCCGTATGCAATCCATTAACACACGTACCGAGAACCAGCAGGTCAGCTTTCAGGTCAAAGGCCAGACGCGCCGCCAGTGCGTCGTTATCCAGCAGGACTGGAGGTATATCAGGAGCCAGCCCTTGGCCCTAAAACAGATACAAATTCGATATAGTGGCGGACGAGAAGAGAAAAGAACGGTTGTTTGCTAAGAATAGAGTTTTGATCACTTACCGATCTTTCCCTGGCTCGAACCTCGCACTTCCAGTTCACTGCATCATTTGTATTCAGGACTGGAATGATGCCCCGTTCAAGCAGTTCTTCCAAGGCCTTTCGCCAGTACTCACGCCGCTCGGCGGTTTCAAAATCCAGCGGTGTTAAGAGTAACTGAAACGGGAAATGTGATAGTCTGAACGGGATAGAAATCAAACGGAAAACAGTCATAGCAAAAAATGAAAATGTGCTAAGTTCATTTTCCATAGGTCAAGGTTGACGACACCACGGCCAAGGCCTGTTATACCAACCTCTCCACGTTGGATCAATTTCCCTTCTTTTCAATCAGCTGCGTCTCTCCGCGTAACAGTCGGCATCTATTCGCCTGCAGTTCCCAACCAAGCACTCAACTCACCTCTGTGGACCTTTGGCTCAAGTATTTTGGGGCCGCGGCTATTCTCCGTCTTCCAACTACAACCAAGTGAGATTCCGATGGGGACTCCTCATCCGACAAGCACTACGACGCACACACACCATATACATAACATGCTGATCTGTTTGGCGTATAATAGAAAGCGCGAAACTTTTAATACTTTGCTTTTTTTACCTACGGTGCAGCCTTTACAGATGGGCACCATGCTAGTCAACTTTCCGGACTGAAGGGTTTATCCAGTACAGGAGAACCGCATACTTCAGGAACTAAAATACATGAGCGTTGTCCGTAGATAGGACCGAAGCGTTCACGTACCAGGTCAATATGGCCACACATCTTCCAAGCGCTACGATTTCTACACTAATACCTCTTGTTATACTTCATATATGATGTAGACCACTGACCGGATTGAATTTTACTTCATTTTAAGGAGGAGGAGGGGAAGCAGTGAGTTATTAAACACCGCAAAAAGATATATGCTGATGTTATACTTCATTACAAGAGCAACCACCCTATTGCTCACAAGCGAAGTACTGTTATTAACCTAATGAATCGAGCAAAAACGCATTGTTCCAACCCCGACCTCTACCAAGCCGAATTCAATTACCTATTCACACTGTTTTCAAAAAACGACTACCCCAGAGAGTTCGTGCGTCGATGCATGAAACGGCAAAAGTTTAAACAAAACAAAAAGGAACTAGAATGTTCCAATGAAGCGCCTAATCCAAGAAATTGGCGAACACTTCCATATATTAAAAACGTGTCTGAACTCGTTGAAAGACACTTGAAGAAGTATCAAATCCAAGTAGCGCACAAACCAACACATGCTCTACGAAACCAGCTTGTACACCCTAAGGATAGGGTTGGCTTTGATGACAGAAAAGAGGTCATTTACAAAATTTCTTGTAGCTGTTACAATGCAGTTTATTACCGACAAACAGAACGATCGGCCTCCACACGCTTACGTGAACATCAGCGAGTGGTAAAGAGACGATATCCGTTGTCCGAGGTCGCCATGCACACAGTAGAAACTGAGCACCAATTTGCATGGGACAAAACTTGCATTGTCGGCTCTTGCTCATACAAGACGGGTTGCAAATTTTTAGAAGCTGTGAATTCCGACGAATCCTGCATCAACAGGCACGTTGAATTGGATCCAATATCCACCAACCTTAAAAAGGCCTCGAAAATAGACCAACCACAATAGCAGGCTAATGACCACAGCTGATACAGCATTATTGATTTTTTTGACACATTTCAAAATGTGAGCTGTTCCTCACACTATTTCCTCACGTTTGAATACGGCCTAGCGCGCTAGTGTCGAAAATTTACGAATAAAGTTTGTTACCGTTTTCCGAAGAATTTCTCCATCAAATTATGTTTCTCGGGATGCCTTGTTTTCAAATTCACTGACATTTAATGCAGCTCAATGCTGTTGAAGCCTGGTCAATATGAGTACGTCGATATAATCAAAACGGTGACTGCCAGGAAGCAATGACAAAATGAAGAACATTTTTATAGGTCTGACATTTCGGGTTCTCGCTCGAGCCCGTCACCAGAGACAGTCGATACATCAGTTGCAACCGTCTTAGATTAAAGAGCCCAGAAAGGATCCGAAAATTTAAGGCCTATAAAAGTATTGCTCCAGTGATTGCGCCTTCCTTTTCTACTGTATTATCCATTTACAGGATTAGTTTTTTTACTGTTGGTAGGGTCTATGGAAGCGTCTGTGGGCCATCTACTGGACTAAAATGCATAAGACCATATCGGCCTACTTGGGATCACAAAAGTATTTCTTCCTTATTTCCCACATGGCATTTAATGGTGATAAAGCATCCATTTTCTCCCTTTGATATTTTGTTGACCAACAATACCTACACTCTGCAACCCACATTTATTCTAAGGGTCTTCCACTGTTCGGATATCAAGTCCATTGTACATTTAAGGAACCAAAATATCTGATGATCGAATGAAAAGTATTCATTCTTTTATTCTCGCTCTCTGAGCACCCAGACATAAGCTCAACTGCATTAAACACGGATACTAATGGTAAAGTTCGACCGGTAAAATCCATGTGGTTAAGAAATTCAAGCACATCCTTGCATTCGCCCGAGGATCTCATGCTGTTTCCCTGCCGAGGTGTTATTTTCTACGTGTTGGCTTAAAAGGCCTGGCTTCCCTAAAATGTTCTCGTCACTCTTCTCTTGGCATAATAGGGGTTTACTAACTTAGTTTTTCCTCGTTATTCGGCATCGTCGGATAAGTCGCATTACTTCCCTTGATCAGAGTCTCTTTCGTGTGGCCATTTGGACAGTCATGTACACACCTCTTCTAATCACTGACTGCCCGGTCAGGATGTCCCCTTAAAAGGCACCTAATACATCCGGTTTCCTATGGCATTCTTAAGGGGATCTGTTTCGACCCTCGTTGCATGTGTAAGTGTCTTAAAATGGCAAAGTATGAAACAGGATATCACAGTGCAATAACTACGCATAATTAAGAAGTACTGAAGCACAAGTAGCAAGGGGCGACATCGAGAATATCGTTTTTTTTTCACTACTTCAGGCGTCAACACATAATTGGTTAGGTTGTTGACGTCATCTTTGCACTGATTGGTGGCCGCTTTTTAGTCACGTACGTACGTGCGTGCTATTATATCGTGACGTGAGCGTATCAGCTTGTCTCATGTTTATATGTAGACCCTTTCGAGTAAAGTCTAACAGCATACTAAAAGTCATTCTTCTTCATATACCAGACGGACAGCATATGTATTACCCAAAAGCCTAGTCAGCTGTTTTGCCAATACGCTGGTGCTGCAAGGGTTCGGATCATCAATGGACCCCTAGCGTTTTCCTTGTGCTTCCTGGTAGCTACTGCAGTCTCCAAAGCGTAGACCTTTAATATTCTCATTAACATGGAGCAGATAAATCGGAATGACGTTATATGGACCCCGTCTGAATGTTGATCTGAAATCTACCAGCTACAACGGCATGATCACTTGATGGGCAGCCAGAATTATAATAATGCTTCACAAGTAACCATAGTAGCAATAAAGATTGCAACTAAAAGCCCACTAAACTGGTGGATTTTGGCTATAGAGTTTCATTCTGACTGATCTACTGCAAGCTACCGATTAATTCCTAAGGAGAGTATAGTTCTAAAATATTCACACTAAGTAGCACTTCTAATTGAAGTATTTAGGCGAAAGACATCGCAAAGGCAGTCTGTGGGAGGAGGGAGAAAAAGCAGTTTGTATGAAAGCCAGGTAAATGTCTACTTACCGCTGCGCTCTCCAGGCCACAGTGGGCAAACAGTTGGCTGTAGAGGCTGACGAGTTTTGACATACCCAGCGCAGCCGAGGCTCCCTTTGGCGCGTTTGCGAGCTGGCCTCTTCCGATCGCCACAGCCCCGCTGGAGACCAGAGTGCAATCATGGCCCTGCAGGTAGCATTTTATGCAACATGGCTGGCACGGTTTCATATGCTTATCATTATTATTAGGTTGTAGAAAATGAAGGAACTACAACTTTACGAGGAACTCTACCTATGCAAATATGTTTTTAGTATAGGTTTTATGATATGCCTTAACTGGGGTATGTGAAAATTGAAACCAGATTAGATCATATAACATTCGTTTACTTAGTCGCCACGGCATCACCATTAGTTGCATTTGAGGCCGTTATTGAAAAGCAGTCGAACCGACAGTAGTGTGAAGGAACGTGAGAAAAGCCACGCAATCGGTTAGCAACTGCATCGGGCTCCGCCGCTTACAGATCTTGTGTGACTGGAGTTGAGGATGCAGGCGAGATCGTTAATTGAACTCGGGTCTTTGTTCACTGGGGCTACTTTACGGCTCTGACGGACATTGACATTACTCTGTTTGTTGCTGTTGTTGTCAAATTTATGAGTGGACTCACCAAAAGGCTCGAGAGCTCAGGAGAAACGAACTTGGATTAATATTTAGAGAGTATTGCGATAAAAGACAATTCAATAACATTTGAAAATGTATGAAGTCTCAGAAACAGAAACCTGTTTCTGCTACTCATGCCTCTGATGACGAATCCGCGACGGATATCCAAACGTCAGGCGAATAAACATATTGTCCCAGCGATCGAGTCTGCTTCTTCTCAGATATTCACATTTTGTGGATAATTACCGGCAAAGGGCGCATGTGAGTATTTTTTAAGTTCCACCACTACTCGAAGGTGAATCGAAGAGCCAGAAGTTTCAAAAATGTATGTACTTTATACATCAAAACCCGCGCGTTCAGATTGTTAGGATGGCCTAACGAACAGCCTTACAAGCAGTAGCTTGCAAGCCATAGCCGCACTCCAAGCAGGCTGTCGATTGGCCTTCACGGGCGAGTGTACACAAGCCGTAAACCGATCGATAATTCAGAATTCAAACTACAGTCATCTACTGAGTCAACAGCCAATGGGACCGGCCACTATTTTAGAAGAGAATCTGATTGGCTCAAGGGATCTCGTTTACACGCGTTCGTTTTCGTAAGTATGTTTTATCTCTAACACTCAAAGACTTTTTCCGTTGCACCCTTCTTGTCGTGTACCTCCTTTGGGAACTCACACAAGGCGTTATTGGGCGGTGATATCTCGGCCTGGGCTTCCATTACAACACAAATGACCCGGACTATGTTCATAAACAGTATCCAAGTGTAATACTGCTGCACAGAACAGTCAAAAATTAAGAATAGGGGGTTAAACCATTGAATCTTTTAAATACAGCATAAAACGTTGTGGAAGTTCAGAATAGTTACTTAGCCCAAATGCTGGAATTTTAGATATTAGATAGAGAGAAGGGTGAGGATAGCTTATGAGTATCACAAAAGTATCACAACCTCAGAATTCTGTAATACTCAAACAGATAATGATGCGAACATAACAAACGTAGCGATAGCAAACAAAAATAACCAATTATTCAACCAGAAACAGGTTGTTAGGACTGTTGAAATGCAAGTTAGATGATAATATCTTTATGTATGTGTCTGCTATGTAGACTTGGTATAAATAAACTATGTTTTCCTTAGTTCTACCTTGCAGTTTCTGTTTAATTTTTTGGCTCTATGCATACGCTATCTTAATACGCTAAAAGAAAAGCTTCCATTTTACCAGTCTCGTTAAACAGGTTTCTGGGGTAATGTGATACTTCTTGATACCGATAAATTGTTCTTACCGATCGAATGAGCTACTTATAAGTTCTAAACAGTAGGTAGAAAGTGTATAGATGGCCAGAAAAGAGCTTGAAGCTACAGCGACATAATGATCAAAATTATTTTTCATAAATGCTGATATAGAGTCTGCAAGATAAAAAGTGCCAGAAACAGTCAATAAAAAGTAGCGACAAAACAATACTATGTGACCTACTGTTCTGCTCAATTCGGCAACTTGCTCCACGATGTTCGCAACGCGTCCCAATGCAACCCCAAAGGGGCCACCATTAGCCACTACCGCACTGCCCAGCTTGACAACAATTCTCTTGGCCTTGACTAGCTCACTCCTTGTTTGGGGTGGTCGTCTCGGTGTCGAGGTAATGCTTCGGACATGACATTCACACAATCTCCAAAAAGTTCTGTGACAGAAAGCATGAAAAACAGATAGGACTAGTTTGGCTAAATGAGCAGTCAACAGTTAGAAGTATTCTTGAATGTGGTTAAAAAAGACTTACCCAGTCTTAACTGTGATTGAAAGCATGGCGAAGTAATCAAATCACCGGTTTGTAAGCAGCTTGCTTGGATTGTCTGTTCTTATATCGGCGTGCGGTCACGAATAAGCGACAGTGATCAGTCGGGGTCAGCGTGACGGAGGAATTAACCTCGGACATGTCGCACCTAGAGAGACCCAGAGGCATTAACCAATTGTCAGACAGCTCTCACCCCCCCCCCCCCCCCCCCCCTGACCCCTTGATCGGACTAGAATCCGACGCCCCTCTCTCCGTCTCTGGTCGCCCTCAGCCCTCTCCCCCTTGCTTGCTGTTTATTGGCTGTTTAAACTATCTTTAGTTGACCCAATTGTGAGAAAAAACTTGAGCTATGAATGTTGCGCTTCACACCGTGAGTTTAATCACACTTGGATCGGTATTACCCGCCCAACTTTGCCGCTCATATGGAATCCACAAATACGGGACAGCAAGTTGACTGCCCAAGCAGGATTTCCTAAGCAATCATCTAGAATCCACGAGAATGACTACTAGACTGACTTAATTCTTAAGTTGGTTTGGGCAGATTTGGTTACGGAAGACGAAGATGCGATCACTGGAACAAGAGTTTTATTTGCCTGACGTTTCGGATTCCGTCGGGAATCCGTAGTCATAGGTAATCGGCGAATGCCCGCCGAGTGCCGCGAGCTTTTTCACGATTGGGTCAACTAAAGTAATTAAGTCTGCCAAACCAACTAAATAATGTTAAAACTTTCGCCTCTCTTACCTCATGTATATTATTGTTAAGACATGATGATGACTAATCCTAAACGCACGCCCACCTAACTTGACTTGTCGTGATTGCTTATATGCCGACGTCTGTATGCTGGTGTCAGTGGTAAACACCCGTTGACGAGCAGTAGGCGAATTGTGTCAAAATTCGACTTTTCGGAGCAAACAGCAAAAGTATCTTGTTTGCTAACCAAGAGATTTGATTTAAAGGGTAGCAAGTTGATGCGGCACAAGTGTGCGCTATCTCGAGGCCGTTCACAGGAGTACACTTACGTACAGACAGTCCAGTGAGCTTTTTCTTACGCAGTAAGCTGTTTTTTCCAGGAAGAACGCCTCTAAGTATGTAGTGGATCATATCCCTACTGTGCCCTAACCAAAAACGCCTGCTGTGTTTCCCCACGTTAGTCTATGAAAGGCAGTCCCAGTGCTTTTAAGTGCAAAGAATGCTGCACTCGGCTAGGACCAAGTTGCGTACAGACTGGTCAAGATAACTGTTGAACTGTTGTACCTAAAACGGATAATTACACATCTTCTTCAGTCTGACTAGATGTGCTGAGCAATTTTCATGAAATTTTGTGCTAGCCATCGCATTAATTTTTACAAGTTCGCCCTTACCTAATTGACTGAAGGCCATTCTCTAATATCAACGGTACTGGCTTCGGGCCTAAAACTTACTTTTCGTTGTTCACCAATATGCTACCGCCTTTGGGTATCCCTGCCTACCTTATCAGCTAATTATCCAGCGAGTAGCGGTTCGGCGACTGTAGAAGTTTTCGAAAATACCCTTATTTAACACTTAGGTGCGTTGTTAGCTTTGAGAGATGAAAAGTGGTCGCCTTAAAATTTGGATGATTGTTTTTGAACGGTGTCAGAGCCTGCTAGTGGTAAAACGGCAAACAACACGAAAATATCTTTGCGGTTATGCTGTTCAGGCCCAAACGCTGACTTCTTATGAAAGGCAAGGAGCTCTAAGACTACCAGCAAGTATTACCGTTGCGTCAGAGCCATAGGTTGCAGTGGCACAGCTTGTTACGTAATACCTCTGGTCAGATAATTGTGAAAGTGTGTATTACCTCGAGGCGGCTATTCTTGAAATAATGTCCAAGGTGGAGCTATTGGGCGCGTTTATGATCCAGAACCTTTAGAGACAAATAAACAGAAACCCTGGAAAATTATCGGCCAAATGGGACGGCAATTGTCGTGTTTTTATGTGAACCAAACCCCCATTTGACGATTCGGGCGTTGAATCGCTGTATATCGGGAATCCGAAACGTCAGGAAAATAAAATTATTGTTCCAGTGGTCGCTTCCTTTTCTTCCGAACGAACTTAGAGTGCTGTAAGCAGTGAGACTAACAGGATGATAACCGTTTTACATTGCTCATTACCAAAATGTAGGCACAAAAATTATAGACAGGAAGGGATGGCTCGGACGTCATATTTGTTGTAGTGCCGTAGGGCCCCTTTAATAAGGAACCATTGCAATTTAACAGTGCATGCTTTTAAGAATATGCTATCTAATCAGTTCGCAGACTTTAAAAGCAAGGCTTCTGACGAATTGTGATAGTTAAAAAAACTTGCCGGGTTGTTAAAAGTGAAGAATATGCGCTGAGTGCTGTGGGGACACAAGCCCCAGAGTCAAGCTCGTTGAGGCTCACTCTCTCTCTCTTTCAGACACAAGCACCCTGTCCAAATTGACCAGCTACTTGATGCGACGATTTGGCAACAACTGACAGAGTTCACCCACCCGTGTAGGCGTGCCACGCACTACCTTATTCCCCGAAATGCACACCGAATTCTCACGCAAAGAGGGTGGATATGTAGGAGTCTGCCATCCAGTGCAACTGCACTGACTCGTCTGCTATGACTTGCACTCCCGAGGGACAAATTATTCCCTCCGCGTGCTATCGGCCTTTTGAACACTATTGGTTGGCTCGCCGCTTGATAAGTGTGTAAGAGGTCAATCGATACTTTCGCCCCATTGGATTGGTTCCAGGCGAGAGAGGGCTTACATCACGGCAGGCGAGGCTTCAAAATAGTACACTCTTTCACCAACTTAACTGGATTTGCTGACAATCCTTACGGTTGTGCCTTTTTTATTCAATATTGTGTGCTCCTACTAACCCGACAACGAATGTTCGCCCAAACAGACACAATGGACATGATTAGGCTTAAGTGTATGCTCTCCTTTTATCCATTTACCTCCACCCATAAAAGCTTCTATTACCACCGGTTTCTATTACACGCGGAAGTGTCCGTGAGATACGATGTGGTCCGGCCGGACAATAGGCGATCTAACGTATCCCAACACGTATGAGCTAGTGGAATAGGATAAGGCGTGGAAGGCCATAGTGTCAGGGAGAATTTACTAAGGTAGGAACAAGCATAGAATGTAAGCAATAGGAAAGTGACTCTCAGACAAGTGCAGTCCAGCCATGAATGGGCCGGAGTCCAGAAGTCTGCAACCGAACAGTAAGCCGTTGGCTCTGGAAGTGACTGGGTGTAAACAACTCCACCTACACTGGCCTTGCGAAGTGGTGGCCAGTGAGCCAGACAGAGAATGACCTTGAGAGGTTTGTCACCGCGGCGTCCGAGGGAAGCATGGATTAGAAATACAAGGTCGCTACATGTCTGTTGGTGCCTGAGTAGTGTCGTATATTGCGTCCTAGCCAAAGAATCTTCATCCTACTCGGCCCATGTACTGCGATGACCACTAGAGAATGCTATGTCAGTTTCCATAGGGGGGCGGATGAACTGGATGAAATAAAACACAGTTGCTTATATCATGTATCTGCAACAAATTAACTCTTATGCTCCGAAAAGGTGGGTTGCCCGATAGTCTAGCTGCTGACTACTTCGGCACGTCCGCAGGTGACGCATAGTGAAGCGGCCTTAAGTTACGGTTAGCTTCAAAATAACCAGACTCTCAGGTCTGGCAAATAATTATTCAGAGACCAACAACAACAGTGCTACCAGGGTACGGTGGGCTTAGTTCTAGCACGACAAAAGCCTATAGCATATCAGACAGCCCAAAGACGGCATCATGACATGGCGGTCATGAACCGTCATTAAATAAGTTCGCTTATCATCACATTTAGCCAAAGCGCTAGAGGAGAAAACCTCGAACAAACAATCCGAGCGGCTGTTGGGGACCCTTCTATACTCATAAATCCTAATCAACCTCATGAAACTATGTCCAATATCAGTGAAAAGATTCATGCTACGGCGTCTACGATAACCAACGCGCTCTGCAACTCTGGTCCAGTGGTGAAAGCGAATAGTTTACGATCTGGACTACTCAATCGGTATCGGCCCCTTGGTATTGGATGCTGGAATGTGCGAACGTTCCTGATCGCTGGTACCCAAATACTAACAGTACGCAGTCTTTATCAGGACAACGTAAATGTCTGCTGCCTGTATAAGGTTCAAATTCCGAACTAAGGTGCTCGGAAAATAAAGATGCCGGCAGACAATTCACACCACCCTATAATCATGTGACCATTTGACTCCTCCGGTAGACATGTTGTGGCGATCGCCCTCTCGCAATATGCAAATCGTGCCCTACTGGCTTGGAAGCCATTCTACGAACGGATGGCTTGCGTGCGACTGAAGAGTCACTTTACAAACATATCGATCGTCTCCGCGTTCGGAACATCCTCCGCTGCTAACTATCGCGATAAGGAGACGTTTTATTTGCAGCTGCAAGCATGCTTTGAAAGGCCGTGATCTGATGATTGTAATCGAGGGTGTGAATTGCCGGAATAGACCTGGCGACTCCACAAACAGTCATCTTACTAGCCAATTTGAACTTGGTTCTTGATGTGAGAATGGCGAAATATTACGGAACCTTGTTTTATCAGAACCGGCTTTTTTACGAACACCTGATTTGAGCACCGCAACAAACGTCGGCTAACCTGTTACTCAAACGACGGTCAAACGCCCAGTCAGATTGACTACATTTTAGACAATTAAAGGCCTCGCAGCTGCGTTCATGATAGCATATCTTTGCGTAGTGTCGAGACTGGCAAGATCCATAGGTCTGACCTTGTTGGGACACACTTGGAAGATAACCTCTCATCTGCGCCCAAAATACATGCGCTAGACGTCTCGATGTCGCCTCGGCAATGCTGGATTCCTGAGGCCCTGAGTAGAGCAATACGATCCCATTTTAGAACTCGAGCTGATGGAGATCAAAGTAGCCAAAGGTCATCACTGAAAATACCAGTCTATGAGGTAACTTAGAAAGCTCTTGGATACACCTTGCAATGCCACAGTAATTTGACCTACAGAAGAAGAACTTGTCTGCTCAGACATCTCAAGCGGAGTGCCGTAGTGATTATTATTTCCGCCAATTCAGAAAGATGACGGCAAAATCGCTTGGGAGAACCGGAAGAAATACTGGACTTAAAAGTGACCTTTTTTGGAGCAGGCCTCGGAAGTGTGTTATATTCGAACTCTCTATCGGTCTATCTGGAAAGTAATATGCGCAAATATTTGAGGTCCATATATCTTATCGTTTTAATCATCCCCCAAAGAAGAAGAAGACGAAAGTTCAAGGACATTGACCGAGTTATATTGGGACTGACGTTTCGGACACTTTTTTCCATCGTCAGAGTAACGTGGTGGTTGTTTCTGCTTGCCCTGCTGCATGCCTGTCATTAAATCCGTGTTCAGCGCACGAACTTTGATCTGCCTGTTCGCTGCTGACTGCCCGTGAGATTGACAGCTGGGGGTTCGTGTGACCTCTGTCCCCTTTGCGGCTGTCGTAATTGTTGGCAAGTCAGTGCGCTTACTGGCCTGTCCCTGTCCACCGACGGACTAATTAGTTGTTGGTGCCCGCATGAGTTCATGTCAACCTCGTGTGCACGGTAGCGGTGAGGGAGCGTTCCACGCTGGTCACCTGGTCCCTGGCCGACCCCTCTCCTATATTCCTCTGATCTCAGTTGTACTCCATGCTTTTGTCTTTTTCGCCATCCTGTTAGCCTTGTTCGAACTGACTCGAGCCGTTTGCGTACCGCCTGGTAAGCAGGATGAAAGTCTATGGCTCTGTTAAGTGTGTCAGTCGAAGACCAACATTCCAGCAGAAGTCTAGCCAGAAGTCTAGCTCGGCCTATTATCCTTGCATTGCCGAAGGCGAAGGTGTGGTTCTTCTGCTGTACCTGTTGATATTCCATAGACAGCTTATCCTTGCGGTTGATTGCGAGCTGATGTTCATGAAACCTGGTGCCAAGGCTGACTGTTCCATCGACGATAGCTGGTCTTTGGACACCTTTAGCTGCTGTCCGATAGTTGATTCCGGCTTGTGAGCCACACCGATCCCAAATGGCTTCAGGATTCTTGCAGTAACCTCGGATACGTTCTTCACATAAGGAATAGCGAGCCAACCTTGGAGCCTTCTCCTTTCGACCGCTCAAGGTCGGGCTTCTTAAGACACTTGCGTATGAAGGACTCTGGATAACCGTTGGCTTCAAAGAGGGCATGCAAGTATTTAACCTCCGCCTTCTTCCCACTGTAGTCGCTGCAGTGTGTCTAAACGCGTTGGAAGAGGGTCCTAGCACAACTGGGTTTGTGCCCACTAGGGTGGTTGCCTCTGAAGTGGAGGATGCGCATGATGTTGGTTGCCTTACTATAAACCGTTGTCCTTATCTTCCCATCTTCCAGCTTCTTCACTTGTACGTCGAGGAAGGGTAACTGATTGTTTTCATCTTCTTCCATAGTGAAGTGGATGTCAGGAAGGATGGAATTCAGCAGTGCCTTGAATTCCTGCACTGTGTTCCTTTTGATGATGACGAACGTCTCGTCGGCGTTTGTGGCCCAGAATTTCGGGGGAGAAGAGCTAAAGATCAGCCGCTCGAGCCTCTACAACACAGTTCCAGCAATAAGGCCAGCAAGAGGCGAGCCCATCGGTGTCCCCTCCTTTTGTTCGTAAACTTGGTCATCGGACGTGAAGCATTTTTTAGACACAGTCCCAAGAGCTCGATAATATACCCTCGCTTAAGTTTTTGGTTGGTTTCATCGTATTTCTCTTGGAGAAGACCATCAATCGTGTCGAATAGACGTGGAATAGACGTAAACAAGGAGATCACGTCACACGATGCCATCACATCGTCTGCTTCCACTTCCGAGTGTTGAATGCGGGTCAAAAACTACCGTTACCTAAGTTTTATCGACGTTGCTACGAAGAGCGTCGATATTGTCCTTCTCCGATGACTCCAATCTGTGTGTGGCTCTAAGTGGAGGCCTAACCACACCGGATTCCACACCGGACGTCGATGTGCGAAAAAGATATATAAACTGAGACGCATTCTTGAAGTTCACCATAGTTACGAACAACCAACGGGCGTCTGCCTTCTTAACTATGCCACTGCGTTCTATTCCGCTCATGGTGAATATCTACGGCAGCTAATGGCACTGGATGGTGTACCACCATGATCATCGTCACGCTCAAAGCCTACTACCGCTCCACCACTGCGCACGTTCTGATCCTGAATCGTTGGCTATTCGGTCTGGAACGCTCTGATCTGTCGCCCATTCCGTTCAACGATGCTGCTGACTGCATACTCGGGAAGGTCCTACATGAAGACGATGGTTATGAACACGCACCCGGATGCCGGCTGACTGATTTCGACTACGTAAACGATATCGCTTTACTAGCTCCAAGCTTTGGTGATCTACAGTCTATGGTAAACAGGGTCACTAAATCGTTTGGTTTCTCCATTAGCGCTGGAAAGCCCAAAACGTTTTTGTGCTGCAGCCCTGTCCAAAAGGAAGGTGCCTGTCTAAATAAGTTGTCATAAACCAGAAGAAGTAGAAAATTTCAAGTACCGCGGAGTGAGGTTGCTGCTGATTGTACATAGTAAGGGTGGCATTGTCTCCCAAATCGATGCAGCTTTTCGAGTTTTCTCAGGCATTAGATAATGACCATGGACCCGAAGCGATATCTCCATTGCCATTAAAATGCATGCGTACCATGTATCCGTTCGGTTCTTCCTCATCTACCGCTATGAATGCTGAGCTATGCGCGTGGAAGTCGAGAAAAAACTGGAGGTATTTTACCAATGCTTTTTGAGGACCATCTTTCGAATGCAGTACACCGACTTCGCCTCCAATAGGACAGTCGACATTCGCTGTGAAGACATCGCAAGGAAGCCGCAGGCCATGCAAAAACGACAACTGAGGTGGTTTTGACACATTCTTCATCGTCAACCGCACGAGCTCAGTGTGACTACCCTCCATCCGCCACCGTTACCCAATTTGAGACGTCGAAGAGGAGGTCAGTTCAAAACCCGACTCGACTCAGTGCGCCGGGGCATGGTTGAGGTTCTTGCACCTTCAGTATTCGGCCTCCGGCGTTGGTGAAGAGAATGGATTGAACTTGTAGGAGTCTGCCACCCAGCACAACTGCGCGTGACGCATCCTGCCTTCGCTCTGCTAGGCTCATCTCCCACGTGTAATTATCCACTCCGAGCGCACTATCAGCCTTTTGCACACTATCGATCAACTCTCTGCTTAATAAGCGTATCAGTTCCAAATCAATCGATACTTCCGCTTAATTTGATTGGCTGCAGATGAGACCTTCCTCTTGTCGATGCAACCAATTACGACAAACTTCCCAGATCTACTGCCACAGATCATAATGCGTGGAGCAGTACCATCCGAGACCTAAAAGAGATCGGCTAGATCAAACATGGTCGTATTAGCAACAAGTGCATTTAATTCAGTGCAACTCATGTGCGGCCTAGTAACACATTTCTCCAAATTATTTAGTCTAATGCAATGGTAAGTAATCCCACCTATCCCACTTTGTTAGAGTCATTAGCAAGATTGCTATGCTTCTGGCACAAATGATCAGTTACATCCATGTTACTATGCGGTAGTGAACGCAGTGAGACACGGCAGTCATATACTCGAGACCAATTGCATTGATTTATGGACATAACACCCAACTGCATCAACACACTTAGATTTTCCAAATTAAAGAAAAAAAAAACAGGTTACCACAGTCCACTTTAGATCCAAGACAGATGCCAATTTTACTAGAGACCGCTGATAGAAGCGAACAGAACTGTTCACTTCACAAGAAACAAAGTAGATGCGATCACTAAAACATGGTGTTTGCTAGTCTGACGTTTCGGAATTTCTCCCAAACACACCATCAGGTACGGTTCCAGAATATTGTAATGAGTGACAACACTAAAGGGCGCAGCGGCCTGATGTGATGACTGCCTTTTGGTCTCTACCACGGTGGTAAATTACCGTGATTACAGCACTGCTGTCGGTGCGTGACGTGACGACCGCTCGGCGGCAATTTGGCTTTGTCACGTGCTGGGCACCCATTGTTATAACGGTGGCCCAGGCCAAAATATTCGCCGTCTATGTTGATTTCGCCGTCTAATCACGCCTCATGTGAGCCCTCAAAGAGAGAACACGACAGGAAGTGTGCAGAAGCGGAAGTCTTTGAGTGTTCGATGTACAACAAATTTAGTGAAACAAACGTTTGTCGACGATGTCCCTTGAGCCAATACGATTCTCTCCTGAGGTAGGGGCTAGTCCCATTGGCTCTTGGCTCAGTGAGCGAATGTAGCTAGAAATTCAAATTATCGATTTATTGTCTAGCTGGAAATGGTAGCTCGCGCATAGGCCGATCGATAGCCTATTGTGGACGCGGCTATGGTTTGCAAACTACTGCTTGCGAAGGCTGTTGTTAGTTCGCCCTAATACCCACATACTCCCCTTCCCCCATCCCGCATGGCTGGTAATTTTGTCCAGGCTAAATTGCAGCAGAGACAGTGGAGCCGCAAGACCTTTATGCTTATTAATCAACTGCGGACCAGAGAACCCTCTTTCACGGCTCTCGCGGTTGTCAGACCTTGTGAGAACACTCAGTCGTCAATGCAGTTGCGCACGGGCGCTATATCGGTGGTTTAAGATCCTCTGCATCGAACCAGAAAATAAGGTTGCTGAATCACCGTACCTTAGGCCAAACGGCTACGCAAGGAAGTTTTTTTAAATATTTGTATACGCAACCAGGGCGAGAGCTTGGAGAGTACTAGCCTACGTAAAGAACGTCTCGGAAGTCGTTAGCCGCCTTCTTACACCGCTCGGAGTTAGAATTGCAAACCGACCAGAGGTAACTATCAGGCCCGGTGACGGTATGTCTAATTATCGACTAAGCTTTATGCCACTAACCGACAACAGTGCTATATTACTTTGATCCAAGTGTGAGCAACTCGGCGACCCCTGCGGGACTCGATCCCACACCAGCATGTGCAAAGGTCAACGCTCTAGCAAATTGAGCTGCGAGACCCCGAACTAATTTTGATTAAACTCACGACTACCGGCAGGGGTCTCGCGGCTCAGTCGGTTAGAGCATTGACTGTACTAAATAATTCCCCCCTTGCTGGCGTGGAATGGAATACCACTGAGGTCGAATTAATTATTCAAACCCCTTACTAATAGTGAGGTAATCATGATGATTAATGACTCGGTTACAGATAAAAAGCCATAATATCATCAGCTATGACCCCCAGTGGTGAATACAAGGATTGACAGTTAGCATGTGAGGATCTAGTAATTGCGCCATTTCTGTCCCCTCTGGGTGGGGGAAGGGGTGGGGGGCTGCAGTGTATGCCATCTGTTGTGTCTGGAAATCACACCACAAATACACAACTAGCGACCGGTTTAGAGCTACTAGGCTGCAATGAGGATGTGATAGATCAAGGATAGGGGGGTTCACACTGGCCCGTGACACGCATTTGTCGGACAGCGGGGCTCCCTAGCGAGTCCACCGCTTTTGCCATACATGCGGCGACAGGCTCTAGAAGCAGGCTTCATGGTGCGTCAACTACTGCAAGCTTTTATCTTACCAACCGGTGCATAAACTCGGAAAAGGTTAAGAGTGAGGCCAACTCTAGGAATCCTTGAATTTCCACCGCCTATTTCGACTATATTCACTGAAAGTAAGCGCGGCGACTTGTGTGTGAATTAGGTAAGACTCCTTAAACTTGCACTGCATCGTCAACACACTATTCCACCTGGCCGGGAGTCATGCCTAAGTCAACTTCGAAAATGTCAGAATTCCGGGATCTGAATTATAATTCATCTTGTGCTCACCGGAATAAATTTGGAGATTTGCAGACGTTCCGGACTACTGGGCCTGCTGTCCTTTGTCTAAGCGAATACTGACTGCCATCGATGAGCAGTTACAGTTGCAGCTGCAAGTGGTGGCCTTGGAATGATCGATTTTTTTTGCCGTTCGCTGTCTGGCCTTGCATGTGGATTTTGGCTGACGTGACGGCAATTGGCGGTCTGTTCTGTTCCCAGGGGAGAGGATGCTGGCAATCCTGCTCCCTCTTCCGGTGGTTTCGTCAGAGATCCGTCTTCGCCTGCAAATATTGACTTCGGTTTGACCGTGCCCTGGCCTTTATTTACGTAATGGTGCAGAATTTTGTAGGCTGCAGGGAGGTCCAGGTGCCTGTTTACAGCATTGGCGTCTGAGTACCATGCCTCAAACGTCAATCTTTCAGCTTTTGAGGTGTCCCGGTCAAACCGAAGTCAGGATTTGCAGAAAAAATGGCCCTGTGACGAAACCACCGGCAGAGGTAGCAGGATTGCCAGCATCCTCTACCTTGGGGACAAAACAGACCAGTATTTGCCGTCACGCTTTGGTCACACTTGGTGAAGACCAAGTGTTCAATCCGTGGAAGGACCACTTCAGCAATCAGGCCTTATAGGAAGAAGCCCGTTGGTATGCCTTTAATTTGTTCATACATTTGTCCTCCAAATATGAAGAAAGTTTTAAGGCAGCACCGCAGAAATTCGAGCAAATGTTCAGACCTCAGGGGCTTATTCCCCTCGTCGTTGTGTTCAGTTAAAAGTGGTCTCACAACATCAATTGCAAGTTGCTGTGGGATAGAGGTGAAGAGTGATGCAACATCAAAGGATGCCATGGATTCGTCTGGCTCTAACTTCAGATGGTTTATTCGTTCAAGCAAAAGCTACGGCTGTCGTTCAGTCTGCTGCCAGGAACTTCAGATGAGCAAATATCCATTTTGCCAAACCGTATGTGGGGGTGCCACGAAGGGAGACGATTGGCCTAAGTGGTATGTTTCCTTGTGTACTTTCGGCAGACCATACAATTATGTTGGGGCTGTGTCCGTTGGTTTCATGAAAAACCAATCGGTGGGCGTGATTGCACCGTTTGCTTTGAGTTTTGCCAGACTTTTGTTCATTTGAGGAAGCAGATGTTTCATTTCACTAGCTGGAAATGACTTATACGATTGTTGATCGTCAAGTAGGCTCTGGACGTTCTTTTGGTAATCAGATTTGTTGAGCATCACTGTCGAACGACCTTTGTCAGCCGGCAGAATGATTATGTCTTCATCCGCTTTAAGGCTTTTTTTAATTCTCTCTGTTCTTCTTGACCTAGATTTTCACACATTTTGTGTTGCATAAGCAGCGATGTTGTTTTATGGCGGATTAATTCTTTTTTTCTACTGAGACATTTGTTGATTGAAGAATTGACTCAAATGCGGCAATGAACTATGTGGGTGAAGCGTCTGTGGTGTTGAAATTTGCTCCACGTTCTAGGACTGCAAGTTGTGTGCTGGTGAGAGGTTTGGAGGAAAGATTATGGAAGAGGTCACCCGGAGAGTTCGTTGTGTGGAGCGGTCGCAGTTTGATCAATTTATCCGCTGATTCCTTGTTCTTCTTGATACGGACCTGTCGTCGTGTACGGATCGTTTCCTCAATATTCTTTGATTATTCACTGGCAATTTTCAAGAAGTTTGATTTGCATCCGTCCACTTCTATGTAGTAACGTTGCAGCCTTTGGTGGAAATCTTAAATTAGCACCCTAGGCATGCTTCTGCTGTGTCGTGCCAAAGTCTCTCTTGCCAAAGTAGAATTTACAGGTGGCTTGTAGGTGACACATTTTGGTGACAAGTTTTGGCCCAGACAGCGATGGAGAAAGTGCAGCTGCGCTTTAGTTGATGCGATCCAAAGGGCGAATTTCTCCTAACGGTGTACAACGCGGAGCGCTGAAGGCTCGAAGTGCGAGCTCAAATTCGAAAATTTCAGAATTCCGGGTAATGAATTATAATTCATCTTGTGCTCACCGGAATAAATTTGGAGGTTTACCAACGTTTCGGACAGCTGGGCCTGCTGTCCTTTGTCAAAGCGTATACTGACTGTCATCGATCAGCAGTTTAAGTTGCGACTGTCTGTGTTGGCCGTGGGCTGGTTGATTTTTTTCTCCGTTCGCTGTCTGGTCCTGCATGTAGATTTTGGCTTGGTGTGATGGCAATTGGTGGTCTTGTAGGAGCCTGCGCCCCAGCGCTGCCATGCTCACTCATTCTGCCTGCTCTGTCAACCTGGCTAGTCAATCGATTTTTGGCGCATCGCTGATTACTGGTTCACACTGGACTCGCCTCGCCACTTATGATGACTGATCTACTAAGCGTGAATTGGCACTCAATCAGTTAATCGATTTTTGCGTACCGCTGATTACTGGTATGCGCCGGATTTGTGGTCAGTGCTGGCAGAAACACACTTCACACTAAGCCCAGTCAACAAGCAAGGCGGAACTCACTCGGCCTTTCGCCCCGGTGCGCGGCGGACGCGAGGCTGCGGCTCTCTCTCTCGCTCCTCATGGTCGAACTCCACCCCTGGCCGAGTCAACCGTTCCGCTACTTCTTCTCCTACTTATTCTGTACAGAATACAACCTCCCTCTACCTTGGCTTCCACGACTTCTATCTTCTATCTTCTTCTGGAAGATTGCAGTGGTGAGGGTTTAACCGGGTATAGTGACCATAAATATCACACTAAAAAGGAGCCATTGCAGCCTGACTCTCGCTGCGTCAGTCTGTCACTCCACAAAAACACGTGCAAGCTTGAATGTGCGACCGCAGGTGTCACACTGCACGCTTATTACTTTATGCGCAAAGATTTGAGGTCCAGGTATCTTATTGTTTTCATCATCCCCCAAAGAAGACGAATAAGAATAAGGTACGAGGACATGGACCGAATTATATTGAGACTTCAATCTACACTCTGAATCCTTGGCAAGGAAGCACAGTCACTGGTACAACCACTTTGACAACCCAACACTTGGGGTGTTACGTAATGGTACGATGGAGCGTAAGGGTACGATGGAGTGTAAGGGCACTCTTAGCTTGTGCAGCTTTGGTAGGCCATAAAAACGGGCCATTGCAACATCTATGGCTTTTACAGCCAGCGCTTCCCTTCTCGTGATGGCTCGTGTCTTTCTTAACTTGTCGATCGTCTTATTTATGAGATTTTTGAGTTTCTCGAACTCGTTGACAGTCGATGGCACGTAAGAATCCTCGTCCATCAACAGATTTTCTACCTTTGCACAGTACTCAACCTTATCCATGACGACCGTTGAGCGCCCCTTGTCGGCGAGCAGGGTGACGATATCGTTCATCTTCCGTATTCTTAGAAGGAAAATGGTTTGGCGTAAGGCAACCAACACCATGCGCATCCTCCAAATTAGAGGCAACCACCCTGTTGGTCCCAAATGCAGTTGTGTTAGAACCCTCTTCCAACACGTTCAGACACACTGCAGGGAAGACAGTGGGAAGAGGGATCAGATTAATTACTCGTATGCCCTAGTAAAAAGAAACGGTTATCCAAAGTCCTTCATACGCAAGTGTTTTAATAAGCCCCACCTTGAGCGGTCAAAAAAAGGAGATCCGAAGTTCTGGCTGGCAATAATTATCTGAAGAACGTACCAGAGGCAACTGTAAGAATCACTAAATTATTCGAGATCGTTGGAGCAGATCATAGGCTCAAAGACCAACTTCCACTGGTATAACAATCAGCCCTGATCTACAAAATACCATGCCAAAACTGCAATGCAGGGTGTTATAACGTTGGGGGTGCCTGCGTCGACACTGGTTATAGCCACAGTTGCGTGTTAGGAAATAAAGGCAGACAGGATAGCAGATAATAGTTTACTGTGACTGTTTCCGCTTGTACATCAGCTCTGTCTTCTGGGTGTCCGACAGCTTGTGATGTGTCCGTCATCATCCGTCATCATCAATGGCCACTGTTCCCTATTGACCCCTCCACGGGCAGCCATCCTGGGGTGTCCTCAGGATGACACGTCGCGCCCTCAGTGACACGCGTATGTGCCTGTGTCCTTTCATGGCCCCTTTTCATGCGTGACCTCAGAACTCGGCCGACGGCTGTCCTTGCGTCCTCACATGTCGGCCCTTGAAGGTCGCGCGTCTTTGCCATTTCTGCATGCACCCACTGGCCTGTGCCTTCCTTTGTTCTCTTACCCTGAGGACGGCCCAAGTTATAGCTCGCGTGCTGGGCCGTCCTTACATTGTGTTTGTTAGTAAAACGGGTATACGCCTTAGCACAAGGTTGCATGAGCATCAATAGGCAATCAAGCGCAAAGATAAGTTATCTATGGTCTGTGACCACACACAGCAGCAGAACCGCATTTTTACCTTTAACAATATGGCTAGACTGCTGCCGGTAAGTTGGTGTTTGACTGGCACATTTTACAGAGCCATAGACCTTCGTCCCGCCAACCAGGTGGTGCGCATACGGCTCGAGTTAGTTCAAACAAGGCCAACAGGACGGCAAAGCATACTCAAGCATGAAATACAACTAAGGTCAGAAGAATAAGGGGGATGAGCCGGCCAGGAACCACGTGATCAGCGTGGAAGACTACCTCACCGCCGTGCCCACGAGATTGACATCAAATCACACGAGACAGGCCAGTAATCACGCTAACTTGCCAACAATTACGGCAGCCGCAATGATCAAACGAGCCCACCAGTTGTCAACCTCACGGTCAGTCAGCAGCGAACAGGCGGGTCACAGTTAGTGCTTCAAGCATGGATATGTGGTGACCCACTCCACATAGGTGAGCATGTCCGAAGCCTCGCTGCCGCGAACGAGCACTTCTGCACGCAAGGCGCCCTTTGCAACAACAAATCAGGTCCCGCAAAAGCTAGCCTCTCTCAGTGGCGAATAGGACGCATACACGCCTTGGTCGATGCGTTCTTTCCAGCCAACAACCTTTGAGGCAACCAGACAATGCTAGTTTTCGCTGCCTGCTGCTTAAAACCGCACTTGGATCACGGCTGGCTCTCCGGTCCGTTGTGTACACTAAAAATTCTTCCATCTACTCTGGCCTTTAACGACTTCTCTTGTGCACCAAGTAACCATGGTCTGAAGATCGCAGTTGCTGGGTTTAACTCGCTTAACTTCCTACGATAGATATAACACCACGCATGCGGCAGGGCGGAAACAGCCCCGGCTTACGGAAACAATCACCACGTTACTCTGACGATGGGGCCGAATGAAGGTCCGAAAAGTCAAGTTCAATATAATTCGATCCATTGCCTTGTAACTTTGTCTTCTTTTTCTTCTTATTCTTCGTCTTCTACTCCTTCTCTGGGAGATGATGAGAATGATAACAAAGTTCAGCGATGGTACCCATGAAAGCATCTAGGAAGTCACCTTGGCCGAACGAACGTTTTAGATTATTTATCATCAGGCAGGTTGCAGGTAGGGAGGTTAGCGTTAGCAAAAGTTTCAGCAACCAATCAGCAGTGATGAAGGGGAGGGGTGGTAAGGGACAAAACGGTCAGATTCTAGTCATAACTAAGGAAGAGAGAGAGGAGGGAGAGGGGGGAGGGCTCCAACATTTAGTTTATGTCGTCCCGTCGTCCTTGTATCGCGTCTTGTTGAGAGGTTTCAGAATTGGTTGCTTAAACTTTTGTTAACTCTACTCTATCTTATATTACCATACTTGCGTGAGGATAAATAATCGAAAAAATTACTTTATGCGTGATGATTTGAGGTCCAGATATCTTATCATTTCCATCCTCCCCCAAAGAAGATGAAGGAGGAGGGACGTATTCATGGACCGAAGTGTATTAAGACTGGTGTTTTTGAAGCACTTTCAGCTCCCACTAGTCGAGACTGATCCGGCCTTGACGCCTGCCTGGTATTATATCCGTGCTCAATGCACAAATGTTGACCTGCCTGTTCGCTGCTAATCAATGTGGATGTTCCCGAGGTTGACCGCTAGTGGACTCCAGTGACATTTGACCACCTCGCTGCTGTCTTAGTTGTTGGCATACCAGCGTGCTTACTTGCTGGCCTGGCTTTCGTCAGCCAACGGACTCGTCAGTTGTTGATACCAGCGCTTTATGATTTAAATGATCATACACTTGTAATCGTTCAGGTCCCAACGTATCAAAAGCGTGAACTTTTTATATTATATCCACCGTTTGTGTCCAGCTTTACTTACAATAAGACCTGGTCATTTTAAACTTTTCCTCGGAATGCTCTCTTCAGCTGCCGGTGTTTCCGATGTCTTTTTTAAGCTAAAATTATAATACAACGACACTCTTAAACGGGTAAGTAATTGGTTGATAGTACTCTTAGTGAGATCGCTCACCCTCTCCACTCTGAGCTAATGGCTACGAAGTCTTCCCGTAGTATACACCGAAGCTTCCGTCGTATGCCTTGCCGTACATCGGCATATCAGCACTACATACTCCTATTCCTTGTACGCTACCTTACATGTAAAGAAAAGTAAATTGAGAAGTTGAAGGCTGATATATCTCCGTAACAGACGTGGATATCTTGTAAACCTTTAAATTGGGAGTATTCTATGACCTTTAATCTTACCTTATCCCTTGCTCTCTGTGAACGCTGCCATTTTTTGCAGAAAATTTTCGATATTTACCTTCAAACTAAACCATATTTCTCTCTCTCGCTCTCTCTCTCTCTAACAAACTGGAATGATAGAGAAGTTTTGTTTTTAATATGTCAATGTGCTTCAGCGTATCGACGTGCATAATACCAAATTGGTTATATTATGGTTTACATTCCATGAGAATTAAGTTACGGCATACAAGTAAATAGTGAGAGTGTGAATTTTGAGTAAAGTCTACAGCCCCAACCTGCTGTGGCTCCGTTCGCAAGTTTGTGTGAATATTTGACCCGAAATGCATAATCTGCAGTGAAAATAAAACCATCTAATCTTCACAGTTCAGGTTATGACAGGTCGGAAGTTTTCTCGGCTGATTTTAAGTCTTCCACTAGCCTATGGAGTAGGTGTATAGAAGCCGTGATTGCTACTCTCTCGAATGATTGGTTGAATCAGTGTATTGCATCTGTACGGATGACCTCGGACGATCTTTATGAGAAGAAAGTGGCCTTTGGTTACATACTTGTGGTGTGAAAGATAAGCTTTTGAGGTGTGAATCGTAGTCTACAGTTTAATGTTCGAAACAATGGAATTAATCAGGTTATTTTCAGACCTCGACTTTCCTTCTTGGGCTGTAAGTCCACCAGTGATTAGGGCATCTCGTGACTCATTTGTTTACTAATAAAACGTGTTCCCCGGACTCTATGCATCCCCTTGTTTTAGCAACTTACGGATTTCCTTTCCTTGTTCAACATTTCAGTGGGAATCATGGTTTCTTACGAGTGTTAACCCAAAATGGAATCGCATCAATACTCCTATCAGTTCTAGTCATTGATTGAAAGCTTTGTAAATGTTTCCTTACGGAGGACAACTACTCAAGTGCGGCTGTTATTCAGACAGACATGACATATATTTTAAGTTCTTTGCCGCGGCTTTCTAGATCCTAACAGTCACATTTGTTTGTCGAGAATCAAGGGAAGAATTATTTTATTCTAGTGATGCACATGCTGTATTTTCCGGTACTTTGAGCAAAAGTTGTAGTAACTCAAAAGTTTACACAACAGAGAAGGAGAAGAAGAGGACTCGATCGCTGGGACAATATTTTCATCCGCCTGACGTTTCGAGATCCGTCGTGGATTCGTCATCAGAGACATAATTACAGAGCAGTAGCAGATACAGGTAATGTGTGCACAGAAGTTTGCCGTAAAATTTAAACGTGTAGAAAAATCTATAACTGACAGGAGTGAGCGCTGATTCACCACGCCACCAATAACCATCTGGCCCTGCAGTGTTGACGTTCGATGATGCGGTGGCCTGTCTGTTCCCCGAGCGGCGGCTTGCTTTGGCCAAATTGAGTCTCAGCACCGAATATAGATTGGGCAAATCGTTGCCCTTGTTGATGGATTTGGGGCCCGTGAACCATGACTCAATTAATTATCAGCTCACTCGATTGTCACCTCTTGCGAGAAGTTCGGCCTCATCAAATTTGAATGTGTGGTCGGATCTCGTCAAATGAGCCGCAACCTGAGAGTTGGCACCATTTCGCCGCACTGCTGCTGCGTGTTCGGCAATTCGTGTCTCGAGAAGTCTACAAGTTTCTCCAACATAGTTGCCTTGTCCGCAACTTCCCCAGATTCTTTGTTTGCCGTGGCAGTGGATCTTTTGAATTCATTATATGACGCCCTATGGCTGCCTCCGGCCTGTGCGCGACCCCAAATCCAAGAGGTACGAGAAGCCGGCCGTCGTCAGCCAGTCATACCTAATCCTGGGTTTGCAAGTTCTGTGACTAATACCATGTTCTCTTGGCAGATGAGTCCCGTAAAAAGACCGATGGGTGCCCTCTACCTTACTTGATATATCCAACCGCAACTGACAATACAATGTTTCCGTGCTTCAGTGGCTAGAGTGTTGGGCTTCTGGCTCATAGAAAGCGGGTTGGAATCCTAGGATTTGCAAAGCTTCGATTGGGTAGGACTCACTTATAATAGCTACTAGGCCAGAAATGACCATATAAACTTCCCTTGCATTTGTTCGTGGCCCCCTTACGCATATAATAGTAAAATTATTTCAACCCAACTTATCCTCCTCCTCCTCCTCCTAAAAACCAGAAAAAAATACGTGCATGATTGCCTTTTGTGCCGTAAAATTTAAAAAGGTATGATACGATCAGATTCCAGGCAAAAAGTATTTTAAATTATTTTTCTATGCTTCAGGACAACGATAAATTGCAACCAGAATACGGCTAAATATTGGTAAAAGATGGGAGAGGGGCATAAGTTGGCGCCTTATATGAGAGATGACTCTTTGGCCAGCGGATCATATGTCTTGATCAGTATCAGAATAGTGATGTTCCTTTTTAGTAGATTACAATTCTTTTTAAAAAATGAATTTACAGAGACGACTTTCCCTGGAAATTAATGTTGGAGCTCTTTCGTGAGAATAAAAACTGCAACGATAAATAAGTGTAAAGTTAATTCGAGTTGCTGTTTTTGCTATTTGGTTCCTGTTAGCCAATAATTCATTAATGAGGGTTCTGAAGTTCGTAAAAAAAGGACGGACTCGAACACTTGATACTATCCTCGAATTCCTGCCTCCCAGCCGTAGTCCTAGTGTCCAATCACGTTATAGCGCACTTTGTGTGAACTGGATTACCTAGGCAATATCACTTCCTAATTTTGCAATGCCTACGTCTGTTGGAAATGTCCGAATTTCCGCGAGGAGTAGACAAACACTTGCATACCTATCCCACGCTGTATGCCATGGATGCACGCCCGGCAATATGCCATATTGGCTTTAGCCACAGCGCCCTCGTCAGATCTGATTGATCCATGTCTGTGTGGGAAGCTGCTCAGCTCTTACAGAACTCTCGCTTAAAGCCGATTGGACGAAACATAGCTAACGTGAATGGAATGCTCTAAGTTAACACAGCTTTTCAGCGGGAATGACTTAAGGGTTTCTAATGCATCTTGTCATAGATGAGATTGTTCTACTCCTCTGCTGGATTGCAGCTGTGCAAAAACAGTTGAGCAGACATATACCTCGTGTGTATTCTAAGTTACAGGCTGACGTCATAACAGACGTGAGAAGTTTGACAGGACTTGAGGTCATTCACTACTATTTTTCTATGAGAACGAGGCCATGGGCCGAACAACAACCACGTCAGGGCAACCACCTCAACAGATCCTTTATTACGCCAGGTATAGGACTTTATTCGAATGGGTTGGCCCGAGGAAGACAACATGCACCCAACCATAAAGCCCTTCAGAAACCTGAAGGAGCAGTTGTATATGACCGAAGAGTGCAGCATGTATAATGGTGGAGTGTTGATCCCAGCTAGACATAAACAACAGGTTTTACGAGAACTCCACGCCGGACATCAAGGCATGACCCGTATGAAACAACTGGCCCGGAGGTACGTATATTGGCCAGGAATTGATGACGATGTAGAATTCTTTGTACGAATTTGCGGCCCATGCGCACGTGAGGCTAAAAATCCCCAAAAAGTAAAACCTGTGCCATGGCCAGAGGTGATAAGATCGTGGAGTCGAGTTCACATGGACTTTGCTGGCTCATTCTTCAGTCGAATGTTTCTAGTAGTAGGTATGTGGTCAAAGTGACTGGAAGTTTTCGCTGTTGCGGCAGCTACCGCGGAGGTCGCAGCAAAAAAGGTGGAGGAACTTATCTCCAGATACGGCATCCCTAAAGAGACTGTGACCGACAATGGCACCCAGTTTACATCATCACTGTTCCAACAGTTATGCCAGAAATGGGGAGTCCGACATGTAACGTCACCGCCCTTTCACCTCCAATCAAACGGGCAGGCAGCACGGTTTGTGGACACCTTCAAGAAAGCGATGAGAAAGATGTGGGATGCTGGAGTGAAAATGGACTACCTGAACAGGTTTCTCCTAGCCTACAGAAGAACTCCGAAAGGTGATATGGATGGACAAACACCAGCAGAGCGGTTTTTGGGTCAACAACTCGATGTACGGCTGCAGCACCTCAAACCCGAAGATCAGTCATCCAAACCGCGAGAACACTACTTTCGCGAAGGAGAAGAGGTGTTTGCTCAAAATTACAAACCCGGCGATAAACCGTGGATGGAGGGCATCGTCAGAAAGGCGAGAGGCGTTGTTTTTGACGTAGAAACGGCAACAGGGAGAAGCAAACGGCACGCGAATCAGCTAAGACGCAGATTCTCCTCGGATGGCCAAATAGCACTCGAAGTGCTATGTGATACTTTTGAAATCCCGACACCCAGGTTAGAGACTAAGTCATCACCACTGCCCGTCCGAAATAGTCATCGAAAACTTCAACGGCCTAAACAACTCATCGTGGACCCAAGCAGGAAGAAGTATGAAGTCCGTCTTTCAAAAGTGGGAGGTGTTATAGGGAAGCCAGCGGCCATGCACTCAGAGCCCATGGCCTGGAGTCATGCGCACAGGCAAACGGTGAACGCTTACGACCGCTCACACAGTGTGAGGAATTATCGATCAGCGTACATACGCGATGACCGTTCACGCAGCTTGGGTAACTATCTATTAGAGGGCATACGTAATTCCCACTCACACAGCGCGGCAAAGTATCGATCAGTGGCCGGCCAGAACAGCGGTCGCATGCTATTGGGCTAGGGGTATTCTAGAAGGCCAGAGCCTGCATTGTGTATTGTTGTGAACAAAGACTCTTACCATCAGAACCGGCTTTTCCTCCTTCTACATATTACTGCTGGAGGACACATCGGGAATGCACTTGAACACGCAACCACCTAACTAGGTAAACATGAAACTATATGGATTTATCAGTTCTACTCTCGCAAATATAGTCAGTTTTAATCAGCGATTCGGTCCCAACGAGGCCTTTCAGGTTGTCTACCGGGCACTAGTTAAATTCTCTGAGAGTCTACACCAACGGATGTTAGCAACAGTTGAGGCAGTGGCTATAAGGCTGGCAAATTCAATGCCGTGTTGTCAGGATGTGCTAATGGAGATGCCCCCTCTCTTCCGTGGCCGACGCCGACTTCCGGGAGTGATTGCACGGCACCCCCACCCCCTGATGATAGTTTTTCAATCCACGCACTTGGCAGTGATGCTTACTTTCCGTACTCGACCTACAAATACCGTTCACAGCCTACCCTACTTACTCCCCCTACCCGTCCCAATGATTTCAACATGTCGACCTCGCCACGAGCCTACATTATTTGTGAACAAGTTATGTATTCAGCAGGATACGCGAATCGAACACTGCTTGAACGATATTTATAAAATGCGCCTACTTGTTTGATTTAAGTACCCTTTATATTAATCGTCAATAATCATTGAGAATTTTCTACTAAGTTACCTTCCGTAGATTGCCCAACTCGTGAAATGTCAAGATCAAAATTTGAGGTCAGGGGGCAGTTGAAGACACACTTGAGATTGATACTTTTGCTTGTCGAATTGGTTTGAAGTGCAAACATTTATTTACTAAGGAAGAGTTCACTTCGGCGATACTTATTGAAGGAAAATGAGGCCAGAATTAGGCAAAATCCGAGGTTTCTTGAGATCCAACGAAGTTCCGATGTTATTGAATGCTACTTGTAAAAACTGCCCGCTTGTGTGTGCTGTTCTATAAACGAATATCAATATAAGCTGGAAATTATTTAGAAATATCTCTTCAGATAACAGTAAATAGAATTTTGTGTTCACGAAAATCAGGTAAAGGAAAATGGCAGAAATCGGAATGTTTTCGGTAAAACAAGGATGGATTCAGTTCTAGTTATTACTTTTTACAACTTTGTGATGTTTTTCGCCATAAAAATAAGTAAAAAACTTGTGCGAATGTAGTTTTTGGCACGCTGGTAATTGGGTCCGTATATATGAGACCCCACGACATGACGTCACTTTCTTATGTTACGCCGTACGTGAGAGACATCTGTGGGCTCTTGGCCCTACTTACGTGTTGTTTAAATTTATCAATAACCAAGTTTGTAAAAACTAAATACAACACGTTGTTACACACTTTCGGTTTTGACGCGTGCTAGCAACTATCTTGCTAATCACTCTCCACAGCTCAATTCCCTCCTCACCTGCCGCTGTTTATTTTGCCCTTCAACGACACCTCTCTGGTGATCACTCTCGGGCTCCAGGAGAATCCAGCGACAAGTTGCAAACGAGTTTCCTCCCCATTTTGCAACTCACAGCCCAACGAACTTGGATCCAGTCCTCGCACAGTTATCCTTTGGCAAGTCGACTACTTGACTACTGCCGACTAGGATCGTGAAGGATCTAAGTGAGTTGTATCATTTCTAATCTTCATCGTCAATCTCTTTACTGGACTTTACAACTTTTCCACTAGAATAGACTGGTAAATCCCTTATTAGCAGTTAGTGTACCCTTGAAAGTTTTCATCGCGTATTTGCTAAGACGTTTTATATATTTGTAGCGATAAAGCCACTACAAATTTGGTGACCCCGTTTCTATTGTTATCCACGTCTTATTATTTATTCCATTCACTTTTTTTTTGTCTGAATCTGCCGTTCATAAATTTTTCACCATGGGCGACGAATACCACCCATTTCACGATTGCGACGACGATGACGCTCGTTCTAACAACTCGTGTGCACCATCTGCTCACGACGAGCCGCAGGTTTTTCAGATATCTATAAAGCTTCCACCTTACGAAGTGCGCGACTCGACAGTCTGGTTCAAACAGATCGAAGCTGTTTTCGCCTCACGTCAGATTACTGGCGAGCGTTCGCGTTACGCGTACGTCGTGCAGTACTTACCGTTCGACATCGCTTTCGCCGTTCAGGATCTCCTTGATCCTATCCCTAAAGTCAAACCGTACTCTAGCTTAAAAAAGGCTATTCTCGAACGTACGGCACAATCTGCCGACAGCAAACTTCGTCAACTCCTCAGCAACGTCAAACTTGGCGACCAAACCCCCTCCGCTCTAATGCGCCACATGCGTCACCTGCTTGCTGGTCGCACCTTAGATGATTCTATTTTTCGTCGCATTTGGATGGATAAATTACCCCATTCAATGCAACAAGTACTCGCTCTACTCGATGATGATGTTCCGCTGACCAAACTCGCGGAGCACGCAGACCGCATCCAACAATGTTACCCCGGTACTAGTTCGTACGCCGTAAACCAAGCCTCGACCTCAGTACCTCAGCATGCCGTCTCCCAGGTTTCGGCCTCACGATCCGACCGTAAACCTGACAGCCGTACACAGCGAAAGTCCACTAAATCGCTTGGTACCTCATCCTCACGGTCTACTTCACCCACTCAACTGATGCGAGACGTTACAGACCACAGAGATGACGACCTGCAGGATCTTAAAGATACTGTGAGGTTATTGTGCTCTCAAGTGAGCACGATGTGTTCCACCTTCAACCGGCTTCAAACCGGTCGTCCCTCTACAAGCCGCAACCGCTCTAACTCAAAAGAGCGTGCAGACGACAAAGTCTGCTGGTACCACCGAACATTCGGCCCGGATGCTATTAAATGCGTCCCGCCTTGTTATTATGCTCGACGTTCACGTTCGGGAAACGGCGCCGCCAGCCAGTAATGGCGACGACTGGTGCTGGCCACTCACGACACAGTCGCCTGTTTTACGTGACCGACAAGTCCACAGGATTCCGTTTCTTGATCGACACAGGTGCAGAAGTTAGCGTTGTACCGCCCCCTCGTCGTCATCATCTCCAGCCATCGCAGTTTACACTGCAGGCTGCGAACAACACTTCTATCGCCACGTTCGGTCAACGGTCCCTAACTTTAGACCTTGGGCTACGTCGCCGTTTCCAATGGGTTTTCATCCAGGCCGACGTCCGGTCACCTATCATTGGAGCGGATTTCCTATCCCACTTCGGCCTCATAGTCGACCTCAAACATCAGAAGTTGCTAGATCCTGCCACTCAGCTGTTTACTGTCGGGTTAGTTTCGCATGAGCCTTCCGCTGGCATCCACTTGGCCGTGCCAAGCCCGCCATTCTCTGACATCTTGAGGGATTATTCTTCCCTCTCTAAGCCTTGTCAGTTTACGGAGCAGGTTCAACACGCTGTCCGCCATCATATCACTACCACCGGCAGACCGATCCATGCTCATCCGCGTAGACTTCATCCCGAGAAGCTACAAATCGCGAAGAACGAATTCGAGCACATGTTGAATTTGGGGATTATCCGTCCTTCGTCCAGTCCATGGGCTTCACCACTGCACATGGTTCCCAAAAAGTCATCTGATGATTGGCGGCCATGCGGTGATTATCGTGCTCTCAATCGAGCTACAGTCCCGGACCGGTACCCGATTCCCCATATTCATGACTTTTCTCACATGTTGGCTGGAAAGACGATTTTTTCCAAGATTGACCTCGTGCGAGCATATCACCAAATACCGGTCGCGGAGGAGGACATCCCTAAAACCGCCGTCACGACTCCATTCGGCCTGTTTGAATTCCTTCGCATGCCCTTTGGTTTGCGAAATGCGGCCCAAACGTTTCAGCGTTTTGTCGATGACATTTTGCGCGGTCTTTCCTTCACGTTCGTGTACATCGACGACATCCTTGTCACCAGCTCGTCACCCGAAGAACATGTTGAACACTTACGCCAAGTTTTCGATCGTTTTCAACAAAATGGTCTACAGCTCAACGTCGATAAGTGTCTTTTTGGCGTCACTTCTCTGGTTTTTCTTGGCCATCGTCTTGACCAAAACGGGATCACACCCCTCCCAGACAAGGTGCAAAGCGTGTTGTCTTTTCCAGCTCCAAAGTCCATAACCCAGCTTCGCCGTTTCATCGGCCTAATCAACTACTACCGGCGTTTCATACCAAATTGCGCCGCCATCCTGGCACCTTTGACGGATCTTTTGAAGTCAAAGTCCAAGTCGCTTGAACTTTCACCCAGTGCTCTTGAAGTATTCGAGGCAGCCAAGAAAGCACTCGCGGACGCCACCCTGCTTCATCATCTGAGCACCGATGCTGATACACAACTTATTCTGACCACCGACGCCTCCAACATTGCCGTAGGCGCAGTTCTGCAGCAACAGGTCCACGGACAGTTGCAGCCGCTAGCTTTTTTCTCTCAGAAGCTTCAGCCGGCGCAGACTCGCTATAGTACTTTCTCGCGTGAACTTCTCGCCATTTACCTGGCCATCCGTCATTTTCGACACCTGCTCGAGGGGAGAGATTTTCAGGTCCACACGGATCACAAACCTCTCACTTACGCCCTCAATGCTAAGCCAGATCGGTATTCGCCGCGCGAAGTACGTCACCTTGATTACATCTCTCAATTCACCTCAGACATACGCTACGTCCGCGGTGATGAGAATGTTGTTGCTGATGCCTTGTCCCGTCCTGAGGTCAACGCTCTTATCACCACGTTAGATCTGGCGAAGCTTGCGGAAGCGCAGGCGCTTGATGACTCCATCATTGAAATGCTTGCGTCTTCTGTGCTTCAGCTGCGGGAGGCTCCGCTCCCCGCGGCACCAGGCTCTATCGTGTGTGATTTTTCTACAGGTACCCCTCGTCCTGTAGTACCCCAATCCTACCGGAAGGTTGTTTTCGACCACTTCCATTCGCTATCCCACCCCGGTGTTCGTGCCGGCCGCAAACTCATCGCAGCCCGTTTCGTCTGGCCAAAGATGAACACCGACATTGCTACCTGGACCAGGCAGTGCTTAGCCTGTCAAAAGAATAAGGTCCAGCGACACACCGTTTCACCTCCCAGCACGTTCGCGGTTCCCGACGCCCGTTTTCAATACGTCCACATGGATTTAGTCGGACCGTTACCCCCATCTCGCGGTTTCACGCACATTTTGACTGCTGTCGATCGTTTCACACGATGGCCCATCGCCGTTCCCATCTCGGATACCTCGGCAGAGAATATTGCCATGGTTTTCCTTACTCACTGGATAGCCAACTTCGGTGTTCCAGCTACACTCACCACTGACCGCGGAAGTCAGTTCACATCTGCACTCTTCCGCGAGTTCACCAAACTGCTTGGGTGCTCGCATATCACCACCACTGCCTACCACCCAGCATCCAACGGCCTCGTGGAACGCCTTCACCGTCAGTTGAAGTCCGCGTTGATGTCTCAACCTGGCCCGCACAACTGGAGCGACAACCTGCCGTTCGTCCTCCTCGGCATTCGCTCGGCTGTTAAGGAAGACATTCAGTGCACTGCCGCCGATCTTGTTTACGGCACATCCCTCCGTTTACCTGGTGAGCTCGTGCAGTCTTCCTCCGTCACCCCTGACGCCACGAACACCTTCGTGCAACAGCTGCAGCAACGCATGGCTGCACTACGCCCAACCCCCACCCGCGCGACAACTCGACGCGTTTTCGTGCACGACGACTTGCACACAACCCCATTCGTGTTTATCCGGCACGACGCAGTTCGCAAGTCCCTTTGCCCACCATACGATGGCCCCTTCAAAGTACTTGAACGGAAAGACAAATATTTCGTCATTCAAAGGGCTGATGCTACTGATACAGTCTCCATCGACAGACTAAAGCCGGCCTATGTTGAATGCACTCCTCTATCACCTGATCCGTCCACTTTCGGGGCACCTTCACCCTGCACTCCACCTGCAGCCCCCGGCCCACCGCCATCCTCACCACCCGAACCTACCCCCACCCCTCTAACCACTCCCACTCATCCCCCCCCTTCCACTCGTTCTGGTAGACATGTTCGCTTTCCTACCAACTTGCGAGACTTTGTGGTTTAACCTTTTTGTACATCCTCTTTTGTCGAGCGTTTGTAACCCACCAACGCTCTGGTGGGGGAGTTATGTGGGCTCTTGGCCCTACTTACGTGTTGTTTAAATTTATCAATAAC
>JAYGXS010000004.1:67023137-67034761 GCA_036362985.1 Ligula intestinalis | reverse complement strand
CCCGTTCTTCTATCACTGAACACCTATTGGATACGGATCATTCTGTTGACCCTAAAACATCCTTTCGAGTACTTGTTCGGGCACGAACAACTCGTATCTTACGCTACCTGGGGGCAGCATACATAAGGCGATTTAAACCTGACCGATGTAAACAACTGGAGCATGTGGCGAACCTAAACCTGCCGTGGTAGCCCCGGCTCCCTGTTTACCCACCCCCTTCCCACCTTTTAGCCTTAGATGTTTTTGCCTTACACGTTTTACTGCGTTTTTGCTGCCCACAATGTTTGAATTCATACTTTATTGATTGCCCCTTGGCTAGCTCAAGTGACCTTGATGTTTTGGATCGATGTTCCTGCATGAATTCAATTCTGTAATTTATCATTCGTTATTCTGTTTATGCAGTGAGTGGAAGTGGCTGATGAGCGCTCGCGAAATTTATGGTGCCATTAAATTCTGCCGCATACTCTGTCTTCAATTTTTTTCCTGGGAAACGATGTTTCAAATTATTTTGGTTTATCCTCTCCTTATTTTTCCCTGCCAGAAAGCGAGGCCTCTAGATATCTCAGACCTTATCAACCATCCATTATTGGCTACCCGTATGCGAACAGCTCCATACCCGTCAGTACTAATTCCACAAATAATACCGGCCTACAGTTTTTCTACCCACCTTCAAATTCTTTTTTATGAATAACGATAGCCATAGTCCTGCCACTCAAAACACACTAGATGTCATATTGCTTATTGCCAGGTCTGTTATAAATAAAATGGCTCAACTGCAAGCTATTGCTTTTGAGATGACGCCCGATTTTCTATGCATAACAGAATCTTGGACCCATCCAATCATTTCTGACTCCTCCCTTATCATAGACGAATATGATCTCTATCGTCACGATCGCATTAATAAGCGTGGTAGTGGTTGTCTTCTCTATATTAGAACGTCATTCAGGCACTTTCCGTTTTATCTAAATAGCACGTTCTTCTCTGGAAATTACTGTTTCGCTTCTTTTATCCTGTAGCCTCGGCAAAAGGTGATTATCGGATGTGTATATAATGATCCTAACTCTTCATCTGAAGAAGATGCAAATTTGTGTGAAATATTCAAGTTTATTTCAGAATCCACTTTTGAAGTTAAAATTATGGCTGGAGATTTAAATTTTCCTGAAATCGACTGGCTTTCAAGCTATTGTCCACCTAGATTTCAGCCTTTCCTAGATACATTAATTTTCCTAACTGGTCTCAACTGGCCAGCTCCCCAACAAGACAGAATCATATCCTAGATCTGATTTTCACAAATGGTATTGCCCCTCTCTTCGTTGATTTTAAGCAGGACATCTTCCAAAATGATCACACATTAATTCAGTGTTGCCTTCCGCTTCCTTCTACGGAAAAGGCTTGTGCTAGTCGTACCTATCATGCGTATGACCTCTCAGATATTAGCTCAATTAACAATTTTCTTGACTCATTAGATTGGCAGAGCCTCTCCTCCATTAACGACGCTGCATATCTTTCTGAACTCATGTCGGTCGTTTCTACTAAAATTCTGGAATTTGTGCCCACTAAAATTGTGAAACCCTACGCACCAGAATCGACCGTCCCTCATTTTCTTTTGCCCAGACTAAAGAAATTGAGGAGGCAGCTGAAAGATAGATCTACTAGTTCGCTGTCTGTGCATCTAAGGATCGCAGAGATCTTCGAATTAGCGTCAAAGATTCGTCTTGCACGGGACTAGCACAGGGAATCTTGCGCCCTGAGCGAGTCAAACTCTGCAAAATCGGTTGCACAACTGCTTCGTCGTAGGGCCTCCGCAAAACGAGGAATTGAAATACCCCCATTGCTTAATGAAAACAAAACATTTGTACTAGATGAGTCTGATAAGGCTGAATTATTCAATGCTTTCTTTGCGAAGCATTTTACGACAGAATCCGAACCGGTCCCGTCGTTTCAACCATACTCAGACAATACTCTCTTAAACATTGATTTCTCCATAGAATTAATTCGTAAGCAGATAATTTGTCTAAAAAACTCACACTCTTCCGGAACTTATGGTATCCCCAATTCAGTTATCAAAAGAGTGTTGACCTTTCCCAAATTACTTAGCCATATATTTTCAGTCTATCTCCTAAATGGTTACTTTCCTGAAACTTGGAAGACATCAATTATTCTTCCAGTCTTTTGATCAGGATCTCGTTCAGACATAAATAACTACCGCGGTGTTCATAAAACCCCGGCCCTAGCTAAACTTCTGGAGAAAATAATTTTTAATCAAATGCTCGATTTTTGCTTAAAAATTACGCTTTTAAGTGACTCGCAGCATCGTTTTCTACCCGGAAGATCATGCGAGACGTGTCATTTAGCTTTTCTTAACCACGTCACTTCCCTCCGTAACGAGCAGCAATCCGTGGTTGATATCTACTTTAACCTGAGCAAAGCCTTCGACAAGGTACCGCACAGACGGCTTCTAGTAAAATTGGAAGCCATTGGCATCCATCCCCCTCTCCTCGACTTCATCGGTTCCTACTTGTCTAACCGCAGCCAGAAAGACCTAGTAGGTAACAGTTACTCCACTTCTCAGCTGATCACGAGTGGCCTTTTTCAAGGCGCTGTCTGAGGTCCTTTACTCTTCATTGTATACATAAACGAAATTTCGACTGTTCTAAAAATTCATACAATCTTATTTATGCAGACGATCTCAAATGCATATACTCATTTTCTAAGGACACGGCAAGTCTATGCGTTGATAAAATAAATATGGACCTACTTAAACTCTCACGTTGGAGTGCTACCTGGCAGATGGAATTCTCTCCATCCAAGTGTAATTTCATGTGTTTCGGTCCCGCCAAGCTTTCCCGTCCCCTAGTCTTTCAAAATACTCCACTTTTAGAACGATCCACTATAAAAAAACTTAGGTCTAAGCTACACAAATAAACTAGCATTGTTGCCTCATGTGGATCGAACGTCTGCGAAGGCTGCACAGATATGTGGTTTTATATCACACAATTTCTTCCTGCTCGAAATAAAGTTAAAAATTTATCGCATGTATGTTCTACCCATCCTAGAATACTGCTGTCCCCTCTTTGGTTTAATGAATGCTTCTGACCGCGGTAAGATTGAAAATGTACAGAGGGTATTTACTCGCAAAATATTCGCACTTCCTTGATCCACTTTTTCTTATACAAAGAGATGTCAGTTGGCGAACATGACATTTCTTTGGGTCAGAAGACTCTAAGCGGGCCTCCGTTTCATTTTTTGCGTTAACTCTTTCCCTAACCTTCCACGAATCAACGCTCTCCTTCCCGCAGATAGACCTTGTGCCACTCGTAATTCCTCCAGGATTATCGCACCCCCAGTTAGCTCCACATCGAATCATTCTCGCTTCTTTGCCTCAAAATATGCCTTCCTCTGGAATAATATTCCCCTCGAAATTAGGCTGCCGTCTAACTTAACAATTTTTAAACTCAAATTACGTAAACACTTAACTTCGGAAGATATAAACTCCGTGTTATCCGTCTCCTTCCCAAACACACAACTTTTGGACTTTGAGAAGGGTCCCCTGGTATCTGAGGTGGTTATGTTCGGATAACATTTTTTTCCATATATGTCTATTTCTTCCTCTTTTGAGTGATATTTGCAACGATGTTTTGTCCACTTCTCTGTCCAGTCATCATTGCCGTTTCTCCATTCTCCGTTTCACAACCCTGACGATAGGCTTCATGGTCTTAAGTTATGCTCATGGCGGTTCTGCTATTTTTGCCAGCTTGTCGCTGGACTATGCAGTCTACAAGGTCGCATCTCCGGCGTTTCGTTGATGATCAGGTGACCTCTGCCGTTCACTCCTTTGTCGACCCTGTTTTCCGCGATGGCCTCCTCTGGTCTCACCTCCCTGATGGTTGATCATGAATTTAGTCGGGCGGTTTTACAGTCGTGAACGACAGCTTCTGCTGTTATATGATTTCTTCAATTACAAGAAGCGTTTCCAACCCTCATAGGCTCTCATCAACAGTCCTGTCTCATTTGCACTACAATCAATCCTCTCAACCAACAGCAGTTTTTTCGCCTACGTTTTCTTTTTTGAAGCGGGGGTTCGCTGAACTCTGCCCCAGCTTTAATAGTACGAGTTTTTTTTTCACTGCTTCCTCCTTAGTTCACCATGCGTTTCAGAGAGTGTTGACTTCTATTTTAAAACGACGATATGTTGGTGAATTTGAATTAATCTACCAACACTCCTAAACGCTCCCGCTGCCTATGTGGTTATTTGACGGAGAGCAGCATTTATCAACTTTGTATTTATTTTTCCACAGCACTAAGTTTACAACGACGAGGCCCTCCGGGCTTAAAATATAAAATTTATTGATTGTCCTGCGTGCCCACTGCGGAATGCCCTTAACAGTGGATATTTGCCAGCTGTTCCACGCCTTACCCGTTCACTTGATACTGCTTTGTGATTTCCTTCCCCCCTCCCCCAATTTTCTTTTACCTTCGGAGAATTATCTTTGTATGCACATCCTGCAGGATGTTTTTAAAACTGGCGTCCTCTCTGTTAGAACGGCCTAACGAACAGCCTTAGCAAGCAGTAGCTTGCAAGCCATAGTCACACTCCAATCAGGCTATTGATTGGCCCACGCGGGCAAACTTACACAAGCCATCACTCGATCGATAATTCAGAATTAAAACTACAGTCATCCACTGAGCCAACAGCCAGTGGGACCGGCCATTATTTCAGAAGAGAATCTGATTGGTTCGTGGACCTTTCTTACACACGTTCGTTTCTCTAAATTTGTTTTATCTCTAACACTCTAAAACTTCTACCTTCTGCACCCTTCTTGGTATGTTCTCTTTTTGGGGCTCACATGAAGCGTAGTTAGACGATGATTATTTCAGCCTGGGCATCCGTTACAACATTTGGCGACGCAGGGCGATGATATTTCGGCCCGGGCTTCCGTTACAACACTCTCAACATCTTAGTTCGAGTCAATCCGCTACACGCCTACACGGAAAGCTTTGGCAATCGATTAAAGCTTATACGCAACTCATGTGCAAGTTAGACAGAGAGGTTAGATTTAGGAATGCAGTGTTTGGTTAAGGAATGCGGGTTTGGGGGATGTAGGGCGTAGATCAGAAGAAAAAAATAAAGATTTAAAGGGGGATGGTTGATTTAGAGGCATAGTCTTTGAGTTAAGAGATAATGGGGTTAAGATTTAGAAATATAATTCTCAGTTGATTCGCCATACACGCCTATAGTTGCGATCTTCACTTTTTCCACCCCTATTGGCTGGCCTACGTTTGGCTCAGGTTTAATTTCTTGTTATGCCAGTCAAGCCCCCCCCCCTTCAGCTTCCGATATTGGTTCCGGGTCCCGTTTTTTGAACGGCGTGGGACCACGCCAATTATTCACTAAAATATATGCTACCATGTTCTGCATACTTCTTTTAAGCAATTTACCTGGTATCTTTACGGTTTCCACATATACTCCATCAGTAAAACCTATATTACCAGGATTCTCGTATTACGCTTACGTTCCTAACCAGTTTTCATAGCGGCTTCTACCAGATCACACACTTTTTGCATTCAAGAAAGCTTCCGAGAATTTTAGGTGCCGAATCGCTGAAATTTTTTTTGCGGTAGGATAGCGTTCGCGGTTTCTCAGCCTTATGCTAGGTCCCATATTGAACCTAATGGTGCTGCTTCTGCAGCCTGTAACTGGGAAACTCTTCAGCCGACAGCGTGTAACCGTTCCCGATGAATCTTTGTTTGATGCAGCACCCCGGCTTCATGAAAATATAGTGGGACAAACAACCTCATTGTACTTGCGCCCATAATTTTCCTTACGAACTACCACCATTTCACAGGCTGCAGCTTCTTCTCGTGAATAATTCGGGTTACTGAAAAAAACATTAGTAACCATATTATTTTTCAGGATATTTTCCAGTGCTATGAAGAAGAAGAAGAAGAAGAAGAAGAAGAAGAATGCTTTCACGATTCCCACTGCTTATTAATTGCACTTTACTGAAAATGTGCATTTAATACAGCTACATTTACAGTTACATTTCTACTGCGGCCAATTTAACATTTAAGTATCAGAATTTTGAGAAAGATCTCAATATTCCTGAAGTTACCGCCTCCGGGCCTACGAAAGTTCGGTGCTTTATCTGAGTTCTGTCAGTATTTTAGTCAAGAGACAATTTTTACACATTTCCACTACTATCGCACAACTTTATACATTTAATCTACGATTTGTGTGAAAATAATGGTGATGTAAAAGCCATTGTCTATGCGAACGCCACAAACACTAGAGACCCTGAGGCAATTTATATAGATTTTATGCCTCGCTAGCATATCCCCAATGTTTTTTTTCAGTGTACGTGCCTTAATTGTAAATAAATTAAGAATTCAAAAGCGCACGCATACATTTTCGCAGAACACTGAATTGAAAGTCACTAAACCAGCGTATAGGAAGGAAAACCGAGTAAACAAAATTAGTGAATATTGAAATATAGTGCATATATTTTGTAGCCGACGCCCAAAATTGCTTTGTCCGGGTGCATGTTCAAGACCAATTGCCTCAAGATAACCTTATACTTCAGTCAGCGCTTTCAGACGCGCTGACCTGCAGAGAGTTGACCAACTTCCACTTGGTCACACACGTTCGTCTAGGTGGTCGTGGCTGCCCAATCGATACTTGAACATATTTCTTTCCCCGCCTTCGGCCGAAATTGCCTACGCCACCACACACGACACCCCTCGGATAATGTCACACATACACACCCATTAGAGAACACTTGAGCCTTTTCCGCAATCCTGCATAAGCAGCTGCCAGCACTGTCTCATGTTCTCTCAGATCTAGCTGGACGCAGTCAATACTAGCCCTGGCTTCGCCAGTGGTAACTGCCGCCTGAGACTGACGCTGAGAGTTCTGTATACAATAAATCCCTCTCACAGGGGACCTTGGAATTTTAAGTTCCACCCTGTGATTTGGCCTGGAGATTGTGACAGTCCCCCGTTGATTTCGACGATGGGCAACCGCGTGCTCTAAAAAACCGCAGCTAACGCTGAAGCAAGTCGAAGCAGACAATGAGGCAAGCTGGATAAACTGCGCAAGCTGCATGAAGGCTACAGCAAGCTGAAGCAACGCAGCGAACTACCGCGAACGAAAAACAAGAGTAAAGCCAGACTCGAGGGAAATCTACCCACTCGCTCCTTGCTCCTTGCACATTTGACTCAGCCAACTCGCTAGGTAGTCTCCCGCATGCACGGGAGCGCCACAAATGCCACATTAAGGTGAGCCATTGCAGCCTGACTCTTAGTCCTTCACCTTCTCACATACACACATAAGCACACGCCTACTAGAGGAGCAGCAACGTAGGCGGCCCGAATTATCCCATCATTTGGCAAACCCTCCAAGCCACGGCTTTAGGCGCACCGTGATAGATTCAAGCGCATTCATAATATATATTTCTTATGGTGAGGAGAGCAGCGCGCTAAGGGTCGACCTCACTCTCTCCCCCTACGGTCTAGCGGCCACTTAGCTGCTCGGACACCTGAGATTGGGCCTGAAACCCAGCGAGAGCACGAATGCGTGCACTGACAGTGAATCAGAACCTATGGAGAGAGAGAGTGGCAGCTCCTACCAGGCCACAGGGACCATGGTTTGCCGAAGTCTGGCGTTGCATATGCATACAGATGTTGGATTTCAGAGATTATAGTGCCCTAAGCACATATACTTTTTAGACTGTTACAATTTCAGTATGGTTAGGGTAATAGGCATTGGCCTTGAGGACCCAATTAAAACTTGCATACATATCAAGTTAAATTAGACATGTCAGTATACGAGAGGGAGCAAAATACATGGTAAATCATGGTAATAAGTTTAAGTGTATCCATCGTGCACGGCATTAAAACGTCCATTCGAGACACAGGCAATTGGAGATGGAAATGACTGGCAACAAATATGCGGGTGGGATAAGCTTCCTCTGAGCTTGAGATTATTCCGAGGCAAATAAGTTATTGTAACCATTGAGAAAAAGTGATCAAGGCACAGGACGTGGTACCGCTTCCTGGCAATCCTGTATATCTGTATGTGATCTCTAAGAATTTGCTTCAACTCAATGAGAAATAAATTCAACGCACCAATTTTCCATTCGTATGATTGAGTACCTAGGTATCTCAAGATGTTCTTATTGTTCTTTGGATCTTGTACAGTTAACCAAAATTTCCGTTTTCACGCAAGGTCCCCACACCTGGATTCTATATAGTAATAATATGTTTATTATGCCAGTGTACAGGCAATTGTAAAGAGTTGGTAATGCACCTCTTGGGCGCCTTCCAAAACCTCGAAGACCGGAAAAAACCTAAAACAAACTTCCTTTGTTGCAGCCAGTATTGGTTTTGTTTCAGGTTTTTTTGTTTTGTCAATGCTGGGCGAGATAGGGAGTTTGTTTCAAGTGAAAAAACCTGCCTTCAAAGGTATGATACAAGCAGAATAAAGGTACAGTTGTAAGCTGAGTTGACACATCAGCAGGAGAAATGTTGCATATCGTTTAAGGACACTAGTTCGAGACGGCGAGGGTTGGCACAAGAACACAGTTTTCTCAGTCTTCCTTCAATGGTTGTCGGCAAAAACTGCGCGCTATCGGCTGAAGGGTTAGCAGACTGCGGGCTGCTGCTTCAGCAGCATTATCTTCAGCGTGAAGCCTGGCGGGGTTCAAAGTTCACGAACGCCATCAGAGTGAAAGAGAGATTCCACCGAGTCAGCACCCAAAATTCGCGAAAGTTGTCCTGAATGTACAAAATTAGTTATTGCTCTCTTAGACATAGGGTAGTTTTGCTGGGTCTTAATACTTTTGGGCAGCTTATTCCAGATTGATATGGCATTTACTGAAAAGAATTGCCAGTACTTAACTGTACGTGCCATAGGAAGAAATAAGAATATGTCTCGATGACTGGCGCGTTGAGAGTGCTCAAGCTGCCTTATTGTACTAAGAGGATTAAAGATTTGACCATTCAAAAGTTGAAACAGTAAAAATAGACCCTTCTGCAATCGACGAAGCCATAGGGGATCCAGCTTTATAAGTTCGCACATTTGTTGGTAGGGTAAGTTACGGTGTTCTGTAGTGAAAACTCTTCTAGTGAAGAAGTGCGCCACCGATTCTATTTTCTTCCGTTCACTAGTGCGCAGAAGACTGAATAGGGGCGAGCAGTATTCAAGACTAGGTCTCACGTACATATTATAAAGGCTAGTTCTAACCTTGATAGTCTTAAAATTTCTAAGGATAAATCCGGTGGTTCGGCGTGCTTTCGAGACTATCAGGGCACAGTGCTCTGACAAATTGAGACTATTAGAGTAGGATATGCCCAAATCCTTGATAACTCCTGGGACATTTAGTTTCTGGCCGTTAATGCTTAATTCCGGTTGATGATTGTCGCCAACAACCATTACGGAACATTTGTGCCATGAAAGGGTGAGGCGCCATGTGCAACACCACTGGGCGAAGGCCTGAAGATCCTTTTATATCAGCTCGAGCGCGATGTTGCGATCTGCCGGTTTATATCGATAAGCGACTTTTAAATCATCAGCGTACATGAAGGGTCTACCATACTGAAAACAATCTGAAACGGCGTTGACAAACAGGCAAAATAGGAGCGGACCGAGTACACTACCCTGTATAACTCCACTCCTCACATGCGTGGGGTTGGAGATAACATTGGAAAGTTTTACTCGTTGTGTGCGAGCATCCAAATAGAATGATACATTTGCGTCCTAGCGTCACATCGTTGCTTGATGCTGCACTAGAAAGCGATGATACAGAGGTCGATAAGATCATTAAGCCAAAAAAGCATAGGGCTACAAAGGCTCGAAAGTCTAAATGGGCTAGGAATGCGCAGTCAGCTAACCCAAAAACCGGCACATCAGGACCCATCAAACCTTTAGTTCCGGATACAGATGGCCGCTTGGTCGGAACTCGTGAACTCGCAACAGATGCACCAGTGAGTCACAAGCAGAATATAGTTGTAAAGGTGGCTCCAGAGATAGCGTCAACAATTGCACAAGAACGAGTTGACGCTGATATTGACTTGGATTTGGACATGTCTGTCGACACGCCTGAAACCTGCATATCGGACCATGTGTCAAGCCCACGGGCTATACAATCGTCAGTCGGCTTAAGCGACACTAGCGATTATCGGAATTTGCATGCTAGCACCACATCGTTGCTCGACTCTGCACAAGAAAGCGATGACCAAGAGTTTGACAAGATCATAACTCAAAAGAGGCATAAGCCTAAGAAAGCCAAACGGTTCACGGGTTTGCATTCAGCTTACCCAATAGCCAGTACATCAGAACCGCGTGTACCGGCTACAATTGCTCCCTCGGCTGAAGCACGTGAGCTTGCAACATATGCCCCATTGAGTCGCAAGCAGAAAATAGTTGTAAAGGGGGCCCCAGAGTCAGAGTCATCAACTGCACAAGAACGAATTGACCATGACGTGGGTCTTATGCGTGTGTACGCCAAACCGTTGCTAAAACCAGGCGAGTCTTTCCGCATTCTTAAGGCATTTCGAATAGGGAAGGCTCCAACAGCTCTAGAATCAATCTCTCGGCCACGACCTCTAAAAGTTATTTTAGAAACTGAAGCACAGGCGAAACTCTTGCTAGAGCGCAAACCAATGTTACGGAGTCTGCATTCGCAAGTTTTTTTTCAGCCGGATTACGAGTTGAAAGAGCGGAGAAAGATGAGACAGCTAATAATAGAGCTAGAAAAACGAAGATCCAATGGCGAGACAAATCTCAAAATAAGAGAGGGAAAAATAGTGCAGGTCAAAAGGACATCGCTCTGGTCGAAGCCGGTAACAGTGACGGCCTAGCTGTCCCGCCACCGAAACCTCAGACATGCCCTCTTAAATTGGTCGTTTTAAATGCCAGATCACTGACTAATAAAATGCCTCTGCTCCAGACTCTGGTTTTCGTCAACCGCCCAGACATTGTTATGGTAACTGAGACATGGGCATCGGCCTCTGTAGCTGACTCAGAACTCTCCGTTCTAGGTTACTCATGCGTTCGGAACGATCGAAACAATGGCCGTGGCGGAGGAAGCTGCATCTATATTAAGCAGCCACTTGCATTTCTCCCGTTGGACTATCCACAATTCACAGCGGTGGAGGAGAGCTGCTGGCTACGAGTTGTTCTAAAAAACAAATACTCCTTACTTGTTGGCTGTGTTTATCGCCCACCTAATGCCAATGCAGACTACGATCTTTGTCTCTCGCAGGCATTTCATGCCGCAGCTGACTTGAATCTTAAGTATTGCTTGATTGCAGGCGATTTTAACCTTCCTGACGTGCAGTGGTTTCCACCATCCGGTCCTTCAAAGTACGAGAACTTACTTGAGGCAATAGATATCGGCATGTGGGATCAGGTAGTCGATTTTCCCACTCGAGGAGCAAACATACTCGACCTAATTTTTTGTAGGGGATGCGAACCACTTTCAGTGTCATCCTTAGACGCACTTGGGAGTTCAGACCATGTTACAGTTGGTAGTGAACTAGAACTGGAGGCGGATAAAACATTTTCCCAAAAGTATAGTATTTATCATGACTTCCGATCAGCAAACACGGCTGACCTACTGGCACAT
>JAYGXS010000004.1:66988685-67023037 GCA_036362985.1 Ligula intestinalis | reverse complement strand
TTTTCTTCGGAGAGCTTCTTAGCCTGCTCAAAGATCAGTGTGATCAAGGGCAGAACGGAAGTGTCGTTCTGCCGATGCAAACGACGAGAGAGTTTAAGCAGCCTACGACAGAAAGACAGAGGAAGGTACACTTCATCCTTGACATGAATTACTTTCTTACGGGGGACAAAGTGGAGAATGAGTGGATCCAACACTTTGTACATTGCATCGCTACAAACATTTACATCCAAACATTGGAAAAATTCAGACCAGTCGAGAGCGTTTAGATGTGCCAGTAGGTCAGCCGTGTTTGCTGATCGGAAGTCATGATAAAGACTATACTTTTGGGAAAATGTTTTATCCGCCTCCAGTTCTAGTTCACTAAAAACTGTAAGATGGTCAGTTGCAAACATATTAAGGCTCCCTTGCTTTCCCAATAAGTCCTTATTGATGGTGAAGTGAACTCGGGTTGGTGTAATGGTCCACCCAAATTCAATGAAATGAGGACTTCAGGCCCTAAATAAAAACCGGTGCCTATGATTGAGATGCTGACAAAATAACCCAGGCTTTAATAAGAGGACGTGAAAGAAGATAATACGGGCACATAAAGCAAATATAGTGGCCAAACTATCCAAGAACATGGCCGGCCGCTTTTTGTATAGGAAATCCTTAGAGGGCGCGTAACTTCAACGAAATATCTGGCGACAAGACAGATGATCACAAAGCTTAAGTACAGACATCAGCTAATTTGATTACGTGTGTGTAAGATGAAATACCTAGAGTAAAAACATTAACTAAATAATTGAAAATAGGTTTTTTTTCTATGTCGCCCTTACTCCTTGGTGAAACATTAAAGCAAACTATGTTACTCCTAATCGGGACGGTGACTGTGGAATGAGTCTTTAAGAAAACGCGCCACGGCCTACGACGTAAAATTCTCCTTCGCTAACCCACTGTCACAATTGTATTTAATAATATAGTCCCAACTTAGGTGATTAACATCAAACATTTACAAACGGAGGCGGGGTCAAGTGCATGTTGGCCGTCATTGAATAGGGTAAAAATTTAATTAAAAAATGCAATCGTATTGTAGACATTAATATACTATATTCACTAACTTTTACTATTTAGTGTCACACTAGTACAATAGGTCATCAGGTAATGGATCAATGAGTGTAAATTGATAGATGCCATAGACATGTTGACCAATATACAGGCAGGAAAGGATTTTGTCACCCGATGTGTTTCCTCCAATGCCCATCCTAGGAAAAGTCTGTTTGTTTTACTGCTTTAAAGTGTCCTTTTATTTGTGGTATATTGCTTGTGTCTAGGTTCTGTTGGTGCCTTGTCGTGTTTTGAAAAAAGCCACTCCACACAAGCATGGTTCGAAAGTTAAAGTATCACGAGAAAAAGCTTTTGAAAAAAGTGGACTTCATAAAATGGCCCGCTGACAACAATTTGCATGAACTTAAAATAATGAAAAAATTTTACATTCAAAAGCGAGAGGATTACACTCTTTACAATAAGCTTTCGAAAAAGATAAGAGATATAGCGGAGAAGCTGAAAGACCTTGGCGAAGAAGATCCTTGGAGAGCTGAAATAACGAACATGCTGCTAACAAAACTGTAAGCTTTTAAAGGCAATCTTTATGTCTGTCCAGGCACAACATTGGATTGCTGCCAACCAAGGCCTCCCTCGCCCTCGCCTCCAAAGTCAGTGCTTCTTCCTTTTGTCGTCGGCGGCTTCCAGTTGTCATGGTCCGTTCACATCTAGCGGAAACTATAAAGGCAGCGGTAACTTTCATTGAGCAAGGGCATGTGCGTGTTGGACCAGATACTATTCGGGACCCCGCCTTTTTGGTCACAAGGTATGATCATACGTTTCTCTCTGTAGCCTCATTGTAATAAGTTCTAGGTGTAGGCTATCCGCTGTGCGGATGTGTTCATTAGTCTTTATGGCACATTTTATGCTCAATAATTAATCCTGCTAAAGGACTTCCGGTTGACGTGCTTCCTGTTGGCATCCCAAGCAGGGTTGCAGCATTTATAATATCTAACACTGAGGAAGCTATCATATGCTATATTTTAAGTGCAGGCTTAAGTTTTTTAATGTGTGCAGAATTTATTGACGTCGGAAGTACGTGAATAAGAGATTATATCATCCACTATTTTAAAATCGCTTAACAATTCATGCATTTCGAATATTTGCCATACCAACGACTTGCATATCTATGGATTTAACTTTTAATAACATCCCTCAAGTGTTGAACTTTCACGAATTCCAATGACCATTTTCAAAATATCTGGAACCAATCTTAGCACCCGTCGTTACGGTTTCTCCTCTCAAACCGCGAATCACTGTTTGTTCTTTGGCTCATCGTTTATTTTCTTTTCAAAGGCCGATGGAGGACTATGTGACGTGGACTCCCGGATCACGTATCAAGAAAAAGCTGCAGGCGTTTAACGACATGCAGGATGACTTTGAGGAGGATTAGAGAAGTGTATCTATTGATTTGTAAATATATCTTCAATATAATGCTCATATTTTTTGCCCATGATAACGCCATCTGAAGTCTTGAGTAGTCACAGTTCTGGAGCATGACGCTTATCTAATGCCCTATAGCCGTTATGTTAAGACTTTCCAAAGTCCTGCGGACTATCCTTTCACTGTTACTGTCGGAAACCAGACATAAGGATGTTTATTTTTAACCTCGTAAGGTAGAATCTTTACTTCTCTGCTACAAGTTTTCACACAAATAGGTAAATGAGGCATACTATTTCAGTTCAATAGGCTTTCATCGAATCTTTCATGTCAATCACCACCATTCTAGTCGTTGTCGTCGTGATGGCTCTAAGTCCGTCACTTAGCTAAATCAATTAAAATTCTTAACTGCACGAACACTGGGAGTGAGGGGATGCCTAAGCAATTCCAGTCGTTTTTCTTTAGGATGCTCCGATATGAAAACTTTCAAATCCCATAGACCGATATTACTGGTGCTGAATATTAATATCAAACTTTGGTAAATCGCATCGGTCGTGCCGGAGGAAAACTTAATCTGGTGAATATTTCGTCACTTCGGGTGGATTTTCTAAAATACCTCTGGTACGAAAAGATTCAATTTCAGTCAACTACGATGTCCAAGTTTTTGTATTACACAGTAGTCCCGATTTGAGTAGGACTGTCGAGTTACTGTGATCATTGTCGCTGTCGCCGTGATCATTGTCGCTGTCGTAGGTAAAATTCGAACTCTCGAATTTCGTAGTGTACTATTTCTACGCAAAACCAACTGCATTATTGCTCCAATCGTACTTAGAACACTTGTCTACGGCAGTTAGTTCAGTATAATAACTGCGACCAGTTGTATCATTGTTAAATGTGCAAACATCGACAACACTGTGTGTGATTTCCATTGGCATGAGGACGTTAAGCTTTGCAGGTTCTCCAAAGTTTAAGTAGAAAATGTCATCAATCAACCTCCTAGACCGAGGCAACCAGTGAAGGTGTATCAACAGCGAAAGCGATCCCGTATATCTAGCACCAATAAATAAAATGCGGTCTATGACCACGCTTTCAAACTAGGATTGTTTATCGCAGACACTGAGTCTTGAAATAGTGGGTCTAGAAAAACAACTAATCAGGGCTGGTCCCGTCGAAATCTCGGCATTGACGTATGGGATTCAAATTTTCATATAGAGCCTCGCAGTAGTAAACCAAAAGGCGTTAGCGTTGTAGGAGGTAGGTCAGCCGTTGAGTCAGACAGCCTCGATCGGCTTTTACTGCTATCGTCTCATATCGACACCATAAACCAACTATTTGCCGAACCCTTACGCGACATCGGGTGCCAGCGGTCGGGGGGACCCTTTCCTAAGCGCCGGCAAACCTAGGAGTAACTTCACGCTTTTAAGTCCTCGTTGTATGTATGTCCACGTGTTTTATTTCTCTTGTAAGTGCCAATAAATTCTCGATTCCCCTTCCACATTCATAGTAAAAACTAGTCGCGTCCTTAAGATTTTTGGGATTCGTTTTTAGTCCCTCAATTGGAATAGCGCGGTCACTTTGTTCAAAAAGCACACACCAGTATTTTTCTGAAAATTGAATATAATCAAGTCAGTGCCGGCATTTTTTTGTATAGCCGTAGTAGTCAGCTCATTACGGTGGGTGCTTAAGGTCAACCATGCTTTTCACCGGCGAAATTCCGACAATCACCTTGCAGACAGAGGATTATGGGCGTCTCTGAAGTGCTTGGTCCAACGCCACAAAATTTGTGCTTCCTATGCTGCAGTTGCAAAGTGACTGACAGAACGACGCAAACCTACTTGACAGCAAATTAAATACTTTTTAAAAAAATTAGCAGAAATTCCCAATTAAAATAGTCGCCATAGCCAAAAAGTGTCTTCTCTTTCGCTGTCCACCGAATATTAAGTTCCCATTCGATGACTAGTTGTATGATCAATTAGACGGAGTAGCCCTGGGATCACTCGCTGGGCCCCTTCTAGTGGGTGTCTTCAGGGAAATGGAAAGAGTTTGACGTGTCCAGTTATAAAGGACACTGATTCCTATGCTCAAAATGTGAAGTTTTTGTAATAACAGAGGAAGCTGGTTTCAAAACCTTCCTAGATGAGTCAAGCTCACCTTCATTTAAGAAAAAGAGAAGGGAGCACGTTTCCCTAGCTAGATTGTCCACTTATAAGACGCCTGAAAGCTATTTTCCAAGAAAATACAGGCAGAGCAACGCAAAAAGCCATACAGTTGTGTTTTTCTTTGACGGAAACGAAGCCTCACCTGCTACCTAACCAACCAACCATGCGAGCAGATAGTCCATCGGTAATACAAGCGAACATCCGAGTTCCAGGAAGCAATTGACAGGAAGACTCGATCGCTGGGATCGAGTCTTCTTATTCTCAGTCCATCGGTAAGTTTATCCGGAAATATATGGAAGAACGCCGACCAAATGCGAATATATCGGCTGTTAGAGAGAAGGAGCTATTCCTCACATCCGCGTTTGGAGGACGTCCGGCCAGCGAACCTCGTATGAACTGCTGTTGTGCGCATGTACCTGACTGCTAAGATAAGAGTAATTTTTCAAGCACCGCTTCGTGGCCTTGAAGTTTAAGATAAACTGATCCTTCAGAATTGTTAGTATCCCTTAACGCCTTCACTTGCTTTCATGGTCCAGGCGGAAGCTAGAGCACCGGCCTACCTATCTTAATCAAGATATGGAATGTTTCTGAACTGTAGCCTTCTACTTAGTGGTTCATCCCCGTTGACCTTTGGCTCAAGCCGACTGATGTCGTGGCTTTTCTCCGTCTTCCAACTGCACCCAGTTTGGACTCCGGCGGGGACCCCTTATCCAACGAGGGCTGCCAACCAACCAACTTAATGGTTCAGCGAAACGAGTTTCACCGAGGGCAGCGAGTGACCAGATCGGTTTGCCGTCCTGTTACGACAAGGTTGGTGTGTTTAGACCGCGTGGGTCTCGCTCAGCCGCTACCGTTAACCATGTATACAGTTGCGGTTCATTCGTCGAGGCCCGACCACGCATTCAAATTTGATGAGGCCGAACTATTTAAATCATGGGTCACGGGCCCCCAATCCATAAGCAAGTGAAACGCTTTGCCCAATCCATATTCTGTGCTGAGACTAAATTTGGCCAGAGCAAGTCACCGCTGGGGGAACAGAGAGGCCACCAAATCATCCTATTCCAACACTGAGGGCCAAATGGTCATTGTTGACGTAACGAATCCGCGCAAACGCCAAACATTTATCGATTTTTTTCTGCATGTTAAAATTTTACGGCAGACTCCTTTGCACAAACTACCTGTATCTGCTGCTGTTCTGTGATGATGAATCTGAGACGGATGTCGAAACGTTAGGCGAATAAACGTATTGTTCCGGCGATCGAGTCGTCTTCTTCTCAGTTCCTAACTTAACTGGTTCATTTTAAAGTACAGTGAAAAATTACGGTCATGCTTGTCTACTTTGAACGCACATAGTAAAGTATACTCGTCATACTTTTAGAGGTATGTGTTCACTAGGATGCGCAGTCGTCCGCCCCAAATAGGGGAAATATAGGTGCAGACAACTAAATTTCGACTGAGCGATCTTCTCTTGCCAATTTAGTGCAAGGTGAAATATTGTTATTTTAGGTTATCGGGGAAACAGAAGCAATGCACATGCACTAAGTGGTTTGCCGCCATCATGGGCGGTAAGGCGACACAGACTACTACATCAGTTCTAGCCTTCCTCTCCTGTAAGCCGAGAATCGCCGATCATCCAAACTTCATCAAAAGCGCAAAACGAGGTACGAAAGGGTATATAATTTGGCAGAAGAAAACATGCAAACATCTAGCCTTGCTCCATAGCCACAGCCGCTTCAGCTCTCACGGAACCCCAGGGTCCACATCTAACGTAGTCCCTCAGTCGCGCGAGCGTCTCCTCATCTACTTCTCTCCATTGAGGGCACGTCCCACACCACTTCTCTTGCGTCTTGCATGCCTGATTAATGATTGCAAATTTCACTGGTAGTAGGCTGGCGCCCTCTGTAGCCAAACTGTTCTCCGTACTTCGGTTGAGCAGGTATTCGATGAAACCGGGTTGATCCATAAGAAGAGTGATTCCCCAGGGCTAAACGAGATACGAAAATGGCAGTTAGAACATGCGAAAAGAAGCAGAAGAAAGTACAGAAACTTCAACAGGACCGTGAACTCACTTCCGTCATTATGGCCTCAAGAAGAAGGAGTGCGGACTGTCTAAGATCGTAGAAGGGTGTTCTAGCAAGTGACCAAATCCTAGCAAAAATTTTGAGCGCATCCGTCTTGAAGGCTTCCGGTGCCGGAGAATTCGAAATTCGGCTAAGCCAGAGCCAGGTCATTTGCGCCAGAGGTGTGGCCCTGTCAACGGGCATCGAGCGGGGAAGACGCAGGACATCCGACAGGACATTAAGAATGCGTGTAAGCAACTCCGGTGGGGAGTTCTGCAGCAAGCGACCCACAGTCGGTAAGACGTGCGAGAGGGCCCCCGATTCAGCTGTCCTGGAGATTGAGGAGAATAAAGGTAACAACTTACCTAGGTGGCCTGCAATAGCTAGCTTTCCTTCTGGGTGCCTGCACAGAAATCCTACCGTGTCTAGAGCCGTAAGAAAGGCCGCCGAAGAGGTGTCCCGGATGCAGGTTCCGATACAGGAAGTGAACGGTGTTGGGCTGTCGGCAGAGCCCAGATAATTCGCGGGTTCAAAGGCGGCGATTACTCCAAGGAAGCTGAGTAACCCTACGAAAAAAGAAGCAAAAATATGAATATCAGAAAAGTGATGACGGTTCGATTGTGGATTTCAACTATATCCACTGTATAATCCTTAGCATTTTGGGAGCAGGGACAATGACTTGCGCATGAATTCGTCTACAGCGACAATATACTTACGCAGTATCTGCCACAATTTCGTCCCCCTCCCGACTCAGAACACGAGCAAGAAAACCGGAGGCGCTGTCGGGCGTAGGTGGTTTGCGTGTTACTGAAATATGTCACTACACCTCTTCCCCACATTTGTTATGGAAGTGCATCCCCAATAACACAGGCCCTGCCCTAATCTGCGTCCATTGTTTGTCTACTACAAGGCCAGTTGTAGAGGCAGTGGTTTAAAATGTAGAATAGTCAAGTACAAATCCACTATAGACCGCTCTCGCTGCGACAACATTGCAAGAATATCCCAGACAATCTAAAGAAAGCGACTGATGTGGTTTGGACACGTTTTTTGCCATCAACCTCATGAGATCAGTGTTACTGCCCTCGACGCGAAACCGTTACCTAATTGGAAACTTCGAAGTGGGGGTCAGCTCAAAACCTGGTTCGACTCAGTCCGTCAGGACACGCAAGTGGTTCTTGGACCTTCGGTATTCGATTTCTGGCACTGGTAAAAAGAATAACTCGAACTGTTAAGGCTTGCGGCCACGGATCGTTACGCGGGGAGAAGAACCGCACTGGATATCATTGAGGCCAGCTAGATCAGTCATGATCGCAGTCGCAACAAGTAGAATTGAGTACAAGCTATGTCGGAGTCGATATGCACAGTAGTTAATATTTGGTCAGTACACCCATAACCAGCCAGGTTGGGCATTGTGCCCTGTATACATACGTACGTACACTAGCCATCCACTATGAGACTCGTCGATCCGAAGACGATCGAAGGTCAACTAGAAGCCTTAAAGCAACTGTCTGGTGAGCCAGACCTGAAATCCAAGTGCTCTAATAGCACTCTAGAATTCCGCCATAGCTATCAGCAACCGACGGCCGTTTGCTTCGTCGACTTTGCCGCCGCATTAGATTCCATCCATCGTGAGTCCCTGTGGCGAAAAATGGAACTGGATGGAGTGCCGACCAAACTCATTGCGATGATTAAGGCCTACTATCGGTCTACCACCGCACGAGTCCTGATCCACAACAATCTCTCTCAGTCGTTCGATATCCGGTCTGGTGTCCGACAGGGCTGCGTCCTTTCGCCCATTCTGTTTAACTACGTAATTGACTGGATTCTCGGCAAAGCCCTAAATGAAGAGGGCGGTGTTTAACTTGCATCCGGACGCCGACTAACTGATCTTGACTACGCCGATGATATTGCGCTGTTAGCCTCAAACTTTGATGGTCTAAAATCAGTAGTGTCGCGGTTAAATGAGATCGCTATGTCGGTAGGCATGTCCATAAATTCCGGAAAGACGAAGTTGTTCTCGAGCTGCATCCCTGACCAGGAAAAGGCACCCCTGGGGATTAATGGCCATCAACTTGAAGAAGTAGACAGCTTTAAATACCGCGGGGCGAGGCTGCTACCGAATGGACAGAGCAAGGACGACATTGTCTCCCGTATCGATGCTGCTCGCTGGGTTTTCTCAATCCTTCGAAAGCGCCTATGGATCCGACGTGACATCTCTATCGCCACGAAGATTCGTGTATACCGTGCATCTATCCGGTCAGTCCTCCTCTATGGATGTGAATGCTGGGCTGTGCGCGCTGAAGATGAGCGAAGACTGGATGTCTTTGACCACCAGTGCCTGAAGACGATCCTGCGAGTTAAGTATAGCGACTTCATCTCAAATGAGACAGTCCACATCCGCTGCGATCGTATCACGAGGATATCTCAGGCCATTCAAGAAAGGCGACTGAGGTGGTTTGTACACGTATTCCGTCGTCCGCCCCACGAGCTTACCTATGCTGCCCTCGACCCGGTACCGCAGCCCACCTGGAAACTTCGAAGAGGAGGGCAACTGAAGACTTGGCTAGACACCGTCCGTCAAGACATGGAAGCAGTTCTTGGACCTTCTATCTTCGGCCTCTGTCACTGGAAAAGGGACTGGGTGGAGCTTTCGAGATCCGCTGCCGCCAATCGCCACGCATGGAGAGGTACCGTTTGTGACATCATTGAGGCCGGCTATATCAGACATGATCACAGCCGTAACAAGTACAAGCAAGTAAGTATTGTCATTGCTAGGCGACAAGTACTTATTCACTGCTTAATGTCCTCCTACTCTGGCGAGAATATGTCCCAACATTTTTCGCATATGGGGGTGCCAGGCCGATCTCTGGGACAAACGTGGTGTAACCCGATCTAAAAATTAATAAACCTACTATCTTCAAGCGAAAAAATATAACGAGTTGTCCAGTGATATTTTTTTTCATGCGACAGGAAGCAAACATAAAATGGAACTTGTATTCTTTGTCGGACTGTCCGCGACGTGAAGTGGAACCAATACGGGTGCAGTATGTGTAAGGCTATGGTGAAATACCAGCTTAGCTAATATGTCCCATTTCAGCTTCAGTCAATATTGATTGTCGCATGTGAAACAAGGGGTTTGGTCAATATTGAACAACCTGACCTTACTATAAGACGACTGACGTGATAAATGTCGTGGCCGGAAGGACTGCTGAGTGGGTTTATCTCTTGCTATCAGACACCACGTATGAATTTGTTTCAGAGACCCCGAAATAAGTCCAGTTTGACCCAATGCGGAGGTAATATACCTAGATGTGGCTGGACGCCGAGCTAGAAAATCGGCTACTTAAAAAGATTAAATATAAAAATGGTTTTCGGATTTAGTGAATACTGTCCACTGCGCAAACACTTGCAGGTGCTTGCACGTAAAAGCGCTCAGATAAGTCATTTCCCAATGAACGTTGATCCGGCGTAACAGCCAACAGTCTTCAAAAGGGCATTACTGCTAGCCCTCCTTTGCAAGGGAAACCAGTTATAAGTCGTGAAGTCTGGACTTTAGACGGTACCTATGAAAAAATCGAGACGATAGAAATGGATAGCGTCAAATAACAGCAACTTCGGTCCACGGACAGTGTGTCAAGAGTGAAATTACACTGTGAGAGCTGTCAGTGACAAAGCACAAAACAGCCATCCCAGATGAGTAGTTCATGCATGGAATTATCAAAAAGAGGGCTCATCTAGGAAACTACCTCTTAAAATGCCTGCCCCAGTTTACTGCCAATAAAGTATTAACTTAAAAAATGGGCGCATAGTTGCATCGTACCTAGTAGTTTTGTTAGGTCTAATAAATGGGGCGAATGGGGCTTTAAATAGACAACACTAGACGACGGCGTAAGGGAAGATCACTGGAAAATGATCCATAAGCTTGCAGATTAGGCCGTCAGTTAAATTGTGGTAAGTGCAAGAATGTACATCACGCCCGACAGCTTCAGTGGCAAAGTTTTAAAAATGAAGATCGAATCCGGAGCCTTAAGCATTAAAGAAAATTTTCACGAACAGAATAGTCAATTTCTTCCCAGCCAATTCTTTCGCAGGATATATGTAATCATATTGTAGTTGTCTGGCCAAATCGGAAACTGACGAGCATGAACTACTTAAAAAGTGTCAATAAGTGTGATCTACTAATTGCTGGCGCTGCAAAACCAAACTATAAGGCAAATTTGATGCCCACAAACGTAGTTTTTTGTAATATTATCCATACGAATCAGTTCCAGTACTGATGCAATTTTTAAAATGTCAGTAATGACGGAAATTTGGTATAACAAGAACATAGAAGACTAATTCGGTCAGACATAATATACTTAATACTAAAATTACCTGGCAAAACAAGATTGGCGAAGGGATTTGATTCCAGAGATGAAAGACTGGAAAGTATGTCATCTACTATCCCTTTCGAATGTAGGAAGGCCCTTCCCTCCGGAAAAGAAGCCAAGGTTTTTAGAACGGCGATGCAATTTAGCTGAAGTAATGGGTCGTCCTTCTTGAAGATGAATAAGAGCGGTTCGAAGCATCTCGATTCTTCCAATAAACTTAACCTGGTCGGGTCCGAAGAGGAAATATCCACTAGGAGCTATGGAGATTAAAAAATATCTAAGCTAACCTCAGAGAAACGGATAATTAAGCTAACGTCAGCAGAATCTGCAAGGCATTCACGAAAGGAGTCCATCGCAAGAAGTTTCCTCAAGCCATCCGAACTGGATAAAGCTGCAAAGATTAAAAGTAAGGGAACAGAGTACCGAAAATCCTTAAGAACTTCACTGCGGCCGCGGCTTTTTTGATATCATGGTTTGAGGCTACTTTTACTATTTCCACTAATATCCTGTCGGGGACATCTGCGACGGAGTGTGGGGCACTTTCTAGACTTTCGGCTAACTAAGGTTTTTATAAACAAGTATCATCGTACCCTTAGAATGAGAAAATCCCTCAAAGCATCGTTTCTTGATGAAATCGCTAAGTGTAGCTCTGTCTCGTGAGAGCGCACGAATTCTGACAGATTAAAAGTTGAGAAAATGATTGTTGCGATATTCAAAGCCAACTCTGATAGTTCACTACAAAAGTAATTAACTTGAGGCAACTATACTTATTATCAAGATCCATATATACGAAAATATCCAACAAATTATATGTTGAAACAGCAGCTTCGAGTTCAGTACTCGGCAAATTTTTAAGAAGGATGTACAGTTTTTCATAATCTTGTAGGGTTCCAGGTTGCCTCGATACTTTCTCTAGTATTTCTACGACAGTACGAGGGATATAAGCCATGTCCAGCCAAGTAACTGCTGATTACTCTCCTGCCTTTATAATTTGTCGGCCGGAATTTCAGCCCAGTAAAACCTGTCCGTTCATTCGTAGTTTACTGTTCCTTTCAATAAAAACTTTCTGTGCTGATAGCAATTGTTCTGGAAAAAGGCCGGATGTCATAATTCTCACCAGCAATCAAATTATGTCCTCGTTTATCATACTTATATCAGGTGCGGGCCAGGATGCCCTACTATCAGATAAATTCACTTAAACATTGTTTAAGGACTAGAGTTGTGATTTTTACGAAAACAACTGCAATAAACCTACGATTTGATCGAATTGGCTCTCAGAAAATCATGGTCTACTGCCTGAATGGCGTACCAAAGAAAGAATTGGCTGCGCGGACGGACTTGGGTATGTGGATTACGACCTCGCTTAAACTCTTTCTGCACTGTTCAAAAATAGCCAAGTCGCGTGGTCACTCCTGTACTTTGTCAGACGGAGGTTCTGGGCATTTAATGAAGAATGCTTCACTTAGGTTTATGGAACGTTTGTCCAACCGCAACTGGATTCTTTTTTTCCAGGCCTGCGAACCGTGGACCGAAAAGGTCTTAACATGCTTGGAAATGTTCAAGGACATGCAACAAAACCTGGGTAGGAATTCGTCTAACGCCCGCTGGCTAGCAAAAGTCTCCCAGCCCAAGAGTCTGACGAAATTCGTGGTTAAATGTTTAATGCTTTATTAATACGCAGAAAGTGCGTGTATAACTTATGATAAGTATATGTATATTTTTAAGGTTAACAGGCAAGAAATGCCCTTGAGGACCCTATTAATGTAACGCAAACAGGTTATTCTTACAGTTAATGTGCAGTCGGGGGGAGCACATATGATATCATAACAGAATTTCGAGTGAATTTTCACGGAAAAGAATGATAACGGTCGAAAGCCAGAAAAATTGTTCACAGTGCTGGCAGTAGGAAATCGTGTTGTAAAAGTCGCCTTTTGTCAAATAAAATCACATCAAGTCTTCTTTTAAATTCCGCAATTTTGTCAGTGGAAACCGTCTCGCTTGGTAGCAATTTCCAAGGCCGGACCACGCGTTGACTGAAGAAATATTTTCGGAGGTCTAAGCGGGTGCGTTCGTTTGTGACCTTGTAAGGATGGCCACGCAGGTGAGTAGTGGTGGCTAATTGGAAGAAATCCTCCAATTTTAGGGAGGAATTGTGGCCCCGGATTATCCGGAATGTCCAGAGCAGGCTGCACTGCTCAGACAAAGGAAAAAGGTCAAGTTTTATCAATCTCTCTTGATATGGTAAGTCCCTGAGACCGTCAACCATCTTTGTCGCCCTGCGTTGCACTTGTTCAAGAAGCTCCACATCTTTCTTCAACCATGGTGTCCAAACTGGCATTCCGTATTCAAGATGTGATCTCACAAAGATGCCAAATATTTTTCCGAAGAGTTCAGGTGGAAAGATTTTGAACGCTCGTCTGATCCAGTGCAGGGTACTAGTTACTTTCTGGACAGACGTTTTACAGTGCTCTGTTTGCATCAAGTTCACGGTTGTCCATATACCCAGATCTTTGTGTGTCTCAACCTCGTTTAATGCGGTACCATTGATAAAATAACTGTGTTTCGGTGGCACTTTTCGCCCCGGGCTTATGTGTAGAACAAGACACTTGGATACATTAAAGTTAAGAAGCCACGTGGCCGACCAGATAACCAGTTTATCGATGTTCGACTGTAGTTTCTTTGCGTCGTCGGCGCACTTTATTTCAGCCCATATTTTTATGTCATCCGCAAACATGACAGCTGCGCAATCGAGCTCATTGAGACAGTCGTTTACGTAAATCAGGAATAGCAGCGGACCCAAAACTGAGCCTTGTGGTACACCACTTTCGACCATTGTCCATTCTGAGGTTGAGTTTCCGACAACGACCCTCTGTTCTCTGAGGGACAAGAAACTACTGATCCATTTATACATTTTTCCTTGGCTTCCCACGTCCCAAATCTTCTACAGAAGAAGCCTGTGTGGTACACTATCGAAGGCCTTTTTGAAGTCGAAGAATATAACATCAATTGGATAGCCTTTATCAGCGGCCTTTGTCCACTTCTCCTGTGAGTAAAGAGCACTCGTGAGGCAAGAGCGTCCTGGGCGAAAGCCGTGCTGTCCATCACATAGTATTTTGTTGCTTTCGAGGAATTACATTAAATGCTTCTTAATAATGCGCTCCATTACTTTGCTCGCGATGCAAGTTAGACTGACAGGACGGTAATTTGCGCAATCAAGTCGCGAACCTCCCTTATAGATCGGGGTGACGTTTGCCCACTTCCATTCTTCTGGGAGTTCGCCTTCGTCAAAAGATTTCTGGAAGATGGCAGCCAGGGGTTTGCATAGTTCATTAGCTAATTCTCTTAGTGCTAGTGCAGGAATTTTGTCCGGCCCAGGTGATTTGGCAGGCTTAAGTTGGAGTAATTCTGCCCTGACAGTGTTGTGTGAAAACTCTAGGTCCTCTATTTTGGGCAATAAGGAGGAGGGTAAAGGTGCAGTTATCGGTCGATGAGCGGACGGACCGTCAGCAAAAGTTGTAGGTTCTCGGGTGTAGACGGATTCAAATAAATCGGAGAGGAGGGAGGCTTTCATCTGGTCTTCGGTCACCAGTTGTCCATCGGCTGATCTAAGGGCAGGGATCAGTTCCTGAGATCTCTTCGTGCTTCGTATGTAACCGTACAAGATCTTGGGGTGTTCCAGCGACTTATGTAATATGTTCAACTCGTATTTCTTGCGCAGTTTAGTAGCTTCTCTTTTACAAATGTTACGTTGTTGCTTATACTCCCGTGAGTGTTTACCGGAGCCGGTTAATCTGTAGCGTCTCCAGAAGCGGTTTCTGTTTTTGAAAGCGGCCTGCAAGTTTGAGTTCATCCACTTCGGGCGATTCGTACTTGTCTTTCTTCTGAAGGGACAGTTGAGACAGAGAGTCCTTTTCAACGTCGAGCTAAAGGTCATCCACTGTTCATTTGCCCCACCTTGGAGATCTGTTTCCCATGATACCTCTGACATTTGGAATTTGGAATTTGGAATTTATATTTTTCAGCGCCAGTACGGCACTATCTATACAAAGTTAATTTCGAAAAAAATAAAAAATAAAAATTCAAAAAATAATTTGACAATATGTGCAAGTAGACGTAGAAAGTCGTAATAATGTCAGCAGAAATTGTCCTTTTGGGGCAACATTAGCAATGTTTTGCAGGTAATTTTGAACTAAAAACGAAAAATTATGGCAGTTAAAAAAAACTCTTACAGTGAAAATGGAGACAGTGTTCAACGGGCCTCCATGTTCAAAAATTGTGCAAGAGAAAAAAACTGCTTAGGATGATAGTAATAGAGCAGAAATAGGTGTATGTGGTCTGATGAAGGCGAGTATTCAACGAAACTGCCGCATTTTAGACTGAGTACTTCCGCGTGGCTTCGCGTGATTCAGCGGTGGTTAATGGAAACATCTAGGTTCTCGGGGGACACGAGGCAGAGAGAATAATTTCAAGCGGATCTTCTAAATTCCCAATGGTCCTTTCTCGGGGTCATGGAGAAAGCTGCTCGGAAAAGATGAGGAGAATAGAAGGTTAAATGAGTCAGTGTTAAGATAAATGTGCAGCCTCTGTTTGAAAGTAGACAATCTAGTTAACGACTTTATTTCGATTGGCAAGTTATTCCAAAGAAAGCTATATCTGGAAGCAAAAAACAAAGAGCGTTTACATGAGGAAGATGCAGGAGGGGGTATAACAAGTGCCGAGTTTCTTAGGTCGTAGGGACGGCTGACGGGGGTAATGACAGAAGTCCTGGGTAAATTTGTGCAATTATTAAGCCGAAAAAGGAGACAAAAGCCTGCTTCCAATCTCCTGACCCAAAGGAACCTTAGTTTTGTTAATTGACACCTATTTGAGTAGCAGGTATTAGAAGCTGTCGGATACAGCAGTTTTCGTGTGAAATTTTTTTTCTCTTCTCATAAGTGGGAAGTCACCCTTCCAAATGCTACTTTCCCATGTGTCGGAGGAGTAGGATTCGGAGAACAGCGAATACTCGAAATACAGCATAATATGGTCACTTGACCCTAATGGTGGTCGATCCTCCAGGTCAATCATAGTTTCCTCCTCTCGTGTAAAGATAAGGTCGAGACAGTTCGACTGTTGTCCTTCCCTAGCCCGCGTTCCAAACGCGACGGTTTGGCAGAGCAGTTTGGCTGTGGCCCATTGTAGTAATTTGTGATTGAAGTTGTCTTGAAGACCCTGTGCAGTCCATGTCTGCCAGTCAACACCAGGAGCGTTAAAGTCCCCAACGATTAGGATGTCTTTTTTCTCACTAACCCTATACAATTCTGCTATGAGGATAGTGTCTTGGTCATGAGAATGGTTTGGCGGGCGGTATGTCACCGAAAGCGTCAGTGGCCTGGCGTACTTAGCAGATATAGAAATATTTAGCATTTCTACATCTCGTGATGGGACCGGTACTTCAGCCGTGGCTGTCAGCTTGCAAGTGACAGACTATAATCCCTCCTCCCCTAGTTGTCCTGTCTTTCCAGAAAAGCTGATATCCTCTAAGTGATAATTCAGAATCAGCGATATCTTTTGAAAGCCAGGTTTCAGTTAAAGCCATGATGTCTGGTTTCACCTCCTCGACCAAGTTTTTTAGTTCGTCCAGCTTGTTAAACAAGCGTTTTACATTTGCGGTTAGGATCTTTAGTGACAGTTTGCTCCGTGAGGCCCAACCCTCATCGTGACAGGTTTTGGCCAGAGGAAGGGCTCCTTGACTTGTATTATTTGCCCATCTTTTATTTTCAGGCCCTTTGCCCCGCTTTCGGTCCTCTCTCTCTCAATTCTATCCTTAGTTGCCTCATTTTCATCCGCTCCCTCGGCTCGTATTCTGGCTGAAAAAACACTTGCTTGTGCGAATTTCGTAAGGCCGTTTTTCCTTTTAGCAGTTTTGATGCCAAGCCTTCGTTATCAAATATAACTTTGAGAGGCATTGGGTTTGTTTGTAGGTCGCGGCCTAGGTCTGCCTTACCCAGGCGGAAGGCTTTATTAACGTTAAAGGTTTCCCCATTCTTTAGGACAGCGCTGAAGTATTCGCGTATTCGATCATAGTCGTGTGCAACTCGTTCCGTTGTACTGTCAAACGTGGACTCAGGAGTACCTTGTATGACAATGTTGTTTTTCCGATTTATGGACGACTTCTGTAATACCTTACCTGTAGTTCCCTTTGACTCGTCTTGAACAACTTTGCAGTTTTGTCGGTCAAGGGAAACCCGTGATGTATTTCCAGTCTTACTGCTATCGGAAGACCCCGAGATGTTGTTAGGAATAGTTTTTGACTTTGCGTTTCCACTACCCTCACCAGAGATAGGCTTCTTTTGGAGTCTGGGATGGCACCGATCAGGTCTGGCTTCCTGCTGCCCCCCTTCTACATTTGTGGTTTCCTTCTGTCATTTGTATGCAGCCTTAGCACACTCAATAGGAGTGGTTGATGTGCTGGGTACATTTTGCACTTTCGGTCCGGCAAATGAGCCTATAATTAGCGGGGTTTTTAATTCGGAAAGTTCCTCATGTGCTGAGATTGGGCGCAGAGTATTAGTCCCGCAGACCGTTAGAGATGTTTCTGTAGAATCTTGATCACGGTGCTCCTGGTCGAGGACAACTTGACCATTTATGTTACTTGCCTGATCATTTTTGTGCGTAGACGCTTCGGCGAGAGATGCTGCTGCTGCGTACGTTAGGTCCCCTCCCTCAAGTTCATACATCGCCAGTGTTTCCTCATGAGGGAGAAATCGGGAAAATTTCTTCAGCTCTTCCAGCTCCACTCTAAGGCTATTAACCACCTCCTAAAGTTTCGTAAATTTGTTAAAAAGGGTAAAATATGATAGGCAGGCTTCATTTTTATGAGTTGCCTCCCTTAAACATTTAAGACTTTTAGTTCGCTTGGCAGGAGGACTTTTCAATAAGCTTCGTGACCGATCTTTTGTATTTGATGACTGAATTTCGTCCTTACGGCTATACGCTTCTATAGCTCCATCGGTTAGCCATTCGATTTCCACCCGAGACCTCCGCGGTTTGATTCCCGGCCCCGCTGGCAGCTTTGTAGAATTATCGAGAGCAATAGTTTCTACGTCCATTTTAGTTGAAAACGAAACGACTAAATTCAAAATGTTAAATTTGCCTTTGTGACTGTGACGTAGTGTGTTGACTGATATTCAAAATAAGGAAAATCTTCCGACGGTGTGTAGCATATTGCAAATATTTGAAGCAGACTGAGAAAACAATACGCCTAATTGCTTAGAAGCACTTTCAAATATGTATAAACAATATGCAGGATATTCAGGAACGACTCAGCCGTTTGTAGGTCTTCGAGGTCCTGAATAACTGCTTATCTTCGAGAAAGCTTGAGATCCTAGCACCTTGGTCTTTTTAGGCTGTTTTCGCTTGTTTGCTTGTAGGTTGCGAGTTCAGTTCAACGACTTGAGAAACAAATTCCACTTTGATTCCGTCTTCTGATGAATTTCGACACAATAAAAATTCCACGACGACGAGATTGTTGAATAGTATCTGTAGAGGCTTTATCACTACAAATATACAAAACGTCTTAGCAAATACGCAATGGAAAACTTTCGAGGGTAGACTAACTGCTAATAAGGGATTTACTAGACTATTCTAGTGGAAAAGTCATAAAATCCAGTAAAGAGATTGACGATGAAGATTAGAAATGATACAACTCACTTAGATCCTTCACGATCCTAGTCGGCAGTAGTCAAGTAGTCGACTTGCCAAAGGATAACTCTGCGAGGACTGGGATTCAAATTTGTTGGGCTGCGAGTTGCAAAAATGGAGAGAAAACTCGTTTGCAAATTGTCGCTGGATTCTCCTGGAGCCCGAAAGTGATCACCAGAGAGGTGTCGTTGAAGGGCAAAATAAACAGCGGCAGGTGAGGAGAGAGTTGAGCCGTGGAGGGTGATTAGCAAGATAGTTGCTAGCACGCGTCAAAACCGAAAGTGTCTACGTGTGTTGTATTTAGTTTTAACAAACTTGGTTATTGATAAATTTAAACAACACATAAGTAGGGCCAAGAGCCCACATCACATCCCCCAGCAGAGCGTTGGTGGGTTACAAACGCTCGACAAAAGAGGATGTACAAAAAGGTTAAACAACAAAGTCTCGCAAGTTGGTAGGAAAGCGAACATGTCTACCAGAACGAGTGGATGGGGGGGAGGAGTGGGAGGGGTTAGAGGGGTGGGGGTAGGTTCGGGTGGGGAGGCTGGCGGTGGGCCGGGGGCAGCAGGTGGAGTGCAGGGCGAAGGTGCCGTGGAAGTGGATGGACCAGGTGGTGTCGTGCATTCAACGTAGGCCGGCTTCAGTCTGTCAATGGAGACCGTATCAGTAGCATCAGCCCTTTGAATGACGAAATATTTGTCCTTCCGTTCAAGTACTTTGAAGGGACCATCGTATGGTGGGCAAAGGGGCCTTCGAACTGCGTCATGCCGGACAAACACGAATGGGGTTGTGTGCAAGTCGTCGTGCACGAAAACGCGTCGAGGTGTCGCGCGGGTGGGGGTTGGGCGTAGTGCGGCCATGCGTTGCTGCAGCTGTTGCACGAAGGTGTTCGTGGCGTCAGGGGTGACGGAGGAAGACTGCACGAGCTCACCAGGTAAACGGAGGGATGTGCCGTAAACAAGATCGGCGGCAGTGCACTGAATGTCTTCCTTAACAGCCGAGCGAATGCCGAGGAGGACGAACGGCAGGTTGTCGCTCCAGTTGTGCGGGGCAGGTTGAGACATCAACGCGGACTTCAATTGACGGTGAAGGCGTTCCACGAGGCCCTTTGATGCTGGGTGGTAGGCAGTAGTGGTGATATGCGAGCACCTAAGCAGTTTGGTGAACTCACGAAAGAGTGCAGATGTGAACTGACTTCCGCGGTCAGTGGTGAGTGAAGCTGGAACACCGAAGTTGGCTATCCAGTGCGTAAGGAAAACCATGGCAACATTCTCTGCCGAGGTATCCGAGATGGGAACGGCGATGGGCCATCGTGTGAAACGATCAACAGCGTGAAACCACGAGATGGGGGTAACGGTCCGACTAAGTCCACGTGGACGTGTTGAAAACGGGCGTCGGGAACCGCGAACGTGCTGGGAGGTGAAACGGTGTGTCGCTGGACCTTATTCTTTTGACAGGCTTAGCACTGCCTGGTCCAGGTAGCAATGTCGGTGTTCATCTTTGGCCAGACGAAACGGGCTGCGATGAGTTTGCGGCCGGCACGAACACCGGGGTGGGATAGCGAATGGAAGTGGTCGAAAACAACCTTCCGGTAGGATTGGGGTACTACAGGACGAGGGGTACCTCTAGAAAAATCACACACGATAGAGCCTGGTGCCGCGGGGAGCGGAGCCTCACGCAGCTGAAGCACAGAAGACGCAAGCATTTCAATGATGGAGTCATCAAGCGCCTGCGCTTCCGCGAGCTTCGCCAGATCTAACGTGGTGATAAGAGCGTTGACCTCAGGACGGGACAAGGCATCAGCAACAACATTCTCATCACCGCGGACGTAGCGTATGTCTGAGGTGAATTGAGAGATGTAATCCAGGTGACGTACTTCGCGCGGCGAATACCGATCTGGCTTAGCTTTGAGGGCGTAAGTGAGAGGTTTGTGATCCGTGTGGACCTGAAAATCTCTCCCCTCGAGCAGGTGTCGAAAATGACGGATGGCCAGGTAAATGGCGAGAAGTTCACGCGAGAAAGTACTATAGCGAGTCTGCGCCGGCTGAAGCTTCTGAGAGAAAAAAGCTAGCGGCTACAACTGTCCGTGGACCTGTTGCTGCAGAACTGCGCCTACGGCAATGTTGGAGGCATCGGTGGTCAGAATAAGTTGTGTATCGGCATCGGTGCTCAGATGATGAAGCAGGGTGGTGTCCGCGAGTGCTTTCTTGGCTGCCTTGAATGCTTCAAGAGCACTGGGTGAAAGTTGAAGCGACTTGGACTTTGACTTCAAAAGATCCGTCAAAGGTGCCAGGATGGCGGCGCAATTTGGTATGAAACGCGGGTAGTTGTCGATTAGGCCGATGAAACGGCGAAGCTGAGTTATGGACTTCGGAGCTGGAAAAGACAACACGCTTTGCACCTTGTCTGGGAGGGGTGTGATCCCGTTTTGATCAAGATGATGGCCAAGAAAATCCAGAGAAGTGACACCAAAAAGACACTTATCGACGTTGAGCTGTAGACCATTTTGTTGAAAACGATCGAAAACTTGGCGTAAGTGTTCAACATGTTCTTCGGGTGACGAGCTGGCGACAAGGATGTCGTCGATGTACACGAACGTGAAGGAGAGACCGCGCAAAATGTCATCGACAAAACGCTGAAACGTTTGGGCCGCATTCCGCAAACCAAAAGGCATGCGAAGGAATTCAAACAGGCCGAATGGAGTCGTGACGGCGGTTTTAGGGATGTCCTCCTCCGCGACCGGTATTTGGTGATATGCTCGCACGAGGTCAATCTTGGAAAAAATCGTCTTTCCAGCCAGATTGCGCCGCACGTTCGAGAATAGCCTTTTTTAAGCTAGAGTAAGGTTTGACTTTAGGGATAGGATCAAGGAGATCCTGAACGGCGAAAGCGATGTCGAACGGTAAGTACTGCACGACGTACGCGTAATGCGAACGCTCGCCAGTAATCTGACGTGAGGCGAAAACAGCTTCGATATGTTTGAACCAGTCGCGCACTTCGTAAGGGGGAAGCTTAATAGATATCTGAAAAGCCTGAGACTCGTCGTGAGCAGCTGGTGCACACGAGTTGTTAGAACCAGCATCATCTTCGTCGCAATCGTGAAATTGGTGGTATTCGTCGCCCATGGTGAAAAACTTATGAACGGCAGATTCAAACGGGAAAAAATAACAGGTGAATGGAATAAATAATAAGACGTGGAAAACAATAGAAACGGGGTCACCAAATTTGTAGAGGCTTTATCACTACAAATATACAAAACGTCTTAGCAAATACGCAATGGAAAACTTTCGAGGGTAGACTAACTGCTAATAAGGGATTTACTAGACTATTCTAGTGGAAAAGTCGTAAAATCCAGTAAAGAGATTGACGATGAAGATTAGAAATGATACAACTCACTTAGATCCTTCACGATCCTAGTCGGCAGTAGTCAAGTAGTCTACTTGCCAAAGGATAACTCTGCGAGGACTGGGATCCAAATTTGTTGGGCTGCGAGTTGCAAAAATGGAGAGAAAACTCGTTTGCAAATTGTCGCTGGATTCTCCTGGAGCCCGAAAGTGATCACCAGAGAGGTGTCGTTGAAGGGCAAAATAAACAGCGGCAGGTGAGGAGAGAGTTGAGCCGTGGAGGGTGATTAGCAAGATAGTTGCTAGCACGCGTCAAAACCGAAAGTGTCTACGTGTGTTGTATTTAGTTTTAACAAACTTGGTTATTGATAAATTTAAACTACACATAAGTAGGGCCAAGAGCCCACATATCCAATGCTTAATATCTGGAGTCCGCGAGAGTGTCCAGAAGTGTGAAATCCCGAAAAGACTAAATCCCTGGGAGTCCGAAAAAGTCAAACCGATTTCGAAGGACGCGCCGTAAGAATTATAGCCGCTTGTAATTATTTTACTGAACTAAAAGGCGTAGGTGCGAAGGTTGCAGAAAGGACAGCAAGTCAAAGATAACTGTAAGAGCAACTGTTTTTGGTTAGCAAAGAAGCCTATAGACCAGGAATACTACTATAGCAAATCCCATGACCACTAGGCGTTCCCAGTAGGAATCCTTGCCCAAACTTTTGATCGGACAGGACTCATTTTCTTATGAAACACGCTTGTCTTATCTATTTCCTTTCAGTTACAGAAGACTATGGGGTAACTTGTTACAAACATTTCATATCCTCCGCAGTCAGGACTGTTGCCTTCTTGTGACTTTCTCAAAGTAACAACAATTACGACTTTGAGAGGTCACGCATTCAAACTACATTTTGACGGTGCCTAAGAGGTGTCTTACCAATATACCTTATTATCATTTACCTGTGACTAGGGCCAGACAGGACACACAAAAGTTCTTCTTTTGCATCAGAATATTGGGAGCTTGGAGTGGGTTACCGTTCGATATCTTAGTGTCTGTTTCCGAATGAATTCCTTAGAAGGAAGCTATGTCTGTATATAAATGCTACTATAACACAACCTGACCCCTTTAGTCTTGCCATATGTGAAATAAATCATAGTCTTATAGTAGTTCTTGCTGTTTTTGAGTAACGCTTATACATGAAATTCTTCCCTATGTCAAATTAATCACCTATGCATTCCTCTCACTTTTGTCGACCCATAGCGGATTGTTGACGATCGTGGCGGTTTCTTCTGCTTTCGTCACCTTGTCGGCAGATTCGGCAATCAGCCAGGACGTAGCATGGAACCAAATTAGGCAATTCGGTGATGATCTTGTAATCCCTATTGTTTCCTCCTCGTTACGACCTTAGTTTACTGATGCTGCCCGTGATAGGCTCCACGTGTCTTTTCTCATACGTTCTCACCAGCAGGACGTTCTTATCTCGCGTATATGTCCCTCTCACGAACGACATCGATCCTCCTTAAAATCCTTAAAACCGCATAATTAAGCTTTGATAACAACCTATAAAATGGCTCACAACGGCAATCAACCCCCCCCCCCAAGAATTATGTACTACGGTGAGCGAGAAAGGTGAAACATAATCTCACGAATAGGCCACAATTCTGGACGTTAAAAGCGATAAAAGTAAGCCTTTGCCAGGAAAGGAGTTGCAACTAAATAAACACGGAAATTACGATGGAATGTAACTATATGCGTTAATTTATCAATGGTTTCCGGAAAATACCAAAGGAGCTTCATTCACTGTCTACCCGTTTGTTTTCGTGCCGCATACAAGCTCCTGTCATTTTGCATCGTTAATAAGCCAAAGTACTAGTCAGGAATTGATAACTACACGTGATAGCATACTACTCGTAATAAGTGAGTAGTGTTTATTTTTTCGACTAAAAGACGGCTGTTCGCTTTTCGTCTACAATTACGTAAACGACCTCTTCTTAATTTTTATGCTGCATTGGTGCATTTCTTAGCTCTTCTGTCGTCAATACGCAGCTCAAAGGCGTTTGTCTTAATAAAACTGAACTGAACTGAGGTATGAAATTATGACAAGGATTGCAGTGGTTGACTCGACCTAATTGGCAAATGGTTTTAAATTAGAATATAAATGAGCAACATTTAAGGAAAGGGAATTTACTACGACATAATAATACTCTGGTGTCATTATTTTTCCTACAAATTATCATAAGCGGACGCTCATTCTAGTCTACTTATTGATTGCGATTTCCTTTGGAGTTCTCCTAAATTAAGTCTGTTTAATTGCTCTTGACGTTCTGTTAATCTCATTTGTTAAGTTGTACCTCACTCCCTCATCCGTTCATATACCCGTTCACTGCTAAATTCTCGTTGAATGTGAGCAGATGTTAATTCCCCTTCAAAAATGTATTTTCCTGCCCAGATGGCCTTCCAATTTGCCGTAGATCTTAGGTACAGGGTCATCTGTGCAGGAAAAAAATTTGGCTGACGAGTTGGCGGTAACGAATTCGCCAAAGTTGCTGCCTTCGAGAACCAATGAAAGTATCTAAATTTTTGCCTACACATGCATCGACTGCGCCGTAACTAGCAGATTCGCTGTCAATATGATAAGTAATTGCGTAGTGCATACTATCGAATGCCTTTGTGAATGTACCGCAGCAGCTGATAGATTTCAGCTCATATATTCGTAGAAAGTCTTGGAATGAGCCTGATAAGGTCGATTCTGAAAATTTACTTCAAGTTTGCACATTATTTTCTTCGGAAATTAAATTAGACAAATCTAACTTCGGGATTAGGTATGACTGGCTGATGACGGCTAACAAATCAGAAGCGGCCATTCTGGTCTCTCTTGTTTTTGTCGGAACCACTTCATTCTAAATTCTGTTAGACTTGCAATCCCACTGAAATTGAGGAAAGGAAAACGCGGTCGCTGGGACGGTACTTTCATTCACCTACCTTCTTAACTTCATCCTCGAATATAACAAAAGATAAACTCAGTGGATGCACAGTAAAGACGGCAGTTTGTGGACTCCAGCTGCAAGTCAACCACACACATACTCAAATAAGCAGTCTCTACATTCATCGCAGATGCTCATATTTGGTGCAACGAAGGCTTCGTTGCCCACTCTCGAGCATGTAATTGCTGTGATATCATCACGTGCACTCTTAACTCACGTAATATGGATGCAGCGATAAAAGTCATAATTACCAACATTAGAAACGATGGTACCCGGGACTAAGTACTCTGCTTTGGTGCTAGATATCTCGAGATGAATAAGGGTTACAATGAATTTATTGATGGACTAGGGACTAGGAAATATATGACTCGATCATTTTGGCCTCGTTGAAATTGTAAATTCGACTGGATTTTTGTAAGTGGATCCTAACTTGAAATTCGCCTCATTTCCTACAACTAACAATCCCGTTGTAAGGAATTCGGGGCTTTGTGGTTAACGAAGTAATATCTATGAGCTATTGTCACCTCTAAAAGGACAAAATTTTGAATAATTGAAAAACACAAGAGCTTACAGGACAACCCAATAATAAATTGTTCCAGTTACTCACCAGGTCTCTTGGATCTACGATAATCGTTGTCTCTTCTTCCATCTCGGAAATTAATTTGAGTAGCGATTTACAAATGACAGCGGTTTTTCTGACCGGCGTGACACGCTCAAGCGGTTTTCATGTGTTTGATCTGTATACTTAAAGCATGCTGCACCAAATTCGCTTGAAGACACCGTTCTACGTTCTGTCGTAATAGCTCCTTTCCACATCAATTGTTAGTCCGTCTCCATTTTATGTAATCGGTCTCGACAGGGGATCTGGTATCCGTCGATGACAATTTCGTCATCCCACCCACAGCTTACAAACAGGTTTCTTCCATTATAATGATATCCGACTGCATGCCCGATATCAATATCTTGGACACGAGCATTTTCTGGAACAAATTCCGTGCATTTGTATAAATGAAACGCATTTTTACCTGAACAGGTTTCCAACACAAATAGTATGTCGGTTCAGCTTCCACATATATCACAAGTCACTATGTGACTGCCTCTGAGGGTTATAGATTGAACTCTAAGGCACATCCAGACAAACAGGTACCCTAACCAGAGCTGTGAGCGCCCTACTATAATCATATTCCTGACAGCGACGGAAAAAAGCAACGAGAAACGGTTAATATGCCATCCCAGTCTCCCATTACTTCGTTGGTTGCACTTCAACATATACTATAGTGTAGAAATATGAAGCGACCGACTGATTCAAAATCCCTTCCAGGTGCTCTGACTGGATTGCCTAGTTTTCGGATACCCTGATAAAAAACGCTAGCGCCGCGCGAAGTCGCTTAGCGCCATCGCGCTATTCTTTCCCCCGATGCGCGCACGGGTACATATGAACCTGGGCGCGGCTGCGCAAGCCTGAAGCGTTCTGACTTGGCATCACCGCCTTCGACAGAGGGGGGGGGGTGGATACAGCTGCCGCGCCGAGCAAGATGTATCGATTTGGTGCAGGCATCCCATGTCCGAAATGCGGGCCAGATAAGACGTTGGATGCCTGCGCCAGCTACAACAAAAATCGATTAGGCTACGCCGGACTTGCACTCACGCGTGACATGAGGGGGTGGGGGTGAGTGCAAAGGAAAGGAGCGCGTAGGCGCTGTGGGCCGACTAGAGGGGGGAATGGCACCCCCCCCCCCTGTCACAGGGGTTGACGCCGACCGGGAACGCTTCTCACATGTGCAGCTGCGCCTGGGTGCGCATGTGTGTGCGCGCAACGCAGGGACAGAATAGCGCGACGGCGCTAGTTTTTTTCTATAATGGTATTAAGCGTTTATATGGGATAAAAAATTACTTGCATGAGTTCTAAACAGAAAAACCAAGAGCGTCTAGTAAATTGTTGGCACATTTCACTTCTTGTCATAAGACAAATGGCAATCGTGATATTCGTAGAAAATTGTGCACGAAGGGGACATCATCTGCGTACCACATTCACGGAGAGAAAAACCAATAAACATAATTCAAATGAGTTTTTTTTATGTAGATCCTCGTGAAGGGAACCAATAAGCCTACTTTAAACTACGAAACCTTTGTCAATTTTGCAGTTCATGCTAACATATAAATAAACTAATTTTTGTTATCTTCTTACCAGTAATTTGTTAGAAAATAGAAATTTCTGATTGGAGATGCAAGTAATCTTATTGTCCTCAAAACTATTATCAAGGTGAAGTTTTAATGCTTATATTCGGCTACGCAGGCACGTGTGTTGATATACTTTCGGCAATCACTAGAACTGTTCGCAAACGAAGTGGGGAAGTAGCTGCATGGTCTTCATAATTGTAAATTACTCACAGCATCCAAAAACAAAATCCGCAAATCTTTTGTTCACTGGTTTTGAATATAATGCTGTCAAAAGAGGCATTTTGGAATTTCAATGAGAGTATAAAAATCTGAAAAGGGTGGAAACTTGATTTACCTACAAGAACAGATTTTCCAGCATAACTGTCTACTTACTTTGTAACAGTAGGTATGTTTTATTTTAAACTGAATCTTAATATGCCACCCCGCCAACGAGTAGGGCTGCTTACTACGACCCATTCCGTCCCGACAAAAAAATGCCCCGCGCGCAAATAAGTTCATTTTAGCAGAGGCTTCAGGCTTGTGTCTTACGGTTAGTGTTAAGTTTAGGATGAGGGTTGGGCTTTGGGCGAGCGTCAGGGTTGGGGTATACGTATGGGTTAGGGTTGTGTATAAAGAAATACGTAAGTAATTATAAATCGTAAACGACAAAATCGCGATTAGCTTTATCTTGTCGTCCCAACGAAATTATCACTCTTGTTATAGTGTCATAACTTAGAAGCTGCTGGGAGTTTGAAAACTAGGAAAAAAGCCTACCTTTCATAGTTCTACTTCCATCTCTAAAAGTCGATATTAATTCGATATAGGATTGTATCCACTTTGAAGGTTCCATTCAATATATGGAGTCGACACACAGTCAATATAGATTCAACATATAGTTTAATTGGGCGCTTCTAGTTCCCTATTGGTTGTGTTTTTAAGGTTAACTATCGCGCGCAAATATTCAGTAATTTAAAACATTATAATCCTATCATTTTCTAGTTTTCTACGATCGACTTTTTTAATTGTGTTTTCTTTCCATTGGTATGTCCCACCCGTATAACTCCCAAAGCAACCGGTCCCATTGGATGGAGTTTTCGCGTTCTGTTTTGGGAGGTAAAGTAAACTTCTACCCTGAAAGTTTCGGCTGTCAAACGTATTTGTTTTTCAGTCATGCACTGTTAGGCCGCTACAGTGACATGAGCCATGCAGTCCTGATTTATGTTCAGCGCTTTTACGTTACTCGGCGGAGGAATTGGTCGGCATATTCTTCGTTCCGACGCCGTCTGCATGACACAGGTTGGACTTGGGAGCGGAGGGCAATGAGGAGGGGTTCAGGCTAGGCTATGGACAATTTCTGTGCATCAATCACGTGGAATGCGTGTGACTGCTATCAGGAGGTCTTAAGGTAAGCTGAGGTCGTGTTCTCTTGTTCTTGTTCTCGAACTTTCGCTTCGCTCTTTGCGTCTGCTTCACCCTCCCTGTTTCCTCTCTCGTTTCCTGTTCATTCCTTTTCTCTATTCTCGCTCTCTTTTCACTCGTTTCTGATCTCTTCGTTTTTTCCCTGCACAACCTGCAACACCATGCTCACCTCCGATCTGTATTCCTTTTCAGCGTGGCGTCCATCCCAACTAGGAGGAGGCCTATGGCTGGCGGTGCGAGAGAGAGAGAGTGATCATCGACGTGCTTCTTTCCTCACTATCATGAGGATTCTTCACTCTTTTGAATCCAACGTGCTTGGGTCTATTGCGATGCGCTAAAATCCGTGGCTTACAGGCGGATTAATTTGCACACTGCAGTCGGTCCAGCGTGTCTTGTTGTTTGGTGTGGCTGGTCGCCGGCTGAGAGTCAGATGCGATGGCTCCTGCTTAATGTGGCCTTTGTGTGGCTCCCTGTCGAGAACATACCTAGCGAAGGGTGGCGTTTGGTACGCGTGTTGAGTGTTTTTCGTGCGAGCCGTCTGCACCCTCCTGCATTATTTTACTGGCCTTCTTGACTCTGTCTTAACAACCGGAAGTAGGTGTGAGAGTGATGAGAGAGTGTGGTGGAACCGACGAGTTTGCCTCCACTGTACTTCCGCATCAGTAACCGCGTGCTTCATGTCGTTGGAGCTCGTAGTGGATATCGTCGAAATGGACGGTCAAAGTATCGTGTCAACCGTTAGGTCTTGTTCCCACAGTGTGTGTCCTCGGTCACCTGCAGCCAGTCGATGCACTGTCTTTCAGTTATCCTCCGCGCGCTCACTTATCTGAGTTTTTCATTATTTTTGAATCATGCAGGAATTCGTACTTCCGGGGATTCATCTCTGGCTTAACAATTAAACCTTGTTCGTAGTACTGGTATAGTTGGTATTTTGGTATGTATACGTTGTCCGCATATTGTGATAAATCGATTCCTTTGAGTTGAAAGCCGACTGGGAAGATCGAGTGTCAACAGTGGCTGTGATTTTCTCTTAAATGGAGTTAGGGGCGTTCAATACCCAAGTTATCTACAGTTATCTACCCTTATTATATAGACTAAAGATTTAACAAAATGCCTTTCAATCTCTTTTCTACAGTTCATAAACGAATACTTAAAATTAAAAAAAGGACGACTCAAGTACGAATAGAAGTAAACTATGCAAGTAAGCGATTCATGAATTAAATTTTGCTATTCCGTGACTTTGCAGTATTGCGAAAATAATTACTAGACTCACAACACTGTTTTGTCCAAAATGCAATGTTCTTTGATATGTACACAATTTCTGTGCATCAATCACGTGGAATGCGTGTGACTGTTATCAGGAGGTCTTAAGGTAAGCTGAGGTCGTGTTCTTTTGTTCTTGTTCTCGAACTTCCGCTTCACCCTCCCTGTTTCCTCTCTCGTTTCCTGTTCGTTCATTTTCTCTATTGTCGCTCTCTTTAGTCGTTATTGCCTTTCGTTGTTATTTGCCTTCTCACTCGTTTCATCTTTTTCTTTCCCCTCTCCCCCTCTCTTTTTCTCTCTCCCTGCACAACCTACTCTACCATGCTCATTTCTGATTTGTTTTCCTTTTCAGCGTAGCGATCATCCCACCTAAGGTGGCCAACAGCTAGGCGGTGGCCTATTGCTGGCCGTGCGGGAGAGAGTGACGTCGACCCTCCGTGCGTTTCTTTCCTCACTACAGTGGAGTCCGGTTAATGTGGACACCTCCGTTCCAGGCCAACTGTCCATATTAACCGGTTGTCCACATTAAGCGAACTGAACCCAAACCAGTCCTTTCTACGAATAAAAAACAGAATTTTGCATCAAAATGCAGTTTTATTGAAAGAACATACTCATTTTTGATTGCTTTGGTGGAAACTTTTCTCTTAAAGCTCCGCTAAAGTTCTTTATCACAGTGTCAAAATTCTCCACATCAAAACCTTGTTGTCGATGCCCCGTTTCGAGTACGGCCAATGCCGCCCTCATTTCCACCTCGCAAACCACCCGACGGTGGGAGTGAAGTTGACTCCCGCTACTTCTGCGATTTTCGCAGCCTTCTCCATAAGCAGCGGACCATTGAGAGGGATGTTACGATCGTGGGCCCAATGATAAAACTGCAAAAGTGCTGCCTCGATATCCTTGTCCTTTCCATATCTATTGCCTTTCTGTGCAGGGCCTTGTCATCTTTTGAAGCCTCACGACGAAGTTCCTCCTCCTTTTTCACCAATTTTCCCAACATCGACTTGGAAACTCCAAGCTGGTCGGCTGCCTCTCGAAGACCAATTCGGGGTGACTGCTTCTTAAGGTCATGGAACTTGTCCAAAACATCCAGTTTCTCTGTTGGTGTTCGATCCTTTCGCTTCCCCATCTGGGAAAGAAGGGAAAGAAAGATTGCAGAAGTCGAAGAATGACAGTCAAAAGCACTTCACTTTCTCGTGATCAGCCTCCACACGTACACAACCACAGGCATACTAACAGAAAAGCTTTGTGTACCGTTCATCTGAAGCAAAACTTTCAGAACAGGACGCGGAAATTCCCCACCGCGGGTGATTTGGACTGGATTTTTGAAAAAATCTGTGGGTCGACCGACCGGTTGACAGCTTGGTGCTGTCCACATTAAGCGGTGGCTGTCCAGATTAACCGGGGGATTTCACTATGGAGAAATTCCGTTCCTGGCCATCTGTCCACATTAAGCGGTTGTCCACATTAACCGAGTCCACATTAACCGGACTCCACTGTATAAGAAATCTGATGAACTTGAATCTATCACATGGCTTAGAGGGTTGCCAGCTAGCGGGTAAACTCGAACACCGCAGTCAGTCCAGTGGGTGTTTTGTTATGTGGTTTGGCTGTTTGCAGGCTGCGAGCCAGGCTCCATGGCTCCTTCTTAATATGGCTTTTATGGCGCTCCCAGGCGGGAGCCTACCTAACGATGTGTGCTGTTGGTTCGAGTGTTGGTCGCGCCAGCCGCCTGCGCCCTCCCGCATTTCCGGCCTTATTGACTCCGTCTTGACGCCGGTTCCCGGTGCAGGGGTGGTCAGAGGTTGGGGGTGGACCCGGTCAGTTTGCCTGTTTATAATAATTAGCCACAGTCCCAGTGTGCTTCAACTCGTTGAAGCTGGCAGTGGATATCGTCGAAATAGACGATGGAACTATCGGTTCTGCATACGATTACCACCTGGATTCCGCCAATGAATAAATGAATGATCATGATGATGACGATTATGATGATAGTTCGACTATAGGTTTCGATTTTGTCCACTATAGGCCCAAGAGCCGGGATGGTGACTGGAGACAGAGAGGATATTTTAGCGAAATAGACGCGCAACTGTCTGTTCCACTCTTAACCCTTGCGCGTTTGAACCGGTGAGAAAACAGAGTCAAGATGACCGGATGTGATCAGGCGTAGGCCGCTTTCTCCGATGCAGGTCGAAACACCGCCTAAATTAGTCTTAAGTGACAGTAGACTTTGCGCGAGTACTACCGCAGTATCTACCCTCACTCACCTTCAGAAGGTGTCAAGGCAGGCTCAAGAAGGCCAAAACGGATACGGCTACTCCAACTTCTAGTACTACTAGCTAGCAATGTAGCTGCGCGTCAATAGTGCTGGTATTAACACTGACGCTACCATTTATCAGAAGTGGTGCTGTTTAAAGTCGGCACTGGGCTCATATTCCCTCAATCTCAACAAGAAGTGTGCACCTCAGATTATGCTATTCTGTTTGAAACCCAGAGCACAAGAGGGCTTCCCTTGGTTTCCGCCCTCTCCACTCTGTCCACCAAGAGCTGTGTCACATTTTACTAAGTTTGGGCTAGGATACCGCTGCTAGAGGTAATATGCCACTGCTAAGACTGCTAATTTTAGTAATCATACTTACTTCAACCAGCAGATAGGATATACTAGTAATATATTCATATAATTGTAGCAAAAGCTGACCTGCATCCTTTTATTGCAACAAGCATAACAGATGAGAATATAAGCTTACGCACGTCCTAAACTGCATCTGGGCGGATTTGTAAGACACCCAAATGAGCGTTCACCTCCGGTAGGTAAGTATAACTGTCAACAAGGAATACAACCTGCGCTGGATTCGCTAACCTCAGCTTTTCCTGGCACCCGTTTGCGTAGATCTTTAGAGAAGTATCCACAGTATTCGACCCATTTCCGAAGGAAGTATGAAGGTTGCATGGCTTTTTTCCTCAATGTTTTAAAAGCTTGCTAGATGGTTAGGTAGGGTATCACACAGAGTGAGAGTTTGTTGATCTTTGCTTACTGTGAATGCGAAAAAGGTGTCCACAAATAAAATAGTATCGAACAGCCGTTTACAAACTCTTGAATATCTTTTGCGAAGTTACAATAAAATAGACCAGATAGCAATGAGTGCATTTAGACGATGTAATCAAATGGTCGCTAACTGCACTGCTCTACTGGCAAAATTCAATAAGAACTTGAATTGGACTGTACTGTCGATGAAGGAGCACCGTAATTTTCTAATTCTACCCCTTAATGTATTGATTTTTTGAAAAAAGAACGACGAACGTCTAGGGCCGAAATAATAATCCAGTTTTTTATGTATTAAGCACCAATAAGTATACTTTCACGATTAAAATATATTTCAAGTGGACGCTTAGAACGAATAAACAAGAACTTGCAGTGTTCAGTTTATGTTTACAATCGGCACTCTTATATGACAAATGGCGAACAAAAACTTCTTCAAGTTTGGTCTAAAATCATTGAAATGAAATGGAATTTGTTAGTTTGTAGGCGAATAAAAAGTGTCGTCCACGGGAGGGTAAATATGCATGTGCGTGGGACAGGACCACCCTGCAAGTCGTTTAACATCTCTTGAGGCAATGTTCCTGGTCAGAGGCGAATTCCTAAACAAGTTGAGACTATTCGCTGTAGATGTCCACCTAACACTTCGCGAACTACAGCAGAATTGAGCATCGAGGTGGCGAGACAGGAATGACCGACCACAGTGCTCTGCAGTCCGCTTAGTTTAAAAGAGAGGAGGAGACATTAAAGGCCATGAGGATCACCAAAGTGCACAGCGATGTGACCAATGAACTTCATCAGCGGGTGGGGAAAACAGGCGAAACCACCGTGATTGTGAGCACATCGCTTAGAGTTGCAGGCAAAATTGTCTTCTAGGGTCCCCCGCCCAACTTTCTAACGTATTTTGTGGTCAAACATCTAATTCTTGGTTATTAAATATAACTGCCTATTTAATTGTGCTGTAAGTGGTCAAAATATTGAATTAAAGAAACTTATATCTGCTTCGATGTAATAAATACAATCAAATCCACCAACATAAACTCCCGTTGCTCAGGCGCCTGATGACTTTTGCAGAAAAAATTCAACCTTTTATTGGCGAAGTTTAACTAAAAAAAGGAAAAGTCGGGTTACGGAAAATGTAAGCTTAGGTTAATGTTATAAGACAAAAACTGAAAGAACTGCAAGGACAGTCCTGCCGGGCCGCAATAAGGAAAGGACACAAAGAGTCTCAGGATTACCGCTGTAGGGGGTAATCTGAAGGGATTTTTGACAAATAAATACACTGAATTGTAAAAATCTAAAAAAATTTTATTTTGAAGAAGTGAAGTGTGTTATAGCTGCCCTTCAATCCCTGAAAGACACTGCTCGGCAAAAGCAAAGCTACCCAGCAAAGCTACCCTATGTTTAAGAGACCTATAACT
>JAYGXS010000004.1:66841660-66988585 GCA_036362985.1 Ligula intestinalis | reverse complement strand
TTCTACATTCAGGACAACTTTCACGAATTTTGGGTGCTGACTCGGTGAAATCACTCATTCACTCTGATGGCGTTCGTGGACTTTGAACCCCGCCAGGCTTCATGCTGAAGATAATGCCGCTGAAGCAGCAGCCCGCAGTCTGCTAACCCTTCAGCCGATAGCGCGCAACTTTTGCCGACAACCATTGAAGGAATACTGAGAAAACTGTGTTCTTGTGCCAACCCTCTCCGTCTCGAAGTAGTGTCCTTAAACGATATGCAACATTTCTCCTGCTGATGTGTCAACTCAGCTTACAACTGTACCTTTATTCCGTTTGTATCATACTTTTGAAGGCAGGTTTTTTCACTTGAAACAAACTCCCTATCTCGCCCAGTATTGACAAAACACAAAACCTGAAACAAAACCAATACTGGCTGAAACATAGGGAGTTTGTTTTAGGTTTTGTTCCGGTCTTCGAGGTTTTGGAAGGCGCCCAAGAGGTGCATTACCAACTCTTTACAATTGCCTGTAAACTGGCATAATAAACATATTATTATTATTAACAGTAGTTTATATAATGCATCTCATTAATCCCTAGTCCCTGCATTTTGTCCTACGAAACCGGGGCTATAAGGTTTTATGGCTGGGGAGTTAGGATAGGCAGTGGACTTTATTCTCATAACTGCTATATGCAATTTTTATTTTATTGTTTGGAGAAATCTTGTTTATTTATATCTGTAGATTTTCCTAATTTATATTATTTTTTAACGTATTGCGGCAAAAATCAGTTATCAAAATGCACATTTCTTGAAACTCCCGAAGAATATAGAAATGATGATAAGGAAGTCGTCTTCTCCAACTTACCTGAGGTCCAAGTAACAGATCTGGAGTTATATAAGTATAGTCCGCGGCGTAAAGCACCGCGCACACCTTCAATTTACACGCGGAACAACTTTCTTTCAACGGCCGTGGGAAACAAATTCGTCATCATCTTTTAATCAACACTTACCCGATTTCCCCATCCCCAAAACCTGTATAATCACCGTTTTCGTAGGACACAATGCTGGGACTAGGGGTATACGATGTGCTCTACATAAACTACTTTTGCCCATTTTTGAAAATACAGAAGTTGAGGATTCGGGAATGAAACGACCAGTACCGACTCTATGCTTCTGCTACTTATTCAGAATATACTGACTGATTGATGGTTTTAAATCAAACCATATTTTGATGCCAAAAGCGCGAGCTTTTAGACGTCGAGTAAAGAGGTGGCGGAATAATCATGGAGGAATTACGCGTGACATAAGACTGATTTATTGGAATGAGAGCATTGATTCGTGCAAGTGTACGGTTGAAATTCATGCGAAACGGATAGTGGTTTTTCTTGACTTCTCTTACCCCGTTTCCAGCGGTCGCGCGTACGTCAAACCCAATGATAACAACTAACAAGACAGTAAGGTATTATTATGCAATGATAGTAAAGGATAAAAATGTAACAATCAAAGCAATGGATATACAAAGTCAAGAGCGAAGAGAGGCGTCTGCCTCGAGACAAGGGAACAACGTAAGTTCAGCGACAATGCCACACAGGGCGAGACTAGTCTTCATAAAGCGTGTGTGTTAGTGAGAGAGGAGGCGTGGCTCTGCTTTTACATGCTTTCAGGAGGCAATTCATGTGGTACCAGGATTGGTCTGAAACATCAGGCCGAAAAGAGGGGGGGGGATTCGTGAACAGAGGCAATATGATAGTGTCAGCGGTGGGGGTGGGGATGGTTGGACGAGTGGTTCTCGGAGTAGCCGCGGCAACTGGGTCAAGAAAGAGGAAGAAGGAAACGGACAGTTAGCTGTCCATAGCAAAGTCCCTTCACGGGGTTTCTTATCCGGGAGTCGAAACGACTACATCTGGCGACAGGGGGAGCACAGCATCGTAGGAAAAGGTGATAACAAGCAAGGTAGCCAAACCAGGAGGGCTGGGGCAGTGATCAGGCATGTGCAATCGAGTGAAAGGGTCAACACGGGAGGGTGACCAGCATTAGAGGGAAAAAGGGGAGAGCCTTCGTACGCGGGAAATAATCATATGTAAGTCGGACAGAAGTGTTTCGGTGGAGAAGAGAAGTGGAGAATTTCAAACTTGTCAGCCAGAAGTAACAGGTAGCAGAGGCAAGCTTCGAGCTTTCTGACCCATAAAAACGCAAGGTTTAATGCTAATCAAGTTTTGAATACCGTCGCTGTCGATCAGTGTAATTTTTTTCAACGACTCACATATTTCTACATTAGATCTGAAGAGACATCAATGGTATTTAAAGTTTCAATTGAAATCGGGAAAAAAATGTTTGGCGTCAGTAGTGAGGTGCTTTGCAAAGAGTGCAGTAGACAAGTCCGTATTCGTAGTGGCATAAATTAGAGAGTTGATTGTCATTAAGCAGACGGTAGCTTTTGTGACCACGCTTGTTGCACGACCGACGACAGAACATTGTAGCGACAGATTTAACAGGATGCGGATGAATGAAATCAAATGATTATCTGGGCCTGTCGCGCACTCGACCTATCATCGAGGCCACTGTGAAAGTTGGTGTGATTCTTAGATTGACGCATAAGGACTAGTGGCCAAGTCTTGCAGTTGCCTTATAAACTTTTTAGTCCATTACAACAAAAGTGCAGAGGAACGGAATTATAGAGCATAGATAAGTGGCTTTCTAGCCGTGCTCTATTGTTGACAGGGCTTTAAAGTTAATGTATGCGTATAGCTTTGGGTAAAATTCTTCGTGATCGATATTACACACGAGGGAAATCGTTGAATGAAAAATTTTCGAGTGTAAATTATCGTGCTGCTGTCAATTTTAGCCAACCCAAATGTTTTGGAGAAACAGAGGAATGTAAGTAGAGGTAGATGAGCAAAAGTGCACCGGAAATTAGACCCACTAATGTAACCCACTTGATAAAACCCAGTCAAACCTTCAAGTTCAATAGTGCAAAAATGCTTGAGTCATGATTTATCTGGTCCCCTGTTATCTTTAAATTCATTCATTTCGAGACATTAGACGCTTAAAATGTGCCAGAGCGGAGTATTTAGCCCCCGGATACCACTGTTTCTAATTACGGTATTTTGTGGGTCTGAGACCTACACTCATATCGCGCAAGTCAAGAACGCGTGGGATGATATCACAGCAATTACCAACTCGAGCGTGGACGACCAAGCCTTTACTGCACCAGATATGAGCATCTACAATGAATGGGGAGACTGCTAATTCAAGTATGTGTTTGCTTAATTTGCAGTTGGATTCTTAACATTATATACTCATTGTGTATCCAATGACTATATCCCTCGTTGTATTCGAGAATGCATTTAAGGAGTAAGGTTAATGAGATTGCCGTTGCAATGACCGTGTTCGCCTTCTTCTAATGCCAGTTAGATAACAAGTCTAACAGGGGTTAGACTACATTTCCGAAGAACTTAATGCGCGAACTCGGAGTAAGTCCTTCGGAATGGACCTTTTCGAGCTTGGTCTGAATTTTTCTAAGAATATTTGAGCGGAAATCCATCAGCTACAGCCGTATATTTACAAAGTGTCAACGGGCAGTTGGTAGTATGCACTACGTTATCATTTGCCATTCTAATAACACCTGTGCTGGCTGAAAGGATACATAACCTTGCCTCTGATATATTATTTAGGTGGTTTGCTGTTATGCGTTCTTCCAAGCTCACAGAATACTCTAACACAGCCACCTTCGTGCCCCATCCGGTGATTGTAATGATAGCCTAGGACTTAGTTTGCGTTAGCCATTTTTTATAAACGTTGGTAATACGTTCACTGTGGAGTCTGCGTGTGACTAGAATGCTGGATAATTATAACTGTTTGGCTTTCTCTTCTTCCTTTGTTGAGTTGAAAGTTGAAATAAAGGTAGCTAAGCCGTTCTCATCTAAATTATGATGAGCCTTTTGTATACGTAGTGGATGAAAGCGAGCTTTTCTAGCTCTTTTAGGACCAAGTCGGCCGTGATTCCCCTTGTTGTCGCTGCTGCTGATGTTGATGAAGAATATGAGGAAAAAGATCATGGAAACGAGAACGCAACAAATGGAAAGTGAGCAGGAGTGATAAACGTTATTTTGAAAATTTCATTCCAGAATTTTCAGAAGACAACGTTCACCATTCAAAAAGAATGAAATAAGGCGCACAAAATCACAACACTGGGAAATTAAAAGTAATCCATAATCACCAATGACTGCAGTTTTTCGACATCATGGGTAAATGTTCTTGTAAAGGTAGTCAAATATAGGTGAAATTTGACTGATTTTAAAACGCCGCTAGCGTCCTTCACTGATGACCCCATTGTAGTTCAAATAACCGAAGAGGGATAACAATCGGTTTATAAGGGGTGAAGTAGACCAACCGATGCATATATAGGAAAATGTACATGCGAATAGAGGGAAGAAACGAATGGCGATTAAATTTGAAAAGCCCTTTGGACGAGAGGTCAAGATCCATTCACTTATCTGAATATATTTTCTGATGACTGCAGGCCTCGGTCTTTAGCTGTTACCTGTATTAGTCACCCTATAGCATACACTAATGCTAGTGACCTTAGCATGCACTGTCGATTCCATGTCCTTTCATATGGTTCGGCGATGTTTAGATCTGGTGTCAAGGTGGTGAATGATATCAGTCAACAAACCCTGTCGCTGTGTCATCCATTCGGAGAGCTATTATGAGTAGCATCATATGTGTGGTGTGCCCTTACTTGAGCACTGTGTACGTATACTCGTCTCTGAGGCAGCATTTAAAACACAAAAATAGCTTCAGCTTGCGGTGTTTAGAAACAAGTAAAACTGCGACTGGATCTCCGCTATTTTATAGCCCATGCCAAGAGATATGTTTTTGCTGCTGCTATTTTGCCTGAATGACATGAAACTTTCTGCGGAAGGAATAGTGGGTAGAATCAAACTATGGGCCCCAGATCGGCATGCAAAAGCCTTATCCTTCTGTTATACAGAAACGGATGTTCTAAAGAGTATAAAGTCTCCACACTAAATGGAAAGGAAATGTAAAATAATAAAGTTGATAAAAGTAGAAAAAACAGGACCCGTTTTTGCTACTGTTTCCTGCTCATGTCTCTGATGATGAATCCACGGCGGATGTCGAAACGTTAGACGAATAAACGTATTGTCCCACTGATCAAGTCTTCTTCTTCTTCTTCTTCTTCTTCTCAAAAAAGGAATAATCATTATAATAATTTAATGTTTGTCAACAAGAAAGTCCGCAATTAAAATATGCAGTTATATAAACGTTAGGAATTAATTCAATAAAAAATAACATATTGAAGTTAAAATCAACCAAACCAAAAAGCGTAATCTAAGATAAGCTAAACTCGCTTGACTAAAATAATCTAAAACTTAAATATAGTAAACGTTATAATGAACTGAAAACTAAACTGCCAACTGAACTTAAATATAAATAGGATAAATAAACCGAATAACGTAAGCTAAAGTAATATCGTTGCACATGTAAAATGAGAGTATGTATAGTGCTTCACGCCGCGAAGTATACATATCTTACTCCAGAACGGTAAGTTAGACCTCAGGTAAGTTGAAGTAGACAAATTCCTAACCACCATTTTTTCAGGAATATCAAGAAACCCAACAAAATATGGAATAAAAGAAAGAAAAGAATGTCCAAATTCGTCACAACTTATAAGCTATAAGCAAGTAAAAACAGAACGTGCCAGAATTCATGCAACATGACGACACATGGGAAAAACTGATACTTTTTCGATAATCTGCAGAGAATTGTCTAAACTCCGTAAATATTCCCATGGTTAATATTATAAGTCAGTTTATGGCAAACAATTGTTTTCAGCAACTCTTCATCAGACCAAACACTTGCAAGGGAAATTAACGCTGCACATAACAATAAAAGTTTGAATAGGTAGAAAAATCAATAACTATCTAACACGGGCGCTGCTTGGCCAACGCGGACCGCCGTTTTTAGGCGATGCAACCAGCGAGCTGCTCAGACGACGCTTGAGGACTGCAATCACAAACGCTTACCCATACGCGAACTTGCGGGTGCTCTTCACGATCTCTTCCCTCCTACGGTTTGGAGGTAAAGACAGAATCCCTTTGAAGGCCACATCAATGTGCATTTACTCTTTCACTTGCTCCTGTTGAGCGGGATACATCGGCCGTACAACGAGGCATCTCGAAAAGAGAATACGTGAGCACATACCGACCTGGCTAAGTAAAGGTGAAACTAGATCGATCGCGAGTGCTTTTCTTGCACATCTAGTCGATACGAACCGTCGAGTCGATACTAACGAAGCCCTTCAGGTGGTCTACAGGACACCATCTAATTATTCCAAAGGCCTACGCCAACGGATGCTTGCAACAGCCGAAGCAGTAGCTATAAGGTTAGAAACTTCAGTGCTGTGTTGTCAGAAGACTCTGACACAAGCTTTGTCACTTCCATGGCCTAAACCGACACCAGGTGGCGATAGGATTTCGCCCCTACCAACAAGCGACAATCCCTTAACCAACACGCTGACATGGCCTACATGCGCCAACTGACATAGTCCGCGTTGGCCAATCAGCGCCCGTGTTAGATAGTTATTGATTTTTCTACCTATTCAAACTTTTTTTGTTATGTACAGCGTTAATTTCCCTTGCAAATGTTTGGTCTGATGAAGAGTTGCTGAAAACAATTGGTTTGCCATAAACTGACTTATAATCTGCATTGACTCAGGCTGCGATACTGATTATCCTGTAGCTTATTCTAAAGTTATTTCAATCATGATAGGGTGCGAGCTTTTTAACGAGCGTTGTATTGATCATTAACAAAGCCTATGTACTGTACAAAGAAACTACTTGAGTAGTATGTGCCTTTATAAATTTTAATATATTTTATGGAAAACTTGCAAGAAAAAATTGTTTCTTGTACCCGTTTGTTAGCAAATTATGCTTTCCTTAAATGTAACACTTAGAGAAAATGTATCGTTCCGTTCAAAAAAGATTCTAACTTGCCTGATAATTTTGAAACCTACTGACTGCTATGCTAAAATTCAAGGTTTACAAACTGCGCACTGTGTATATCCTGTTGAAGTAAAGGTTCGTTTTCGCCTACAGTTTGAGGAAAAAGTCACACAGTTCTTATAAAATGCTGCAATAGGTGTTGAGCATGCTCTATACAGTAAAGGGAGCATTACTTAATTTACGGATGCGATGCATTATGAATGAATATCTCACAATCGTTAAAGGTCATTATTATAAATTTTTTAAAACCAAAAGATACCCTTTTCTTAAGTACACAATTAAATGAAGACGTAATTTTCTCCCAAATGAGTACCGAAAATAGTTTATTCCTTCATGTTTTCCAATCAATGATAAAAACGCATATTATTTTAGATGTTACTTTTAACAGCATAAATGTTTGGTTGACGGTCAGAAACAAGCTCGTTAAAAAACCGACATCCTATCATGACTGAAATAACTATAGATTAGACTAAATGATAATCATTATCACAACCTGAGTCAAGGCCGATTAGCGAAAGTGTATCAGTCTTTCGCATATGTCAGCATGTTGCATGAATTCAAGTGCGTACTTTTGGAAAGCAAATTTCTATGCTTATTTATGGCACGCTATTTTTTGCGAAAACATTAGATTATTTAAACATACTCGGGGACCAAAGTGGGATTTAGTTTAGTAATATTTTAGTGTTATTTAAACCAAAGGACCTAAACGTAGCTGCACATTTTAGGCACACCTTTTGTTTGTGCCTTATGCACATGTGTGCCTACTCTAAAGTCGGTCATTTCAATTCATATTTCAAATTTATTGTTTAAAATGACCTATGAATCCAATTTCCTACATTATATCCACTTTTAAAATAACAAAAAAATTTGGAAACCGAATAAACTGCAATTGATTAAAGTTAATAAAAGTGACAACATAAACAACGAAATTTCAGCAATTAATGACTAGAAAGCGAACCACCAGGCTATCACCGCACAAATTTTGAACTCCCAGCCGTGGCTACAGGAGCGCATAATCAAAGAGCGCATGCGGTAGGCCACTACGAACTATAAATAGTTTGTACATATATCACGCCAATCTGTAAATGTCTCACACTATTCTACAGTTATCTACGAGTAAGGATTCTCGACAGAATCCAAAACCTCCGGCAAATAACTGTCTTGTTCCAGCGATCGCATCTCCTACTTCTAAACTTCTTCCTCGAACTTGCATATTTGCTTCTATTGGGCAATAAACATAGCTTTCTTCTGTCGAATGTATGCAAAATATTTCATATAATATAATGTTGTCCGTCATTAATACTACTAAAGGAATACATATGTTGCACATTTATTTGCTTTTTCATTCGATGCACGATTAGTTTTATCGCCTCACCTTCTGTTACAAATATAAGAAACAATGACGTTCCCTCGGGTAGGCAACTAGAATTTGCGCTGGATCTAAACATAGGCAGGGTTGTGTTGATCAGGGTAGCAGCTATTTTGCTCCCCCAGTCCTTTCTCCGGTAATAAATTATCCCGACGGGTAGCATTCGGCGCTTTCTGGTGCTGCTTCGGCCGTAGCTTCAGACGTTGTGCAGGTTCGAAGTTGTTCACTGGAATTTGACCTTTTAAACATACAAAGTAAGCCAGTTTACACCAACAAGTACAATAAGGTGCACATGCCCAAGTGGTAGTTACTTGCCGTTACACAGGGTGTACCAAAAATGTATACTCATTTTAAATAATGGTAAAATTGGTGTTTATTATAATTTTATTATTTCCGAAATGAAAGACATATTAACATGTATAATTTTATTGTTTATGTCACTGCATTTTGACTATTGCAATATTGGCTGAAATGAGAGAAGCCAGTGAACATGAATGTACCCGAATATCAAGGGAACTGTTCTATGGTGTTTGTGATTTCACGGCTTCGTGTGGTCAACAGTGGCATGTCCAAAATGGACGTTGTTTTAAAAAAATCAGTGAAAAAACGATAATATTATACTTGCTGACATTTTTATACTCTCAAATTGGTAGAAATATGATAAACACCAATCTTTAAAATATGTGAAATGTGTATACATATTTTGAAGCACCCTGTATTTTAAATGCTTCCAAAAAATGCGCTCAATGTGTTAAGGTAAACACTGTTATTTTAATCAAGAAGGAGTACTGGCAAAGGCAATGAAATCGGAAGCTGAATTGTTGATTTTTTTGCGTTGCTGATCCGTCATACCTCAGCGCAGACCAGGAAGACTTCGAATTCGGACTTTAATTCCTTGACGTGGGAGGAGATTTGTGTGATTTTAAAACAGTTAAAGTCTTAATTTACGTTTGTGGTTCTCATTTGGGACCATTTTGCTAGCTATAAGAACAACATCACATACAGGTTTCTGACTTTTTTGTACTTAAACGGGTAAGAGCTTTCCTGTGATACTTCATATCACTGTTCCATTTGTTCAGGTGTTGAAATGCAACCCAGCCTACTACGTTCCACATAATTTACGCCAACTTCCATTTTCTTTACTCTTCATATATTCATTCGGTAGCTACTGTACTTAAATATCCAGCCTCAAAATGTACTTAGCACTTGGACTTAGAAATGCATACAAACCTGAGGCAATCACCTTGCGTCAAGTCACAAGGCCAGAAAGCCCATGGCCATGGCAGGGAAATCTCCCGTGAATCCGACATGACATCTCCATCGTCAAGAACGTTAGTAAATACCGTTCATCCATCCGATCAGTCCTCCTCTATGGATGCGAATGCTGGGATTTGCGCGCTGAAAATGAGTGAAGACTGGTAGTATTTGACCACCGCTGCCTGAGGACCATCCTGCAAGTTAAGTATACCGTTTTCATCTTAAATGAGACAGTCGGCACTCGCTGTGATCGTATCTTGAGGATACCTCAGGCCACGCAAGAAAGGAGACTGTGGTGATTTGGGCACGTTCTCCGTCTTCTGCCCTCGATCTGGGGCTGCAGATTACCTGAAGACGTTCACAGACTGACTTAAGATGGTTCGGAAGCCGGAAACATAAGCAGTTGCCCCGCTTTTTGTAAATAAATGTATGCAGGCACAATTAAAAACAGCGCAGTTGTCAGAAATCTTGCACCCGCAAGAAAAACCATTTCTAGGGATCAGAAAACGGCAGAACCGCATGCCCAATGTCCTAAGTTAAAAGCAAGCGGTCCAAAAAGCCTATAATTCATAAGCCTGGAAGGGCGTGGTGGTTGTGGGTACAACTCACCGCAAATTAGGCTGCGCACCTGACCTTGTGGTGGTTAGAAAGCTGATAAAAAAAACTGCCCACCAGACTCCAATAGGTCTTACATAAACACTATCTTTGCGTGTATTAGCTCATGAAAATGCGCTTTATCACCTCTGATACACTTTTATGGGAAATTTAGAGTCTCAGATTGTTGGTGGTCTTCTCCGTTTTAGGATTCTGTCCAGATGCACAAGAGCGAAGGTTGATATGCGCTCATTCGGGAATGCTTTCTGTGAGTGGGGCTCACGCATTACGGGTCTTCGCTACTCGTGCCTCCGGACGTTTGCGGAGTCTTTTAAAACAAGTTCTATCAGAACGACACATACACACCACCCCATGGTTGCTGTACTGACCGAAGATCTGCGTTTTGTGGGCAGCCTTTGGGGTGCTGTGCAAATAAGTCACACATACATTTATGCGCGACGAAGATGCCATGGAGGACATCATTCAAATTGCTTTGACTGGTGTTTAGAGAGGATAATTATCCGCTTAACTGCATCAGCCGTTAAATCCATAAACGCAAGGACAGAAAAACTCCAATACACGTGTACGTACGAGTCCCAGGAAAATAATGAGAAGCAGATTCGAGCGCTGAGACAACACATTTATTCGCTTTACGTTTCGACATTTGTCGCGGATTCTTCATTAGAGACGAGCAAAAAACAGTGGCAGAAATGGATAACACATGCACAGGAATTTTTAGTGGAGTCACTATTGTACACGAATGAAAAATAACGATAATTGACGCCAACCAGCTTCATATTTTGGTGGTCTCCGAAGCCGTCAGTCAGCTCCTCATACCACTTGGAGTAAGAGCTTAAAACAGACCAGAGGCAAACATCAGGTGGCAGACCATGAGCCCAAAACGCCATTGGTCAATTGCGACCAAGACAACTTAGTCGGAGAAACCAGGAGGCTATTCCAAACGCGAATATTCGCACCCACAGAAGCAGTGAGAAAGAATGATACTACCTCCCAGACCAGAAGAAGAAAATGCGATCACTGGAGCAAAGATATTATTTTCCTGACGTTTCGGAATCCGTCGGGAATCCTTACTCATAGGTTACTGTAGAATGGTGTGAGACATGCACAGATTGCTTGGTATTTATAGTTCGTTGCGGCCACCCGTATACGAATTGTAATTATGCGCTCCTGCAGCCGCCGATTGGGGTTGCAATTGGGGCGGTGGTGGTTTGGCAGTGCGCTTTGGAGTCATTAATTGCCACGATTTTGTTGTCCGTTTTGGATGTGAGCTTGATAATTACACGATCATTATGCTTACTGCCGTCGTAGTTGTTACTGAGTCCGGCCCCTCCTACATGACTGATTCTCCTGATCAGGTTATGTCTCAGTACGCAGTATGGGAACGGCAAGTCGTTGCAATTGTTGATTGACTGTGGGCATGAGAACCATGACTCATGCAGTTGTCACCTCTTGCGAGGATTTCTGCCTCGACAGACTCCCAGCCACACTTTCAACTTTCACGAGGTCAGACGTGATAAGTGACAGTCGCGTGATCCGCAAGCTCATTGAACCACGGTGCTCTGACCTGCGGTAAATTCACAAGCGCAACGAGCTCTCACCGCCATATTCTCTGCTGCGATTTTGCCTAGGTAGCATTATTAGTCGTGTGGGTTACAGCGAGAAGAGTATTCGTCCGGCCGATCATCGACTACGGGGGTGAGAATGAATGATTCGGGTACGAACCGGCAAGCAATTACCGCAGCAACTACAACCACAACGATGAACATGAGGACTGTTAATTATTGTCTGTAGCCTATAGACTGCGCCTTATGATACCACGCTCCGTGTGCCTCTAGTACCCATTTTTTGCAACTGTTTCTGGTGGTGATTTCGAGTGAGGGTAAGAGTTCCTCGTATTTGAGAAGAATACGACTCAGTCGCTGGGACAATACCTTTATTCATCTGACCTTCCGAGATCTGTCGCGGATTCCTCAGCAGAGACATAAACAGAAAGCAGTAGCGGATACAGTTCCTCGTATGGCCACTGAATGGCAAACGTTTCCATGCCAAAGCTTCTTATGGAAATCGCGGTTAAAGGCTTAATTGCCAAAACAAGCGAGCATGCGAGTCTCAGGAAGCAAGTGAGAAGAAGACGACTCGACGAAGTGGAAGACAGAGTTGCTGAATTACAACACCTTCGACGGGTACTGAGAGCCAATGGTTACCCACGCAATTTTGTCATCCAATGCATACGCAAACGAGAGAAGAAGCCACTTCCAACTGGCTCAAACGTTTGGCGGGGTCTTTCGTACGTGAAGAATGTATCGGAAGCAGTCAGCCGCCTACTTAGGCCACTTTGAGTTGGATTTGCGCACAGACCAGAAGCAACCATCAGGCGCCGGGTCATGAGGCCGAAAGACCCACTGCCACGGCAGGAAACGGCTGGAGTCGTTTACCGGATCTGGTGCAGTTGTGGACAAAGCAACTATGTCGGAGAAACTGGATGATTACTCCGGACGCGAATGGCCGAGCATGCAGCGGCGGTGAGAAAGAAAGACGCCAACTCCCAGGTTGCAGCTAACTCGACGGGACCCGGCCATATTTTCAAGTTTGACGAGGCCGAAATCCTCGCAAAAGGCGACAACCGCGTGAGCCGCGAGCTGCTGGAGTCATGGTTCTCAGTCCATCAACAAGCGCAACGATTTGGCGTTCCCATACGGTGTACTGAGAAGTTTCGTGAACAAGGGAATCAGTCACGTAGGAAGGGCTGGACGCAACAACAACTCTGACGACAGCGGGCATAATTGTCAGGCCATTATCAGGCCAGCATCTGACGCTGACAGGGCAATTATGGCAGTGAGTGAGTTTGACGCGAAGTTTCAAGCCAGTACCGCAATAATTGAGATCCAAGCTGTGGCTACAGAAGTGAACGATTATCAAACACACGCGGATGACCATTTTGAACTATAAATACCGGTCAGCTTGTGCATGCATCCACCTCATCTGTGCATGACCATGCCTATGTTATCATCACCTATGATTAAGGATTCCCGAGGGAATCCGAAACGTCAGAAAAATACAACTCTTGTTCCAGTGATCGCGTCTTGGTCTTCTGGACTCGACTTGTCCCAGCGATTGAGTCGTCTTCTTCTCAAAGTTTTAATGCTTGATTGATGCGCAGTTAACTTATTTTAGTGCGTAGCAAGTGCGCAGTTGGATATACATTACATCTGCTTGTAATTGTTTGGCTTAACTAAACACCTAGGTGAATAGGCTGTGAAAAGAGAAAAGAAGACCAAAAACTGCAAGGGCAACCCTTACTGGTTAGCAGAGGAAGGCTGCAGCCCTAGCGAACAGTAGGAACAAATCCCATTGGTTAGCAAACGAAGCCTTTAGACCAAAAAACAAAAAGATTATCTCCAATTACCATTACTCAGCCATACGAGGAACTCTCACCCGATGGAGAATACGAAATTTGCGGCCAATATATTTATTTTTCCATCAATCACACCTTTTTCCTTTTGAATTTTTTTCTATAGCTCACTCCTTTAACACTATTAGCAAAACATAAACGTTGCCCAACCTAATTTCTGAAGGGAGTAGCTGTATGAGTAAGACAAGTGACCTATAAGGAGTATCGACTGAGCTTATGGGTAAGTACTGCGTAAAACGCATTTTTTATTCGCAGCTAGGACAGTCTTGGTTAAATTCGCCCATATTTGCAGCCTTTTATTCAACTGGAAACGGTTGTTGCCTATGTCTAACGTGAAGTAACTGTTCAATTAAGTGTCGATCTAGAAGGGTGACATTTGACAGATGGAGTAGGAGCTCCTAGTCTAAGATGGAGGAGAGGGAAGGTGGTTGTCACAGCATGGCAGTTCATGTTTGTTCGTGTTCATGTAAGCCGGTGCGACGTGGTTAAAGGGAGGGGCCGGAGAACGGGATTGCATTCAGTCGAAAGGGGAAGGAGGATCGAGGAGGTGAGAGGAGGGATGAGTTTATCGATCGTTTCCACAGCAGTGTGAGGTTAATCACGTGATCCAGCTGCTTAAAGAATTCTGGTATTCTTCTCCGTATTGCAGCGGCCTCCGAAAATCATAGGAAAAGCTCGGTTGTCGGCCGAAGTAGGACCTTAAATGCAGCCTTTTGGTTGACCGTATGGCCAGTGTCCACTAGGCGCTTTGGGACTGAACTCTTGGGTATTTTATTTTCCGCCCTGAGCAACCACTTCGGCATCTGTTCAGCTGACCGCGTTGCCAACTGCCTTTGCGTGCGCCCGATATATTTGCAGCCGCAACTACACGTAAACTCGTAAACACAGTTTGATGTGGTCTAATTGGAATAGCCGAAGTTGAGAGTATGTGCAACGATTTTGAGGTGGGGTGATTTTTTAATTGTGCGTTGAAGCCTTCGCTTTATCACGTTGGATACACTATCACCCTTGAAAGAGGGGAAAATGCTCACTGGACATTTCTGGCACTGATATTTCGGGAGGATTTTCTTTTCTGCGGTTGCAATACTGATCAATGATTGTCTCAGGATATATGTTTAAAAGAAAAATTTTCTTGAGAAAACTCATCGTATCATCCATCGTATCGGAAGAACAAATTCTAACGGTTCTTTTGAAAAGGTACAAAACTGAGTTTCGCATCCTCTGAATTGGAACGAAACTTAGAAAATACAAGAATTGTTCTTATATGACGTCAATCAATTTAGCTTATTCCGTGATCTTCGCCTTGTTCAAATGTCTTCCGGGAAAACAGTGTTTTAATCTGAATTTAATCTTCTACTACACTGAAATCCTAAAGAAGGAAAATAAGGACCGTCAGTTGTCATTTCTAGACATGCTAGTTGGCAAGCAAACCAACTGAGAACACGAAAACCACTTAAAAGAAGACGGCTAGGATTGGTTGTATTCCCAACCACTAAAACAATCGCCCTTTTCTCACATGTCTGTAACTGCGAACGAACATTGCAAAATTCAATATATCTATTGCAAGCCAGACGTTTTGTGCATGCAAAGTTAAGGGATTAGGTAATCTGTGTATGTGTGTTTGTGTGCGTTTGTCTGCACTGTTACGCCACACCTGGGCACGCACTGTCCAATTAGAAGCAACCAACTGTCCGGCATCCGGTGGCATTGCAGCTGTAAAAAAATGTAGCGGTGGTCTTACCTCGCGAACACAACGCCACCGCGGCAAGCCCAAATTCCTTCTTCCACTCGAATGCGCAAGATGTGCACAGGTTCGTCTGCCACTCGCCGGTGTGTGCGCCTTGTATTTTTACAACAACAACAACAGCAGCAGCAAAAACGACCGGTAACAGTGCGGCAACAGCACCGAGTCTCGTGTCTGCTTTAGGTTCTGCTCGCTCGCTGGGTATGTGTGTATGCGTACGCTTGTCCGCCATCTTTCGCTTGCACACGGGCGCTTGCACTACGTTCCCCCTCCCCACCCGCTTCGCTGCAGTCGCGCTGCGGGCTAGAACCTAGATCACGCGCCAACTACGGATCACCGTGATGCAGCCTCGGCCATTGGCTTCATGCCCAGGTATAAGTGCGTGGGCTGTACCGCGCCAAGGCCGGACGCTGGACCGATCGATGACGCACACACGCACAGCCCTGGAGGGTGCTGATGCCGCTGTATCGATCGCGCCCGGCTAGTGCACGCACGACGGACGGGCGCGTGTTGGGTTGACGAGATCCTGTGCAAGGGGTTTGTTGTCTGCTTTCAACCTACAAGTCGCATTTCGGTTCCCCTCGAAGGCAGACGCAATTAGGCAGGTCTCAGCTCTTCGATCCGCAAACAAGGTATCTTCAGTACTGCTTCCATCTTTCAAGGTTAGTGCCTCCCGGGAGAATTGCTTAATAAACACTCCGTTTCTTTGTCGCGATTTGGTGTTGCTCAACCGAGAAAAAAGGGAAACTCAAAGTTAATTAAGCCGCAGGCTTCTTCATTCCACTCCCGTTTGATGTTTTGAGCGGTGAAAAGCTTCTGCGAATATCTGCTTTGTATAAACGGTGGTTTTATCCTTTTGCACGTCGTCAAAATGCTGGGTGCAATTGCCGACCTAAGTCACTTTGGAAACAAGGCTTTCACTTAGTGCTTCTATCGGAAAGATATCTGATTATAGTAAACATGATTTTATTGGCCAGGAAAATACCTATTATCAGATCCATTTAAAAGTTTGAGGTGGTATTAGTAACGTATCCAATCAGTTCAGTATTCAATTAAGGATAATAAGCAGCAATGGCCGCCCCACCCAAGGCACTTTTCAAAGTTTTTGCAATGAGATGTGGTCACTGGCGACATTGCTCAATTTGTTCAGGAAAATGTGGTAAAAACGTGCATATTTACCCTAAAAATGCTGACACTCCATTTAAATTGTAGCCAAAAATGGAATTTGACCTTAGTCCCTCAGATTGTGAGAAATAGTTGCTTACCTCTACATATTTAGATTTATTATTGCTTTGGCCACTAATTACCTTTGTACAAAAATTTAGTTTTTACTTTTCTACAAAGATATGCGCCTTCAAACCAGGCAAACAGAGTCTGAATTTGGAGTTTTATTTCGTTAAATTGTCTAGTTAGTTGTACAAAATGTCTGTCCTGGTGACCTTATAATAGCATTTGAAAGTAATAAATTGTTTTTGTTTTTGCTTCAGTTTCGGTTTTTTGTTTATTGTTTGTTATCCAATTCGGAATATAACTCTGTGAGACCTGAAGGTTTACGACAAATAAAAAATGGCACAGGTATAGGTATCTAACCTATGAACTGAACTGAATTATTATATCATGATCTTTGCATAATATGCTGTAGTTTCTGCCATGAAGGGGGAAGGGATATCAATTTTATGCTGCAGTTCGTTGATAAGCGTAATTCTTCTTCTGTACAGGTAAAAGCATAGATCAATTTGTATTTGAGTCAGATTGCGATGGGAAACAGCATAAATAGGAAGAAATTATACTACTGACAACAACATCATCAGTGTTACATGGGGCTCAAACCTCAAGCTGGATTCTGTATTCATCTAAATTATTCTGTGGGAAGAGGTTACGTAGAAGGCTGTAAGGGATTTAAAATTTTTTTACACAGTACGTAAGTTTTTTAATCTGAGCAAAATGTGGACGTGTTTGGTTTCAAGAGTTTTAAATGACTGGAAATTCTACTTGTATTCTGCTGTAGTTTTTTTCGTCTCCGATTTCCTCAAACTGTTCGGGCAGAAGTCTAAACATCAGAACAGCCGCCACGAACGAATTTATTAATTTAGGTTAGAATGCATATTTATTATTTTATTAATCGCGCCCAGCAACTATATGTAACTTCACATCCATGCGTTTGGCGAACAAAATTAACATTGATTGTTACGGTGTATTAAGAGACAAAAACCCCTTTCGTTACTCTCGGGAATTTTCGAAAAGTGGTTTAAATTAATTACTATTTTTAAGAAAAAACAAGTTATTCAGAATGATTAAAGGCATTTTCGGTTGAATCAGATTAATGCTTGATATCAAAATAAATATTAACGGAGAACATTTAAATAACTAATCCACTAGTTTATTATTCTCCAAACAGCTCAAACTGTTTTACTATGTAAAATCACGAATTTACGTTCACAGAAATCCTTACTATTTCTTCGCATGCAGTATTTATTCATATATTACTTTTTGAGAGCTCGCAGCCAACTGAGGACCCCAACAGAACATCTATAACACTTTTTAAATGATACTCTTATTTCACAGTACTCTGTATGTTATACGCGATCACCCGAGGGTTAACCTGAATAAATAGTGTGCCTCTGGTAATAATTCACAGTTTAAAAGATTCTCTTAGGAAGGTCCAAATTCGTGGAATATCATATGAAAACACTTATCGCATTAAAATTTATTTGTCCGCATTTCTGTTCTAAACATTCTCGAGTGGATCTCAAACGACTCCATTTTATTTTATTATTGCAAACAAGTAAATTTTACTTCCTTATTTAACAACTGGGTGCATCCAGGAACATCTACTTACCTAGAGACGAGGAGAGGACTGGCTTACTTATGACTGCACGTCACTGACGCAGTTAAGGCTGTCTGCCCGTCAACCAGGATCATATCGGTTGAAATTTAATTGGACATCCTGAAGATGCTGCCTTCTACAGTCAGTCCGAGAGCGCGACAGTTTACCCTAAATCGACGAATTAAAACACAGTGAAAATTAAAAAAAAAGCTAAAACCCATCTTTTTGTCTTCAAATGACAACTTGGGAATACATGGTGAAGAACATTTTTAGATTATGATGTCATTATTAACCAGATGGTTTAAGAAGCGGATGCTGGTTAATTAAACCGGAGGCCTGTTTTTATTTCTAATTCAAAAATAAATGCTTTCTAGTAAAAGCCACTGAGCTCAAAATTTCTTAAAGATTCATGCAGATTTTTCTGCGGGAAACCACAAACAATATTATGTAGGACATTTTTTTGTTCAAATTAAAAATTTAAAAATTAATTTTTGCCGGTAAAACTACCTGCCCCTGTCAGCAACGTTACCTTTTCTTTGTTGACAAAGACTAGATAAGAAATTTCTTCATTTAGAGCAGCTGATCTATTCCATGAAATGTTAACATAAATTCCGAAGCTTACTTTCGATCACAAAAAATATTTGTAAGTGAAGTTGTTATTCCTATGCTGCTGCAGCAAACTAGGTAACAGTGATCTTGATTTTCAGGATATTTTATAAGAAATCTGAATAAAATTACTTTTTGAACTCATTTAGCAACAACCACACGACGGGATATTTTCGTTCGTGATTACTACAAGATATATTTGTAATTACAATGATATTAAAATCAGTGTGAAATATCAATACCACTTAACTAGTCACGATTTAAAAAAATGTTAACCATTCGTATATATGTTTGAACCCATCATGCCGTTGCACTTACAAGTGGGGTTTCCTCCCTTTGTGCTCCATACGTTACTTGCTAACTAGGATATATATTTCTCTATATTTTGGGAAAAATGCATATATAGCTCATGTCATTAATGCAAAACGTGTTGTCAATTTCATAAATAGTCATAAATAAAAAGACAACAAATACGTTTTAGAGTCTGAAACCTCACAGAAAGTTATGCGCTTTGGTAAACCCGAGTGTTTTCGTTCAAACGGATTTAAATCGATCAAGCATTTACCACTGTTGGTTGGCGACTGATTTTTATTTTTCTATTGTGATACTTAGAATTTATTGAAAACCCGGAGATTATTTTCAAAATTATTAATGGTTAGGCTGTTAGCAGGGACAGATCTCATGCAATGCTAGCCAAATTTTAAAATGAGCTTTAGGTTGGAATATGATACCAATATATATCAGCCATAAAATGATAGCGACTTTTGGAGGAACGTTTTATTGACCGCATGAAGAAACCTTTTCCGAAGAAAAGACTGCTTAAGGTGAAGGCCTTTAATGTGGATTGCTTAGTTTTTTAAATGTATAATAAACATCAAGTCTTCTTTAAATTGGCTACTAAAATAACAGGTATCTTGAGATTCTATTATAAATAGTTTCGTTTTCTATTTGCTGTAGCAGTAATGTTTTGGGTTTTTAGTCCGCAAGCTCTATTCCTACAGTGGAAGGACTATTCAACCTTCTCGTTTGACAATAAGTAAACGACATACACTGCTCCTGCCATTTTGCAATGAATGTGAATAACACCGTCTACTTGACGAGGATGCCCAATAAACGAACAACTATGATTTGCTTTCAATGGACTGTGCCAATTCTTCAAAACTTTCATGAAAAGAAACTTTAAAAATCAAATGGTAGCTTTTTTGGATGAAAAGACGCGAAGAAGACATGCTTTGGTCTCAAATGAATAGAATTAAGAGATATTTTCTTATATTTTCCGAAGCTTCAACTAGATTTGTAAGGACTGCAAAATGTATTGAAAAAATGCCCACTACTTGAGTAATCATTTTATTTGGTGAGATTTATGCAAAATGGAAATGACTTTGACCAAACGCTAGCATCGTAGTTCGTCATTTTGCTCCAAAAAGCGACGAAACCTAAAACCAGTGACCCAAGTTAATGGAATTTAGGGTGGTTTAAGTGGGAAGCGTACCAGATCAATACCACAACATGCTTCTGCAAATAATTGTATCGATTTTGTGGACACCCAATAATCCTCGACTTTTGTCGCGTCCATTAGTCCATTAATTATTCCAAACGTTTAATTTTTGAACCTCATCATTTATCTCAGGAGATTCGAAGAGGCATATCAAGTGTCAAAACACTCCAAGTTTTTGGTCCAACCCTTGCTCGATTTTCGGTGCTTTCCATCATGATAGACTGTAGAAGACGCCGAACATGTTGCGCGTGATAGCAATTGGACAATTTTTATAATTGTCTTAAAACACCGTTTGTTTGGTTTCTAGCAAAACTCAACAACTCAAAAATTTTTTATTGAATCTGCTTGCTATAAACGACATACTTTATTGTTAACTGCCATAGTTCGGCCAGTAAAGATTGTCAAATGGTTTCCATACTGTAAGTAGTAATAATTATCATTATCGATTATTTTCTGTGTTTCTATGGTAAAAAAGCAAACAACCAGATAAACAAAAGAGATTCAATACCGTTTCAAACATTTCTTGTCCTAGGTGCAACGTTTTTAGGTCTCGGTATTTAAAAGATAGGTTTGAAAAAATATTTTTTGAGTTTTTGTGACCGAACTTCGAATATTTTTCTTGCAAATGACTGCCTTACAATTTGGTACATAAACTAAGGTAAAAGGTAGCTTGTAGAAAACACCCGTGGTTACTTTGCGATGCATATTACTTATTGAGTTGTAGTACGCGTGTTTGGCTGTAGTATTTCATGCAGGCATCGATTGTGGGACTCACCATATAGCATGTTCATTATGGTTTTACGACTTTTCTCATGTGCGCATTTATTAAATAAAACGCTATTAATTGTTTGAATAATATTATTACATTTTTTAAGTTAAACTGCGGTATGCTTTCATTTTAGCCTAGACATTTGTACACTGCTTTCTTCGGAAGCCTTTTTTCGGCTTCCATCGCCCACTTATTTGAATCACCTCACACGGATATATTCAGTGACCTGTAACTTATTTTGACTCGACCTAGTTCAAAATCTGTACAAATTCCGGTAGTCAGTTTATTTGTTCGGATCGACATACTCTAGTGTAACCCCATGCGGAAATATTTATTGACTTGCGATTACATCTTATTACAACAAGTAAAAACTGTACGGATTTCATTTGCCATTTCGGTTGCTTATTTGGTATAGTCTACTGTATCCCCGGCAGCTCTTGGAACGCACAAAATACCAGAGGCGTCTTCAGTTGCTTACTCAGGCAAAACTAATTTGTAGGGCCATCTTAATATTCATTACATCCGCCAAACAACCTAACGTATTTTGTGGTTAAACGTTTTATTTTTGGCTGGTGAGTGTAAAAAAATATTTATTTGTGACGGAAGTGGTCAAAAATATAAAACAAAATAATGTTTGTTTCAATATACTTAAATAGAATAAAATTCCATCATTATGACTATACGCTGGTGGAATTTAACTAAAATAGAAATTCGACCTCCTATTGGTGAAATTTAACGAATTAAAAGGAAAGTTGGGCTACTGAAAATTTAAAAGTAGTTTTTTTTATAATAAGAGTCTCTAGAGGCACTCCTGAATTTATCCAATTACATTGTGGTCCCTTTCATATACACACGCTTTTCGTCATATCTGCAGTAAACGGCACTATCGTTTCGAAGATATGTGGTCCTACAACATTCTCGATTTGCATTATGACATTCATAGAATATTCTCGACAGTAGCTACAAATGGCATTATGTACACAAAATACATGAGTTGCTCCATTTATATCTCCTACCACATATTCCATCCACAGCGTCGTTTTATAAACGTTTTTAGTGGTTCTAATGAGTAAAACTTTCGTATCCCATCATCCAAATTAACCAAGTTCGACATTTCCTCAGACTTATCCACACAGTCACCTTAAGCTTCTGTTATTTTCTCCCTTGCTTTAGTCATTGCTCTAAAATTTTAATGAATTAGGCCTAAGCAATATTTTTTGTTCTAACTACTGATAATTATCTAACGTTTATATTGATAACCATACGCATAAATCGTCGGCTTTTAGCACAAATTGTACTGTTCATTAAAGCTAAATAAATTCATATTTTTCATCTTCAATTAAATTCCAACTGCCGAACGTATTTTGTGGTCAAATATTCAATTCTTGGCTAGTAAGGGTCAATAAATATTAGTTTATGACGGCGGTTGTCAACAAATATTAAATAAAATAATGTTTTTTTCTGCTTTAAAAATTAACGCGTGTATTTAGATTCTGCTGCCCAGTTTAGCCCCTTCCAGCACCGGAATTTTGACGGAGCTACGTGGAAATGGTGCTGGTAGGGTTGTCAGCTCGCGCTTTTGTTTGTTTCTATATATAAGCTGTTTATAATATTTTGTATAATATATATTTTAAACAAGGCGTACTGCGTCCTCGTAAAATTCCAACTAACGCCCAGTCCCTTATTGCGGTATTCGAAGGTTTTGGTTACCGTATTATCAGTATCAGTATATTGAGAAATATGTAGGAAAAATTCTTTAAGTGCCCTATTTGTACATATGTGCAGTGGTAGCAGAAAATTTGTTTCTCAGACTGTTCGCGAGGCCAGTTGTCCTGTGTCATAGGATGAAAATAGGAGCAGACAGTGAAAAAACTCCTCAAGGATTTTTGGGAGAAAAACTGTCGCCCTTGTGGGAATAATGCGTGGGATTTAGGAGAAAAAAGGGGTTCCAACGGGGGGGGGGGGGCATTGGAAAGGCTCCCAGGATCATCACCGTGTGGAAGCAACGTCCTGATTCTTCACTGCTGACTGCAGAGTCCGCTTACGGAACTGGAAAAACAAAGGCATCGGTTCAGATCGTCAATAGTTCGCTTTGGGTTGAACCAAGGTTGAATGTTTAAGCCGTCAGGTCTGGCTGATAAGATCACTAGCGGGGTAATCATGGTAAGCAGATATCCAAGTAGGGTAGATTGCGGAGACCTTCGCATGAGGCTATGCGTTGGAGGGCGTTATGAATAGAAAACGTGAATGAATATAAAACTAATACTACTGAAAAATTGAAAGTAGTATTGTCATTATTTTTGTAACTTGTCAGTTCCGATCCATCATGCCCTGCTATATCGATCCAGTTTTCGCTTAAAACCCTCTAGCGATTGCGACATGACGACGTCCTGAGGAGCGCATTCCACGCTCCGACCACCCTTTTTGAGAAGAAGTGTTTCCGAGCGTCCGGCCTGGCCCCTGTCACCTTTAATTTGAGAGAATGACCCCTCAGATTCGTGGTCGTTGCTAGTGTTTCCTATAAACTATCCATATCTAAACTTAAATCAAATAGCTGTTGAGGGTTTACGTCTGAAGCTTTTGAATGCGCCGGTTTGATTTGCAACTGAAGACTATTTTTTCTACGTTCTCAGTGTAGGTGCTAGCTGGCAGCCAAAAGTGTTTCCGCATAGTTTGGCTGCTGCTTGCGGCACATTTAACTGCTTCGGTTCAACGAGAGCGCAGCCAGCTGCAAAGTAGAAGAAAGAAATAAAAGTAACCACTGCAAAAAGCTGAAAAAATGACTGGTTTGTAAAACCCTGGTAGCTTCATCTATTTGCTTATCTCTACCTGCTTCTTCTTACAGGCACGTCAGGATGCCTTTTCCAGCCTACAGACTTGACTAGCTTGTCACGCTCAATTCTGGCTTTAAAAAGAAGTTTGAAGGTTGCAAAAATTCTAATCGCAGAAATAAGAAGAGCAATTGGCGAGCATACGTATACCTTCAATAAATTCTCATCAGACCGTTACAATTATCAATGTAAATTTATAAATGTAACGGCCTGAGGGGAATTTATTGAAAGTGTACGTAGGCTTGTCAATTGCTCTTCGGATTTACAAAAAGAACAGCGGACGGCATTTCGTGCGCAATTTTTCCAGTCAAACATCTTAAAAGCTGTGAAAATCCGCTTAAGAATTCATAATCTAAAGTTGCGATATGGTCCTAATAATACCCACACGTTTCGTCCAATTTCTTGTCTTTTTCTGTCCAAAATGCGTGCACCTAGCTACTACAGGAGGCACACTATAAATAGTTGGATGCCAGGAATAAGATGATACGGCTTTATTCGGAAAATAAAAGCTATCTATGCGCATCACTATTTGAATTTCTGTGGACGACAACAGCTCGTTCTGCGGTCTACTCGTAAAACCTCAAGTTTACTCTAGGATAGCATAATGTTCTGTGTTTTCCACTTCAATTACCGTCGTTCACTCAACTTCAACTTTTGATGCATGGACAGAGGACGAAAAACAGTAAAGGATTAGGTGGTGATTGGTTAGATCTTTGGAGTCCCTCAGCCCAAAGTAATGCAGCGCTGGCAGTAAAAGTATTGCTAGTATCTTCAGTGCAATGTGATTTGCGATTTCTGAGACTGGAATTCGTGTAGCATAAAGACATCAGGAGTAATGATAACAGTATTCTCAGAAGAACATAACTGACAAGGAGAAGAGAGACTGCAATGGTTCTTTCTGGATTTTTTGTCATCATCAGCCAGTCATATCCAAACTCAGATGTAGTTCAACCCAAGACCCAAACTCGCAACCTCTTCAGTAGAAGTCCAGTATTCTTACGGTGGAGCAGACAGTAATTGTCCACGAAGAAATGCATAAAGCAAGAAAAGCATCGTGTCTTATGGAGATATCGCTAAACATGGCCTCTCCCTCAGTTACCTGGATCAGGTGTTGCGACCCAAAAACCATGAATTAAAAACATATTATGTTTATGAATAGTATATCCTGTAGAAGTCGCCATATTATGTGACGGACATTCTACGGTGAAGCTTGCAATGCTCGTAATCTTTTCTTACCAAAAATGAAAAGCCTTTTTTTAAAATTGAAACCCTTCTATTTAAAAAAAACAAGGCATTCGATGAAAGCCTTTAGTTTACAACACACAACTAATTTGCAACAGGGATGGCGTGTGCGGCCTCAATATCTTAAATGTATTACTAGCCAAAAGGTTTGGCTTAAATAGTTTGCAAAGGGGCAGGTCCGTGGGTTACTGATTCACCTTGATATATTGGAGCTGCAAGTTCCTTGGTCATTTTCCTCTGCATGGATCAATGTAAAAAGGTCACTGAGACAGAGTTAAGACTACTACTGTCAATCTGGGTGGAACCTTTCATTGATCATGCAGCCAAAGTTCGTAAGATCCTCTGCTTCAAGCAAACGTAGGTAAATATATAGTAGCTACTTATAAAAATCAGTAGGTAGAATAAAGTTTCTGGAAAGATGATCATGCGTAACTAGAGTATATTTAGCGTCAGAGGGACTTCAGCATGTAAAGTGTGTGACCTATCTCATGAAAGGTGATGGCGGCAATTTAGACGATAAAGTTTGGGCAAATTAAATGCTGTACGTTTTACTCGTTCATCTAATTCTTCCTTCATGCATACCCAGCGTGTTTACAGATCAGTTTAACAGATAGCGTGTTTACGATTTTGAGCTGAAGTCTATGTTACCATGTACAGGTGGCCTCCTAGGAAACAAGCTATCTCAAACCAAGGTTCTGCGGCAGTGCGTGTTTGTATGGGAGAATAATAATCCAGCGTTAGGCCAAGTCGTTCACAGATTCATTGAGATGAAGCAGAAAGTGGGTTCCACTTTCCTTAGGTTGTCTTCCTTTGGTTCAATTTGGTTCAGTATATTCAAGATAAATAGGTTTTCCTGGGAAAACTCAATAAAATCACACAATGTTGGACTGAAGATAGACGCAAATACAAAGCAGAGTGTAAAATGAACATTCCGGAATACATATTTTTTACAAGTGGGGATTAGAGCACAGAATCCTGAGGGATCACACTTACTGTACCAAATGTATATTATCGTTTTTTGTGAGTACTCAAAATATTCATTAAGCATTGTATAGCATCTGAAAAACGTCCAAACAGCTTTTGGAGGGAAATGGGTTTGAAGGATTTTAATCCGAATTGCAAATGTAATCTTCCAGTTGCACCACTTGTTTTTCTTCTAACCCAACAGTTGAAAGCAGTCTTCTATATGCGCCAAAACCTTATTTAGTCGTATCTTATGCAAAAATGAAACGTCAATATATACATATAGCAGGCTAAAAAACGCTCTCTGGACCCAGCATTTTATTTGCCCAACGTTTCGTCCTCTCACGAATAAAAATCTAAAAATCATCGTGTTTATAAATAAATAAATAATCAATAAAACTATTTCAGCTACTTCCATTTTCCATCTGAACTATGGCTGTTGCGTTTACTCAGCTTCCTAAAATGTTGTTTTGTTAAATAAAGGCCATAAGTAAACTCATTTATGTTAAATATTACTTATTTGTATTTAAATATGTCAGACATAGACAATAAAGTGGACTTAATAATTGAATTGCGCAAAGTGGGCATAGTTTGGACTAACAGTTAAAGTAAATTTCCATTATATTCGTTTGCATTTATTCAGGCAAGAGGAATTACATATTTTCTATGTTGCAGGGTGTACGAAACCTGCATTTGTTATTGGCTTATCACTCACGTAAAATTTAGGCGCAATGAAATGCCTTATGTAACGTCATATTTTACTGAAAAATTTGTATCAATTTTTAAACCTATATGACAGCTATTTTATTTGGCATGATTAATTGTGCAAAAGACTTTAACCATATCGCATTCTTTAAATTGAAATACTTTTTTGTCAAAATATATGAAAAGATGGTGCAATTAACCTAACAACAGGGGGTTTTAAACTTTATCCTATTGAATAGGAATAAATATGAGAATACCCTAATAAACTCAAAGATAATGGTTGTAGTTTTTAGATAAGCCAAAAATAATACGAACAAGTTTCTTTGACACAAATCTAACAGGATTCCACCTTCGATAAATCAACTAATCATCTCTGTGGACTACTAGAATATACTTCATTTTTGACGATACGTATCAAAACTAAAAAGGCCAGTGTTTACTAAATTACTTACCGTTGTGGAACGTCGTACATTAAACATATTTCCAGCAAGCAACGCGACTCTTCATTCCTCTAAATCGCATGTCATTCTCAATAATTGTTAGACAATTCAACCAAACAATCCTTCAAAACCTATTTTTACGATGAAACTGATAATCACGTCTGTATCTTAAAATTGTAAAAAAATTTTTAACTCTGGATATGAATTTACTATTCCAGAGGTTTACCTTTTTTTATGGTTCTTTATTTACTCTTGAATAAGTCTGCGAAATTAAAGTAAATTCCCGGTTTCAAAATTCAGAACGTCGATATTTATATTTGGTAAAGTTCATCGGACGTCTGCTCTCAACAAATAGGTTGGCTTTATGGCCTTTATAGTATCCAAATACTTAAATACTCGATTTTGGTTCTTGTAATAATCTTTTACCAAGGCAAAAGTATTATAAGTTGTTAAAGAGGAAAATTTTAATTTTAATTGCCCTGCCTACAAAGGTTAAAAATTCAGCTGAACCGCTTATATGTGCATTTTTGCATGAAGTTTGCAAATATTATCTGGCTGAAGACCACACTTCTCCTGTCAATTTGTTCTGTGAGTAACATACACAAATACAAAAGAAAACAGAACTGCTGGCTTAACTTGAAGGTACCTTTCTAAGGGGTCTTATGTGGACATTATAGTCCCCTTCTGTCTTATGGTAAACATATGTCACCTGCGTTCGTTTACCATTTTGTTACTCTCTATTAAAAAAATGTATGCATGATAATTTGTAAAATGTATGTTATGTAAAAAAATAAATGATGATGCGTATATTTAATGAAACGGCGAATAGGTTTGAATTCTGGACAAGTAAGATTAAGTAATAATGTCCAAAAGTCAGCTTCACACATTTACCGGGAAAAGCTTTATGTTAAAATGCTGTGCTATTTACAAGTTTAGACGATTTATTCAATCTAAATTATATTTTTTAATTTTAAAATGAAATGGGAGTAAACAGTGCCACAAATAAATCCAGGGTGGCTTATTTATTGTGGTCCCCAGTCTAAACAGCTGGAATAAATTTTTGAAAAGGTCACCCCTGATTAGTTTTGCCAAGGCCCATCACACGCCATTCTTTAACTATAAAATTAGCATCTACGCCCACGGCTTAAGAGGGACGATCGCCATGATGATACTTGCAGCCCATTGGTCCATCTTACTAACGCGCCTTTACCCTGGCCGAAAGGTCCTGTCCCGGTTCAAGACATAGCTGCAGTGGAATCGCCTACATGTCCTACGTAGGCAGTGTGCGCGTTCAAGGTTGCGCATCAGCCAATCCGAATCGAGTGTACGCCCGCAAATTAAAAGTATTAAAATCCGCGCAGTCAGCATTCACGAAGTACACATTTTTTCTTGCTGTCGTTCTTTCTTCTGGATTTGTTTCGATCCCCTGGCTCTCTCCTAACAAAGCTGACAGCTGCAACAGTGTTTTTACGTGTTGATTCGTTGAACGGTCTTCTGCGAATTCTCGATGTCATCGAAGTAGCATAAGAGTGCAATAAATCGCGCACAAACACACGGCTAGCAGACTGCAAACATTTCGCTTTCGTTATTCAAAGCAAAAGGAGAACATTGATAGTGCTTCAGCTATCATTTTTGGTCTGCGGCAGGAAACCAAAACAAAAGACTGAAACGCTGAATTTTCTGTTTCCCCCTTTTTCTTCCCTTTCTTCACCTCGGCGACATGTTGGCTACCGTGGAAATTGACGTTATAGGTCCAGACATGTTCACCGCTTCGCGTCACGCTCAGTCAATTGCGGAAAACTTCCTAAATGACGTGGATGACTTCCAGCGAGCCTCCCGCGATGCTGACAGACGTGCCATGAGCCATTTCGATGCAGCCGTACGTTTTCCAAAAACCCCTTCCCTTTTTACTAAATTCTTGCTCATTAAGCACTTTTTAATGCTCTTCCGGGTGCTCGGATCTGTCATTAACTCAGAATTTTTTATAGTTGATTCCTTTCGACTAAATTCACGGCTTTTTGCACACATAAGGGTCTTAGAGTTGTTTTTATTTTGTAGACCTGTCTTTTATTGAAAAAAAATAGGTATGGGATTTCACGTTGGATTCGGTTAATAGCATGTCAGAGACTGAAAGGGTTTAAAGTATTTTATTTTTTAATTTTCCCATGCTTGAAATTTTTCACAGCGACAAAGTGAGTAACTCTTTATAACAGGCACAATTTTTATTAATCTATTCCAGAGAATGTATACGGCAAAATAGAAAGACATGTTGCTAGAACACAGAAATTCAAAAGTCCTTTGTATTTGAAATATTATAGCCATCCGTGATGACTGGGAATATTTTACTCCTTTTGGCATATATTGCGAGAGCTTATTCCTTTGAAAACTGTGTCATATATTACCACTTCTCTAGAGGATGAAGAAGAATAAGTGGGGGGAATTCTCGAAATCAAGTTACATTGAAGCTTAAATATCGAAAACATTCTTGTTCTTATCGTCAGAGGCTGGTACCTACTATCCCACCGGCCTCAAATGAGTTATCCATTTTCTTATTCCTCCTCCGGCGATGACGAAGGCAATATTACATCGCGAACTCGAAACTTTGCGTGTTTTAATTACCACGTCCATACGCAACCCTATTAACTGTAGTAAAAATTGGACAATTTGACCTGCTACTCGAGATGAAAATCCCTTTGACAACTAACAGAAGGTTTGTTTAAGAACATTCCAGCGACTGAAAAAGTTTTAAACAATGTTTTTTTCCCGATGCTTTACATTTTTCTCAACGACAAGTTAGATAATGCTTGGTAAGAAGAGAAGTTCGAAGTAATCTCGTTGAAATTTCTGCTATGCAGCAATAAAAAGACGCAACGCGATAGCCTGTGAATTAACATACACCTGCCAGTGTTATCTAGGAGCATTCACATCGTTTTCTCATGCACTGAAAGAGTTCACACCCACCTACTAGCAAGTCTACCTGGCTAATGAGCCATAGTTTAGGCAGGCTGACCTTATACTTCAACTGAAAATCTCATTGGCAATCAACAGAACTGTTTCAACGCTCCGGACCTGGAGATTTGGTTAATTGTGCTTCTTACACGGTAGCTTGTGGACGAGGTGTCGAGCCTCTGTCATATTTGCACTCCCAGAAGTGTAGCAGGTTCTATTGAAAGGCTTCAGGCTGGTGTTTGACTGTCATAGTTCAGTATAGTTCAGTATATTTAGGGTATTCGGCAATGCCTTTGAAGACCCTCATAGTTGAGGTCCACTTCGGGTAGTAGGCTAATTTCTCTGCCCGTCTGACTACAGGCTACTCCCGAGGTAGGTCTCGTCCATGGCTTTCATCGCAGAAGAAGCCTTTCGGGTATGCGCTACAGCGTGCCTGCAACTTCTGACTACGTTCGCGGACGATACTGGTCAAGAAGCGTTGAGCCCGTACGTTACCCCGCCTACTCACCCTACACACCCGCGGTCACTGTGGTGGGTTCTCGCTATCCCAGCAGCTATCCATACGGATATCTTCCAGCCAAGACAATCTATGACAGAACCTACCCGTATACTTACAACTATCCGGGCAAATACTCCAGCTATCCGTACTATAACAACTACGAGCCAGCCAGCAGGTACTACTACAGTGATTACTACCCAAAGAGCTACGTGACCCCGCTGCCGAGTTACTACAATTACTACACCTCGCGCTACTACTACCCGTACAATGACGTTTTACCAACATCACATCTGCGTGCAAGCACTGGACCGAAGCCAAACTGGGTACATTCTCCTCTCCCTCTTTTTTATATTTCTTATCTTGACATCCCATTCATCTTTTCTTTGACTTTCTGTCCCTGCTGGATATTTATTTTTCTACTCTCATCAATAGGTACTAACTATTAGGTTCTATATGAGCAGAGGAAGACTCAGCATGTTCGCTGGAGTCATTAGAGTTTAAAACTCGGTCAAATATGCCGAAGATTTAGTTTTACCAATTGTGAAAAAAACTCGCGGCTTCAGTCGGAGCCGAACCCGCGCAGGAGGAAAGGCTTTTGCGCAGCCAATGCTCTACCAGTTGAGCTACAAACGCCACGCCTTGTGCCGTCAATTTAATCACACTTGGATCGATTTTACCCGTTCAGCTTACTGCTCGTATGGAATCCACTAGTGCGGAACACCAAGCTGACTGCCTGTGCAGGATTTCTTAAGGAATCGTATAGAATCCGCCAGAATGGCTGCAAACCTGACTTAATTTGTAGGCAGTTTTGAGCCGAAGATATCAGCCGAAACTGAGATCTTTGCTCTTTCTCAAATTCAAAAAAGTAAGTATAGTAATTTATATTCAGATAACATCGAAGAAAAATCTTTTGCTTGCATAAGCCTTAACTAAAAATCAATAATCGCATTTGCTGGCTGCAAGCGTGACCATAGGTAAAAAATTGTGTTCTTTAAGCCATATTACTGGTGACTCCATCGGTGGAGGGGTCTCACTGATGATCGGCAAAGGACGCAAAACTAGACGTGAAAGGAAAAGTATTCCGTGACACGTTCTCTATAATAATTATGGAGTGGGTCGATAAGGTGTCAAAAGAATTTGCGAATGTTCCGTCAACAACCGCAGAAGCCTACACGAAGATAGAATTGAAATTTCTTTAAAATTGAAAAGGATCGTTTACAGTGTCATCGCAATCAAAACGATGGCTGGTATTAAGTTACTTAAGTTAAATTGATCTGTCCAAAGGCCCATTCATGGGTAAACAGAGACCTGTGTAAAGTTAATGTGCATACGCGTTAGCTACACTGCAACGGATTCGGAGTAGGTCTTTTATTGAGATGAAGATTCGATTGCTGGGATAACACATTTATTCGCCTGGCGTATCGACATACATCGAAGATTCTTCATCAGAGACATGAGTGGAAAACAATAACAGAAACGGGTTATATATTCACGGGGTTTTGTCTTATTTATAGGACACAGCCATTACTGCAAACGTATGATGAATGCCAACTTGTGCGTTGATAGCTTGTTGACCGGAATGTGGGCTCTGACCTGCTGAACTATCATCACGCGTGGTGGACTCGGACGTGATGATTGCTCAGCAATCCGGCTTTCTGGTATTAATGTAAGACGACGCGATGGCCTGTGAGTTCTCCAAACAGCGACTTTCTTTGGCCAAATTCAGTCTCAGCACCGAATATGGGTTGGGCAAATCTTCACACTTGTTTATGGATTGGGGTTCCGTGAACGATGACTCAAGTACTTCTCGGCTCACATGATTGTCACCTCTTACGAGCATTTAGGCCTCATAAAACTTTAAAAAACTTTATAAAACTTTCATAACTTTATAAACTCTATGAAACTTTAATGTGCGGCCTGGTCGCGTCGAATGAGCCGCAACTTGAGAATTGGCATCATTTAGAAACATTGCTGCCGCCGCGTGTTCGGCGATTCGCGGCTTAAGAAGTCTGTCAGTTTTTCCGACAGCGATCGAACCTTCTTCTTCTCATGTTCGCATGTATTGGGGTCTCTTATGTACGCCAGTAGTATGAAGGGGTTGGTAGGCTGCGGAAACTTTCCTAGAACTTTATAATATACCCATTAGACGTAACTAAAAATGCCATTAATGCCAGTAAAACTTCCTTCTCTGAAGTTTAATTAAAGTCAGTCTGGACAGTCTGTGCTTGATGATTTTTTCTACTTTTATCCTCCTTGTAGGAGTTCTTGAGTAGACCAGCGCTTACCAGACGATGGTGGTCCAGTAGCGACCTGCTAAGCGATGTTGTAAGTGTGCCTGCCGTATTTATAGTTATAAACAAAAAGTATATGCGACCTTAAATGCTGCGCATATATTATTCGCAGCGGCAGTAACAGTAATGGCCACCGGAGATCAGTTTCGACTGTGTTTGCTCTTCCCAGAGGCAGCAATTATTCGCATTACTAAAACCTTACCGAGCATGAGAAACTGTGTTTCTTTGGCACGCACAATTTCACGCATTGCATCTTGGAAATGTTAATGTTTGTGTATGTGGACTGAATCTTTCACTTCGCTCCTAATAATTTTTTGCTACTGCACCACTGGGTTAACCGCGAAACCTTGAATTTAAGTTTCCAAAATAGCGCCTGACTTCCCCTATACTCTGATGCTGATGATAATGATGATGCATTCCTTCTCCCTCCTAATATTCCCCCTCCTTTTTTACTTCTTTTGATTTGTGCTTTTTGTTACACTTTTGTTCCTTTTTTTTACGATGAACAAAAAACATTATCAGCCCCACAACCTCCCCGCCAGTACTGTTTAAACCTGTACGCTGCCCGGTTTATTCCACTCTACTGTAAGCGCTCTTGTAAGAACGCTTTTGTGTTATTTGTTATGCAAAATAAAGATTTGGCGTCTTCTGTTTTTCATTTGCAGAAGGAGGCATCTCGCAGTGAAAAAAACTGCGCGAAATTTTGCTTCTTCGTTGACAAGGGCCTTAACATTAACGCTTCTTGTCACACCATTCTACTCTCCTAAACTGTCAGGAGGTTTGTGCCAAAATTATTTCAGTAAAGAATAGCAAAAACCTAGAGGGATAAGCTTATCTCGTACATACGACTACACACTGCTTACACGACAGGCATTTTGCCTCCCAGAGAGTCAACATTTTGGTTATCAACTGCCTTATTTAATAAATTTATTCTTACAAGATTCTGTATCGTTAATTGACTTACAAAGATGCTGAGCTAACTGCTTACTGCGTAGCACGATAGGATAAGCGCTTTTTGCCTTTCCGGCTCTGTAAATTACAACCGCATCTAATTGTTGTAGAATGTTTCAGTGCTAATGTTTTTGAATATACTGTCACTGATTTTTAATTGGGGGAAGTTATTGCTCATCGAAGAAGTCCTATTTGCCTCTTCCATAGTTCCGATTTGATGGTATGTACAAGATGCATTCAGATATTTTCTGACCAATTGTTTTGTTGGATTCGTTTTCACGCAAAGCGTAATTGAGGTTGAAATAAAGCTCCGTCCAGTTTTTTTGCAACCAAATGCTGCAAACTCCTTTCACTGGCTGGATCCCTTTATAATAGTTAAATTAAAGTCTCATAATTCTGTACCATGATGTTACTCGTATTGCCTAAATCTCTATAAAATTTAGCAATCGTTACCCAAGCAAAACGTTGTTAAAACCTGCCTTGCATATGGCTCGAGCAAACGGAATTTATACATTGAAAGCGAAGGCTGTAGGTCATCCAGTAACATGGTTATTTGTACAATCGACACAACAGATTGCGCAATCAAGTTTGTGAAATTACCAACACGGCTGTGTTCCGTGTAGGGCTGAGACATGTTTGTCTACACACAAGGTTTGGAGTTTGCCACATGCTCTGAAGGAGACAACACTGTGAAATCTTCACCTACCCCCCTTCAGAACCCCGTCAGTGTGGTTCCTATCGTCCCACTACCTCATCGAGCCCACCGTGGAATGTACCGTCGGACAGCACGTTACGGATCGGTGCCACCTATTGGATCTTCACTTCCCACCTATCAGCGTGCGGTCAGCGTCGCTCCAGTGCCGCGCCATTTCTACGCCCATTACTACTCCGATCTCACTGAGAAGACGCCATCTTACCACTCATTTTATGTGAGTTTTCCAACCCCCCTCTACCTACTTGCAAATCTCTGTTTATGAAATTCTGGCTCTCCTAGTCCCCCTTACACCAGATGATTTTTACGGGAAATGCATATTAGAAGCATCAGCAATATCGCGTATTCGAGGTTTATTAGGATTTGCCGGAATAATCTGTTAACAACGGCGTCGATCTGCTATGCTTACGAAAGGTAGATAGAGAATCCTGTTCAGAGGAAAAGGATGCCACCACTGGAACAAGAATTTTATTTTTCTGTGTTTTCTAATTTTGTTGACAATCCTTAATCAAAGGTAAGCGTAGAAAAGTTTAAATCCGAAACGTCAGGAAAATAAAACTCTTGTTCCCGTGGTCGCATCTTCTTCTTCTGAACTGCTTCCTGGATCTTGCATAGTCACTTTTATTAGAGAATCCCGTCTTGCAATGATATTGTGGATATGCAGTCAACGCAAACGGTGACATGGAATTGACGAATCGGTCATTTGAAAGCTTCTCTAAATGTACGTGGACACTGTATTTACCATTCATGGCTTACATACTATCCTCGACCAATAATACCACAATGCTAGGTTGCACAGCATCGGTTTAAAATTCAGGCTCTCACTATGACGTGAACCTGTGGAGCGGTGGTGAGGGTGACGGCCCACCACCAATTGACTGGACTAAAAACATTGAAAATGCAGTCTGGTGTCAGTAAATCCTTGGTTGCCAATACGCAATTCGTCAAACGTGTCCACTTCAATCACTTTGGTCGTGCCAGTTGAAATTGCCGATCAAAGGTACGGGCTTAATCGTGCAGTATACAAATCTTTCAAACGGCATTAAAATTACAATTACTGGATAAAAGATGATAGTAAATAGGGCAAATAAGTTAGGTAGACTTGTTTTGATTCCCAAATACTATCTCAACGACCTGCTGTCTAAATTTTGCAAGCTTGCCGCATATGGCACCTGCCATCACCGGTTATGCACAGGCCTATGACGTAACTGAAATTCCATGGATTCCCTTTCTATGCCAAAGGTACTGACTTGGTCGTAATCTTCCTCCTTTCCTTGGACTACTTTTGTTTCTTATCTTCTGAGGTATGCAAATGCGATTTCAAGCAGCCTACAGGCATTTAGATTTAACAATTGATAACATCAATCCTTACTAGTCAAGACATCTTACATCTTACCATATTCTCTTATTACGGTCTCAAAAGTTTTGCTATAAAGGCGTTTGTTAGCCGGCCGCTTTGACGTTACAGACTAAGACCTCTGTACTTAATCTTTGCTAAATGTTTTAGTTTAGATAGAATGTTTCAAAAAAAATGAAAGACGGAAACCTCTGTCATAAACCACTCAGATCTTCGGACTGACAACCATGCACTGGGTAGTGAGACTGTACTTACTAGATAGCTTTTGGTAAGTTAAAATAGCAATAGTTTAGTCATATGATTATCTGAAGTCCTCTGATCACATTGTTCACTTGCGAACATGGACGTTATCTATTTATCCAGCATACCTGCACAGATGATAGAGTACCAGCACTTGGGGGTTACGAAGAGCACTTGGCAGAACTGGAGCACGTATAGGTGTACATTTGATGGTCGGGTTTCTTAAGACTACGTTACAATACGACGTCTCGTCTTGTAGACACTAAGTTAAAATTAATAAAGTATAGTTTCCATCCAAAGGAGAACGCATAGCAGTACGACTTCTACTAGGAACACTGAGCACAGTTAACTTCGCCAGTCCTTTAGCACCAAGAGACCTTGCGTTTTTTGAAGTCTTAAAAGGAGTAAGGGGGGTAGAGTTGTAAGAGCTGATGTGAATAGGGTCCTACTCATCCGAGTGAAGGGATTGTAAGTGCTCGTGATAAGGTGCAAGGGTGACGAGTGCGTCCATTTTTGAAATATGGGTGGTGCATAATGGTCATATGGACATAGCACGTGTCTGTTGATCGAGTCAGTAGTTGATAAGCAGGCTTCCAGCAGTTGTTGTGCAGTCATTCATGGTGAAAATGCCTCTCGCTGACACTCTTCTGGAGGCCCTGCCGTCTCGCTTGAGGGTAACTCACAAGCCGGAAACGGTACTTGACTATGCAGTATGCAAAACGATGCTTAATGTCCTACATTTATGATTATGTCGTTTAGTTGGGTTGTGACGGGAAACTGCCATTGCAGATGCGAGCGCAGCGTCTGACAGGGGTTGAGAGAGAAAGAAATATGCTTTATTTTGAGTGTAATATCCAAAATGTTCAGCAAAAATGGCTCCATTCACAGAAAACAAGGGAAAGAATATGGTAGAAGGTCTTCGAATACTCAAAGTTTAAAGGTTTACACGATATACACACATGTTACGGAAGCAGGTTGGCCTTCAACTTCGCAAAGACACCAAACACAATCGGTGACAGCTGCCACAGGTAATCCTGCGGAAAATGCAGCATCATCTCTATATGCAAGTCCTTGTTCACCTAACGAACTGGCTCACGCAGACAAGAGTCGCATGAAACACTTTGGCGATTCTGTCCTCCATAGTTATCACAAGCGCTACTGTTAACGAAGCTAAGGTTTATGGTGTGGGTATTGCGTCGGGCCAGTGACACAAATTATGCAATCGACGCGCAGATTGCTGCCCATGCAGACTAACATACTAGTCCCCCAAAAAGTATGCGCAACTTAGTGGTTATGAAAATAAAACACCGACTGAACCTCTAATAATTCACTTCGCTCCTCCTGCTTCGGGCCGTTTATTGATGTACCCGTGCATTCAAAATGCACTTTTGTTTACCATTTGTACCGTCGTGAGTCTATTCTCATGCTATTTGGGTTAGAGGTTTACATTCCCGAACGCTCAAAACTGCAAGGCCACAGGCCTCTGCTAGAGGCCGGATGTCATCGGGCAATCAGTTTGACCTCAAGACCATGAATCTTTGCCTGTAAAGCATGCCTAATCTTAGTGTTAATTCACTTCATCAGTACGCAGTTTTCTTTCTGTTGACTGGCATGGCCTGACGTGTTCAGCATGAAATGTGCGAAGTTAAGCTGTATTAAACATTTACATTTCCTGTAGAGGTGTTTCTTCATACTACAAAAAGTTTTTCCTTCCATAGCATAAAATAATGCACTTACTTGCAAAGTGTTCTCTCCGGTCTCTCGTATTTTTCAAATATGTCCACGCCAGCCATAGAAAGCGCACTTGGAAAGCTGGGTAACCAATGTTGAGCCGAACGCCCAACAGCTGTGTCATGCATCGATAGAATATCGGTGAAATACTGCATAGACTCTTAACTAGTACCTTTTCTCTCAATAATGTCTAGTATGTAGCACAATTAATGCTGAAGTTTAGCAATTCAAATATATTCAGTGTCGCCAATCATTCTTGTCATGTAAGAAATACAACTCATATATTTTATCTGAAGCAGAACCATACAAACCTAAATGGCCGCACGCATGGATCTCCTCAAACGTCGTACATTGGAGCCTCGGGTGACGAGCAGCTCCATCTACGAGAATTTAAGGTAACAAACACGCCAATCACAGATAATGTGTTTCTATTAACGAGCTTCCGCTCAATTAACAAGTTTTCTGTTCGTGTGTGTGAGTTCCTGTGTGCGTCATACAGTTATGTTCCTAGGGCGCGTGTCTTCGATCGTCTGCAGTTAATCAGTGAATTGATACAGTTTTATTGGCCCCTTTTCGCAAAACGGGCGTTTCACATGGTAAGCTCGGTGCTGGAATGGATTCAACTCGAAAAACGAGGTTCTACTGTACATATTTAGTGGGCTGTATGATGAATTGGTTGACAACAATCGACGCAGCAATCATTCTAGCGATACAAAAATTTTTCTTATCCCAAAAACCTACTTTTTTAAGTACACGATTTTATTAAGATCTTTCTAATTAAGGAATGAGTATACGGAAGGCAGGTTTGAGCATCTATTCGGAAAACGCGCGGTTATTTTTAAAAATACTTCAAAGAGATATAATTATAAAGAGCTTAGTTGTGAAATTTTCTATTTACCAGTGTTGGCATTTTTACAGATAGACTGATTTCAATACCAGCTTGGTTTCAGCGTTCGAATTAAGTACAAGCCAGGTTGTGCCATTGCCAGAGTAATTATCAACATTTTACAACGTATAAAAATATCCAGCCAGTGTGACAGTGCTTCCGTTTCATTCATGAATGCGTCTCAGTGTTGGATAAATTTATTTAAGATTCAAAATCAGCGTGGCCTTTCCTAAGAGCTTTTGCATCCAGCATCTCTTATATGTTAAAAAGAAGGAATCGTTGGATATGTATAATGCAGATCCTGCCAACACTTTATGATGTACGTGTACTTTTAGTTACAGCAGAGACTACTTGCGATCAAAAAACCGAATTCTGACATGACATTTCTAAAAGTCATCTCAATCTGAAAGCAAATATTGGAAAATTACAGGGAAGGCGTTTTGTTTAAGAAATATGCACTAATAGTTTTATGCATGCAGTTCAGGTGCCACAGTGCGCCGAACGCAAACGTTAGCCTCGTTTTTGGGCTCAAATCCTGTTTACAGGCAATTCTTCGGTTTCATTTAACAAAATGACTCTAAAGAATATAGATGAGATGTTTGCGGTGCCCGTATTTTTTTAAAGATGGCATTTTAACGCACGAGGGCTAAGGCTGATAAAATTAAAAATTACGTCTTGTTTAGCTAATTAACTTATTTGCATAAATGTACTTAACATAATATCCAATTCTTGATACCTTCTTTTTACAGACCTCTCCCCACTCCTACGCGGCATTGAGAACGGCCTACCGCAATTTCTATCGCCCAACGGCTCTTGGAACATATCCAGCCTCGTTAGGGAGCGTTTCGAATGAAATTATGGCAGAACGTCGCAAAATTGATGTGGGTTTATTTGCGTATTAGTAAAACTGATCCATTGCTAATACATCGATGATCGATACGGCCCTAGAGACCGAACTTAGACATAGCGACGTCTCGCCCAAATAATAAAGTTGGTCTGCGTATAATTCCGGAAAGGACAAAAACTTTTAGTGTACATAACCCCACTCCTGATTATATCCTACCCTAGGCCCCAACTCTACAGTCAACCCTCAATTAAACCCTAACTTACCATAGAGCTTGCCTTAACCCTAAATGTATACCTAACTCTAACGGTGACCCCAGCCAAGTAATAAATTTTTAACTCTTTCTCCTAGAATGGACAAAAAAAACTATGATGCGGATGCATCCTGTCCTCTAGTTCTGTTAAAGGGACCAGAACAGTCATTCCTACAGGATTATTTTCAGATTTAATTATGCCGAAACATTTTAGATTTTGTGCTTATGGAACCAAATAGCCAAGGGGACACTTTTGAATTCATTTACAGTTTTATTAAAGCTGAAGGTAACTTACGAGTTTAATTTGCTTCGTAATGCTTCGCATCTTTCTGTGAAGTCGATTGGTATCGTTTACGCAGACATAAACGCCACTTCAGTCTATGCAATGATGCGACTCCTGAAATATTATAGGAGCACTAAATTATGATGAAGAGGATAAACAAGGATACGCTGATTCTTAACATAATAAAACATGTAAAATAGAATGGGCTAATGGTAATTTACATATGTAAATAAAATACTTACCATACGATGATCACAGAAATTATACATTTTTGGGCATGACCCTATAAACGTAGTTGATAATATTGTACAAAACACTGATGGAAGACTAACTACTAATACTTTCATCTAGATGGTCATCCCTCGCTAAAAAATAAAGAACAGCTCCATATTTATAATTTTAAGAAGAGTATTAAATTTTAGCTCAACGCAAAAAGCAAATTACGATTCTATAAATTCCTCATGTTTCAAGCAAATAATAAAACAATGCAAAGGGTTATTTTTTGGCACTTATTTCTGGCTAGACTACCTTTTGTTTAACCACACAGTGTCCACTTTAAACCCCCCTACAGTTCCATGGACTCCAGATCGTCCAAAGGCAAACTTAAAATAAATAATGTGGATAGGGGATGAACATTAATTTTAGAGATACGGCAAAATCTTCGCCTTGGTAAAATCATACTTATCAAAGCAAATATTTCAGGCATATTTAGATTTAAACAGGGAAAATATTGATTCGACCCAATTTAAAAAAACTCCTGGCGTCCGCAGGAGTCACACCCGCATAACAACGAAGGCCTTTACGCAGCCAACGGTCTACCATTTGAACTACAACGCCACGCCTGCAACGTGAATTTAGTCCCACTTTGATTGATTTTACCCGCCATTCATATGAAATTCACCAATGCGTAACAGCAAGCTGACTGCCCAAGCAGGATTTCCTAAGCGATCACCTTGACTCCACCTGAATGACTACTTGGCTGACCAGGACGTTTCGGCAGATTTGATTAATTAAGTTGACCCAATTTCAAAAAAACTACCGGCGATGGTAAGAGTCGAACCCGCATAAAGGGGACGGCCTGTACGCAGCCAATGTTCTACTCCTTGAGCTACAACGCCCTGGAAAAATATGCATTCATGCAAAGGTCATAGTTGGTCATTTAGTTAACACGTGAAATATGTTCTGCAACTATATCCACCGACTGGTTATTTATCCTTAGAACTATATTCGTGGTTGATTGCAATACATTCTTTTTCTTTTGCATTCTTCCCTGCATTAAAAGTGCTGCTTTTGACACAAAAGCAATCACTCGACTTTGTTTTAGCGAAGACTGGACAACTTATTGGACTATAAACTACCCCCGGCAGATTACTTTACTGCCTTCAAGGGCGCACTGAGATCCGTCCAGGACAAGATGGACCAACATCGAACACTTCTTGACCGTTACTCCGCAATTGACATGACCAGTGGTTCCGCGTCCATTGAGGACCGAGTCAACACCAAGTGTCAAGAGTTGGGATCCAGGTTCATTTGATTCCTCCTTATATATGCCCCACAGAGCGGAACTTGTTGCGGCGTTCTTTCAAGCAGCCCCACTTTTGCCCAACCATTTTTCTTCCCCCCTGTGTCCTCTCCAGGAACCTCATTTCAAATGCTGGAGAGAGAGAAAAAACTAACGCATGACTGCATTAGGATTTGATTGCACATTGCATGATAATTTATTTGAGGTTTTTCTACTTATTCCTACCTGTTATCAAAAAAGGTCGCCTTTCTAAGCATCTGCACACAAAAAAGGTTCTTAACTATAAAATTATGATATAAAAGGCCGTATGTAGGATTAGTTTATGCAGACAATAGTTTTGTTAGCATGGTATTTCCACACAACTCAAATGGCATGTGCTTTTTATTTGTTTATAGCCAAAGTGATCTTCACTTTAAAGAAAATTTAAATTTTATTTGTTAAATTTATAAGTCGGCAAAGCAAATGTCTGCATCTTGTCATAATTGACAAACGTTATCTACACCTAAACTGATAAAATGCTCAAACGTTACCCAGAAATTCAACTTTAGTAAGGATCAAGTCTATTAAAGGAAACCCTGACTTAATTCGTGCATAGTAGCGTGCTAACTTTAGAATGGGCATCGTCCGGTAACCTCTGTAATTTCGAAATGATCATTAATTTTCTACAATAGCCTACAAAGACAGCTCAATTTATATTTCTTGTAGTCATTTTATGTAGATTTAAGTGTACTAAATTCCTGATAAATTAAGTAATAGTTAACCCCTCTTTCGACAAATTCTTAAAGCCTTTACGAAATTTATTGCGCAGTTGATATCTGCACGCTCGCTTATATCGTTTTGAACGTGAATAGTGTAACTTAAACTTATTCTAGCACTTTTATGGAAACTAAAAGCCATAAAACGACGTCTTAAAATGTCCTTAATGGAACTTTCATGGAACCTGAGGTGGAAACCTTACTTAAAAGTGCAAGCCTATGTCGCACGTTAGTAAACAGCATTTAATAGGCATGTGAAGAACCGATTTTTCCTTCATTCGGATTGTGCGTCATAGGAAAACGCAGCATCCTTCAATTTTAATATAGGGAAAGAATTAAAGTTTGCAAACTCTTCTGAAAATAACGTTAAGAAAGCTTAAGTACACAAGTCGGCCCTCTACACCGATCTTGACCTGATGGGCATGCAAAACCGGCAAACCACCACATATTTATTAAATCGTTTATGATATGCCTATTACTTCTGATAGCTTGAAAAAAGGATTTTCTGAATAGAAAGGCCTAGTGGCTGTCCTGAGTTTCTCGTTTATATTGTTTTTACCTGTATGTTGTAACGTTTACTTATTCCAGCACTTTTATGAACACTAAAAGACATAAAACGACGTCTTAAGATGCCCTCAATGGAAAGTTCATGGAGCTTAAGGTGGAAACCCTACTTAAAAGTACAAGGCTAGGTCGCACGATAGAAAACAGCATTTTGTAGGCATGTTAAGAACCGATATTTTTTTCCATTTGGATTGTAATTCTTAGTGAAACGCAACATCCTTCAATTTTAATATAGGAAAGGAGTAAGAGTTTGCAAACTCTTCTGAAAATAATGCTAAGAAAGCCTAAAGTACACAGGTAGGCCATCTACACCAATCTTGACCTAATGCGCATGCAAAACCAGCAAACCACAACATATTTATTAAATCGTTTAACTTATTATATGCCTATTAATTCTGATAGCTAGATAAAATAATATTATCGATAGAAAGGCCTAGTGGCTGTTTTCAGTCCACGTTCGTGTAGTCATAGATTCAAGTTCCAACACGCACTAACTGTCTTCCTCTCTTCCATTACACATATATCACTTTTAACTCATACGTTCACCTTGTCATTTTTTAGATCAAACCGTCGATAAGAGTAAGCAACCGTCTTTCACATAAACTATATTATTTGCTGATGGCCTGGTCAGCTGCACGAATTACTTCTATCAAAATCCGCTTACCTTAATTTCAGCCATTCCTGTTGCATGAAACAAGCAAAACTTTAATATATTTAAGTCAATTTTGTCGTCCTTTAAGTTTCCTTATCATTTCTATTTTGCTCCTTGATATGTGCACTTACTAACCTTTATTTGTCCACTGGGGACTAAGAAGCGCGTCGAAGTGGTGGCCCCCTACTCCGTAGCCTTTGAGGAACCCTATTCTCGTGGCCCCGCGTTGTACACCTCACCTTTAGAAAGCGACCTTTATTACCGAAGTCCACGGACGACAATGGTGAATTGTAGCGGCATGCAAAATCGAGTTCTAAACGTTAAGCATGTGAGACGATGTATGCATGCATTTATCACACCGACTTCAGGTCCCTAGACACTAACGTGTACCTCAGTGACGAGGGGTGGGTTGCACGTAGGAATAAAAACGCAGTTTCAAAGTTAAGGGATACACCTGCTCACCCAGGCGTTGGGGGGGAGGTAACACGAATTTATGCGTTTACTGTTTGTCAAGGTGTTCTAGACTTTAGCATGATCCATTGCAGCACACTAATGCAATAAAACAACAACTAATGTGTTACATTTTTCACTTGCAGACCTACCGTTACCTTTATTAATCGTGAGTGGCAATCTCTAACCTCAACCACCCGCTGTATATGTTAGCTTTCAATTATTTCATTATGTTGCACCTGCTAAAGCTTACTTTCTCGCAAAAATCCCCAACTACCTTTAACTGGTAGAGCTTTATTTTACTGAAAATGCTGCTTATTCTTTTCGGTTGTCGCTTAAATTTAATTTGGCATATTTATTTCTCTAACCTTCCATGTAGAAAGTTTTGTTTTCATGAGTTTATGTGTAAGAATCAGCAGCTTGATCTCAAAGGATTTTTCGTAGTTATTTGACCTGCTTACTGATTTCCCCACGGTGTTAAACCTCCTAAAATCATATCCAAATCAGAGGCCTTTCTGCGCGTGCATTGTAAAATACCTCTGGGTGCACATCAAGATCAAAACGTTCGAAATTATCCCTATAAATTTAACTTGCTTATGCGGTAGAATCTTAGTTTTGGTTCAAGATCAGAAACATGAAAGCCCCATCCTTTTGAAATACAGAATCCGGTGTAATAAAGCGTATCACTTCGGAGCAATAAAAAATAAAGAAAATGTTAATTTAAAAAATAAAGTTTATAAAAACAGAAAAGAAATGGGAATTATTATTTGAATAATCTTATGTTTTTCAACAACAAAAGCATGCCATCATTGGATGTCCAATTATGCAAATATTGGGAACCAAATCGATTAAAAATAACTAACTTAAGCTGAATTGAACCTTATAAAAGCATAAAATAAAGTAAGGTTAACTCACGTTGCTCAAAAATAATTAAATATAAAAAATAACATAATAATGAACTAAAATCTGAACTTAAATACAAGGAAGTTAAATAAACCAAATAAACTAACGTTATGTTGCTGCGCATGTAAATTTAAGTTGTTTGCCGTGCGCAGCGCCGCGGACTATATCGATCTAACTCGAGAAGGGTAAGTTTGACCCAAGGTAATTTGAAGTAGACAGCTTCCTAAATACCAATTTGTTTCACACGAATACTAAAATAACTAATAAACTATTAAGCATATATAAGTTAAAAGTGCCCAGATTTCTCACACCCAATAAACAAAAAGTTAATAAGAAATTTAAGTAAATTAGGTTATTTAAACAATTTCTGGGATCTAAACTAGAATTCCACCGCTTATGTGATAACTTTGCGCTCGCTCTTCCGCAAGGATAGCTAATAGTTAGGAGCAAGACAGACAAAATACTTATATTTGCAGCCTAAGAAAGGTTGTCTTTTCGTGTGACAGTTCAAGTTGACATCGTAAGCGAATGTTCCAGAATTTGCCTGTTTGGTTTATATTAGAAATTCGTTTTAAATTAAAAATAAGTCCTTCATGCAGAATTTACTGGTATTTTGGCTCACTGCTCTCTTGAATTAAACTATAGAATGTAAAAAATAGGCTGTCTTGGCTTTTTAGGTAAGCAATACTTATATTGTATTTAAAGATATTCCAGTACACTCAACGAAGTGTTGGCCATTTTGCATTAAGAAATGTTTCACTTGAAATAAAGTGTGATTTTTATTTGTAGGCTTCTGTGTCCTAAGTTTGAGATAATTAAAATCTCCCGCACTCCGATGATTTAAGGGACAAAGTAAACATGAAAAGGGAATTTAAAATATACATGGTATATGTAAAATAACTTACTGAAGTGCGTTATCAAAGAGCCTATTTTAAAAAAGACTGCCTTTTGATGAGTGTTTAATCCGATTTAAAAGGTTAAAGGTATGGTTTTTGTTCGTTTGTGGATGCCTTATAGGCTGCATTATGTATTATCCCATCCAGCTTCTTCCGTCAATTGGCCCAAATAATGTAAATAAGTTGGTGCATGTGAGGAGTTATTCCAGATTCACAAATTGAAGTACAAGAGTGACTACTTGAACCAGGATCCACCTTCGTCATTATTTTATTGACATAAGTTCTCTAATAAGTACACGGTCGGCTACCCCATTTGTTTGGAAATCAGCAAATAATAAAAAGGTGGTCATTGATTGACCAGCTTGTCTCAAAAGAACTACTTATTTTGCTAGTATAGTTATCCTTAAAAAATGTACGACTTTGTAAATCACTGCTTCTATTGTATGAAATGTATCCAGTACCATATTTGATTTTTGAACTGGTACGAATTTCCATATATTCACCTTAGTTCAGAAATCCCCAAGGGTACACATTTGAGGGAAGTTTTGATAGGCTAAAGAGCGTTTTGATCAACATAAGAACTAGGAATTTAACAAAAAGTGTTTCAGTAGCTAAAACAGGCGCCTCTTTGAGCGGTGGTGGGTATCAAATGCAAGCCTTAGCTTGAAACCGTCTAAATTATTCATGGAGATGATATTTAATATGGGAGAATGCCTCAGAAAACGTCTACTTTGGCTTTAAAAAAGCGTGATACCCTCTTGAATAGACAATGGCTAAATAACCGACTGTTTTTTTATTTAAAAACCGAAGACATTTTGATGTGGCAATGACTAACGTGAGTTCATTATAGACAGAGCACTTTTCTCGTTCAGACGGTGATTAAATATGCTATCCTTCGGTTGCATAGTAGGTATTGAGGCTTAAATGTGTTTGGCCTACTTTGCGAGGTGTTAATCGATCGTAGTTTTTTTGTGCGATTCTTGTCTGCACGAAAATTCCTTATTTTTATACTGTGTAGCATGGCCTGTTCGATCTAATTGACCTCTTGACATAGTTGTGACGCCAGTTTGTCTCTTCCCAGGGCTACGGGCCAATCATTGCCGCGCCCACCGGAAGTCTCACTTCCGAGCTCCGTGGTCGAATAAAGCGACTCCTCTGCCGTTCTCACAAGGACCCCCATCACTTTCGTTATTACCCACAGGCCACTGTCATAGTTGGGGCCGCCTGAGTTGCGTGCACCTTCCCCCTTTTAATTTATCCACACGCTCTGCACAACCACCCATTTCCCTAGCATTCACAAAAAAAACGTTCTCTTCACGACACTCTTCTCTGTGACTGTAATGCCTGCAATCCGTCATCTCATTCATTGCAACCTTTACCCCCTGCCTTCCCCCATTTAAAGTTTGCATGCTGATGTCATTTCGAAAATGAATAATAGTCGCAGGGCAACTGTCTCTGCGATCCCCTTCGTATCTATTCTGGCCTAATACAAAATTCTGCACCTTCGCTGTGCGCTAATATTTTCCGCTAGGGGTTTTCTTTAATGCTCTATAAAAGTGCTCCTAGTGCTTTAGTTATGTTACAGTCTTAACTTTCTGCCTTTCAATTTAGAAGAAAGCACCTAGCAAATGCTTCAATAAACATCTTAAAATGTCCGTTGTCTTGCATTTTCTGGCTGAAATCTCTGTGCATGGATAGGAAACACAAGGAATTCCGGTCACCCTCTGTTAAGGGTGGCTTAAATGGCAGTTCTCGTTGGCGACCGATTAACATGGCCGAAAAAAGACGAGAGAGACTGAAATGAGCATTTCTGTCTTATTGGCAGTCATCAGCTAGCCATACGAACCTCACGTAGTCTACAAATGAAGACTCTAATCCGCAATTCGTTAACTAGGACTCCAACGCTAATAAATCAGAAATGGCAATTCCAGTCTCCCTTGTCTGCGTTGGATATGTTCATCTACCGATCATATTAGCCGCTATGTGGTTGCTGGTTGTTCTCGAGAGTGATCTCCAAAACGAATAAGTCCCGTAACGGACGGGCGAGCGTGAATGAACCAACCTTTTGTTGTGTACACACGTACATTTGTGTGGCGTTCATCAAATGGAACATTTGTGTCATTTTGAATGCTTTGGTCTCCGTTTAGGCTATCTCCATTGATCAGGGGCACCCAAGGAGAGAGAGAATGAATAAAACAAGTATGGAGTACTTTAAAGTTGCGAAAATCCCCATTCGATAATTCAGAAGGACAGTTGGCGAGCACATGTATACTTTCGATAAATTCTCTGCTGGCAACAGCGGAGGCCACGGCCATTCGCCTGATGAAGCCGGTGTTGTGCGCGCAGAAGAACTTTCTTCAGGCCCCAAGCCTAGCATGGCCAACGGCCGCAGAACTGCCAGCATTTTCCACGCGTTCTTTCCCCCCCTCTCCTAATTACCCTGTCACTACCCCCTTTTTACCAACCCAAACCCCAAGCCCCCATTCCTAAGACTAAGTTGATTAGAACGATAATTAATTGATTGCTTGTCACCCTGTACCTTCTCCTTCCATATAAATGTAATGGCCCGAAGAGAATTTATCGAAAGTATACGCATGCTCGCCAACTGTCCTTCTGAAGTATGGAGTAATTAAGATGGATTCTGGATGCCCTTCTCTAATAATAACGCCTGCGAGCTTTTACTGTCAAATGAACGTTTGAGAGATTACTGAAACGCGTATTGCTGCAGCCAGTGACTGACGTCAGGAAATATAAAGCATACCTGGAAAATTCGTTTTAGATTGGAAATTATTTTTCAAGGCAGTTTGGAATATTTATTACTTATAGCATGATCTCGACATTTTGCAAGCACAGCAGGATGCCGGCGTTTGAGCGAACGTCTTTTTGGTCTTCTCAAGAAACATCATTTGTAAAACAAGATGACAACTTGAGTAATATATGTTTTTCTGTCTAAATTTTCGGTACCCTTATGGAAAACATAAGCAAAATGTTGCTTCTTTTGCTCGTTTGACGGTAAATCAGGCCTTCCTCAGATAACAACATTCAGATGGCTGGTTTCTTTGGATTTAAAAAGGTTATCCACTTCGCACATAATATGAAACTCGATCTGTCGTTAAATTTGACTTTAGGGTGTTTTCTGTATAAGTTATGTGTCTTCTGTAAAATTAATATCTTACATTCCTGCATTTCATTAAGAAGAGAGTAAACACAATATGGTGAGTGCTACAAGAAAAAGTTGTGACGACATTTAACTGGGTAGTTTAGCATATGTTGGTCACGTTATTTTGACCCACTGAGTGGATTTAATCCTGAAGAAGCCTCCTAATTAAGAAAAATACCCTTTTAATTATGTTACTTAAGGGTAATGGGCATACATTTTGGCGAAATTGTGAGTAGTCTTATATCGAAGAAATTTACTGTTTTTATGTACGACAGGACCAAACATGTTATTAATATGCATTATGCTATGGAAGAAAGCCAACATAGTGAAAAACATATCCCTCTCAGAAGCGGAAAATTTGGTCTTAAGTTGTTAAGATGCATGTGAGGTCAAGTTTAAGGAGTCACATTTATTTTCAGAAACAAAGAACAAAAAATTATTGCAAACAAACCTGCGAAGTTTTTGTTGCTTAAAATGCATCATAAAAAGCGTTGGTCGCATTTTTTGTTACCAAATCGCGTAGATCGCACATAAGCAAAACTGTCCATATATGTTATCGTGAAGGTAATGTAAAACACGCCTTTTTAAATGTAAGTCGCGTAAAGATATAAGTTTTGTACACTATAATTTCCGCTTATGCGTTATTTCGAAACGGAACAGATAGAAGAATAACAATAATTACATATCTTGTTATCTTTGTGGCTACAACTTTTTTTGCATTTGCAAGTCTAAAACAGACCCTGGAAGTAATTCACAATGTCAAAAACTTTCCTATAAAAGGAGGAAAGTGAGTTCTCTCATATCTAGTCAAAGTGAATCATTTATCTTCAGAAAAATTAAAGGAATTGTCAAAAAATCTCCATTTTTACCGGGTAATATGCACGGAAATTGGTCTGCTGGATATCTAATTTAAGTGCTTTTAAAGCGAAGGTTTGTTTATTAATCTTAGGAAGAACCATATCAGACTTCTAGCGTGGACGCTCTTTTTTTCGACAGTTTATTTGGCTGTTTTGAGGCCATTTTATGTATGGCCCATATAGCCATCTATATAAAAACTTATATCCAAAAACCCTTTTTTGTAAATCCATTTAATGTGTATCTTGTTGTAAATATTTGGTTGGTAAGGTCGAACAGAATCTATATCAATGAGCAGACGCTTGACAGCATGGAAAAGATTTTAAACTTTATCGACATTTAAAGGCCTATATGGCAGTTATTGTAAATAAACAACGGAATTAATTTTAAAATATTTTGACTAAGGAAAAGTTCTTTGCACATTAGGAAGATTAATTTATCTATTCTATAGCTGTTTTTACATCTCTGGAGCTTGGCAATTAACAAGAAAATTTAATTTTTCTTAAAAAAAACTAATAACTTGTTATACTACTTTAGAGAACTAAATTCGCAAATGCGTTCATGCCTGTATGCAAATCATGATCAAACATTTATAAACTTAGGCATTTTGCATGCAGCGTTCGACATACTGTAGTGCTCAAAACATTTTACAAAAGGCGTAGACTACCCTTATAGCAACTAGTCGACCATAAATTGCCATTTCTAGTCGTTCGCAATGCTGTGATCTAATTGGTTACCCAAATGACGCAATCTGAAGTCTGATTGGTTTGCGCTCTTTAAGCGCGCAAGCGCAACTATACGCGACATTTTTGACGTGAACGGCGTGCGCGCGCGAGCTGTCAATCATGCAAGCTATCAATCAGTCTATCAGTCACTCTTACTGCCTGCTGTTGAATAATATTTCTATTTCTATTGCCTATAATAATTGTTATAATGTTTGCCATTGTTTTGCCTTTTTTAACTGTGTTTAGGGAGAGTTCTGAGAGAACACAAAGACGGCGGCTTAAGAGGTATGCTGACGAGGAATGACAGGCAGTAGAGGAGGCCGTAAATAAAAGAATGGAAGCCGTGAATGTTATACAAAATGTAGGAAATGAGAGCACAACGCCCCCTGAATCGAACGATTATTAGTGGGAGACGTCGAAAACCGTCAGTGACACTGATTGGGTTCTTATAGGAATGGAGGAAGAGGAGGACGAAATCGAGAAAGCGAGCAGGAAAAATAGCCCCAATCTGCACGGACGGACTACGTCAAGTAAATACGTGAATGGGCAGTTCGTAACCACTGCCGGATGAGTTTTTCGAACCATCGTTCGACATTACAGCTGCCGGTGATCACGACGGTAAATACTACCTTCTCACACAAAATCTTCAGCAGAATCCTCTCATGGCACTGCGGCGACTGATAACAGGCCTGACAGGAACAACTTGTTGCTCATGATTTACCGCAAAGTAGCTGAAGTCAACACTTTTCGACAGCAGCTTGTAAGCTGTACACCAGATAATGATAACTTGCATTAGATTTCATACCTAAAATGTCTAGGTGGGGAGACGCTCCAAAACCTCCTTAAGAGCATTTTCTCCGCAGTTTTTGAAGATGAGATAATCTCCATCATCAACTGGAAAGGAAAAGATGATAAACTGTCAATCTATGAATCCCCATTTTATTAGATCATAGTGGGTATGCCTCCTATTAACTGCTTGACTGTATTTGCTTAGAGCTTTTCAATAAGTTAAATAAAGAAAACAAGTCTCTTCGGGACAACCTTGACGACGCCATACTAAGAAGGCAAAGAGCTCTATTTGACAGTCATTCTTAGCATATAGCCAGAGCGACGAAAAAAATAAGACAGCTGGTAAGTACACTTACAATGTCTTCAAGTACGGCTGGCCTTTAGGCGCCACGGATGAACCTTCAACTTCGTGAAAAACGACGTTGCCTGTACATATTCTTTTCGTTTTCTAGTTTCTAATAAAGTTTTCCAGTAAAAGAAGTTTTCAGACTTCACCTTTCTACGACTCAATTGGGGTTAAACGTGTAAAAGGGGTCGTTCGCCAAGTAAAGGGATTCACTTCCAAGCGTAAACTGTATTTACCACCGACTGCCTAGACCGACTATAAGTAGTTGACTATTAGGCGACTAGAAATAGTTGACTAACAGTCGACTATTTTCTGGCTGAACTAGGTGACTTTAAGTCGACGGGGCCGACTAGGAATAGTCGATCTTTAGTCGTTGAATAGTCGAAAATTGCTACTAGGGTATAGTGTATATGTTACCAGATTATGAGCGGTATAGGCATACGGCGTTAGGAATTTATATATACCTCCTTCTTGCTGTATTCCCTGTTTTAAATGCTGTGATCAGATCAAAGTTAAAGCCTAAGTGCCGGCAACGAGAGACACAGAAACCCTAATTCCGGAAATATATGATTTAAGTACTTTTAAAGAGAACGTTTTTTTTATTAATCTTAGGAATAACGTTTGGTGTGGACGCTCTTTTTGCTCGACTGTGTGTTTGGCTGTTTTGAGGTCTTTCGATATATGGTCCATATGGTCATTTATATAAGAATTTATATCCAAAACCTCATTTCCTTGGTAGATCTATTTAATCTATATTTTTTGTGAAGGTTTTGATGTAAATATCGAACAGAATCTATATCAATGAACACACACTTGACAGCACGTAAAACATTCGAAACTTTATCGACATTTTAAGGCCCATATGGCAATTATCTGTATACTTAATAAAAGCCTTGCCTACATCTGTGTAGACATCCATTATCATTGGTGGATGGCATCTGTTGTTAAGTCGATCACGGAGTGTGGGCACACACAAACGCGCGCAATCAGGGCATGCGCTCCTATCTGAATATTAGTCACGCGCGCCGCCCGCCTTTTGCGCGCCTTTCACGCGCCAGTCTGTACGTCGATCACAGGGGACCGTGCTGGTGTCCTTGTCTGTTTTTTCCCTTTTATCATTGATGGCAGGCAGCTGTTTCAGACTGGCGATTGACAGCCGACGTGACAGCCGGATGTGAATACGCCACGGGGGTGGGTGGGGGTGGGGAAGGGGTTTGATACTCACTGACCTAAACCCCTTGACCTACGATCATTTGGAACCCCCCCCCCCCCTTGTTTACGCCTATGTTGTCGCGAGCTAGCTCTTAGATTAGATTGAATGGCCTACCACATAAATCCCCACACTTTCATTCTAACCTTTACAAACTATCATTTTGGACAACAGTGATGCCGTCAGAAATGTTCTGAACGCAAACAACCCGGCAAACGATGATGGGCCGGTGACTGAAGGTAACGTTGTGAACTTACTTCTTTTCTACCCAATGTTATTTTGTTCAGAATAATAACCTATTTGTAGGTTCTACCTCGTTAGGTAGAAAAGGAATTAGAGCAGCTGCGAGAACACAAGTTCAGACGATGACGTTAATAGACGTTAGCAAGAAACATTAGCAGAAAGATGGCTTCGCCTGGAGACTAATGCTATGCGTCAGCGATATCGACGCTCCAGAGAAACCGAAGATCAAATGCTGCAAAGAATACACAAAGATACGATTCGCCATCAAACTAATCACTACCAAGAAACCGAAGAGCAAATGCTCCAACGAAGGCACTAAGACGCGATTCGCCATCAAACTAACCGCTTTTAAAAGACTGAAGTCCAAACTCTGCAAAGAAGAAAGCTAGGTAGGATAGGACATTCGAAACGTCGGCAAAACGAATAACCTAGACGTAGAAGTGCACGTCTGGCTATGCAAGCATCACAAAGAGCGGATCAACAGCCCACCGATGCTGAAAACTAAAGTTCGCAACCACTTCACATACGGTTTGGCGACCCTGGCCCGGGGAATGCTTCCAAAAGTGCTCAAGTATGGAACAATGCCATATTCAATTAAAATGCAAGTCTTGGTTATGCGGGAGATGCAAATGTTTCCATTAGGAAGATTTTGGAAGTTTGTGGGCATTGTCAGACGAAAAAATGGACTGGTGAAGCAAACAGCAGGTGCTGTTCCAACGGCAAAGTTCTCCTGCATAACTTCCCCCATCCACCAGAAATACTCCAAATAGTGCTTGCTGGTGATACCGACGACTCGAAAAATTTTCTCTTCAACATAAAAAATCTCAACGGGGCCTTTCAAATGACCTCTTTTGGTGCCGACATTGTTTATAAGGTGGGATTTATGCCAACCTTTAAGGTGGAAGGCCAAGTTTGCGACCGGAATGGATCGTTACTACCTCCTCCTGATGGCGAGCCGAAATTTCTACGGATAAACTTCGTAGAAAACATCAACCTGCAGGTTCAAAGCTGATCCTGAGTGTACCCAGACATGAAGCATCACATAATATTGTCCCTTCACGACATGCTACACCAACGCAACAGCTACGTTAACAGTTTAAACTCCGCCTTGGAGATGCACGCTTCCATTGACTTAACTTTTGTGCTAGATGCCGATAAAAGTCGTCGTGGAGAACATCAACGAAGATTTAATGCTAACACATGTAACGAGATGGCCGTCATCATGTCAGAAACACAGCACGACAAAAGAGATATTGTCTTGAGAAGGAGAGACGATATAATGCAAGGGATATATGAGGCACACCATTCATACGACGCTTTGCAATACCCTCTCATGCATGTTAATGGTGAAGACGGTTACCACTTCAAATGGGCATCCATAAAACAGTCAGTTGTAAAGCCTTCTACTCATATCACTTTATGATTCGAGAACGATCTTATAGCCTACTTTTTCGATTCAAAACGTTGTTTTTTCAACTTGCTGTTGGTATGTTTGCCAACATGGAAACAGAGCGACTTTTCTAGTTTCGCACACACCAGAAAGAACTTTGCGTGGACAACTACACCCACCTTAGAGGCAATATCCTTACTGAAATTGGTGATAATGCTGGTCACAGTCAACTTTTCATCTTGCCGTCAAGCCGCACTGGGTATCCTCGCTATATGCATGAGAAAACTTAAGATGCGTTGGTTTGCGTTTGACATTTTGTACGCCCGGATCTATTCATTACGTTAACCTGCAACCCATCATGGCCTGAAATTACTGATGAGCTGCTCCCCGGTCAACTGCCATAGCATCGCCATGATTTGTCCGCGTGGGTATTCCAGCTTAAGTTGAAAACCATGATGAAACACATCACAAAATTCAAAATTTTCTGTGACGTTCAGTGTCATATGTACACTGTAGAGTAGCAAAAAGAGAGGACTGCCCCACGCTCACATTTTGGTCTGGCTAAAGGAAAAACTTCACTCTTCTGATGTCGACAAATTCATATGCGCAGAGTTGAATGACCGGTTCGCTGATGCTGTTCGGCTTGAAACGATCAAAACTCAAATGGTGCATGGCCCATGCGGTCAGATAAATCCCAACAGTCCTTGCATGAAGGATGGTAAATGTACCAGGATATATCCCAAACGATTCCTATGTGCAACTCAGACTGATGACGATGGTTAACCTCTCTATAGAAGGCGAAAACCTGCGATTGGCGGATTCGAAGGCGAAACGGTGATGTAATAATTGATAACCGTTGGATTGTGCAATATTGCCCCTTACTGTCAAAAGTATTCAATTTTGCGACTTAGCGAAGTCCAGCAAGTACGTCTGCAAGTACATCAACAAAGGTTCTGCCTCTCTTAACATAGTTCCATTACTGGCAACGCCACATGTTCTGCATCACAGCTATGTACAAAGAAAGAGTCTAAACGCATTAACCTATATTTCCCTAATAAAACTGAACTGGACATAATTATTTTAAGAAGTTCTCATAAACGGTTTACCTACCTAAGGGACAACAACATGTAAGGAAGCCCAAGGCGAAGCCGGGCTTCCGCGCTAGTTGTAAATGAATAACGAAATGATGTTTAAAATATTGTGAGTAAGGAAACGTTCTTTGCGAACAAAGAAAGTGGTTAGGTTGTGCATTCAACTAAAGAAAAAGATTTAAGATTTTTGCTCTATTTTATAGAAACTTTTACGTTTGTAAAAATTCCCATCGCAGAAATCCGAAGAGTAATTGGCGAGCATACGTGTACTTTCAATAAATTCTCATCAGGCCAGTACATTTATATGGGAGAGGGGTAAAGCGTAAAAGGTAAAATTGTAGGTACATTAAGTTCAACGTAACAAGCAGATTAGTCCAGGGGATATAGGAGGAAGTGGGGTAGAAACAAGCGAATAATTAAGCGGTAATTAGGGAGGAGGGGGGGGGTGGAAAGGGAGAAAGGAGGCTCGGGGGAAAATGCCGGTAGCTAGGTGGCCATTGGCCACGCTAGTAGAATATTAGAAGCCTCGGTGGGAGTGGTTTGCGCAGCCAACGCTTTCCCATTGAGCTACGAGGCTCACCGTGAACCCTGCATTTAATCAGGCTTGGGTCAATTTGCTTGCACGCATGGAATGCACCAATACAGACGAAGTAAGCTAACTGCCAGGCAGAATTTCCTAAGTAATCATCTAGGATCCACTGGATGTACTACTAGCCTAACTTTAGCTGTTAGACATTTGACAGATTTCAATGATTCGATTGAACTGATTGTGAAAAGATTCGCGGCCTCGGTTGGAGTCGAATCCACACAGCAGATATACCTGATTTGACAGAAGTCCTCTTCTCGGTACTTGCTACACTCCTCGCCTAATAGTCAGAAGCCGCATTGCATGCAAATGCCACGTGAATGCGGTCACAGCTGACAGGAAGAGAGTTATATGTTTTACGCTGGATTGGAAGGCTATGTCAGCTGCCTTTAGTCGTTACTTCCACGGTGTACCTGGTAAGACTTCGGACCGGTATGCCATCTGGTTAACGCCTACAAGGTTTTGCAGTTTCATCGCCAGATAATCGGGTACCACTCGCGGTGAATGGTGTGTTTTTCACAACGTGATGAGAACCTATACGAGCAACCTCTACCTAATTTTTAGTTTTTGGTGTGAACTTACTTACTTCTATGCGAGTTCAAGAACTTGCTCCCATATGACCACCGTCTTTGTGCTCAACGGCACTTATACGAAGGAAAAACTCTGTGTTCTCCCATCCGCCCACCTACCAAAACTCGTGATAATATCTTATGCATCTAAAAGTTCGGGTGTCGACGATGTCCATTGCGTGCTTCACGGAAGGCAGTGTAGGGGGAGTTCTTTATGCTCAGTCACTTCCGGACAGAGTGATCTACTTGCCGGACTGCGCCCCTGGACTCCGGCCCATTCATGGTTGGACTGCACTGGTCTGTGAGTCCCTTACCTTTTACTCATTTTCTACTCCCTCTAGCATTAGTAAATTATTCATAACACTCTGGCTTTTCACGTCTTATCCTATCCACTAGCTTATAAATGTTGGTATACGTTCAGTCGCCAGGCGTAAGCGCGTGAGGGATGAGTGAGGGTCAATCGCGTGGTATTCAAAGCTAATAAGGTTTAACCTTAACGGCTGCGATCTTCCAGGTTCGGTTCCTTAGGAGATGGGAGAGAAGTCTTGGAAAGGCCAGTGTAGAAGGAAGAATAAATTGTTTACAGAATGAATTGGAGAAGAGACAGTAGAAAAACTACTATCAGACGACCGCAAAACCGCAAGTCAGTGGATGGCGTCTGAAGTGATGTCTGCTCGGCAGTCGTCACAGGAGGTCCTGTGTAAATAGGGCAGTGATTGGATTTTATAGAGACCGAAAACAACGAGCCCTCAGAAAAGTCACTTCGATTTGAGTTAGTCAGGACAGGCGTCCACAAGTGCACTTCGTGTTGAGCTAGTCAATAGATGTCGGGAAGATGAACTGCATACGTAGGGCGCCGTAACGGCTGAATACCGCCGTGAAGCACACGGTGGACATTGTCGGTCGAACTGACGGTCGAACTGCCATGCGTGTGCATGCCCGGTTAATTATGCAAAAACATGTGTACGCAAATTCGGTGCGATGCGTGAACTCGTGCATCACGTCACATTAATGGGCAGCGTGAAGCCAGAAGGTCCTCACACGGGTTCCTAAAAGAATCTATCGCGAAGGCTATGTAGGTTAACCCTAAAGGCTACGATCTTCCAGGCCTGGTTCCTTGATAGATGAGAGAAGGCCAGATAAGTAGGAAAAGTACATTCTGTACAGACGGAAAAGAGAAAAGTTTGGACGAAGTATTGACTGCCGGAGCGCCGTAATGTGATGACTGGCTACATTCATCCGAGTGGCCACCGTTAGCTGTCTGGTTTTATGCAACTGTGGAATGTGGAGTTAATTGAACGTCGGGGTCAGCAATGTGGAATGTATAGAAGCGTCGGGGTCAACAATGTGGAATGTATAGAAGCGTCGGGGTCAACAATGTGTTATACGATGTGGTCCAGCCAGATAATAGATGAGAGAACGTATCCCAACATGTATAAGCTAGTTGAATAGAATAAGGCGTGGAAGGCCAGATTGTTATGAATGATTTACTAAGGTTAGAAGGAGTAGAATATGAGTAATATACAAGTGACTCCCAGACAAGTGTAGTCCAGCCATGAGTGGGTCGGATCCCAAGTCCGGCAAGTAGATCACCAGAGTCCGGACAGCTACAACCGAACATTGAGTCGTCGGCTCTGGAAGTGGTTGAGCGTAAACAAATGTCCCGTATCTTGCGCAGTGGCCTGACCTCGAGAAGTGGTTGGCTAGTGAGACTAGACCGCCTTGAGAAAGCCAGACAGGAGTGACCTTGAACGGAGGCCTTGACTATGGTCTCTTGCGGACGCGTGGTGGTCACGCCAGACATGAACTAGTCCGCGCGGCGTCCGAGGAAAGCATGACTAAGAAAGGGGGTCGCTACACAACCTTGAAGGTGATTGGCTCGACCGCGCAAGGTTGCGCCGTGGCGTGGGTGCAGCCGAGACTGCGTGTGTTCGTAGGTCGCGCCAGACAGGGTGCGGGCAGTCAGCGTGACTGCAGCTTCGGCGTGATGACTCAACGATCACGGGTTCCCACAATGGCGCTAACGTCCACTACAAATCTACAACATTGCATTCTGATAGACGGCAACAGGCTGTTTGAGCATCCATCTATGGTCCGCTGTCCCCAGTCAGTCTTGTAAAGGAGTTTAAAAAACTGCAAACAGACCGGGAAACTGGCCCTGTGACCGAGCTTGTTCGCGTCGTTAGCACTGTATCTTTATCGAACCCGTTTTTGCTTGAGGATAATAGACTTCAAGCTCTTACCAGTCGGCCATCAGTGATAGCTAAAACTCATAGATCATGTGTTGCTCATCGGAATGTATTTGTTGGTTCGCTGAGTTTTCGGACAGTTGGGCCGGCTGTCCTTCGTCGAAGCCTACGCTGACTTTATCGATCACCAATTTAAAGTTGTGACTTCGCGTGTTAACCGTGGGCTGATCAATTTTCTCCCTTCACTGCTTGGCCTTCCGAATGGATTTTGGCATAGCTTGACGAAAGTTAGTTTCGTGTTCGGTCCCCACGGTAGAGGATGCTGGTAATCCTGCTCTTTCTTCCGGTGGTTTCCTTTCAGAGCCGTCTTTGCTTGCAAATCCTGAGTTCGGTTTGACTTTGTCCTGTCAATAACTCACTTAACGGCGTAGGAATTTGGAGACCGCGGAGAGGTCGTGATGCCTGTTGACAGACTTGGCGTCTGAGAACCATGCCTCAAGCGTCAATCCTTCCGCCTTTGAGGTTCCCTGGCCAAAGGTGGTCGTCCCTTGAATATTGAATTTGTGTGGCCAGTCTCTCCGATGGGAGTTGCAGGCTGCCAGATCGGGTCCAGTCTCCTTCCATGCGTCAGCTTTCAATTTCCTTCTTTTTCTGCTTACTTCTTTATTTCATCTAGTCTGCCTTGGCCATGGTACCCAAAGTTCCTGGCAGTTTAGCTCAGTCTTTCTCATGGTGTTCGAGTGAGACTCGGACCACACAGCCCTCGATCAAGTCATCTCCCCAAAGGGAGGGCGCTGTCTTGAAAGCACGAACTCTGCCACTTTCAACCGGCCGTTTCGGCTCCAGCGAGTTACTTCCGCCTGCCTTGGTGAAACGGCCCACAGCCACGCTCTTACCCGAACAACCCAATCCATCCAAGCTCACTGCCACTAACAGGAGTCACACGCTCTCAAGGGATTCCGACTACGAACCGCGTATCGTCAGACGGGGAGGGAGAGCTTACAGCAGCAGTGGCAGCACCAGTGACAACACTGGAGGTCAGCTCACCGATAGCACCTCTTCGAGAAATACCTCCCCAAATCCAACGGTGGCCCCACACGGTTACGCAGGGGGAAGGCAAACGATTAAATTGATGATCTTTGCAGAAGCGACTTCCCCGAAATGGCTGGGGGCAGCGCTACTGCGAGAAACAGAAAACGCAAGGGGATGACAAAAGTGGTGTAAATATCACATCCCGGCATTCCCGAACCCAGTCACCCATTCCCTCCCTGGCCAGTTCGGCCTGTGACCATTTTGTATAACAACTCTGGAACATAACTCGCTGCCTACGAGCGGTGCATGAAAGATTCCTTTAACTGTGATTTTTTATAAATAGGACAGACTTTTCCATTTTTTTACCTCTGTTGTTTGAAATGAATGCTCGAAAGTGCTGGTTGGGGGAGGGGGGCTGCTGTTATATTTCCTGGTTTCGCTAACCTTTCTTAGAATTCCCAGATCACAGAAATCCGAAGAGTTATTGGCGAGCATGCGTGTACTTTCAATAAATTCTCATCAGACCAGTACATTTATATGGGGGGGGGGGTAAAGCGTAAAAGGGAAAATTGTAGGCAAATTACGTTCGACGTTGCAGGCAAATTAGTCCAGAGGATAGTGGAGGGGGTGGGGTAGTAGCAAGCAGATAGTTAAGCGTTAATTAGGGAGAAAGGGTTGAGGGAAAGGAAGAAAGGAGGCTCGGGGAAAATATGCCAGTAGCTAGGTGGCCATTGGCCATGCAAAGCTTGGGGCATACAGCAGGTTCTTCGGCGCGCACAAAATTGGCTTCCTCAACCGGATGGCAGTTGCTTCTGCTGTTGCCAGCAGGCGCTGACCCAGTGACTTAGGGTAGCTTGGTTGGACCTTGTAGATCACCCTGAAGGCTTCGTTGGGGTCCTACTGATGTCCGGAATCCACCATATGCGCTAGAATAGTATCGTTGATGGTTCTGGTGGTGGCCTGATGATAAATGTTTACGTCTCTGGAGCTTGTAAATTAACAAGAAAATTTAATTTTTCTTAAGAAACACAAAGTTCTTCTTATACGTCTTTTAAGTACCTAATTTGCCTAATATCGTTCATTGGTATTTCTTAGTTGTTGCAAATGTGTTCAGGCTGATATGCGAGAAATGATAAAAATTTTACAAACTTGGCCTTTTTGCATGCAGCACCCGACATACTGCAGTCGTAAAACAATAGGTGTAGAATATACCGTATACGTTTGCAGATTATGAGCGGTGTATTCATAGGGCGTTAGGAATTTATATATAACCCCTCCTCCTGTCATATTCTCTGCTTGAAATGCTGTTATTAGATCAAAGTTAAAGCCAAAGTGCCGGCAGCGAGAGACAAAATAACCCGAATTCCGGAGGTGTATTGCAGGTTGCGTGTGAAGTATAACCCGGTAGCCGGCGGGGTGCGTCACGATGGTTCCAGACGCGACATGCGATCTTAGGCGCGCAAATGTCATGACCTAGTCTACCGTAAAAATCGACCCCATTCTTTCTTTTGAGCTCCCCTCATCCGCATTTTTCAACTGACCGCTGACGAGTGCCGGTTCTTATGGTTGGCGCAACGTCAGACTTCTGCTTAACGCATGTTCTGCGTACGTATGGCTTTAGATTAGGCGTTAAGCCACATAGCTTACGGAATCCATGGGAGCGGAAGTGCCCGGTTTTGTTCAAACGCAGTTCTGGTGCAGTCACTTTGCGATACAAATTCCAGAAACTAAACGCAGACAATGCACACCGTCTTGCTTGACATTTTTTCTGTCTGTCTGGTTGTTTGGCTGGTCCGTTGACCTGAGCTGAGATCAGGCAGCACACACGTAGAGGCACAACGAACAGACTTTCAAAAATATTGGCTCAGCGTTTGGTCGCTCAAACAGATGAAAAAACCCTGCGTAATGTCACGGTGTGGTAACATCCGCATCAAAATAATTCCCCAAAACATACAGTGGATGAACTATCGCACGAAATGTTAATATAATTTATAGAATTTTTCGGTAGAATTCTATTTTGGGTCGCAGATCAGTACGTGAAAGCTTTATCCTTTTGTAAAATAGGACCGGATGTAATAAAGAGTGCATAGTCTGAGCAGTACAAAAGAAGGGAAAGATAAATGAAAAATAAATTATATAAAATTGGAAAAAAGGGAACTATTATTTAAATACTCTAATGTTTTAACAAAAAACGCGCCATAATAAAAATGTGCCATTATGCCAGTATTGAGAATTAACAAAATTAAACAATGATGAACTTAAACTAAAACCAGATAACTTAAAAAACGTAAACATTATACAACTAAACTCATTTAACATAAACCATAATCTAAAGCTAAAATAAAAGTGATAAACATAATAAAAAACAGAAAAGTCAACTTTAAAACTTAATTTAAAAATAAATAAGTTAAACAATCAAAATAAATTAAACTAACGTTAAGTTTTTGCGCATTTAAATTGAAGTTGTACGCGGCAAGTTGGACATCAGGTTAGTTTATGTAGATGACCTCCTAACCACCAATATTGTTTCAGGAATATCAAGAAACCCAATAAATTAAAAGTAGGTTCAAAGTAGGTTCAAAAATATCTTCAGTTTTTTACACCAAATAAATTATAGGGAAGTAAGAAATTTGAGTTGATTTATTTGTTTATTGATGATGTGCTATTTTTTTGCGAAACCGTTAGATTATTTAAACAATTTCCGGGGCCCAACGTAGTTCTTCATCAGAGTTTCTAACTAGGGTTGTCATATGACTTATACGACTAAATAATCCCAGAACCGTTCAGCTACTTCGAGATGCCAGCTGTCTGAGAAACGTTCCATTCGACCACTCTCAAGAATGGCATACTTGAAAAATGTATACTTAACAATTTTGCATTTATTTTTAAGGCCCTTTTAGGCACTGGTCGGTTTGGTAAAACCTCGACATCCCGCTTATCCCGAGACCGTGTAAAATGAAAGTGTTGGTAACGGGATTCTACGGGTGCGCACTGACGGCGAACAAGCAGCAAAATATGTGCAAGCAACCAAAAAATAAGTTTATGACAACGAAAGATGTGATAATAGAAAAAAATAATAATAATATTTATCAATACATGATTTTTAATAGCAAACGTCACAATAAAAAATGTTGTCCATCTTGTTAGATAAATTTGTTGGTTTTGATCATCCCCAAAAAAGACGAAGAAGAATGTTCACGGACATGAACTGAGTTATATTTGAACTGACGTTTCAGAAGCTTGCTTCTTTCCATCGTCAGAGTAACGTGGTGGTTGTTCCTGTTTTCCGGGACTGTTTCAGCCTCGCTGCATGCCTGTTATTGTATCCGTGTTCAGCGCATGAACTTTGACCTGCTTGTTCGCTGCCGACTGTACGTGAGATTGACGGCTGGGGGACTCGTGTGACCTTTTTTCCCTTTGCGGCTGTCGTAATTGTTGGCAAGTCAGTGCGCTAACTGGCCTGTCCATCGTCCACCGACGGACTTATCACTTTTTGTCGCCTGCATGAGTTCATGTCAACCTCGTGTGCACGGAAGCGATGAGGTAGCGACCCACGCTGGTCACCTGGTCCCTGGCTGTCCCCTCTTCTATCTTCCTTTTATCTCAGTTGTACTCCACGCTTGTGTCTTCTTCACCGTCCTGTTGGCCTAGTTCGAACTGAATCGTGCCGTTTGCATACCGCCCGGTAGGCAATATGAATGTCTATGGCTCTTTAAATTGTGCAAGTCAAGGACCATATTTCCAGCAGATGTCTAGCAAACTTGCATTGCAGTCTTGCCATGGTATGCTGTAAACCACGGCTGACTGTTCTGTCGACGGAAGCTGGTCTTTGGGCTTCATAATCTGTTGTCTATTGTTTGATTCTGGTTTGTGAGCCACACTGATCCCAAATGGCTTCAGGATTCGTGAATTCGCCTCGGATAACTTCTTCACATAAGGAATGGCGAGCCAAAACTTGGGGCCTTATCCTTGCGACCGCTCAAGATCGGGCTTCTTGAGAACCTGTGTCTGAAGGACTTTGGATAACCGTTGTCTTCAAAGAGGGCATGCAAGTATTTAATCTCCTCCTTCTTCCTACAGTCGTCACTGTGGTGTGTCTGAACACGTTGGAAGAGGGTCTTAACACAACTGTGTTTGTCCCGACAGGGTGGTTGTTTCGGAAGTGGAGGATGCGCATGATGTTGGCTGCCTCAGGATAAACCGTTGTCCGTATCTTTCTGTTTTCCAGATTTGGCACCTGTACTTTGAGGAAGGGTAACTGATAGTTGTCTTCTTCATCCATAGTGAACTAGATGTCAGAAAAAATCGAATTCAGCATTGCCTTGAAATGTTGCACTTTGTTCCTTCTGATTACGATGAATGTGTGGTCGCCGTATCTGGGCCAGAACTTCGGGGGAGACAAACTGAAGACCAGGTGCTCGAGGGTCTGCAAAACAGTTGCAGCAATAGAGTCAGATAGAGGCGAACCCATTGGCGTCACTTTATTTTGTTCGTAAAATTGCCCATTGAAAGTGAAGAATGTTTTTATACACAGTCCTAGGAGCTTGATGGTATCCGCTCGTTTGAGTTTTTTGTCGGTTTCATCGTATTTCTCTTGGAGAAGACCGCCAATCGTATCGTTGGCCAGACTGTGTGGAATAGACGTAAACAAGGAGATCACGTCAAACGACGCCATCACCTCGTCTGCTTCCACTTCCGAGTGTTGGATGCGGGTCAAGAACTACCGTTACCTAAGTCTTATCGACGTTGCTACGAAGACCGTCGATATTGTCCTTCTCCGATGACTCCAGTCTGTGTGTGGCTCTAAGTGTAGGCCTAACCACGCCGGATTCCACACCGGACGTCGATGTGCGAACAAGATATGTAAACTGAGACGCATTCTTGAAGTTCACCATAGTTACGAACAACCAATGGGCGTCTGCCTTCTTAACTATGCCACTGCGTTCTATTCCGCTCATGGTGAATCTCTACGGAGGAATAGACGTAAATAACAATCCTACTTGAGCAACTGCCACCACTGTATCGTTCTCTCTGAGGCCTGACTGGATGCAGTTAGCAATAGTCTTGACTTCGCCAGTGGCTAATGAAATCTGAAAAAACAACTGGGAGTTTTGTAAATCATTAATAGGTACCTTCAGTTGTTTACCTACAAATTGGGATTTGGATCTGATAATTGTAGTACTCTAAGTCCAACCATTTCTTAGACACTACAATGGCATGGTTAATACGCCCCACAAATCTTATATGCCTTACACATGAATTGTCCTCGTCTGTAGTCTGCTCAGATGATTATTATTCATTACGTCCGGCGAATAATAGTCTTATTCCGCTGACCGCATATCTACATCATGTAATAGGAAATAGTGTCTTAAGCTGACGTGGGTTCAAGTGCGCTTTCCAAATGCACATCAAAACCATTTATGCATAAATGTGAATTGGCATTTTAGTGCTGTTTGTATTTTTTATTTTTGTCTGCAAATATTACCATTTTACCCGTGAGAAGTCATATTGGCAAACAAATGTTTTCACGCCAATACACTTGCAGGGATTAAAATGGTCAGTGTTCAGATGGTCTTCGGGGTATAGGCGTGGGTGTAATTAGTAATCTAGGTGTTCCCTCGCCTCCTGCATGCTGGCGCAAACGTGTTCAGGACGTTGGGTCCGGCGGGAAGGAAAGAGGAGAAGAGGGATATTATCACGGTGGACGTGCTTTTGTTTACTATCGGGAGCTTCTTGTGGCTGGTTTCGGGTGGCATGGGATTCAAACGGGTAGTCGGTCAAGGTAGGCAAACTGATGCAGAGGGTGGGCTTTGCTAAACTTTCTTCGGCAAAAGTAGTTTAAGCAGTGCACCCTAGTCTCAGAATTTTGTTCTACGGAAACGGTGGTTATAGGGGTTTAGGGAGTGGAGAAATTGGATTAACGTTAAAGGAAATTTGTGGGAGAAAGTGTACAGTAGAAAAATGTAGTTGAGTTAGTTTCCCGCAGCCGCTGGAAGTAGGTTTTTCCGCATGTAAACTCAAGGTGTGCGCGGCGCTTCGTGCCGCGGAATATTCTAACCTAAATCCAGAAAAGTAAGTAACACCTGGGCTATGTTGAATTAGATGACCTCATAACCACCATCTCTACTTTCAAAAGTTGCTGTGTAAGCATTCTGCCTCCCTTGGCCGACTGCATGCGGAAATCCCACGCCTTCTGAAGGCACGTCATCCGAAAATAAACAAAATGAAGCCACGGAGAATAGTGAAGCGCAAACTGCGCGATTGACATAGAGGCCTCAATCCGCTGACCGTGAGAACATCCCCCTGTCTTTTCTGCGCATCGCAACCAATGTCCTACCCACACAGGCGCCCGCATCTAGGAGACGAGGAAAACCCAGCTGCTTAATTATCTCCACCCACTTATCCCCTTTCTTGCTATCCCAACCTGACTATTATATAAAAGCTGCAATTAATTGATCATTTTTATCCTCCATGTCATGTACCGGCCTGATGATGAATGACAGAAAACAACTGTTTGCCAATAGGATTCTTCAGTTCTGCTGTCTTCCGAAATTTCAAAAAACCTGCAGTTCGATAATCAAGTTTTTCCACAATAAGTTTAATGATAATACAGATTAGGAAAATCCACAGATATAAATCAACAACATTTCTCAATACAATAAATAAAATCCATGTAGGAGTTATTCAAGTCGTTTTCACCATTCCCCAAAGAAGACATGGACAGATTTATTTTGAGACTGACGTTTCGGACACTCTCTCGGTTCCATCGTCAGAGTAACTGGGTGGTTGTTCCTGTTCACCGGCACTGTTGCAGCCTTGCCGCGCGTTATTAAAGTATATTCCACTGCCTATCCTAATTCCCCTACCCATTAACCCCTATAACCACCGTTTCCCTACGACAAAATGCTGGGACTAGAAGTATGTGAGGTGCACTATTTAAGGTACTGTTACCCGTTGAAGTTAGCGAAAAGTTTGATCTTAGTCTGTGACTTCTATTTCCACTTGGGTCTCTCAGTTTAATATACGGGTCCAGAATACATCTGAACAGATCTTGGCAGGCTGGAGTGAAATTATTTACTTTGGTCGCTCATTTACCGGAGTTGCAGAGAAAGGTGAACCAGCTGAGATGTAAATGTCAGGGCAATCGTCTCGTTGGCACTAAATCACACGGGAGGAATTTTTCCCAAACACTCGTTAGCACACATGCTACATTCCTAAGGGGAACTGTTAAAAGGGCTTATATGACAGAAACATTTTGGGAGGATCGCGTGGCATTTGGCACGCAGCTAAGATGCCGCTAAAAAGGGAAGCGGCTGTTGCCGAGTTAAAGGTACGTTTTGTTTCCGAGAAGGCTTCCTACGCTGCGTAATCAATTGCTAAACCTTCATTGCATTTGACGATTGTTGTGAAATGATGTATCCGCTGCTGGACCAAATTTATCAGCTCCAAATCTGTTATACCAATCACCAGTCAATTATTCTCTTAAGTATCGGTGTAGAAATCTATTTTTATCCGTATTTATGAATTGAGGAGATTTGCCCCCATCAACCTTGCAGTTAAGCGTTCAGAACTTCATCAGTAAAAAATGCACCCGCATGTCTAAAGTTTCGGCCGATGGTCATTTTCCGCTGTTAACGTTTTTTGTCCTTCTCAAAAGTTTTATGGCGTTTGAAAAATCAGCCTCCTAACCAATAGCAGAAGGGTGTGCACTTTTCACTATTTGTTCAACATAATGCATGGGCTCCCTTGCAAAGTTTTACTATAAATTCAAAAAGGTATTCTTGACTAGAGAATATTACTTTAATAGAGTTATAATATGAATTATGGGACAGCATACAATTTGTCGACATTGCGCATCAGTATCACGAAACTCCTGTAACTCAATCGACGCCTGGGACTAAATAAGACATGGATGCTCTGTTTGCACTGAAACATCGTAAAGAAATAATCCTTTCTAAGCCTGACAAAGGCCATTGAATAGTCATCCTCAACCGGAGGGACTATTTTAGAAAAACGGAATCCATTTTAAGCGATCAAAGTAAATTTCGTCAAGAGACCTCAGGTAAAGAGGATACCAAGGCAATAGAGGACTCCACCTAGAATATTATTAAACACTTGCTAGACAAAAACATAATTGATGCCTCAGCTGCGCTATCCTTAAAGCCCAGGGGTACGCATATCCCTAGACTGTATGGAGTTCCCAAAACACACAGGAGGGCCATATATCTGCAACCGATTCTCTCAATTTCTAATTCCCCTCAACACAAATAGGCACAAGGGCTTGTAAAGGAAATAAATCCCATTCGAGAACGGTTCTCCACGTACACTACAAAGGACACCTTTCATTTTATTGAGGAAATCGAGCGTCAAAATGTCACTGATAAATGTATGCTTTTACTAGCCGTCGAATCCTTAATAACAAATGTAACGCTATACGAGACAATAGATATTATTTGTGCCCATGCATCTTAACCCATCTGCCGCCTGAAATACCGCGCCAATTGTTAGTTCTCTGTATCAAAATGCTAACTTTATATTATATGAACACGTTTACAGACAATTGGATGGACACGCAATGGGCAGTTCACTAGGGCCCAAATTCGCAGATGTTTTTATGGGTCATCTTGAAGAGAAGGCGTCATCAAGACTTAATAAGACAGAATTTTCTCGGCGATATGCTGATGATATATTCTCGATCGTGGATTCTTAGGGAGACGCCGGCGACCTTCGCAATTTTATGAATACCCTACACCCAAAAATAAAATTCACAATAAAAGCAAAGCAGCACAACAAGCTATCCTTCCTAGAGGTCCTCATGTTAAGAGAGGATTAGGGTTCAATAACGTGCTCGATTTTCCGCAAAAATACAAGGAAAGGGCAGTATCTTCATTTCATGAGTTTTGTGCCAATTCAGTGGAAGATAAATCTGGTATGCTCTCACTTTCAGCGTACAAGGAAAATTTACACTAGCGAAACCCTGCCCACAGAGCTTTCCCACATTAAAACAGCCCTACTTAACTGCGGCTTTCCTGCACGCTTTATCCAGAAGTACAGCAATATCCTAGGGCCAACATTGATGGAACATTCAGTTCCAAATAAGTCTGTCTTTATAGCCATACCCTTAAGGGGTGATAAAATTTCAAATAAAATCAAGCGACGGTTGTGCTGTACACTAGAAAGGACCTACAATGCAGCAAAACTCGTCATCTTAAGTCCGACTAAAAGCATTCCAGTAAAACGGGCAAATGATGCCTTTCTTTTGCACGCAACCTTATATTTGTGCACAAATTCACATGTACTTACGGATGCAAGTTAATTGGGTGCACGCAAAGGTAACTGGCGGTCAAGGCCGCTGAACGCTTGCCCAACTGGCTTTTCAAGCAAGAAGACAGAGTATCACGGTCCTGTACTACTAAATATCTTTTAGACAGCGGTCATTTTGTCGACGTCAAAAGTGCATTTCGAGCACTTGTTCGGGCCCGAACAATTCGAACCTTGCGTTACTTGGAAGCTGCTTTCATACGACGAGAGAAACCTGACCTTTGCAAGCAGCTTGACTACGTGGTCAACCTCCAATTACCCTGGTAATTGGTTAATTAGTTTTAATCCCCAAATGATTTTCGTTTACTTTGCCTTAATACCCATCCCTCCATCCTTCTCATACGTTGATAAGTGCAGTGTACTTTACCTGATCAATATTCAAACCGAGCTATAACCTTTTCTGTTATGTCCTCCATTCTGCGAAATTTCAAATGGTTGCATGTCCTTTTCGTTATCAGCCTCATGCAGCGACAAGATACAGCTGAGAAGTTGTCACAAAATTTATTGATGCTAATAAATCCTGCCATATATGCGTGTTTTAAAATATAGATTAAAGTTATGTCAGAGTGACGGCTAATGTAGTGGAGTATTTCTGACCGCCGTCTAGAACTTCACCTTAGACAAAATGAGTACCTGATCAGTTGGTTTTTTCCTTAATTTCTAATATCCTTTAGAATTGAAGTGTATCTTATCCGAAGACGAACATTTCGTAGGAAAATAAATGTTCATGTGAATTTTCAAGCAGGTAGCACTTGCCCGTCGTCAGACTAAATCAACAACGTAGAAAATTAAATGGCCAGTGGTGCGAAAGGACAGACACGTAGCCAATATACGAAGAGAGGTGGTGGATACACGGTAGAACAAGACGACTCGATCGCTGGTACAATACTTTTTTTCGCCTGGAATGTCGACATCCATCACAGATTCGTCAGCGACGTAGTCAGAGAGCAATAAATATAGCCGCCAAAGTTCCGTCTCAGGCCATACTTCACGTTTGACGGAAAAATCTACGAGCTGGTGCAGGGAAAACCAATGTGTTCACCGATTTCGGGACTCATAGCTGAGGTGGTCCTTCAACGGTTGAAGTCGCTGGTCTTCCAACACCACAAGTCAAAATTATGGGCACGGTTTGTGGATGACAACTTTGTCATCATCGAATGGAATCAGGTGCTCACGTTCAAGGAACCTCTCAACAGCTTCTCCCCGGACATCCAATTTACGATATAGGATGAAGAAAACAACCAGCTGGCCGTCCTTGATTTCCTCGTCTGTCGCAAAGATTGTGGTGAGCTAAATACTAGAGTATTCGGAAAAACGACAAACACGATGGAAGTAGTGAAGTACAACAGCAACCAACCAGTCAGCCACAAACACAGTTCCCAAAACACACAGGAGGGACATACATCTGCAACCAATTCTCTCAATTTCTAATTCGGTACGACTCCCGATGTGATGAATATAAAAACTGCTAATTATTCCAGACAGGCAGTTGCCTGGCCTCTGTGTTCAATAAATGCTCTGCACTTTGTGCTTCCGGCACCCGTTTCTGTGACAGTTTCTGATGATGTGTTCAAGCAAAGGTCTGAAATGTCAGTTTAGTAAATGCCTTCCTCGAGCAATCACACCATCTTCTTATTTGGAACACCACAAGTTATTGCACAGTACGATCAATCAGCCAAACTGTGTGAACTTGTTTCCAGCCAAGGAAGCTCACGTTCATTGCCTCATCAGGCTACTATATGTTGGGTAGTGTAACCAAAATTAAGCCACGGATACACAGCGCCCACCTCCCCCGTTCTGCCTGGCCCTTTTGGACAAAATCTGCACAACTTTTGTTGAACGTTGATACCCTCCGAAGATGGTCTTCTGCAATTACCGTTTTAAAATTGCAAAAATTCCCATCAGATAATTTAGAAGAGTAGGTGGCGAACCTACGCATACTTTCGATAAATTCTCATCGGGCCAATTTTATTTTTATAGGGTGGAGTAAAAGGTACATGGTAAATTGCGGGTAATTATGTTCGTAGTTACAGGCAAATTAGTCATGGAAATATGAGTCGGCGTTTGTCCAAAAGAATACGGGAGTACCTCCCAGCATGGCTGAGCACAGGCGAATTCAGGCGTATCAACAGCGCCATTCTTGCCCACATGATTGATGCTAGCAACGTGTGGACCCCAACGAAGCCTTCAAAGTGATATACAAGGTCCCACTAAACTACCTAAAGTCCTTGGGTCAGCGGTTGCTAGCAAGAGCAGAAGCAATGGCCATCTGGTTGATGAAACCAGTTTTGTGCGCACTGAAGAACCTCCTACAAGTTCCGAGCCTTGCATGGCCAACGGCTACATAACTACCAGCATTTTCCACGCTATATCTTCCTCTCATCCCTTCGCCTCCTTACTGCCGCGTAACTAGCCACCTATTTCCAACCCCATTTCCTATTCCCATGACTAACTTGCCTATGAGAACAATTATTTGAAATTTGACATTTACCTTTTACCTTCTCCTACATAAATGTAATTGGCCCGATGAGAATTTATCGAAAGTATATGTATTGTCGCCACTTACTCTTCTGAAGTACCGTTTTGTTAAATGTATATTCTTCCTTCGCTTTGCATAAGGACCTAGACGCTCGTATATTTGCCTGTACTATGTACAACCTTCAAACGTCATACGTGAAAGAGGAATAGAAGTAACAAAAATTACCTACATCTGATAAAAAAGCCGAAAAAAAATTTAAACCTATTAGTATAGGGTAGCTTACTGGGTAAACTATACAAACCGCAGTGAAAGCAAGTGTTCATTTTTGGATTTAAATTCTGCACTCCCTTTTCTGAACTTTCTTATTGTAGTTTTCAGTGTAGCATCTATTGTATAAAAGTGTGGCCCGAACACTACAATAATTTTTGGCATTTCGTACCGGTACACGTTAAGTGTAATTAAATGCACTGTTCGACTAAGGGGTCAAGAGGATCTGTTTGGTCGGCTCTACTGAAGGAGTACCTTATATTTTAGAAAGTACTTTTCCACCAAATGGGTAGCTAGGTTAATTTATGACTAAGCGCATGGCTCAATAAACATCAAAGCTCATCGGTGCTAACGTCAGCCAGGAAACGGCATTCAATCAGATAACCTTTTCAAGGGGAGGCGCTGAGTGAATTTGTAAGAAGACCTTAAAGGCAAGTTGTGTCAAGCCTCTGACGTTTATATATTGCTCTCGATTACTTCCATCCTGTATGGAGAGGATAAGGTCAAACTGCCATCCATTTCAACTCTATATGCATTTATTTCCTGACCAGATTCTGCCAGACAGAATATATTGATCGTAAGAGCCGATATTTGTTGAAAATAATCAGAAAAAATCTTTCAACGTGGTAAGGATAAAGTCAAATAAACAAAGTTCTCAGGGTGCAATCCTTGTTTGGGTCCCACACATTATTTATATAATCTTATATTTTCCCAAAAAAATAGCGCGCCATATATAAACACAAATATTTCCTGTATTTCATACTTACTTATAATTTATTGGGTGTGACAAATTTGGACTTTTTTACTTTACAGTTGAGATGGTTATTTGTTATTCCCGAAAAAAATTTGGTAATATAACTCAAGAAGGGCAATTTGGACCTCAATTTGACCTCCTAACTATCAAATTATTTGAGGTCCAACTTCCCTTCTTGACTTAGATTACTATAGTTAGCGGCAGGCGGCGCCGTGCACACCCCCACTTCAAATACGCAACGACAATCTTATTTTTTATTTGGCTTTGTTCACAGATTTGTATTTAAGTTCAGTTTTCAGTTAAGTTTTCAATTCACCATTATGTTAACTATTTTTATTTTAGTTTAAAATAATTATTGATTTAAGTCAGCTCAGCTTACTTAATTATGAGTATTTTTAGGTAGCTGCTTTTTAGGTTTTCGTTCGTTATCTTTATTTAAGTTTATTCTCAATATTTGTATAATTGCACATTTTATTTATCGCGCCAGCTTTGCTTGATTTGAGTTAACCCAATTGTGAAAAACTCTAAGCGTTTGGCAGGATTTGAACCCGCAGTCAGCTTGCTGTTCCTTATTGCTGGATTCCATACGACCTGTAAAGTTGGGTGGGTGCAATCGACCCAAGTGTAATTAAATTTATGGCGCAAGATGGGGCGTTTGTAGCTCAGTTAGTTAGAGTATTGGCTTCTGGTACAGGTCTTTTCGTCTATGCGCCTTCAAATTCCGCCGAAAGCCTCGATTTTTTTTTCAAAATTTCATGAGCTCAGATATTAGGGCATTTAAATAATTATTCATGTTTTTATACTTTTATTTACTTCATTTTTATTAATACCTCTTTTCCTGTTTATCGCCCAGACTGTGTATTCTTTAAAACACGCAGTTCTGTATTACAGAAATGTGGGGCTTTGGCATGCAGATCTGGGACCAAAACTAGGATTCTACCGTTCTCTGTTCTATTTTCGCGCAACTGCGTAGTTTTTAAAGAGGCCTTCGGAGTACTTTACACTGTTCCTTTGAGCTATTCGAAATCATTTGGACAACAGCTGTCGGCTACATCAGGGGTTGCTGCAATCAGTTTACCCAAATCAGCCCTGCACGCGTAGATGCATCGCTTACAGGCCCCGAATTTTCTCTTGGCCCAAAGCCACAAAACCAGTCGCCCGCGTGTAATTAATTTTCCCACAGATCACCATCCCTTCTGACGCCGATCAGAAGACACAGCACTTTGTTTCCCATTCCCTTTACCACTTATAAGCAACATGATTTTTTCTGCTTACCGCACCTTTTTTACCAATTTCAATAGCAATATACATGTACAGGCCTAAATATATTTACCTAAACTGAATGGATGCTCCCCTAATTTTTTTTAATTCTTCAATGGGAAATTTCATATTTACAAAAACAAATATTATTTCTCCATCACAGCAGTCTAAATTTTTTGGTCTCTTAATACACACGGTGCGTAGAGTTTTGACTGACTTGGTTGAGCGATATATTTGAAGGAACAAGAATTCTAAAGAACGTTTACAAGTTATATTTTAAGACAACTACGTAGATGCCAACGAGGCCTTTGAGATGATTTACACGGTCCCCTAAAGCTATCCGGAATCACTTGGACAGCCTCTGTTGGTTAAATCAGGGGTGGCTACAATCAAGTTACCAAAACCGGTCCTGCGTGCGCAGAACCATCGTATACAGGGCCCCAAAGTTACCCTTGGCACAAAGTCACCAACCCATCGCATCTAGCTACATTTCCTGGTAGCCACCATCCCAACTCACTCCAATAAAAAGACTAGGGCCGCAATTGAGCTAAACCTCACCCCCCGTCCTCCTACTCTAGCAACAGCATGGCTAATGACAGCCGTTGCTGGACGTTTACCAACCGCTATCGGAACACACTTGGCCCGCTCTGTGTTGGGCCTCCTTTCTAGGGCCCTTAAAGCAGTCGAAGCAGTTAGTAGTATAGGCAGGTACTATTGCCGGTACAGACAAGCGAGACTGAAATGACCATTTCTGGCTTATTAGCCGTCGTCAGCCAGCCATTACCAAACCCCAAATGGTGCACCAACCGAGGCTCAAACTCGCCACCTTTTTGATCAGAGTCTAACACCCTAAACACTGACTCACGAGCTCGTTGTTTCGCTAGTTTACGCCGGGAGGTATTGAAACTCGTTGATGAACGTTCACCGGCCACCGACGGAAATCACTTGCCTCGTTCTGCCTTCGGCCTTAGTTAGTGCTTGGTGGTCGTTCATCAATGAGTTCAACCAGCTCACCCGAACCGGTCCTGCGAGCGAAGAACCAATTCATAAAGAGCCTAAAGATACCCTTTGCTCAAATTCACCATCCCACTTCATGCAAAATAGAAGACGAGAACTGAAATTTAGCTTTGATTCTTCGCCTCCGCTCTCCCTCCTCAAGCAACAACATGACTATTGGCACCCTTTGATGAATGATCACTTACTGCTTACAGAATTAACTTGCCCCATTTTACCTTGGGCCTTAGCAGCTAGTAGTATAGGCAGATAATATTGATGGCAAAGTCAACGGTGACTGGAGTGGCCATTTCTGGCTTATTAACTATCGTCAGCTAATAATTCTCAGCTCCAAGTGGTTCATTACTCGAGGCTCGAACTCGCGCCTTTTTTTATCAGTCTAACGCCCTGACTATTGAGGCATGAGGTCGTTGTGTCGCCGGTGATATTTATACTCCTTGATGAATCCTCACCGATCACTAACGGATCTTGACACCCGAGAATGAAATAATTTTCAGTTGATGAGATGTAAGCAGCAATTGAAAAAAAGTGCTTTATATTTAAAAAAGCGTGTTTAAAGAGCCAAATTAGGCGTGTTTGTAGCTTGTTGCTGCGAGACATAGCGTAGTTTTGTCGCAGTCATTATGCCAGACACGTGTTTTTTTATTGATTGCTGCGGCGTAGTATCGATCAGTCGAGAGGTAACCCATGACCTAAGTTTAATATGCACTCTCTAAGTCTGTCATAAACCCGCAAAAAACTAAATAGAAATAATTTCCTGAATGACAACTGCTGAAAGTTATTCCTAAAAATCCTCGAATTATAGAATGTATCAGTCCGCAAAATTAGCTAATGGAGACAAATTAAACGAACAAGCAGTTCCGTTCGGGTATACTTCCTCCAATTCTAGAGACAATGAAGAGCAATGGATGTCATCCTCATCTGTGTTTGAAGCAAAGTCAGAAGCACTCCTGACGAAGTCGCCGATTAAGTCTACAGTCTCACCCAACGTAAACACTAACAAACCACCACATCCGTATGCCTTGCCGAAGCAAAATTCATCAAGTTGTGAAAGGGAAGGTGTGCAAATTGCTGCTTCCAAATGTGGCACATTCCTCTTTGCTCCCGAAGAGCAGGAGGATGACCATATAATTGGACTCCTAAAGAAAAAGGTTTCCCAGCCACCTGTTGAGGACTCTGCTCTACAATCGTTTTCCCGTCACTCGGAAGTCTCAGGTTGTCAACTGTCGTACGGAGACCCCTGCCCTCAGCTGTCAACGCTCTCATCTTTTCATACTGATGACCAGTTTGCCGACATCGGCCAAGGCAAGGACTCTGGTGTGTCAGAAGCAGTCAAGCCAGCTACTGCTTCAGGCGAGCCTGCTCACAAGCGAACCGGCCCAGTCACAGGCAACAGACGGTCGGGCATTATGCCTACACGCAGAAAAGGCCCGGAGACTAAAGACACCTCAAAACCTGGTTCTAACGTCCGGCGGACTTCCGCCGCTGCTTTTTCGACCCCAAATAAACAGAATTCGCCGGCGCTCCTCAGAGGGAGGTCCATGCCAGTAACAACGAAAACAGACGGTTCGCAACTGGTAAGTTTGATCCGACACGATTTCCGCCAATGATTTTGCTTCACAAAGATAGGGGAGACTCAAAGGGGCATTTCTGGCTTATCAGCGAGCTCCAGTTGGCCCAAATTTGAAACTTCTGAGGCTTGAAACCGTGACCTGTTTGTTAGAGGCCAAACGCTTGAACTACTGAACCACGAGAAAATTTTCCTTTTGGTTGGAATATGCATGATGCTGAAGAGAGGAACACCAATCGCGTTTTGGGACATTCTCGCCCTATTGGGCCTTTGATCTTGCTCTCGAGTCCGCCAGCAGTTGCAAATACACATTGGCTCTAGACACAACGGAGCAACTGCGTCCCGTAATGTGATCAGTTAGCGCTCCGAAGGCCATCAGTTAGGACCTTTTACTTGTAACTGACAGGCTAACTTCTTTGCATTATTCAGCATTTATATCAGACTGTTTGACAGTAGCCCGAACTCAGGACTAGGTTTACTAATTGCCCGGTTGCCAATAATTGAGAATATACGAGTTACAGGAGGTAGTTTAGAAGAAGAGGATGTGATCACTGGAACGAGAGTTTTATTTTCCTGACGTTTTAACCCTATCTGCCCATGACCATGACTATTTTATCATCACCTATGATTAAGGATTCCCGAGGGAACCCGAAACGTCAGGCAAGTAAAGCCCTTGTTCCGGTGATCGCATCCTCTTCTTCTAATTGCGCGGCGTTGGCAGTCGACAGAAGTTAGGCATGGAAGCTACTGTGGTTTGCAAACCGAAAAAACAAGAATAGTATTACGATGAAGAACTACGAATACCTGTAATGAATGATTGTTGTAAGTGAAGATTCAAACAGCGAAGCGGAAAGTAATAAATGGGCAGTGATAACATGTGATATTAAATCCTACCTTAAGACATTTAAACCTCAAAGCAAAATGCAGTCCGTACAGAAGTTCGTTAAAGATTTCAATGGTCTGTCCCCGCAGGACACGAAAATGGTCCACAGTTTCGTTTGCACTTAACTCCAACAATAAATTAACCGCGACCGTCATTTCAGCAACGCAACCTTTAATTTGCCAATTATTTTTCCATCTTTTCTATTCGTGACTGTGTCAGCGCCTTTGTGGTATTTATGCGTACGTGTCGCTATAACTACAGTTTCGCGGTGATTTGTTCAATAACGATATCATAGGGCATGATCCCTTCTCTATCATTGACCTGGAGCATATTTTTGATTTGCCAGTCAGGTTTTAGTGACTTCTAATTCCATATTTCTGGCACAAAAGTTCAGCGTGCCTAAAGTTGCTAACAGTGCAACTGCAATGTCATTTTACCGTCCTGCCCAAAACACACACGCACGCACAGCAAACGGTCGCAATTTCGTGACACTATCACGTTTGACCTCGGGGAGGACACCCAAAGGGACTGCAGTATTTACATCTAGGCGACAACACAGTTCACTGACGGGTTCGTCTCCTCTCCATCTAACAGCTAGGTGTCCCACCCCCTGCATAGAAGTGGTCGAAATTATACGGGTCAAAGTCACTCAGCTTAAAGAGCACACAATCCAAGGACAACACGGTGGTCCAGGCTGAACATCCCAGCGTACAGTACATAGTATTAACGTAAGTTGTTGTGCTTGGTCTTTGCTGGCTCCTAGACGCTGCAAGGACCCGAAGCTTGATGGCTAAGGTTCAGAAAGACCATCAACAATAATTTGGCAGGGCTTTCTTGCGAGGCCGTCTTAAAAAACGTCCCTCCGTCCAGGTTTTTTACGGACTTCGGGATAAAAGGGAAATCTAGGGGGTGGGGTGAACCAAGGACCGTTTGGTTGCGTGAAAAATGCGCAATAAAAAAGGCATTGAAGAAGCTTGTACTTTATCAATTTAACCATATTGTAATTTTGTTGTCAAAATCATTACTACCTTAGATCTCCTGCTGGTCTTGCGTAACAAAACAGCACTAGGGCATCAAGTACATAGTTTTCAAGCAGTTATCATTGTTTGGTCATGTGAAAGTAACGTGGCTTCCCTTCTGGACAGAAGACAACGGACGTCCGAGCATTCCAGCCCATACCTTGATTTTAACCATCAGAGATTTAGTTCTCCTGGACGACTTTAATGGTCGGGTTGTACAACTAGGACGCAGTCTAGATCCGAAAGGACAATACCTTGACTTGCAGCTATAAACGAGGCGTTTTCAGCTCCCACAGAGCGTAACCCGTCAATTGGTACGCTGGCCGACATAAGTAAATAATATTCAATCATGTATATTTTAATAATCCCGGTGGTACGAAATAAGAAACTAGGCCAAGTAAATGATTACCAGGTAAACATTAAGTTGTTTACCCTTTAGTCCTAGAATTCCGTGTTAAGAGACCAGTCGTATAAGTTTTGTTTAGTTTTTAGTTAATGACTTAGTTTATTTGTTTAACTTTAGTTTTAGTTTATTATGTAGTAGTTTTTTAAGTTTAATTATCTTACTTTGGCGGTTTCTAACTAAAAAAAATATTAAACAGAACGGGAGTCTATCCTTGTCTTCAAGACACTGACGGATTTGTCTCCTTATGGTCTAGCAGCCAGGTGTCCCGCCCTGTCCCTAGAAGTGGCCGAAAGTATTCGAGTCAAAGTCACTTAGATTATAGGACACATCATCCGTGGACAGCATGAGGTTCGGACTGTACATTCCAGTAAACTAATAAGCTAAATAATAAAGGTAAAAACTAAAATAAAATATAACTGATAAAACTAAAAGTAAACAGAGGACTAGGGGCTAGAACTTTATAAGGTGGGCGACCAATAATACCTTCCTCGATTATCATACTGAATAAATTACCACAGTTTCATGAAATCATAGCTTTCGAATTGTTGTTGCCTGATAACGTTTTTCCATTCCTCCTCTTCTTCTTCTTCTTCAGCTGACTGAGTTAGAAAAAGCAGCCGATGCTCATCAATCGAAGAAGTCAATTTTCGAGTCCCTCTACGAGAGGCGTTTCACGAGACGATTTGTGGCCTCATTAGAAGAGGCTCGCAATCGGCGCAATTCGAAGAGCTCTTCCGCAGCTCACAGTACATTGTCGGCCTCTTCAAAGGACAGCTTTACAAGCCCTGCTCCAAATAACACGCGACTGCAAGACCAAATCGTGAGTCCTAGGACGTATGTCCATCCGGGAAGACGGATATCTGTGGATTCCAGAAACTCCCGAAGTGAAGAAGTCAGTATGAGGAGCTCAATGCGATCAACTTCTGTGCCTTACACTCGCCAACCTCATCCGATGCCAAAAGAAGAGATGCCAACCGTGGCAGAAGCTCCTTTAAGCGAGCCAAATACAGGTGTACCTCTGCCGCTGCCAACCATAGCCGGACAGGTGCCCGCTGTCCTGGTACGTCAGTCTGATACTGAATTAACTCGTGTCGGAGATTTTACTCTTGTCTCGTCCGATCAGACAACACCCGTACCACATTCTGGAATGGACTTAAAACATGAATCAGCTGAAGATAGAGGACAATTTACGCCTGGACGGTCAGCGGAGCTTCCGAGAAAAATTAGCACCGACGTGTATCGAGTGCCCGCATATGCATCTGGCATGAGTTCGTTTGGCGAAATGAGCCCTACAATGGCGATGACACTGTCTGGAGGTTCATTTGAGGATCATCTTCCAACTAGGTTTTCCCATATGGATAGTGGCCTTATGACTGAGGCAGCGGAGTTTTGCTATGATTTGATGAATGAGCCGCGGGAGGTGTTCGGATCTCACCCGAGGCTACCGCGAGACGTAGTTGAACGGACTGACTGTCGACCTCAGCATACTTCTATTTGGGGAGTGAGTTCGCAAGCTGTGCCTCCCGAAAAATTAACTTCATCCGATTCTCTACCATTAGTCTGTCAAGTAGTCTCCTCGAAAGAGTCCAATAGGGGCATACCTGCAATGGCAAATGAAATACAGACGGCCGACCAACACGACATTTCCACTCAAAATATACAAGGGCAGAAGAGCAGACTTGCGCCTATGGCGCAAGTTTCTCGACCCACTACTCTGGACACTTGCTCTCCTCTATGTAGAACTTCAAAGTCATCGAGAGTGGTGCCCAATTTTACTGAATTTAAAAATACGGGACCTGGGGTTGAAAAGACATTAGGCATTCTTTGCCCAGCCGTAACAGAAGGAGCCTCTGTCGTTGTAGAAGGGGAACACAAGAGCCCTTGTTGTGCTCGGGACAGTGGCGAGGATCATTCATCTCATATGGAAACGATGAACAAGCGAAGTTTGCAGCTAACTGGTGAAAGAGGTGCCTGTCCAGAACCCGTGATGATGAAACCCAGTCCCCCAACTGCGAAGGAGTACTTTATGAGTGCTGGTGGAGCCAGCTTGCAGTTCCTTTCCACGTCAATTGATCCACACACCTTGAGCGAAGTTTCTGAGACCTTGGCCATGTCTACTGTACTCCCGGAAGGGAAAGAAACGGAAACAAAGACAGCCGAAACTGTTCCGGTCGATGCCGTTGTTCGAGACTTTTTCAGCATTGAACCCGCGGATCCGACGCTGATGGCGCAGGCCTCAAGTGCATCTTCCAGTTCTACGAGCTCGCCCGCAACCAGATCGAAACAGGCCTCCGCAAAGCCGGAAAATATTTCTGTTCCACACGTAGGCCAGCTGTACAAGAAGAGAAGTTACTCCTCGTCGGCTGTGGATGATAATACTGACTACGCATCGAGGGTGAGTATTTAGATATGGCGTATGAATGAAGGGCGCTGCTCTGTATTGCTCCAGTAGCATTACATTTTTTTGAGATTTTATGAAATTACTTTTCCCGGTGTCCATATCAGCTTCAGGCCCATGTTGCCACTTTACTCAACTGCACAGTACTGATGAGGTTTGATGACTACCCTTCTGGTGCACGTGCCCGAATTATAATATTACTCTAATTGTATCTAACTAAGTAGCACGCCAACGTCCTGGAATGAGATTCTAATTTCTCAAAACAAGCAGAGCACTCTGGTCAAGCGCGCTTGTTTTTTTTTTCGGTGCTCCAAACACTACGGTTTTATTTCACTACGGTCTGTGGCGAGTTTTTTCACAAATGAGTCAACTATAATTTGAATAAAACCGCATGGGCCATACGGCGAAATATAGGTATATACAGACAGTTTGATCGTCGTTTTCGATGCGATCAAGCATGTCCTGCACAGAAGGGTGGTGCATGGGCGGTGACTTGAACTGAATAATAGTGAGTAGACTTGCGGTGTATATACTTCACTCTCTGTTCCACTTTCTCACCTAGGCTCGTTGTCGAGACAGAATCAAGAAGAGCGGAGATGAGAGAGGGCACAGGTCTATTACGGAGTGTTAAGGTTGATGAGGTTAACTCTAAAAGCTACTATCCTTCTGGCCCCGTTTCGTAGGTGCAGAGAGAAATCTTGGGAAGGCCAATATGGCAGGTGTTATAACGACGTGTTCAGCGTCGCTAGTGTTATAACGATGACATCTGACTTGTGTCATCGTTGAATTACGCCCCGTTGAAATCCCCAAGGATGAACACAAGAAGGGCATGATTCTGGAATCCACCCGGAGGAGGGTTTATTGTGTACAAAACCCAGAGGAGCTGTCTCGGGTTGTTTTTGCCGCTGGTTGGATCTACAGCGCCCTCTTTGTCCCACCTCGGGGTAAGCCCGGCATTGGGAGTGGACTGGCGTCTGCTGTTCGGTGTGGCTGCAATTCTCCCCCTGTCAGGGGGGCAGTGGCTTATAAGAGATTGTCTGCGCGTTCTCTTGTGCCTGATTGGCCGCATTGGCTGCCCGCGGCTTTCTGTGCGGCGGACCGATAGCATGACCTGAGAGTTCATCCGGGCCGCTTGGTAGGAAGTATCCTAACATTGCATTGGGGTGCGTGCGTCCGCGTCCGGTCTGAGGTAATTGCTTGGGTGCCAGCCCAGCTAATGCTATTGCACAAAGGAATCATTGTGGCGGTCGGCGGCAGGCTCGATGCCTTATGAGAGCCGACAAGGTTGCTAGCTTTTGTTCAGGCTACCATCCTAACATTAGGAACGATGTATTCTGTACAGAAGGGTTTGCGAATAGTTAGGAGGAAGTTGTCCCTCGATCTGGCATGGTTTTCGACCGTGAGGGCCGTGTGAGAGCGTGGCATCATCATAACTGCCTGCGTCCGCTCCCAGTCGGGGGCTTTAGCACGAGAAATGTCACAAGGGCCCAGAGTGGGCTTTGTTTGAGTCAGCGTCAGGACTCGACCAGTCTGGAGTGCATGTGTTCGCCCCAGTCACGCAAGGGCAAGGTTTGCGCATCGCACTTGGAAACGGGTCACTATGGAGGCCTTTTGCCTTCCTCACTGTCATTTCTTCTTCATCTCAGTGAGCATCGTCGTCCAAAAGATCTCAAAATAAGCCTCTTCTTCGTTGGCGGGTTGCAGCTAGTGACTGTTCTCATGAAATGTTAAGCAAAATTATGAACTTTGTTTTCAGCTAGAAAGAATTACTTATGTAGGTTTGTAATCTTTAATTATCATGTGGCATAATTCCACAACCTTTCAGACACTCTCAAAGGCAGATTACTAATTGCACCTCTTTTTGGACTCTTGAATAGAACACACCCGATAAAAAAATACTATTTAAATAGGGCGTGAGTTTTCTATCGAATTTTGATGCTCCTACAAATTAAAATATATTTTTTAGAAAATATATATATATACATCTCCTGTGCTGACGTTTCTAAAACATGCTCGTTCTCATCGTCAGAGCGTGGAGCTTGCTCTTTCGCCAGCCTTGAATTAATGTGCCTCGCCGCAAGCCGGATGTTGTACCCAGGTGCGATGCCCGTGTGTTCGTTCGCCCGTTGGCTGTTGATTGGCGCCATCCTCTCCACTGTTTTCGGCGCTGCGTCAGCGTGTTCCCCCGCCTTCCCTGCGTTCAGAACACTCATGTTCTCGTGTGCGCCTTCGCCGGCCTCCCCCTCGTTCTCAAAGTTGCCCCCATGATAACGCACGCCACGCCGGTCATGTGACTCCCGCTCGCTGCCAACTCCTCTCGCAGCGGCAGGCTGTCGGTTTTCTGTATCGTCACTCTCCCGCTTTAGTGCCCCGTTTTGTGCGGGTGTGAGCCTTGCACGGATGGCTTCGTGGGCGGGGTTTAACTGGATGGCTCTGTTGAATGTACCAGTCGACGACTAGCTTTCGAGCACAAGTCTAGTCGGTGGACAATGACTGAACAATCAGGGGTTGTCTACAGCATCCCTTGCCAAGATTTTGATGCAAGGTATATCGGTGAAACGAGCAAACGTCTTGGCACAAGGTTGCATGAACACCAGCTCGCAATCAACCGCAAGTACGAGCTTTCTGTGGTCTACGGCCACGTGTAGCAGCGGACCCACGTTTTCGTCTTGAGAATGTCCATTCAAATGGCATCGTAGTAGTAGTCCGCCCGAGGTCTCCAACATAGACCGCATTCAACACAAATGGCGCAGAAGAATAGATACATTTCTTTAAACTTAAACTATACAGTCTGTAGACTGTTAGTCCCGAACACATATGCAGCAACAGATATTGTTCAAAATTATTCGAGAATGAAAAACCTTTCGAAAAATGGAAGATATTATTTTGAATATTAAGTCTGATCAGGACTTGAATCAGATGAATACGAGAATGAAAAGTTTGGAAGGGTTTCCATAAAATAAGGGCTTTGAAAAACTGATCTGCGCATGCATTCTATTTAAGTGGTCACTGTTGCTGAGTTTATTTTTTTGCATGTTACCGGAACGGCTTCCATTTTTTTGACATTTGATGGAAATTGTGGGTATGGGCAGATCCCTAACAGCCATTTGTTCAATCTTATCTCCTTTAGCGCTATGGCTAAAGAGCCTTAACCACAAAACAGCAAGGACAAGCAGATTTATTTAATGGTGCTTCCCGTTTGCCGGGCGATTTTGCGGCTTTTTACGAGGCTTTTGGGCGTGTCAGCACTGTCACTGCTGCTCTGCAACAGCTCATCCGTCAGACCCGAAATTGTGCTTATTTCGCAGGTCATATTCACAAAATCTTGTTCCACTGTCCACCGCTTGTTGACGTCTCGGCTAGCCAGCAGCTAAGCTAACGGGCAACCCGTCTTTCTCGTGAGAGAATATGCCCAAATATAGTAGTATGATCCGTGCTACGGCATTCCGAAAACTAGGTCAAGAAGTGTGGACGATCAAAATGCGTTCAGTTCAGCATCTTAGGCGAGCTTTGTCTCATCGGTGAGGCCTCTTTTTGCAAGCAGACTTTTTTATCTGAAAGGCGTTTAATTAGCCTTTTTTAAAGTCAATTTTTTCTGTGCCTCCCTTCTTTATTTCTTCTCTAGATCACCGATGCAATTCTGTACAAAGCTTTTACACCACCTTTTCGCTTTCGTATCGAAGCCCCATCCTCGCAAACGGATTCGCAATATGAGAAGCTGGACACCTCCCAAAGTAACCCACTTGCTTGCAGCCTTAAACCTCTAGCTTAGTATCCAGCACCTATGCCTCTAAAAGACAATTCATGGACATCGCTGCCGGTGCTCCCGCGCGTAAGCCCTCTTTGTTTTGCTAAGTCCCCTTCCCAACAAAACCTTTAGGTGCACAAATTATTCGCTCAGCAGATGAAGACGCCGCTCAGGACGAAATTATGCGAAAGTTAGGAAAGCTGGATGCAGTGGTGGAAAAGGCTCTTCAGGACATCAAGGAAAAGAAGGCTGGACTCTACGAACTGTCCTATTCTCTCTTTCAGACCTGTATTCTGACCAATGAGAAAATTCCCGAGATCAAACGGCGTTACAGAGAGTATGTGCTGAGTGTACGGAGCCTTCTGACCAATCCCGAGATTAAGGTTTCTCAGGAACTACGAGGCGAACTCAAAGAGCAGGCGAAGGTCGTGGTGGAGGAGTATATTCGCCTCCTGGAGGAGAAGGTGATGCGACAATTTTGGGCCCCGGTACAAGACAAAGGCAGCATGTTACGGTTAAAGGCGGACTTTCTGCGTTATCTACTGGAACTGAATCCGGGCGAAGAGAGCTATGCCACCCGCTGTCAAATGACCTACAAGGACACCAAACTCTTTTTTATAGAACACAAACTCCAAAAGACGGTAGAGTGGGTCTACCTTCAAATGAATTACGCAGCCTTCCTCTACATGACGGGTGCCCTGAATGCGGCTCTTTACATTAGTCGACAACTGACCAAATCGCCGCTTCTATCGCGCTGCAGTAAAGACGTCCAGAAGAGACTGGAATCCAACCTAAAGCTCTACCAAATGCTCTAACAGCCCTCAAGCAAAGGGCGAAATAGATAAATTGATCCAGTGTGTGCCGGCCTGCTACATTTCTCTTCATTCTCTCTCTCTGTTTTGTCCGTCTCTGGTTTCTGACAATTCGCTCGCTTTCGGTTGTAAAGTTAGGCAGTTTGACAACATGTTAGGTTGCTCCATTTACCTCCAAATAATCTGATGTATTTGCGCGAGTTCCAAGGGTATTTTTTCGGATTGAAGTCGCAGCGCAACAATGTTATCACTAAACTACCTCTTAAAGGTTTTTTCTCTTTATCCGATTTTTCTTTACAAAGCAAAAGCTTTGTCTATGTTTACTGTGTCTCACATATGGGTGCAGCACTGGCCACATGGGCACAACTAAAATCGTGGGTAGTGCGTCTTGTTCACTGGCAAATGTTTATAAGTTTAGGTGGAAGCTTTCTCGGATCAAGGATTTGTGGCAAGTTTTATCGGTAAAAAGCAATGTCGATCACCCCGATTATGCACATATTACACAGTACACGATATTTATCTGTTTGGTGTGTAGAAGTACAGTAATCCCCTACCACTTTGCCGTGTGCTTTTCGCGGACTTGATAGTTCGCGGCCTTTCTCACAGGATACTTTCTGTGGATCTTCAGTTTTTCCCATGATGGGTAGATTTTTATTTTCTCACTTTTATCTTAAACGCATACATTACACACCTTAAGAACACAGAAAGTGTTTAGAAGAGCATGTCAAGGGTTCAAAAGATACATAGAAAGTGTTATAGGGGCATTAAGCTTTAAAATAGATATACTACTTTGCGGAAGCTTGAATTTTGCGGAGTCTGGGAACGTGATCCCGATGATATTTAAGAGATTGCATTAGTATACCGAGGACAGCGTTTACGTTGGGTGTCATTGATTTGACCACAACTGTGGACGCTGTTGGCTGTTACCTTTTACTACTATCCCCGCCATTGACATAAACCCCATTATTTGTGGTGGTGGTGGTGGTCGTGGTGGTCGTGGTCGTAATCATATCAGTAGCTTCCGTAAATAGCCATCCTCCTAGGCAGCGGGTCCTCTCCTCTTGGATTTTTTCGAAAATTTATTTCTGAGTGCTTCTTGTAAAAAATGTCTGACATTCCTCCTACTACTAACATTCTGTGGGGTGATTCCGCAAGCACGAAAAAACTGTTGTTTCCTTTAGTTGCATATCTGCCAGCGGTCATGTGTATACGTTTTTTATAAGTTTTATCATGGCATTGAAACGTTTGACCTTATTCGTTATATATATTCACAAAAGGGATTTTCTTTCAAACTGCTTGCAATTAAACTTCCTAGTCATACAGTGATCTCCGGTTGGTTTCTTAAAATGCACGTGGGATGTGGTTCCTTACAGTTATATTGCTAGCAGCCACTTTCTCTGGTCTATCTGCAACTGGAGTGAATTCCTTGAATTCGTGCAATACTGCAATGTAAACTATAGTCATTTTGCATTTTCAGTCATGCAGAAGGTTAGCGCTGGATTACTTCCAGCAGATATTTCCTTCGTGTCCCAGTGTCTCCTTTAGTGTCCCAGTGGAAATTTTCTTCTGAAAGCAGACTTTAGTCAAAAAGCCGAAGGCGGAAATAAACTGCGGTTACCGTCGATCTGATTTCTACCATTCAGTTCTCGCCAGTTTGCTACCGATGAGCACATACTGTCTTTCGTTTTCATAAAAATCATGCAATCAGTCTCCTTCATTGCCTGCCCTTGTGAGTTGCTTTTCTTTTCCTCAATTGTGCCTGGGACCACTTAAACGAGCCCTGCGCTCTGGTGTTTTAAAATGAGGGGATATGATATAATTTTTCTTACCTCTTCTGGCGAAACTCTTGTAGGGCTACCTTTTACCTAAACCCCCACCCTGCTGTCTTACAGAATCGGTGGTTAAACGTTCAATTCGTGGCAAACGAGTTTACTATTTAATTGTGTTGAAATTGATCAAATAATTAAAGTCAAGTAAAAATTTTTAAAGAGCTAAATATTATCAACTCCACCAACATACACTCCTGCTGCCCAGACAACTGATGCCTTTGATGGAAACTCGGCCTTATATGGGCGGGATTTAAATAAAAAGGATAAATTATTGCTACTGAAAGTAAAAAGTAGTTTATTATTTGAAGTCAAAAGCAAATAGGACTCTAAACAGTCCTACGCCCCTTCCAATCCCGGTACTACAAAAGAATGGGAATCCCCTCATGTGGGTGCCATCACACTAAATTAAAAATCAGGTTAAAATTGGGGCTAAGGCCTGGGTGCGACTATAAGATAGGAAGATTTCTCCTTCCATATATGAGCCAAAGCTCACATTAATTACTGGGGGGTTCCTTTTTTCCATACCTCTTCTTCACATCTGGCTAATGATCTCTTAATTTTTTAACTCACCAGCAGGTTTCTGTCCGATTGCATCTATGCGAAGCAGCTCTATTTCCCTAAATTCTAGTTCTCGTAGCGGATTGCTGCGTGAGAATATTTTCTGGCCGTACTTACTGTTTTACACCTAACCACGGCTTACAGCTGCCAGCAAAGACAGGCTGTTTCCGAATTTCCGGGATGCGGAGGCCTTCACTTTTATTCATATTATGAGGCTATAATTGGCCTGCTACAAACCGGTACAGCTTGTCGTTGATTCAGCTTCAGGTTCTGCTGAAATGCTACTGGCGGGAACGAATAGCCGTGCACTTTACTTCTAGGGATACCAGTGACTTCATTGTATCTAAGTTCTTCCACACTGCAGTACGCTTTTTACTTTATAGGTGGTATTCTGCCCCATTACAGCCAACTGAGCATGCGTTTATTTCATTGTAGTCCTATTTCTATTTTAGCAGTGGCTTTCTGTCAAAATACTAAAGGTGGAAGCTAGCTGGCCTTAACTTTTAACTATATTTCTATGGTAGGACTGTCCTTAGAGGTCCTATTTGTCTTTGCCTTATAACAATTATATGCTTTTACACTTTCAGCAACCTGACGTTTAATTTTTCCGTTAAATTCTGCCAATATAATGTCGAATTTCCTTTTTTCGTTAAATCCCACCATTATGAGGTTTAATTTCAATCAAAAGGCATCAGTTGCCTGAGCAACAGGAGTTTACGTTGATGGAGTTGATTTTTATTTGGTATATTGAAATGAATTAAGATTCTTTAATTTAATATATTTTGATCTCTTTTAACACAATTAAATACTTATTTACATTCACTTACCAAGAAATAAATTTTTAACCACTCATTATGCAAGGCAGTCGGGCGAGGGGCTGTATATTTAGGCGGACCTACACGACAATTTTGGCATTTCCATCAGTAGCTTTCTTATGGATTGCTGCCAGAGTAACCGAACTATCGTTCCTTATCTGCATGATGGGTTCGTTCACTTCCAGCCCCGCCAGTCAGTTTCTGCTCACGTGATTCTGGGCAAGAAGGCTTACAGAACTGTCAGACTCAAAGGTTATCCTTGGCTATCCGCGAGATTGTGGTCACCTCAAAATTGCTGCGGTTTCTTCTTGCGGTAAAAATATATGTAAACGCCTTTAACTCTCACCCCTTATAGCCGCTAGGCCTCTGACCTCCAAGCATGTAAATGGCTTTCCGATGGACTGCCTCCAGATGATAAGATCCGTCGGTCATAAAAGCTTTATCTGTCGTTATCTTCGAAAAGGTTTCTGTGTAACCATTTCACAGATACCCTTAGATCTGATAACATCGGTGGATTCAGTTTATGTCCAGAATTCTAGTCTCTGTTTCTTTTATATTCTATGTTCTCGGCGAATTTCAGTCGAGGCACTTTCAAGGGGAAATTTATCACGTTCGATTGAAGTTAAGATCCAATAAAGGCAAAATGTTTTCAGTAAAATATTTTTCAACATACTGTTGTCACTGGTCCTTTTAGTTGTTATATCAGTAAATTTGGTACTTTCCTTTTAACCGAGCTGTGGTGACTTTTAATTTCCATCATTTTCGGGACAAGCGAAAATATGAGTACTGGGAAACTGTTGAGAAAAAGGGGTTGTGGTCTCTGAAAAGACAATTTTTTTCACCTAATGTTTTGATTTCATTTCCAAGCCTATTAGCAGAGATGGTATCAGTCAGTGAAGAGGGGTGCACACCGTTTCTAGCATTCATATAATTTATTTCTTCTATAGCTGTATACCTTATCGCAAGCGGTAGCGTCAACAAGAAGAGAGTTTCCTAAATTAAAAGTCAGGTAAGACAAAATCGGTAGGAACCGGTTTACTGCTAGAAGACGAACTGTGCAAAGATCGTGTGACGAGCCAGCCGCCAGCTATATTTGCAGGCAAGTTGTATCCGTGACGTTGTGTGTTTTTGTATGGTTTTGCCTGCGTGATGAGAACTCTGCCGTCTGCACAGCCGATCAAATGAAGTGGGAGTATCGACTGCCTTAGTGTTTATACGCTTATCAAGCAGCGAGTCAATTGATAGCGTGAGAAAGGTCAATAGCACGCGGGGTGGATAATTGAGCGTGGGCGAAAGGCCTGGCAGAGCGAAGGTAGGATGAGTCACCCGCAGTTGCGCTGGGCAGCAGACTCCTACAACTTACCACAATTGGCATTCAAAGTCTAATCGTGGGTGTTCTCAGCGCACCACTATAACCAATACTCAATTCTTGATTAAAAAAACAAAACGGGGAGCGCCTACATGATGACTATATTCTGCACAAAAGTCTGTGTTGCTGTTGTCCCAGGTAACAGTGGTTTCTGCCATAGCACGCAGTAGTAGGTCTGTGGAGCAAGTTAAAGTGCTTTCTGGCTGGTGTGCGTTGCAACATCTGATGGATAATTTGTTCAAGTGGCGCCTGAATGGCTGTAGCGTCTTGAGTGCGCGCGTGTGCGTATGCTGCACTTGGCGTTCGTACCCGCTCGCTGGGCAGATTGATAACTTTGACGCAACGGGGCATTGAATGAAGGCTCCAGTCTGTTAATACCAAGCACCTGCCGCATTCATCGCAGGCTGACGGACTCGGGGCGTTAATTGCTTTACAGTATGGTGAGTGCTGCAGGCAAAATACCATAACTTGCGAACAACTACTTATCACCCGCAAACCAACACTAAGTAGGGTTGCAATACTGATGATCATGCCGCCTAATCTCAAGTCTTTTTACTCACAACAGGATGCCGGCTTCCTTAAGAAATCCTTTCTGACAGAATATATAATCTAGATTCTGAAAAATGGCTGTTTTAATTGTATGTGTCTACGTCATGGATTTTGACTGCCTGTATACATTCAAATACATTTTCTAGAAAGCATGCACAAAAATATCCTTTCTTGTATTCGTTTGGTAATAAATTACGCCTTCTTAGAAGCGTTACACAAATTCAACTTTTTCAAACATCATGCTGTGCACATTCTGTTTAATGAAATAAAAACGTTTTTGACTACAGTTAGAGGAAGAGATCGTATAGTTCTATAGGATTTTGCGATGGATGTGGATCATGCTGTATACATTATAGTTAACACTAATAAATTGACGAATACAATACATTATGAATAAACACCTGAAAGTCGAAAAAACTCGTTGTCAGACATCTTTCTTCAAACAAGGGATACACTTTATTTAGATATAACATCTTAAGAAAGCGTAATTTCCTACCAAACGAATGCAAGAAAGAATATTTTCGTGCGTGTTTTTCTATTAAATATATTTAAATTTATACAGAGAGTCAAAAGCCATGAAATTAAAGCATACTATTTAAGAAGCCATTTGCACAGTGCATGCTTATATATACTGTCATAAAGAAGCTCATTAAAGAGCCGGCATCTTTACATGACTAAAAAGACTTGAGATTAGACTGCAGGATGATCAGTTTATCCACCCCACTTGATGTTAGTTTGTGATTTATTACCAGTCTTTTGCAAATCGCGGCATTTTGCTTGGAGCATACGCCATACCGTATTTTAATCACCGATGAGGATAAGGGCTTGGCAACTTGGCTGCCCGATGGTGGAACCGAAAAAAAGGTGTTTGTCTGCAAGCTGGCCGCGTGATTATCCTGCTTAGCAAACTCTTAGCACAGAAAAATGACCGTGGAAAACATCGCGCGTCTTACTAGACGGCGGACCAGAAAAACATGACGGAGCAACTTGCGACTCGTGCAGTCGTCACATTTCCAGAATTTCGGCCTCGTCTATCTTAAAGGTGTGACCAAGTATCAGGGAATGAGCCGTATATGAGAAATGAAGTCATTTAACCCCCACTGTTTCTGCGCGTTCAGCCACTTGCGTCCAGAGCAGTCTTCCAATTTCTTCAGCTTATTGGCTTTGGCCATAACTGCACTAGATTGATTAGATGATTCCTAAAGTTTTCAGCTCCAACTGATGTGGGAAGGCGGCTGACTGCACTTGAGACGGTCTGAACGCAAATACTTTTGGAAAGTGCGGTTCGGTCTCTCGTCTTATTTACGTACATGTCGATTGGCAAAGTTGCCTGGGCAGCTATTTGGCCTAAGCACTCGCTAAAGACATTGTACTTTAGTATCACTGTCTTCTGGTTAGCTGCAGTTCGTTTCAATACGTCAACATTTGCCAAGTGTGATTGAGCAGGAATGTCTTTAAAGGTTCTATTTGCTTTTGAGTTATAACCATACTCTGTTTTTATATTTCCAGCAACCGGAATTTCCCTTCTTTTCGTTAAATTCTGCCACATTTAAGGTATAATTTCCGTCTTTCGTTAAATTCCGGCAATATAAGGCTGAATTTCCGTCAACCTTAGTACATTGAAATAAATAAATATTCATTTACACTCGCTAAGCAAAAATTTAATGTTTAACCACAGTTGGGCGGGGGGCATAGATATGTAGAGGGCCCTACTAGACAGTTTTGTCCGTGCTAGTTACTACCATGGTCACCACCACAATCTCTAGATCACACCTTCTTTTCCCTGCTTCTGTACGTATGCATTCCACATCGGCCTGATGAGTCACTTGCGAATCTATCCGACTGTGACTGGTGAACCAGTACCCGGGGGCCCCGGCATACAACCACCACATCAGTCTTGTCCATACTGCTCAAGAGCATACGATTATTGCACGTGCTTGTCCAGCCAAATGCGTTTCCGTGAAACCCGCGCTAAGCCACCGTAGTCCCAGCCGCACCCAAATATCTCGTCCTGCAAGTCCATATATCGCTAAACCACATAAGAGCCCACTCTCTATCAGCCATTACACTTGGTGACCAGGTGGTGTCAATGAGCTGCCGTAGCCCCGTCATTCACTACGCCCAATCGCAGCATCAGCTGGTGGACATGCTCAGATAGATGGCTGTTTCATTGCAGCCAGGTGAGGAAAGTCGCCTGTAGAGACTCCGGCCCCATGACATTCAGTACATATTCCTCACTACAAGCAAGCTGGCGCATTTAAACCTAGAACGATGCGCTAAAAGCCGTGGCTTGGAAGGCTGCCATATGACTTGGTAATTCGTCTCTCCCAGGACGGTTAGTCAGGTTGCAGGGTTCATCTTTATTGTGGGCTCTACCATAGTCTCATCCAATTGAAACTGAAGCCATAGTTTTCACGTTTCTGGGAAATTCTGGTCGATCGTGCGCTGAATAGACATGTGTGCTATGCGATACCTACCTGTTTCGCTTTGAGAAGAAGACGACTCGATCGCTGGGACAATATGCCGCCTCGCTTGACGTTTCAACATCCGTCTCGGACTCATCATCAGAGACAGAAGCAGAAAACAGTTGCAGTAGCTAATGTCTCTGATGATGAATCCGCGACGGATGCTGAAACGTCAAGCGAGGCAGCGTATTGTCCCAGCAATCAAGTCGTCTTCTCAATTTCTTCCCGGGACTTGCATGTTCGCTTGTATCGTTTAGCTTTGTTAGCCACTGTCTTTGATCTCATCCTCCGGCTTCTTGTCTCTCTCTTAACACCGAACTCGGGTGTAACCGACACTCAGAATCACAAACCCTTACTAACACTTAACCCAACTCTGGCCTTAATCTAAAATAAGCATAGAAATAACCCTAATCCAGCCAACTGGCTGAAGCCGTAAGTATAGGAATTTTTTCTGCCTCATTGGAATTATTTTTCTCGCGCGGAAGGTCGTTTGACGTCGGAATTTAAGCAGATTTTGTTTTCCAACCAATAGCACCGAAACGCAACCTCTTCAAGCCAACAAATTCGCGGCTTCGTAAAAAAATCGTCAAGAAGTGGATATTCTCGAGACCTTCAAAGGCTGAGTCGTTTCCCACTATTGAATAAATTTTTACAAATAAATTTGAAGTACTTATTAACAAATAGTACAGTATTTGTTAAGTTTACTCTGATTATTTGTCATAAGTCATAGCCTGAAAATCATATAAACTGGTTTTTTTCTGAACGTAATAATTAATGCAGTTTGTTTAACAATTGTAAGGGCTTTTAACAACCAACTGCGGTAAAATCCTGTAGACTGAGTTTTTTCTAGACCTTTGCACATTTAAATCATATTTCCATCAAAAATGAGGACAAAAGTTGCAGCTCATCGTAGGATATCTGCCCCCAGACGCAAGCGGTGCCTGACCACATCTTTTCATCAAAGCCTTGATGTTAGCATGCGGCCCATTTTCAAGGCTAGACAACTTGATATATTTGCATTACAGAACTGTACTGACTTCATGATGAAGTTTGGACATGTTTTGTCAATACTAGGGAACCTCTTTGGAGGTAAGTTATCTGATGTACATTCCCAAGACTGTAAAAAGCTGGACTCCCTCGTCCATCTAATAACCACGGAAGCTTTTGATAGGCAAAAGCGAAATTATAACTTTATACTTAAAAACGCCTCCACACTTAGTCGCCTTTTGATATTGCAAGAAATTTTCTATGCTTGGGTGGGTTCAACTACAAAATTGCGGAAGCAAAGCGCCTCCAATCGCGTAGCAAAAACCCGCCCATCCTAGTTAAATTGTTTTCGCCGATCGAGGTGACTCAATCTTTGCTCAACGAGTTCGCATTTCTCGATATTTGGAAATGACTAAAAGTTTCCTCTGCCGAGATCTTACACCAATAGAGCGAAGAAATTAGGCTCTCCAGTCAAATAGACCGATGACTTCTCAGCCTACTATTCATAAGTCTGGTCGTAGTCCCGATAGGGTCAATAAACACGCTGATCCCCCACCCCAGATATCTGGTCATACACCCACTCACGTCAGTACACCCGTAATCCCTGCCCCCCAGATGTCTATTCATAGTCCCGTCACCGTCAGTACACCTGCTACCCCTGCCTCCCGAATGTCTAGCCATAGGCCCATAAACATCAGTGCACCTGTTAGCCCATTCCGTTTGATGTCGGGAACGTCAAGCCCCGGCGCTCCATCATCTACTACGATTAAAACTTGTCTCAATACATTCTCTGTCCAACGATCGATAAATTTCGCTGCCTCTAACTCGGCAACAAGCTCATCAATAATTTCGCCAACACTGTCGAAAGTGTTTAGGTCAAGTGCTTCCCCACCACAACCTAGCCTTTCCCTTGACCTTGTGAGTCATATTTTTCCTCCGTATAATGCGTTATTGAACACGCCGGGCCCGAACCAAGAAAAATTTAATTTGCATGGCAGTAACCCAAACTGGTATAGTTTTAAATCTAATCGGAGTTGCCGTACAGGATATTCACTGTTTAAGACCACTAGTCCTTACGCGAGCGGCCCCAACACAAATTTTATGTCACCGTTCCCCCCTATCAGTTCCTTTACCCATCCTCTACCACCCAAACCTGCAAACTTCTACATGCCTTCTAGTCTGCCCTCATTCCTCCCAAATGGCCCAGAAGCTCACTTCGGTTTATTCTCTTCTCAATTTCCCATCCCAGAAAATGAGGTCCCTAGATATCTCAGACGTTATCAGCCATCCATTATTGGCTACCCGTATGCTAACAGCTCCACACCCGGCAGTACTAATTCCACAAATGATAACGGCCTACAGTTTGCCTACCCATCTACAAATTCTGATTTATGAATAACGATAGCCATTGTCCCGCCACTCGAAACACACTAGATGTCATAGTGCTTAATGCCAGGTCTGTTATAAATAAAATGGCTCAACTTCAAGCTATTGCTTTATAGATGCCGCTCGATTTTATATGCATAACAGAATCGTGGGCCCATCCAATCATTTCTGACTCCTCCCTTATCATAGACGAGTATGATCTATATCGTCAAGACCGCATTAATAAACGTGGTGGTGGTTGTCTTCTCTATACTAGAACGTCATTTAGGTTCTTTCCGTTTTATCTAAATAGCTCGCCTTTGTAAATTGCTGTTTTGCTTCTATTATCCTGTTGCCCCGGCAAAAGGCAATTATCGGGTGTGTAAATATTCCTCCTAACTCTTCAACTGAAGAAGATGCAAATCTGCGTGAAATATTCAAATTTATTTCAGAATCCACTTTTGAAGTTAAAATTATTGCTGGAGATTTTAATTTTCCTGATATCGACTGGCTTTCAAACTATGGTCCACCTACATTTCAGCCTTTCCTAGATACCATTAATTTTTCTAACTGGTCTTAACTGGTTAGTTCCCCAACAAGACAGAATCATATCCTAGATCTAATTTTTATAAATGGTATTGCCCCCATCTTCGTTGATTTTACGCAGGACATCTTCCAAAGTGATCACACATTAATTCACTGTTGTGTTCTACTTCCTTTTACGGAAAAGGCTAGTGCTAGTCGTACCTATCATGCATATGACCTTGCAGATATTAGCTTGATCAACAAATTTTTGTGACTCATTAGATTAGCAGAGTCTCTCCTCCATTAACGACGCGGCATATCTTTCTGAACTCATGTCGGTCGTTTCTACTAAAATGCTGGAATTCGTGCCCACTAAAATTGTGAAACCCTACGCACCAGAATCGACCGTCCTTCATTTTATTTTGCCAAGACTAAAGAAATTGAGGAGTCAGCTGAAAGATCGATCTAGTATTTCGCTGTCTGTGCATCTAAGAATCGCAGAGATCTTCGAATTAGCATCTAAGATTCGCCTTGCACGTAACCAGCGCAAGGCATCTTGCGCCCTGAGCGAGTTAAACTCTGCGAAATCAGTTACACAACTGTTTTGTCGTAGGTTTTCCGCTAAACGAGGTAATGAAATACCCCCATTGCTAAATGAAAATAAAACATTTGTACTCGATTAGTCTGACAAGGCTCAATTGTTTAATGCATTTTTTGCAAAGCATCTTACGACAGAATCCGAACCGGTCCCGTCGTTTCAGCCATACTCAGATAATACTCTCGGGAACATTTATTTCTCCATATAATTAATTCGCAAGCATATACTTTGGCTAAAATACTCGCACTCTTCGGGAACTGACGGTATTCCCAATTCAGTTACCAAAAGAGTGTCCACATTTCCCAAATTACTTCACTATTTATTTTCAGTCAATTTTTCAAATGGTTTCTTGCCTGACTTTTGGAAAAAATCTATTGTTCTTCCAGTCTTTAGTCAGGATCTCGTTCGGACGTAAATAACTACCGAGGTTTTCATAAAACCCCGGCCCTAGCCAAACTTCTGGAAAAAATCATTTTTAATCAAATTTTCGATTTTTGCCTAGAAAACAAGCTCTTAAGCGACTTGCAGCATGGTTTACTACCGGAGTGATCATGTGAGACGTGTCATTTAGCTTTTCTTAACCACGTCACTGCCCTCCGTAACGAGCGGCAATCCGTGGTTGTTATCTACTTTGACGGCTTCTGGTAAAATTGGAAGTCATTGGAATTCGTCCCCCTCCCTTCGACTTCATCGGTTCTTACTTTTCTAACTGCCGCCAGAAGGTCTTAGTAGGGAACAGTTACTCCAGTGCTCAGCTGATCACGAGGGGCATTTTTCAAGGCACTGTCTTGGGTCCTTTACTCTTCATTCTGTACATAAATGAAATTTCGACTGTTCTGAAAAATTCAAAAAATCTCATGTATGCAGACGATCTCAAATGCATAGACTCCGTTTCTAAGGACACAGTTAATGTATGCGTTGCTAAAATAAACGCAGACCTGCTTACACTCTCACGCTGGCAGATGGAATTCTCTCCATCCAAGTGTAGTTTCGTGTGTTTCTGTCCCGCCAAACTTCCTTGTCCCCTAGTCTTTCAAAATACTCTAATTTTAGAACGATCCACCGTAAAAGACTTATGTCTAAGCTACACAAATAAACTAGCATTGTCGCCTCATGCGGATTGTATATCTGTGAAGGCTGCACAGATGTGGTTTTACATCAAATAATTACTCCCTGCTGGAAATAAAGTTTAAACTTTATCGCATGTATGCTCTACTCATCCTAGAATAGTGCTGTCCCCTCTTTGGTCTAATGAATGCTTCGGACCGCGGTAAGATTGAAAATTTACAGAGGGTATTTACTGGCAAAATATTTGCTCTTCCTTGATCCACTCTTTCTTATACGTAGAGATGTCAGTTAGCGAACATGACATTTCTTTGGGTCAGAAGACTCGAAGTGGGTCTCTGCTTCCTCTTGCGCGTTAACTCTACCCCTAACCTTCCACGAATCAACGCTGTCGTCTAACTTAGCAGTTTTTAAAGTCAAATTTTGTAAACACTTAACTTCGGAAGATATGAAGTCCTTGTTATCCTTCTACTTCCCAAACACACAACGTTTGGACTTTGAAAAATGTCCCCCTGGTATTTTATGTGGTTATATTTATATTAAATTGTTTTTTACATGCCTATTTCTTCCTATATAGACTGATATTTGGAGCAGTGTTTCCTCCCCTTCTCTGTCCAGTCAATATTGCCGTTCTCCATTTACCATTTGACTACCCCGACGATGGACTTCGTGATCTGTAGTCATGCTCATGGCGGTTCTGTTTTCTTCGGCAGCTCGTTGCTGGACTCTGCAGTCCACAAGGTCGCATCTTCGGCGTTTCGGTGATGATCACGTGAACTCTGCCGTTCCCCCATCTTTTCGACCCTGTTGTCTGCGATGGCCTCCTCCGGTCTCACCTCCCTGATGGGTAATCACGAAGCCAGTCGGGTGGTGTTACAGTGGGGAACGGCAGCCTTGGCTGCTCCATTATTTCTTCAGTGACAAGAAGCGCTTTTTGAGATGCTGAGGCATATGAGGATGTCGCTATTCTAACGGTGAGGTCCTTAAAAACGCCCAAATAGTGCTGAAATGAATGAAGGTCATTGTTCTCAATCTCCATTGTAAATTTATCATTTGGGATAAGTATTTCATTAATGAATGAAATGTCAACAGTAAAATGCCAAAATTTTCTCGAAAAAGTTTAAAGATGGATGTCCAAAATAGTAAATAATCAGAGTTCCTCACCTTATGCAAGCCAAACAGTATTCCATCAAGCCTTATTTCAAGTGCCATGAACCGCGCCTAGTACTTCATATTAACAAGATTTTTGGGCTTGCCCAAAGGGTTTTTCCTAAGCCAACATGAAAGAGGAAGCGTAGGCAATCGGCGATGAGCAAATTTTATTAATAATCAGCAAGTTATTTTTACAAACAGGCGGCTTATATATATGTATATTTTAAGGGTAACAGGCAAGAAATGCCCTTGAGGACCCTATTAATGTAACGCAAACAGGTTATTCTTACAGTTGATGTGCAGTCGGGGGGAGCACATATGATATCATAACAGAATTTCGAGTGAATTTTCACGGAAAAGAATGATAACGGTCCAAAGCCAGAAAAAGTGTTCACAGTGCTGGCAGTAGGAAATCGTGTTGTAAAAGTCGCCTTTTGTCAAATAAAATCACATCAAGTCCTCTTTTAAATTCCGCAATTGTGTCAGCGGAAACCGTCTCGCTTGGTAGCAAGTTCCAAGGCCAGACCACGCGTTGACTGAAGAAATATTTTCGGAGGTATAATCGGGTGCGTTCGTTTGTGACCTTGTAAGGATGGCCACGCAGGTGAGTAGTGGTGGCTAATTGGAAGAAATCCTCCAATTTTAGGGAGGAAATGTGGCCCCGGATTATCCGGAATGTCCAGAGCAGGCTGCACTGAACGTTCCTGTAAGATAAAGGAAAAAGGTCAAGTTTTATCAATCTCTCCGGATATGGTAAGTCCCTGAGACCGTCGACCATCTTTGTCGCCCTGCGTTGCACTTGTTCAAGAAGCTCCACATCTTTCTTCAACCACGGTGTCCAAACTGGCATTCCGTATTCAAGATGTGGTCTCACAAAGGTGCCAAATATTTTTCCAAAGAGTTCAGGTGGAAAGATTTTGAACGCTCGTCTGATCCAGTGCAGGGTACTAGTTTCCTTCTGGACGGACGTTTTACAGTGCTGTTTGCATCAAGTTCGCGGTTGTCCATATACCCAGATCTTTGTGTGTCTCAACCTCGTTTAATGCGGTACCATTGATAAAATAACTGTGTTTCGGTGGCACTTTTCGCCCCGGGCTTATGTGTAGAACAAGACACTTGGATACATTAAAGTTAAGAAGCCACGTGGACGACCAGATAACCAGTTTATCGATGTTTGACTGTAGTCTCTTTGCGTCGTCGGCGCACCTAATTTCAGCCCATATTTTTATGTCATCCGCAAACGTGACAGCTGCGCAATCAAGCTCATGGAGACAGTCGTTTACGAAAATCAGGAATAGCAGCGGACCCGAAACTGAGCATTGTGGTACACCACTCTCGACCATTGTCCATTCTGAGGTGGAGTTTCCGACAACGACCTTCTGTTCTCTGAGGGACAAGAAACTACTGATCCATTTATACATTTTTCCTTGGATTCCCACGTCCCAAATCTTCTGCAGAAGAAGCCTGTGTGGTACACTATCGAAGGTCTTTTTGAAGTCAAAGAATATAACATCAATTGGATAGCCTTTATCAGCGGCCTTTGTCCACTTCTCCTGTGAGTAAAGAGCACTCATGAGGCAAGAGCGTTCTGGGCGAAAGCCGTGCTGTCCATCACATAGTATTTTGTTGCTTTCGAGGAAATACATTAAATGCTTCTGAATAATGCGCTCCATTACTTTGCACGCGATGCAAGTTAGACTGACAGGATGGTAATTTGCGCAATCAAGTCGCGAACCTCCCTTAAAGATCGGGTTGACGTTTGCCCACTTCCATTCTTCTGGGAGTTCGCCTTCGTCAAAAGATTTCTGGAAGATGGCAGCCAGGGGTTTGCATAGTTCGTTAGCTAATTCTCTTAGTGCTAGTGCAGGAATTTTGTCCGGCCCAGGTGATTTGGCAGGCTTAAGTTGGAGTAATTCGGCCCTGACAGTGTTGTGGGAAAACTCTAGGTCCTCTATTTTGGGCAATAAGGAGGAGGGTAAGGGTGCAGTTATCGGTCGATGAGCGGATGGACCGTCAGCAAAAGTTTTAGGTTCTCGGGTGTAGACGGATTCAAATAAATCGGAGAGGAGGGAGGCTTTCATCTGGTCTTCGGTCACCAGTTGTCCATCGGCTGATCTAAGGGCAGGGATCAGTTCCTGAGATCTCTTCATGCTTCGTATGTAACCGTACAAGATCTTGGGGTGTTCCAGCGACTTGTGTTATATGTTCAACTCGTATTTCTTGCGCAGTTTAGTAGCTTCTCTTTTACAAATGTTACGTTGTTGCTTATACTCCCGTAAGTGTTAACCGGAGCCGGTTAATCTGTAGCGTCTCCAGAAGCGGTTTCTTTTTTGAAAGCGGCCTGCAAGTTTGAGTTCATCCACTTCGGGCGATTCGTACTTGTCTTTCTTCTGAAGGGACAGTTGAGACAGAGAGTCCTTTTCAACGTCGAGCTAAAGGTCATCCACTGTTCATTTGCCCCACCTTGGAGATCTGTTTCCCATGATACCTCTGACATTTCTCTTCTCATAAGTGGGAAGTCGCCTTTCCAAATGTTACTTTCCCATGTGTCGGAGGAGTAGGGTTTGGAGAACAGCGAATACTCGAAATACAACATAATATAGTCACTTGACCCTAATGGTGGTCGATCCTCCAGGTCAATCATAGTTTCCTCCTCTCGTGTAAAGATAAGGTCGAGACAGTTCGACTGTTGTCCTTCCCTAGCCCGCGTTCCAAACGCAACGGTTTGGCAGAGCAGTTTAGCTGTGGCCCATTGTAGTAATTTGTGATTGAAGTTGTCTTGAAGACCCTGTGCAGTCCATGTCTGCCAGTCAACACCAGGAGCGTTAAAGTACCCAACGATTAGGATGTCTTTTTTCTCTCACTAACCCTATACAATTCTGCTATGAGGATAGTGTCTTGGTCATGAGAATGGTTTGGCGGGCGGTATGTCACCGAAAGCGTCAGTGGCCTGGCGTACTTAGCAGATATAGAAATATTTAGCATTTCTACATCTCGTGCTGGGACCGGTACTTCAGCCGTGGCTGTCAGCTTGCAAGTGACATAGACTATAATCCCTCCTCCCCTAGTTGTCCTGTCTTTCCAGAAAAGCTGATATCCTCTAAGTGATAATTCAGAATCAACGATATCTTTTGAAAGCTAGGTTTCAGTTAAAGCCATGATGTCTGGTTTCACCTCCTCGACCAAGTTTTTTAGTTCGTCCAGCTTGTTAAACAAGCATTTTACATTTGCGGTTAGGATCTTTAGTGACAGTTTGCTCCGTGAGGCCCAACCCTCATCGTGACAGGTTTTGGCCAGAGGAAGGGCTCCTTGACTTGTATTATTTGCCCATCTTTTATTTTCAGGCCCTTTGCCCCGCTTTCGGTCCTCTCTCTCAATTCTATCCTTAGTTGCCTCATTTTCATCCGCTCCCTCGGCTCGTATTCTGGCTGAAAAAACACTTGCTTGTGCGAATTTCGTAAGGCCGTTTTTCCTTTTAGCAGTTTTGATGCCAAGCCTTCGTTATCAAATATAACTTTGAGAGGCATTGGGTTTGTTTGTAGGTCGCGGCCTAGGTCTACTTTACCCAGACGAAAGGTTTTATTTACGGTATAGGTTTCCCCATTCTTTAGGACAGCGCTGAAGTATTCGCGTATTCGATCATAGTCGTGTGCAACTCGTTCCGTTGTACTGTCAAACGTGGACTCAGGAGCACCTTGTATGATAATGTTGTTTTTCCGATTTATGGACGACTTCTGTAATACCTTACCTGTAGTTCCGTTTGACTCGTCTTGAACAACTGTGCAGTTTTGTCGGTCAAGGGAAACCCGTGATATATTTCCAGTCTTACTGCTATCGGAAGACCCCGAGATGTTGTTAGGAATAGTTTTTGACTTTGCGTTTCCACTACCCTCACCAGAGATAGGCTTCTTTTGGAGTCTGGGATGGCACCGATCAGGTCTGGCTTCCTGCTGCCCCCTTCTACATTTGTGGTTTCCTTCTGTCATTTGTATGCACCCTTAGCACACCCACTAGGAGTGGTTGATGTGCTGGGTACATTTTGCACTTTCGGTCCGGAAAATGAGCCTATAATTAGCGGGGTTTTTAATTCGGAAAGTTCCTCATGTGCTGAGATTGGGCGCAGAGTATTAGTCCCGCAGACCGTTAGAGATGTTTCTGTAGAATCTTGATCACGGTGCTCCTCGTCGAGGACAACTTGACCATTTATGTTACTTGCCTGATCATTTTTGTGCGTAGACGCTTCGGCGAGAGATGCTGCTGCTGCGTACGTTAAGTCCCCTCCCTCAAGTTCATACATCGCCAGTGTTTCCTCATGAGGGAGAAATCGGGAAAATTTCTTCAGCTCTTCCAGCTCCACTCTAAGACTATTAACCACCTCCTAAAGTTTCGTAAATTTGCTAAGAAGGGTAAAATATGATAGGCAGGCTTCATTTTTATGAGTTGCCTCCCTTAAACATTTAAGACTTTTAGTTCGCTTGGCAGGAGGACTTTTCAATAAGCTTCGTGACCGATCTTTTGTATTTGATGACTGAATTTCGTCCTTACGGCTATACGCTTCTATAGCTCCATCGGTTAGCCATTCGATTTTTACCCGAGACCTCCGCGGTTTGATTCCCGGCCCCGCTGGCAGCTTTGTAGAATTATCGAGAGCAATAGTTTCGACGTCCATTTTAGTTGAAAACGAAACGACTAAATTCAAAATGTTAAATTTGCCTTTGTGACTGTGACGTAGTGTGTTGACTGATATTCAAAATAAGGAAAATCTTCCGACGGTGTGTAGCATATTGCAAATATTTGAAGCAGACTGAGAAAACAATACGCCTAATTGCTTAGAAGCACTTTCAAATATGTATAAACAATATGCAGGATATTCAGGAACGACTCAGCCGTTTGTAGATCTTCGAGGTCCTGAATAACTGCTAATCTTCGAGAAAGCTTGAGATCCTAGCACCTTGGTCTTTTTAGGCTGTTTTCGCTTGTTTGCTTGTAGGTTGCGAGTTCAGTTCAACGACTTGAGAAACAAATTCCACTTTGATTCCGTCTTCTGATGAATTTTGACACAATAAAAATTCCACGATGACGAGATTGTTGAATAGTATCCAATGCTTACTATCTGGAGTCCGCGGGAGTGTCCAGAAGTGTGAAATCCCGAAACGACTAAATCCCTTGGAGTCCGAAAAAGTCAAACCGATTTCGAAGGACGCTTATAGTAATTGATCCGCTGGATGAGAAATTGTTGGAGAAACGGATAAATCAGATTTGACGACTGGTTGATAGCCACGTTTAAGGTGCATGCTCTCATGGCAGAGAGCGTGGCAGCTCACGCAGGCACATTTCTGTTCGATGAATTACCATGGAAATGGAGGTATTCCTAACCCCTCCCCTTCCAGTATGTTATGACCGCTTATGGTCTGGATTGACCTGTATTGGCTACGTTATTCGGTGAACACGGCCTGTTTGGCCTATTAAGGGCAGTTTACGGTCTACCGTTGCGGGATCTGTAAGTTATACCGAAGAGGGTACAATCAAAGGCGTTGCAGCATTTGGTTGGGGGAAGGACTGGTCTGTGGAATTGAAGTCGATCAGCAGGATGTTGAGAGGTAGTGATGCAGCCGATTCGGGCCCGATTGAGTCACGGAAGTCATATACATGCACGCATTCGAGCACTGCGCACGTTTGATCTTGAAGCTCAGCAAGCGAGTGACCCATGATGATGTTGACTGGGTACATAGCCATGCCCAGGATGCCGGAGAGCATTGCATTCATTGTTATTCAACAAACACTCCTTCAACAATATAAGCCTTCCTTAAACGTATTATTTTTTCTAAATTATCTTAAGTGCACAAAAGTGCAGAGGAATCGCTACGAAACACGTCTCTGGACTTTTAGCTATTACTTTGAAGAGCCATCTGAATGAGAAAAGCAGATGCGTGGTTTGTGGTCTTTACGGCTTGTGACTTTGGCTTACTTCCTCAGTGGTTTGTCAAGCTTCCAATGAATGTTTGAAACGCTGCTAATATAGCCGTTGTTGATTTACAGACTTCATATTAAAAAAATCAAATGATATTTTGCATTTAGTTTAAAGAAGGCTTTTGATATTCATTACAACGAGTTGTTTATTTTCGATCCTTTATTTGCGCGGCTAGATCAGTTGCAACTTGTTTCGTTTCAGACTTTTAAATAGGCGAACGGTCTGGAAGATGTGCGCTGTAATCTCTTAACCTTTATCTTCTGGAGGAGTTAATATAGCACGTGACAGTTATCTCCACGAAAACTCGTCACAATGATGCTAAAAAGTTCAAGATCCTGCAGCATCTCGTGCTCATATTAATCTCTGCGAACATAACAGAAGGGCAACACGCCAATTGCTTAGACCTAGTACTCACGAAAGCGTCTGATAGCGTGGACGTCGTAAATTGTTTACCTCCTCTCGGAAAGGGTGATCACATAGTGCTACAGTGAAAGTATTCACTTTTCTCTGTGCCTGATCGTAGTGCGGTAACCAGACGCAACATATAGAGAGGTGACTTTACACAAATGAAAAACAAAGTGAGCGGGATAGACTGGAATAAAACATTCCCCGCGTGCGTTCTCGATGATTGGTCAGCATTCAAAGCCGTATTACACGGACTGTTTACCGATTTCTGTCCTATCATGGTGAAGAAAGTAACAAATAAGCCTCGCTGGCTAACGCCCTCGCTGAGGAGATAAGTAAACCCCAAAGAAAGGATGTGGCAAACGTATCGCAGCGAGAGGACCCCAGAGTCGCACAATAAGTACGAGGCGCAGAGAAACAGGGTGAAGAGCCTGATACGAAATGGCCGACAAAGTTTCGAGAGTAATCTAATAAACAGTGCAGTAGGAAAGCCAAAGCTTTTCTACAGGTACGTTAGACAATGCACTCGAAACAGAGGCCCGATTCCTCTGTTAAAAACAGACGATGGTGTAGAATTTTGTAAGATAACTGAAAAAGCAGAACATCAATCCTGCTTTTTTCAGTCAGTCTTTGCGAGAGAGGCTGAGTTCACCGCTATTAACTGCAGTTTGGGTGTGATCCAGACCATAGACTCAGTTGCACTCACGGAAGCTACTGTTCTGCGAGGACTTCTACAGCTCAAAGAAACGAAATCGTCAGGTCCGGATGAAATACCTGCAAAGCTACTAAAAGAGCTAGCCATAGAGTTGGCGGTACCCCTGTACTTACTCTTCTGAGCTTTTCTTACTACTGGACAAGTGCCACCCGATTGGAAGGCAGCGTGGATCTCACCCATTCACAAAAGTGGGAGTCGGGCGATCGCAAATAATTACAGATCGGTCAGCCTCACCTCAATATCCTACAAGCTCATGGAACGCATGGTTAAATGCGGGCTGATGCACTTTTTGGAGCAACATCAACTTCTTTCTGAAAAGCAGCATGGATTCCGCAGGGGAAGGTCCTGCTTGACCAATCTGCTCTATTGTCTAGAACAATGGACCCGAGCGATCGATGAAGGGAATACGGTGCATACAGTCTTCGTAGACTTCAAGAAGGCGTTTGACACGATGCCCCATCAACGTTTCTTATACAAGCGTAGCTGTATAAAGGGGGAAGGGGCAACCTTTTGCGGTGGATCGCAAACTTCTTGACTGGTCGTACCCAGTATGGGCGAACAGTGGTCGGCGTAGGTAGCAGCTGAGAGCAGGTTTCCCCAGGGTTCCGTTCTTGGCCTGAAGGTGGCTTAATGCGCAATGTCGAGCTTATAGCTTATCAAGTGCGCCTTGGCTAAGTTTGATAAAGTTTATTTGGCAAGGTCTTCGGCACGTTCGTACGACAGCAACTGGAATTTTCCATCCAGGCCTTGAGAATTTGGACAGCAAAGACTGAAAAACCCTCCAAAGGGTACAAAGACGCGCAACAAAATTAGTGCGAGGCCAAGGAAACCTCCCTTATGAGACCCGATTTGTAAATTTCGACTTGTTTCCTCTGGATTACAGGCAGCTACGCAGGGACCTAATCCAGGCATTTTGCATGCTGCGTGGTCAGGTTTGCTGCCTCCAAACAAATGACTTCCTTGAGCAGGCCACCACCTCTATGCTGCGAGGACACCCTTTCAAATTATGTGTGACTGGGGTAAGACTTAGAGGGTAATACAGGCGTGTCCTTCCGGCGGACATTATACTCTATAATAATTCAGTATATATAAGGGAGAGAGGCAGAGCCTTTGAAAACCCTATTTACATATAGATGCTGTCAGATCATGCATATTGTTCAAATTCATATATACACTATATAAATTGCTGTTGTCTTCCAAATGTAAGACCAGCAAGCAAAGTAAGATCAAGCCTTTTTTAATGCGTCGACGCTTTCAGCAAGAACAACCAAGGAAGGAAGTTTATTTCATTCTTCAATGACCCGCTGGGAAAAGAAGTGGGCCCGCACTTCTAGTTTTGTGTGGTGTTTCTTCAGTTTGTACGGATGACCACGTAGATGTATTATTTGTGCAAATTCAATAAGTCAGTCATCTGGAGAGAACAGTCTACTCCCCTAATGATTTTAAACACCATTATCATATCTTCTCTGTATTGCTTATAATAGAAAGAAAAGATTGAGGCTATTTAGACGACCTTCATATGGGAGACCTCCTATGCTGCTGACTAGCTTGGTCGCCTTTCTTTGCACTTTATCGAGCATTGCGTAATCTTTTTTCATCCAAGGGCACCACACCTGGACGCAGTACTCTAACGTCGGCCGAACAAATGTTCTGAAGACTCACCCAAAAAGCTCCTCATTAAAATAGAAGAAGGACCTTCTGATCGCTTCGAGGATGCACATAGCCTTCTTTGCGGTTTATGCACCGTGAGTTGACGGTTTGAGGTTGGGCGTCATGCGTACACCTAGATCCCATAGTTCGTTCACTAGCTCGAGTTGATGACCTCCGATCGAGTAGTCATACTCGAATGGTATCACCTTTCTGCGACTAGACCGTAAACGGGTTTTTTGGCATTGGTTGAAGTTCAGCTGCAGTAGCCATTTTTCACACCTCTTTTGCAAGCAATCCGAGTCATTTTGTAAGGTCTGTCCATCCTCTGAGCTTTTAATGGACTTCCAGATCTTTAGATCGTCTGCAAACATGACTTTCTCAGAGGTGAGGCAGTCAAGGCAGTCGTTCACATATACCAGAAATAGAATGGGTCCCAGAACGCTTCCCTGCGGAACCCCACTGGATATGGTTTTCCATTCTGTTTTGGTGTCTCCAATACAACCTAGATTTCAGCCTTTCCTAGATACCATTAATTTTTCTAACTGGTCTCAACTGGTTAGTTCCCCAACAAGACAGAATCATATCCTAGATCTGATTTTCACTAATGGTATTGCCCCTCTCTTCGTTGATTTTAAGCAGGACATCTTCCAAAGTGATTACACATTAATTCACTGTTGCCTTCCGCTTCCTTCTACGGAAAAGGCTTGTGCTAGTCGTACCTATCATGCGTATGACCTCGCAGATATTAGCTCAATTAACAATTTTCTTGACTCATTAGATTGGCAGAGCCTCTCCTCCATTAACGACGCTGCATATCTTTCTGAACTCATGTCGGTCGTTTCTACTAAAATTCTGGAATTTGTGCCCACTAAAATTGTGAAACCCTACGCACCAGAATCGACCGTCCCTCATTTTCTTTTGCCCAGACTAAAGAAATTGAGGAGGCAGCTGAAAGATAGATCTACTAGTTCGCTGTCTGTGCATCTAAGGATCGCAGAGATCTTCGAATTAGCGTCAAAGATTCGTCTTGCACGTGACCAGCACAGGGAATCTTGCGCCCTGAGTGATTCAAACTCTGCAAAATCGGTTGCAAAACTGTTTCGTCGTAGGGCCTCCGCAAAATGAGGAATTGAAATACCCCCATTGCTTAATGAAAACAAAACATTTGTACTAGATGAGTCTGATAAGGCTGAATTATTCAATGCTTTCTTTGCGAAGCATTTTACGACAGAATCCGAACCGGTCCCGTCGTTTCAACCATACTCAGACAATACTCTCGGAAACATTGATTTCTCCATAGAATTAATTCGTAAGCAGATAATTTGTCTACAAAACTCACACTCTTCCGGAACTGATGGTATCCCCAATTCAGTTATCAAAAGAGTGTCGACCTTTCCCAAATTACTTCGCCATATATTTTCAGTCTATCTCCTAAATGTTTACTTTCCTGACACTTGGAAGACATCAATTATTCTTCCAGTCTTTAAATCAGGATCTCGTTCAGACATAAATAACTACCGCGGTGTTCATAAAATCCCGGCCCTAGCTAAACTTCTGGAGAAAATACTTTTTAATCAAATGCTCGATTTTTGCCTAAAAAATAAGCTTTTAAGTGACTCGCAGCATGGTTTTCTACCCGGAAGATCATGCGAGACGTGTCATTTAGCTTTTCTTAACCACGTCACTTCCCTCCGTAACGAGCAGCAATCCGTGGTTGATATCTACTTTGACCTGAGCAAAGCCTTCGACAAGGTACCACACAGACGGCTTCATCGGTTCCTACTTGTCTAACCGCAGCCAGAATGACCTAGTAGGTAACAGTTACTCCACTGCTCAGCTGATCACGAGTGGTGTTTTTCAAGGCACTGTCTTGGGTCCTTTACTCTTCATTCTATACATAAACGAAATTTCGACTGTTCTAAAAAATTCACACAATCTCATTTATGCAGACGATCTCAAATTAATATACTCATTTTCTAAGGACACGGCAAGTATATGCGTTGATAAAATAAATGCGGACCTACTCACACTCTCACGTTGGAGTGCTACCTGGCAGATGGAATTCTCTCCATCCAAGTGTAGTTTCATGTGTTTTGGTTCCGCCAAGCTTCCTCGTCCCCTAGTCTTTCAAAATACTCCACTTTTAGAATGATCCACTATAAAAGACTTAGGTCTAAGCTACACAAATAAACTAGCATTGTCGCCTCATGCAGATCGAATATCTGCGAAGGCTGCACAGATATGTGGTTTTATATCACACAATTTCTTCCTGCTACAAATAAAGTTAAAACTTTATCGCATGTATGTTATGCCCATCCTAGAATAGTGCTGTCCCCACTTTGGTCTAATGAATGCTTCGGAACGCAGTAAGATTGAAAATGTACAGAGGGTATTTACTCGCAAAATATTCGCTCTTCCTCGATCCACGCTTTCTTATACGGAGAGATGTCAGTTAGCGAACATGACATTTCTTTGGGTCAGAAGACTCGAAGCGGGCCTCTGTTTCCTCTTTCGCGTTAACTCTACCCCTAACCTTCCACGAATCAACGCTCTCATTCCCGCAGATAGACCTTACGCCACCCGTAATTCCTCCAGGATAATTGCACCCTCCTTAAGCTCCACTTCGAACCATTCTCTCTTCTTTGCCTCCGAATATGCCTTCCTCTGGAATAATATTCCCCTCGAAATTAGGCTGTCGTCGAACTTAACAGTTTTTAAAGTCAAATTACGCAAACACTTAACTTCGGAAGATCTAAAGTCCTTGTTATCCGTCTCCTTCCCAAACACACAACTTTTGGACTTTGAAAAGGGTCCCCCTGGTATCTGAGGTGGTTATGTTTAGATCAATTTTTTTTCCAAACATCTCTATTTCTTCCTCCTGTGAGTGATATTTGCAACGATGTTTCGTCCACTTCTCTGTCGAGTCATCATTGCCGTTTTCTCCATTCTCTGTTTTACAACCCTGACGATAGGCTTCATGGTCCTTAGTCATGCTCGAGGCGGTTCTGCTATTTTCGCCAGCTCGTCGCTAAACTCCGCAGTCTACAAGGTCACATCTTGGACGTTTCGTTGATGATCAGGTGACCTCTGCCGTTCCCTCATCTTCCTGACTCTGTTGTCCGCGATGGCCTCCTCCGGTCTCACCTCCCTGATGGTTGATCATGAAGCCAGTCGGGCGGTGTAACAATGGTGAAAGACAGCCTCCAATTGCAAGAAGCGTTACCCACCCTCATTCGTTCTCATCAACAGTCCTGTCTCATTTGCACTACAATCAATCCTCTCAACCAAACCCCCTTAACTTTTTTGAAGCAGTTTTTTTCTCCTACGTTTTGTTTTTTTAAGCAGGGGTTCGCTGAACTCCGCCCCAGCTTAAATGGTAGGAGTTTTTTTCACTGCTTCCTTCTTAGTTCACCATGCGTTGACTCCTATTGTAAAATGACGATATGTTGGTGAATATGAATTAATCTACCAACACTACTAATCGCTCCCGCTGTCTGTGGTTGTTTCATGGAGAGCAGCATTTATCAACTGTGTATTTATTTTTCCACAGCACTAAGTTAGCAATGACGAGGCCCTCCGGGCCTAAAATATAAAATTTATTTATTTATTTATTTACAAACACGCTGACACCTGCCTGTTAGGAAGTCGGCTAACCATTTGAGTAGGTTTCCAGTCACACCCATTTGATGCAGCTTTGATATTAGTCGCCTGTGAGGAACCTTATCGAATGCCTTGCTGAAGTCAATGTAGACCGCATCGACTGATGAACCCATTTCCAGATATTTCTTCCAGTTTTCCATGGTTGTTAGCAGGTTTGTGGGACAAGAGTGGCCACTTTGGAATCCATGTTGTGCTGCCCTTAGCAAGTTGTACTCCTCAATGTGTCTCATTAGTTCAGTTTTGATTAGTTTCTCCATTAGTTTGCAACAAATGCTTGTGAGACTAACTGGTCTAAAGCTATAAGGTGATGTTCTCTCTCCTCCTTTATAAATAGGTGTTATGTTGGCCAGCTTCCAGTCAGTAGGCAGGGCCCCCTTTTCCATTGAACTTTCAAAGATCTTGGAAAGCGGGGAGGCCAGTTGTTTTGCGAGCTCATTTAGAAGTTTCGCTGATAATCCATCCGGACCAGGCGATTTAGTTGGCTTTAACTGTCTCAAGGCTTTTCTTACAGTGTGCGTTGCGAACGATACCGTGCTAATTGTATGCGCCACTGGGACTTTTTATTGCTGTACATTTTCGTCAAAAGGCGGCTCTTCGGTATACACAGACATATAGAAATCGGACAAGAGGTTCGCCTTATCTGACTTATCCGTTCACTTGTTTCCTTCGTTATCCTTCACACAAGGGATAGGATCTCGATGCCGTTTGGAATTATTCACATACGAAAAGAAACTGTTTGGGTTATGAGCTATTTCCTTGACTCATTCTGCCTCAAAGGCCATGCTTTCTTTTCGAATTAGTCTTTGACATAAATTTTGCTGTTTTTTTTTAATTCTAAGAATGTTAGGGCTGTTGATATCGGGCATATATTTTCCAGAGTCTTCTTTTCTTCTGAAAGCTCCTTTTTGTGTTCGACGTCACCCATTCCGGCCAGGAGATGCGCAAGCGTTTCTTGAGCGGGCAACAGTCCTCTACTAGGTGCTGAGCTAAGTTCCTAAAGAAACTCCAGGTTTCGTTCGGGTCAGGTACGTATGCAGGGCTCAAGTCAGTTGCGTTAAGTTGTCCTTTCGTTTTCTTATAATCTCCTTTCCATACATTCCTTTCGCTTATTGCGCGAGCAACGGATACCGAGAAATGGCTGTACTCCCAGACAAGAACACAGTGATCGCTTCGGCAAAAGGAGTTCAAGTATTCAATCCAAGGATACAGTTTTCGTCTCTAATAATGATGAGATCCACGCAGCTAGATTGTTTGCCACCTCGAAACCGCGTGTCCATTGTGATATGCTGGGTAATAAATTCGCCATTTACCTAGTTTCAGCTTCAGTTTATTTGGTGAGGATAATAGGCAATTCCTTTGAAAACCTTATTAAGCACGTGTACAAGCACCTAAAAAAATTACCACTTCTAACATAGTATTGGCAAACAGTGAGTAGCATTGCTTTTTACAATACATGTCTGGTTTTTAGAGTTCAGACTTGGAGAGAGGACAGGGGACGCATGTTATTATCTAAGCGTTGTTTGTACATCTGAAGGGAAGTGGCCTCCACGACCGACTGTGGAAGGTTGTTCCACTGTTGTATGACACGTTGCGTAAATAATTTAGTGCGGAGGTTTAGTTTAGACATTTTCGTGCGCAGCTTCATTGTGTGCCCACGGAGATGAGGCGAGAGGTGCCACTGAAACATGTCTTCAAAGCGTAATCCTTCCTCAAGACCGTTTATTATCTTTTAAACTAGGATAAGATCCCCTCTTTGTTGCCTGTAATGCAGAGGGAAAAAAATAAGCATAATAGTCTATCTACGTAAGCGTGGTTCTTTAGAACTGTTACTAGCTTTGTTGCCCGACGCTGCACTTTCTCCAGACATGCTGTGTCCTTCACTAGCCATGGCCGCCACGCCTGTATGCCATACTCTAGGTGTGGTCGAACAAATTTGCCGTACACTCAGCCAAAGAGATCTTCATCCAAGGCTAGAAACACCCTTTTGATAGCGTTCAGCACTCCCGTGGCTTTATTTGCAGCTTTAACATATTGTAATGAGGGCTTCAGATTACTCTGTATCCAGAGGCTTAGGTCTTTTGCGTAGATGCTACGGGAATTTTGATGTTTTTCAGGTGATATGTCCTGCTGCTCTAGGGGATAGGGTAGTTTGTTGGACGCGAATGGAGGCGGGCACATTTTTGCACATTGAAATCCAGCAGCCATCTTTTGGACCACGTCTGCAGTTTTTGAAGATTATTTTGCAGAGCGTCCCGGTCGCTTGAGCGCTTAATGACCTTCCAGAGCTTGACGTCATCGGTGAACATGATTTTACTGCAGTCCAGTTCTTGAAGGCTGTCATTTACATAGAGAATGAAGAGAAGAGGACCGAGAACGGAGCCTTGAGGAAGCCACTAACTATGTCAACCCAGTCTGATTTATCATCCCTGATGCAAACGCGTTGTTTTCGACCGACTAAAAATGACCTGATCCAGTCCAAAATTTCTCTCTTGATGCCAAGAACGCTTCGTTTATGTAAAAAAACTTTTGTGGGGCACGCTGTCAAAGGCTTTGCGGAAATTGATGTTAACTACGTCCACTTCAAAGCCCTCTTATAAAGCACTTGTCCAGGCCTCAATTGAAGTCAGTAAATTTGAAAGGCAGGAGCGCCCTCGCCGAAACCCATGTTGGAAATTTTGTATGATATCACTTTCACCGCAAAATCCTAGCATGGCCTGCTTAACAAGGACCTCCATCATTTTGCAGGAAAGGCAAGTCCAGCTTATGGGCTGAAAGCTGTTTGCAGACATCTTGCTGCCTCCCTTATATAACGGTACGATGCTGGCCGTCTTCCACTGCAAAGGCAAGTCCCCTGTGCTCATGGAAACCTCGAATAGAATTGAAATAGACACCGATAGCTCGGTCGACAGTTCTTTAAGTATCAGTGCAGGGATCCCATCCGGTCCAGGAGACTAGTCTGGTTTGATGTGACAGAGAACATTATTTACGTCTGCGACAGAAAAGGTAACAGTTTCAATAATGGCTGTACCTTGGCCCACTTCTACTCCCGAATTTTCGTCGGGGGATTCCATCATAAACGCCAATCTGAAAAACTCTGACAATAACTCTACTTTCCGCGGTCCTTCCGTTACTACGATCTCGAGGTTATCCCTTAGAGCTGCAATATCGTCCCGGTGCTTCCTTTGACTGCGGATGTATCTATAAAACTTCTTTGGACATATTGAGGCTTGCGTTATAAGTTGACGCTCAAAGGCAGTTCTAGAATTTCGCATTTCCTTAGGGCATATAGTTCGTTGCACTTTATATTCAGCAAGTGATATTGAATCTTGAAGATGCTCGTACTTTTTCCACAACCTTTGTTTCTTCTTCATGGCCCTTTTTATCGGCTGGCTGACATATGGAGATCTGGCACATGGTCTTATTACTTTCATTGGGCAATGGACTTCAATTAAGCGCTCTACAGTCCCTTGGATATGCTGCCATAATTCATTTGTAGCGTTCGTACTGCGTAAGCAGTTTTCTGCGGAAGCGGTACCACTCATTTCTTCAAAATCTGCTTTCCAAATATTTCTGCGCCTCTTTATTTGTGATTTTTGAGAAAGTAGGTATCACAAGCAGATAAAAGCAACGTGGTCGCTTAGCTCAAGTGGCGGTTGTGAGTTCACTACCCTTATTATCCCCTCTTCTTTACTAAAAACGAGATCTAGACAATTTGATCGCTGGCCTTTTCGCAGTCGGGTTGTGAAGTCTATGTATCGAATGAGCTATTCGTCCAAAGAAAACTGAAGTAGTTGATACTTGAAAGGTGCTGCTGTGTCCTTTACTCCAGGCCTCATCCAATCGATGCCAGGAGCGTTGAAATCACCCAGGAGTAATAGGTTTTCCTGTTGGAGGATAACTGTCAGTGAACTTAGCTGTTCTACGTCGTCACTTTTGCTGGAGCCGAAAGGCCAATAAACAACGCATATATTGAGTGCCGGAGGTTGCCTAATCTTACTTTTGCATTAAATTATTTCATATCGTCGTAGGGCTATGTCTGCGATTTCCCTCTGACAACAGGAAATTTCAGTGGCTATATAAAGTGCCATTCCTCCACCCCTACGTTGAGATTTGTCACAACGGAACAGTTGATAGCCTTCAATGCTGACTTCACTGATCCCTATTGCTTCGGTCAGCCAAGTCTCTGTTTATGCAATTTTATGTGGTTTCTGCTCAGATACTATTGTTTTGAGTTCGTCAAGTTTATTGAAGAGACTCTGACAATTGGTCTAATATATATTGAGGCAGCGGCCACTATTGCTTGTGGTATCTTCTAGAACCGGCCGGTTGACCTTGGTTAAGTTTTCTGCCAGACTATTTCAGGCCAAACAAAATTTATTTCAATATGGTCTATTACTCCTCCTCTTATTTGTAGGCCATTTTCGCCTTTGTTCTTTCGGTCGGTTAGATAGTTTTTCAAAAGTCGCATTTTCCTGCGTTCCTTTGGTTCATAATCCGGCTGAAAGAAAACTCCAACATGCATGGTCCGCAGAGACGACTTTCTTGCCAGGATAAGCTTTGCCTGCGCTTCGGTGTCCCAAATGACCTTTAATGGTCGTGGCCGAGAGCTTGAACCATTCGGCGACTGATCCTTGCCTATTCTCAATGTTTTGAGAATTTTCACAGACTCAATGCCCCTTAGCAGTGATTTAGCGCACTGCCGAACGAGACCTCGATCGTGCTCCACCTTACCCCCAGCAACTGTAGCTGTTGATTCTGTTGCACCCTGTATCACTATATGTTGCTTACGGTTGGCTCGAGCTTGGGCCGTGGTCACATCGCACTGAAGCAGAGTAGCAGCAGGGGTTTCGAAGTTCAGATCTGTGAAAGATTATATGAATATTTTGCTGGTAGCATTTTCTTCTAAGTTATCGTTTGCCCTTTGGTCCAATTCAACTTCCTTTTCTTCAGAAGTCTTCTCTTGGGGTGGTTGTCTTGCTTTTTGTCCACATGGCATGCTCCAAGTTCTGTCTCGCGATAAAACTGAGGGTTTTGGTTGGTCTTTAACAGGCCGTTCTGCATCCGCCTTCTGCTGGCGTAAGCACCTGCGTTTTGACCTGCTGGACTCCTGGTTTCCTGGTTTATCAACCACTGACCTGTCCTCTGCATGTGCCGTATCCTCTTGGAGTAGGTGCCTTGCATTTTGTTCACATGACGTGCTCCAGGTGCTGTCCTACGATAAAACTGAGTGCTTTGGTTCTTCTTAAGCAGCTTGCTCTTCAGCCGCCTTCTGTTGGTGTATGCGTCTGCGTTTGGCCCTGTTGGCCTCGTGGTTTCCTGGTTTATCAATCACTGACCTGTCCTCTGCATGTGCTGCATCTGGTGGTGTTATCTTATTATGCTTTATGAGCACTGAACACTGCTAGTATCTCCGCGTAAAATTCATGGCTTCCTTATAAACGCATTACGCGCGTGGCTAGGTTAAGACATCCATCGCAATCTGCACGCGCAGGCTTATTTGGCTGGGGGGTTTTCGGTTCTAAGACGGTTGGTGAAAGAAGGTGCGTTTTTGCATAGTGGGTGGTCTGGGATTTCGTACACGGTATTGAAAGCGCTTCGGCTATTTCTGGGAGTACCTTGTCAGAAAGGATATTTCCAATGCGTAGATAATACGCAGTTCCTTTGTCAGTTTTTTTATAGCCAGATGTGTCTTCTACACTAAGGTAGAGACTAAAAACCTCGTAAGCGCAAGGATCTTAAATTCGAAACCAATTTCAAATTTCTCACGTTGAAGTAGTTTCTGTTCGAATGAGTTCTCTGATCGCGAGCTGTGCATTAAATTCCAGTCTATGTTCGGAGCGTTAAAATCTCCAAGTATAAGGACATTTTTTACGGCAGATCTCTTTTACCTCAGAGATAAGTATATCGTCCGCTTCCGTTTTTGACCAGAGCAATATGGAGGTCAGGTTGTTTAGGCACTCCCAGTTTACAACTACTTATTTCGCAGGAATTGTTTTTGTGCGATGACAGACAAGCTGGGACGTAGTTGATACCAGCTCGTATGAACATCGCAATTTCTTCACCCTTACGTCCCTTTATGTCCATGCGGATAAGCTGAAATCCTTCCAGTCCGACTTCTTCATCTGCTATTTGTTAAGTTAACCATATTTCAGTTAGCGCTATCAGGTCCGGTTGCACATGATCCACGGCGAGTTTGAGTTCATCCAGTTTGTTAAATAGACTCAGTACCTTGGTGTTCATCATTGTCATGTTCTTGGCTTCACTCGATCTCGCCTTAGTCACCTTTATTGCTTGCCGTGATGGCGAAATCCAGCCTTCATTGATTTTGTGGAGATTTTCAAGTTGGGTTGATTGCGTGGCCGTGTGACTTTTGTTAAGATGACGGGAGTTCTCCACAGAAAGGACCTTTGACGTCAGACAATTAACCCATTGCGTATTTCCAGGCCCTTCTCTCCTTTTTCGTTCAAGATGGCTTAGTCTGCCTTTAAGGCCCTCCATTTCATCGTCTTTTTTACCGTGTATTCTTGTTGAAAACAAAATGTCTTGTGGCCTGGTATTCCTCTTGCCGTTCGCTCGAGTAGGAGATCTCTCTAAAGTTTACGTTTAAAAATAAGTTTAAATGGCCTGGGTTTCCTCCCTTGAGAATTGGAGCTTTCCTTCCTGTTTATTCGGAAACGCTTTAGTATCAAAAAGTTTTCATCCACTATAATTACGTCCTTTAAGCCTTGGTGTCCTCATCTTTTCTGCTTTTTGGACTAGCATTAGTGCATTCAGGGAGCCCATGTAGAATAATGCACTGTGTACTAACCACCTCAACTTTGTCTCGAGGTATTTGCTGGATAGTCCGGCTGATTCCAGCACGGGCCTCAGTGCAATGGCCATGAGGATTTGCAAGGTCAGGTAGAGTATCAGTCCCGCAGGCCGTAAGAGATTTTTTGTAGGATCTTGATCATGGTACTCCTCGTCGAGGACAACTTTACAATTTATGTTACTTGCCTGATCATATTTGTGCGTAGACGCTTCGGCGAGGGATGTTTCTGTTGCGAACGTTAGGTCCCCTCCCTCAAGTTCACACATCGTCAGTTTCTCCTCGCGAGAGAAAAATCGAGAAAATTTCTTTAGCTCCTCCATCTCCATTCTAAGCCTATTAACCACCTCCTCAAGTTTCGTAAATTTGTTAAGAAAGGTAAAATATGATATGCAGGCTTCATTTTTATGAGTTTCATCTCTAAAACGTTTAAGACTTTTAATTCGCTTGGCAGGTGGACCTTTCAATAAGCTTCATGACTGATCTTTTGTATTTGATGACTGAATTTGATCCTTACGGCTGTACGCTTCTATAGCTCCCTCGGTTAGCCATTCGATTTCCACCCGAGACCTGCGCGGTTTGATTCCCGGCCCCGCTGGCAGCTTTGTAGAATTATCGTGAACAATAGTTTTTACTTCCATTTTAGTTGCAAATGAAATGATAAAATTCCAAATGTTAAATTTGCCTTTGCGACTGTGACGCAGTGTGTAGATTGATATTCGAAATAACGAACATCTTCCGACGGTGTGTAGAATATTGCAAATATTTGAAGCAGACTGAGTAAACAATACGCCTAATGGCTAAGAAGCACTATCGAATATGTATAAACAATATGCAGGATATTCAAGAACGACTCAGCCGTTTGTAGATCTTCGAGGTCCTGATTAACTGCTAATCTTCAAGAAGGCTTGAGATCCTTGTAACTTGGTTTTTTCAGGCTGTTTTCGTTTGTTTGTTTGTAGGCTGCGACTTCACTTCAACGACTTGAGAAACAAATTCCGCTTTGATTCCGTCTTCTATTGAATTTCGACACAATAAAAATTCCACGATGACGAGATTGTTGAATAGTATCCAATGCTTACTATCTGGAGTCCGCGGGAGTGTCCAGAAGTGTGAAATCCCGAAACGACTAAATCCCTTGGAGTCCGCGAAAGTCAAACCGATTGTCATGTCCCCATCAATAGACGTATTTAAGGCAACACTTGACGGCTTTAACTGCGTAGAACGCTTTAACGAGTATCGTAGCAATTGAGTTCTTGAATCCAAACACTGAACTGCAATAAAAATATGGTACTAGTAATTTTTAAGTAGAATTATTATTATTTATTAAAAATACGTTTTAAGTCGTATTTTAGCTACCCGAAGGCTCTTTTCAATATGCGAACTGCACTGATCGCGTCTGAGGTCACATGTAGTGCACCTATGGTCTTAGGCTACGCAGCCCTGTCACGCTCTTTCTCGTATCGAATTAAAAACCGACTGCTGACGACCTGGCGGGTTCCTCTGCTCTTGTCACAGCAAGGGTGTATCATGATCGCATCTCCGGTTCTTGGGGATGTTCTCGTGATTCTGAGGTCTCCTCGTACGGCCATCAGCTGCAGATCTTCAGGCCTTCGCCCAGTGGTGTTGCACATAGCGCCTCACCCTTTCATGCCACAAATGTTCCGTTATGGTTGTTGGCGACGATCATCAACCGGAATTAAGCATTGACGGCCACGAACTAAATTTCCCAGGAGTTATCAAGGATTTGGGCATATCCTACTCTAATAGTCTCAATTTGTCAGAGCACTGTGCCCTGATAGACTCGAAAGCACGCCGAACCACCGGATTTATCCTTAGAAATTTTAAGACTATCAAGGTTAGAACTAGCCTTAATAATATTTTCGTGAGGCCTAGTCTTGAATACTGCTCGCCCCTATTCAGTCTTCTGCGCACTAGTGAACGGAAGAAAATAGAATCGGTGCAGCACTTCTTCACTAAAAGAGTTTTCACTACAGAACACCGTAACCTAACCTACCAACAAAGGTGCGAACTTATAAAGCTGGATCCCCTGTGGCTTCGTCGATTGCAGAAAGGTCTTTTTTTACTGTTTAAACTTTTGAATGGTAAAACCTTTAATCCTTTTAGTACAATTAGACAGCTTGAGAATCGACGCGCCAGTCATCGAGACGTATTTTTATTTCTTCTATGGCACGTACAGTTAAGTACCGGCAATTCTGTTCAGTAAATGCCATATAAATCTGGAATAAGCTGCCCAAAAGTATTAAAACCCAGCAAAACTACCCTACGTTTAAGAGAGCTATAACCAGGTTTTTACATTCAGGACAACTGTCACGAATTTTGGGTGCTGACTCGGTGGAATCTCTCTTTCACTCTGATGGCGTTCGTGGACTTTGAACCCCGCCAGGCTTCATGCTGAAGCTAATGAAGCAGCAACCCGCAGTCTGCTAACCCTTCAGCCGATAGCACGCAACTTTTGCCGACGACCATTGAAGGAAGACTGGGAACACTGTGTTCTTGTGTCAACCCTCTCCGTCTGGAACTAATGTCCTTAAACGATATGAAACATTTCTCCTGCTGATGAGTCACCTCAGCTTACAACTGTACACATATTCAGTTTGCATCATACCTTTGAAGGCAGGTTTTTTTTCACTTCAAACAAACTCCCTATCTCGCCCAGTATTGACAAAACAAAAAACATGAAACAAAACCAATGCTGGCTGCAACATAAAGAGTTTGTTTTAGGGTTTTTCCGGTCTTCGAGGTGTTGGAAGGCGCCCAAGAGGGGCATTGCAAACTCTTTACAATTGCCTGTAAACTGGCATAATAAACATATCATATTATATTTCTCACTGTGGACCCCATGGATGCCGCCAACCTTCACAGAAGCATCCTAGTCCTGTCGCAAGTTTTTTTTCAGCCGGATTACGAGTTGAAAGAGCGGAGAAAGATGAGACAGCTAATAATAGAGCTAGAAAAACGAAGATCCAATGGCGAGACAAATCTCAAAATAAGAGAGGGAAAAATAGTGCAGGTCAAAAGGACATCGCTCTGGTCGAAGCCGGTAACAGTGACGGCCTAGCTGTCCCGCCACCGAAACCTCAGACATGCCCTCTTAAATTGGTCGTTTTAAATGCCAGATCACTGACTAATAAAATGCCTCTGCTCCAGACTCTGGTTTTCGTCAACCGCCCAGACATTGTTATGGTAACTGAGACATGGGCATCGGCCTCTGTAGCTGACTCAGAACTCTCCGTTCTAGGTTACTCATGCGTTCGGAACGATCGAAACAATGGCCGTGGCGGAGGAAGCTGCATCTATATTAAGCAGCCACTTGCATTTCTCCCGTTGGACTATCCACAATTCACAGCGGTGGAGGAGAGCTGCTGGCTACAAGTTGTTCTAAAAAACAAATGCTCCTTACTTGTTGGCTGTGTTTATCGCCCACCTAATGCCGATGCAGACTACGATCTTTGTCTCTCGCAGGCATTTCATGCCGCAGCTGACTTGAATCTTAAGTATTGCTTGATTGCAGGCGATTTTAACCTTCCTGACGTGCAGTGGTTTCCACCATCCGGTCCTTCAAAGTACGAGAACTTACTTGAGGCAATAGATATCGGCATGTGGGATCAGGTAGTCGATTTTCCCACTCGAGGAGCAAACATACTCGACCTAATTTTTTGTAGGGGATGCGAACCACTTTCAGTGTCATCCTTAGACGCACTTGGGAGTTCAGACCATGTTACAGTTGTTAGTGAACTAGAACTGGAGGCGGATAAAACATTTTCCCAAAAGTATAGTATTTATCATGACTTCCGATCAGCAAACACGGCTGACCTACTGGCACATCTAAACGCTCTCGACTGGTCTGAATTTTTCCAATGTTTGGATGTAAATGTTTGTACCGATGCACTGTACAAAGTGTTGGATCCACTCATCCTCCACTTTGTCCCCCGTAAGAAAGTAATACATGTCAAGGATGAAGTGTACCTTCCTCTGTCTTTCCGTCGTAGGCTGCGTAAACTCTCTCGTCGTTTGCATCGGCTGAACGACACTTCCGTTCTGCCCTTGATCACACTGATCTTTGAGCAGGCTAAGAAGCTCTCCGAAGAAAAACAGATAGCCGATGAGGCTCACTTCGCTGAAAATCCTTCCCTTAATGTTGCGAAACTCTTTTCGCGTACAGTAAAAGCGCAGATGAAAACGCAGCACCCCATACTTAGAGATGCTTTAGGAAACCCCATAGCTGACGCTAAGCTGACCGCCGATAGCTTCAATGCGTTCCTATCCAAAACGTTTAGTGAAAGCTCGTTCGCTGTACCTCCGGTTACCCAGGCTTGGACGGGTGCCATACTCGAAACCATAAGTTTTACCGTCTGGGATGTGACTGTAGCCATTCGTCGTTATCGTCAATCCTATAGTCCAGGACCAGATGGCGTCCCAGTTAGCCTACTAAAAGCTGAAGCGAATGATATCTTTCCGTCTATTCTTTGTAAGGTATTTAATATTGCTCTTGAGAGCGAAACCTTTCCTTCGTTGTGGAAGGAATCGCACATAATGCCTATTCGCAAGCATGGCCGATCGACATCATTCGACAACTTTAGGCCAATAAATACACTTCCCGCAGCATCGAAGATCTTGGAGACCTTAATCAAAGAAAAGATGATGCGTCACTTGACAGAGAACAACCTGCTCAGTACAGCTCAACATGGCTTTCTCGAGAAACGATCTTGTGACACCTGCCAGCTCTCTTTCTTTGATTATGTGCTGCAATCTAGAGACAGTGGTTTTGCCACTTATAGCGTCTATTTTGATTTTACTAAGGCCTTTGATCGGGTCGATCATAACCTCCTCCTTCTGAAACTGGCCTCCTTCGGCATAGGTAGCAAGCCTCTGAACTTCATATCTTCCTATTTGGATGCTCGCACACAACGAGTAAAAATTTCCAATGTTATCTCCAACCCCACGCATGTGAGGAGTGGAGTTATACAGGGTAGTGTACTGGGTCCGCTCCTATTTTGCCTTTTTGTCAACGACGTTTCAGATTGTTTTCAGTATGGCAGACCCTTCATGTACGCTGATGATTTAAAAGTCGCTTATCGATATAAACCGGCAGATCGCAACATCGTGCTCGAGCTGATAAAAAAGGATCTTCAGGCCTTCGCCCAGTGGTGTTGCACATGGCGCCTCACCCTTTCATGGCACAAATGTTCCTTTATGGTTGTTGGCGACGATCATCAACCGGAATTAAGCATTGACGGCCACGAACTAAATGTTCCAGCAGTTATCAAGGATTTGGGCATATCCTACTCTAATAGTCTCAATTTGTCAGAGCACTGTGCCCTGATAGTCTCGAAAGCACGCCGAACCACCGGATTTATCCTTAGAAATTTTAAGACTATCAATGTTAGAACTAGCCTTTATAATATGTACGTGAGACCTAGTCTTGAATACTGCTTGCCTCTGTTCAGTCTTCTGCGCACTAGTGAACGGAAGAAAATAGAATCGGTGCAGCACTTCTTCACTAGAAGAGTTTTCACTACAGAACACCGTAACTTAACCTACCAACAAAGGTGCGAACTTATAAAGCTGGATCCCCTATGGCTTCGTCGATTGCAGAAGGGTCTATTTTTACTGTTTAAACTTTTGAATGGTCAAACCTTTAATCCTCTTAGTACAATAAGGCAGCTTGAGCACTCTCGACGCGCCAGTCATCGAGACGTATTTTTATTTCTTCCTATGGCACGCACAGTTAAGTACCGGCAATTCTTTTCAGTAAATGCCATATCAATCTGGAATAAGCTGCCCAAAAGTATTAAAACCCAGCAAAACTACCCTATGTTTAAGAGAGCTGTAACTAGTTTTCTACATTCAGGACAACTTTCCCGAATTTTGGGTGCTGACTCGGTGGAATCTGTCTTTCACTCTGATGGCGTTCGTGGACTTTGAACCCCGCCAGGCTTCACTGCTGAAGATAATGCGGCTGAAGCAGCAACCCGCAGTCTGCTAACCCTTCAGCCGATAGCTCGCAACTTTTGCCGACAACCATTGATGAAAGACTGAGAACACTGTGTTCTTGTGCCAACCCTCTCCATCTGGAACTTATGTTTTTAAACGATATGAAACAGTTCTCCTGCTGATGAGTCAACTCAGCTTACAACTGTACATTTATTCCGTTTGTATCATACCTTTGAAGGCAGGTTTTTTTCACTTGAAACAAACTCCTAATCTCGCCCAGTATTGACGAAACAAAAAACCTGAAACAAAACCAATACTGGCTGCAACATAAGGAGTTTGTTTTAGGTTTTTTCCGGTCTTCGAGGTGCTGGAAGGCGCCCAAGAGGTGCATTACCAACTCTTTACAATTGCCTGTAAACTGGCATAATAAACATATTATTATTATTATTATTATTATTATTATTCACACACTTTCCACACGAGCGACAGTTTTTGTCCTAAAATTAACAAATAGCATTCCTTTTTGAATTATAAGCCATGCCTTAGAAGTTTTTTTCACTGTATGCTCTTCCTGCTCAGTTAAACTGCTGGCTCGTGTTAACTGACATCACCACTTGTGAGTGTATTACTTGAAATAAGCGAGTAGTCGCCTACAATTTTGTCAACGACTTCTTTGAAATTTTCGGCTGTGCCGATGCATTTCTGGAATACTATGTACCAAGAGGGAGTGCAAAGGCATTTTGCCTACATTTCTTTGAATAAACTTGACTTGACTTGACTTGAATAATTCAGCAACTCAGGTATTAACTAAACCCCCAAAAGGAATTTCACTGATTTTGTTCTCCTATATGACGTAGCTAAGAGAATTCAGGTTACGCATCGAGTCTTTCAGTTGCCCCTATTGCGTTTTATGATATATGCTACAGGTTAGAATAACAGACATGCCATTTAATCTGTGGAAAGCATCAGGCATGTTTTACTTAACTAAAAAGACGGGCGGTAAAGCCTATCCCGCTGTATTGATGATGGATCTGCAGCGGGAACTCGAATTTTTCTTCAAATGTATCTCCTTGATTACGATATTCTTTTGCGGATCCATTTATTACTCAATTAAGTTCGCAATTACTGGTAGGCATTATGATAACAGCTCGTAAGTTTTTCGTCCGATTTTTATGCTATCAGAAAATCGCGGCCCATGTGGGACCTTATGGCTTATGTATTCGGACTTCGTCAGCAAGTTCACGGCAGGATTGACCACCTAAATTTGCAGCCTCACGTTATCGTTTGCAACCACCAAAGTTTTTTGGATATACTTTGCATGTCCCCCTTTCTCATTCTTACTCTTCCCATAGCATTAATCCCTGTTTGGCCCAGGGTTTGCACGTTCGTGGCTAAGCGGTCTATTAGATACTATGGTCCGTTTGGTTTGTTAGTTTGGTTTCTGAAAGCCATCCTTATTGATCGCAGTAATCATGCGGGCAGTGTTAGTGAACTCCAAAGAACTGCCGAAATCATTCGTGAACACCAGGTATTATCCTCTCTTTGCCCTTCACGTTAGGTCTCCATTATTATATTTCCAGAAGGTACGCGAGGCTGCATGGAAAACAAATTGCTCCCCTTTAAGAAAGGGCCATTTCACATGGCGATTGCTGCCCAGGCAATACTTGTTACCATTTATTGCTTCTGTAGGTTCCCATACAGCCTGTCGTCATTGAGCCATATTCCTCATTCTATGACTTTAAGCGGAGGATAGCCCGAGATGGTAACGGTCAATTTGTGCTTTTCATCCTTTTTGCACGCGATACATAGTTTTATATTAATTATTCGCATCATATGCATTAGGTGACGGGCGCTTGTACTTTCTTCATATTTGCTGTTAGGTATGTAGTCTATATTTACATGTTGAGTATTAGCCCCATATTTATACTACTTTACCCATTTAGCTTAGCTGAAATTCAAATAAATCAATTTGACATGCGTTAGGGACTTGCGGTCATGTGCGGTTCTCTTCTTTAAATGGAACTACTATGACGTAAACAGCAATTGATCATCCGTACTTGTATCAGGAAAGCCGCCCATTATCTGAACAACTAATGTTGTCAATGATAGTGATCGTTGACTATTAAACGTTTGCTCCCTGTAGACTGTCGTGTCCAGTATTCTAGCCAGATCTGAATATCACGCTGTGAAGTTTTGATTAATCACCTTGACGAGACGCCAATACGGACAGGCGTTTGTAGAGAATATTTGACGGACGAACTTCTTAGATCGGTGTGGTTTTTGCGACTGAAAAAAAATTAAGACGGCGACCCTTATTATTTTTATTATTATTATTGCCACTTCATTGTGAAGGATAAGAGCTAGGACCCGCAAAGACCTCAGTACTTAGTGTCATATTTGTGAAATAAATGGATGTGGCAGCTGCTGCCCGAAAGTGGTCGTATCATTTTGGGTTGCTTGATGCTGAGTCGTTGATTACAGTGGAGCCGTTAACCAATCACCTGAATACGATCTTCATGACTGTCTCTGAATGTGTGCAATACAATATAGGCAAATGGGAACGGTCCCCAGGGATGTATCCACCATCATAATCCTCGATTATCTTGACAGATACGTCTGGTGCCCGTGTTAGGAGTTGAATGGCAAAACAAAGAGCTTTATGGGCGGTATTTTTAACCAATTGCTTCGTCAGCAAGATAGAACTTTGCTTTAGGAACTGTGGCTTGAAGCTGTATTTTTTTAGAGAAATCAGTTGTCGAGTACTCCATTCTGATCTCGACTATGCCGATGATATCGCTTTACTAGCTTCAAGCTTTGGCGATCTACAGTCTGAGTGTCATGAGTGAATGAGGCCACTGCGTCGGTTGGCTTGTCCATAAGTACCCTGAAGACAGCCTTAGAAAGGGCATATACGCTACATTTATATCGCTACGAACTTTCGTGTGTACCGCGCATCCGTCCGGTCAGTCCTCTATAAGTTTGAATGCCGGGCTATGCGCGTGAAAGATTAGCGAAGACTGGAAATATTTGTACGTTGTGCCTGAGGACCATCCTTCGAGAGGAGTATGGGGATTTGTCTCAAATGAGGCAGTCTGCACTCGCTGCTACATTATCACAAGGTTACCTCAGGCCATTCAAGAAAGAAGACTTAGATCGTTTGGGCACGTTCTCCGTCTGCCTCATGCTGCCCTCCATCTGGCGCCACAGGCCACATGAAGGCGTCGAAGAGGTGGACGACAACGTTCGTCAAGATGTGGAAGTGGTTATTGGACCGCTGATTTTCGGTTTCTGTCGCTAAAGAAGAGAATGGGTAGAGCTTTCCAGATACGCTGCAGCCAGTCGTCATACGTGGAGAGGTACTATCCGTGATATCAATGAGGCCGGCTAGATCAGGCATGATCACAGTCGTAACAAGTGCACGTACATTTGTCCACAGGTCATCCACTTTCGAGCTAATATACAACTGTGTAGGTAAGCGGCTTTGTCTTTAGTGTCATACCTAAAGGACCATGAGAGCTTTTACAATTTGCATATGCTCTGTGCAGGTTTCAGGCAGAAATTCATCTCCTGGAATTGATGGGCTGAGGTATTTAAACGTTTTTACTCTTTTGAACCTTTCGTCATCCAGAAAGGGAGAAATTATTATTTTCGATGCAAATGTGACCTTTTATCGTTGCATATCAAGCCCCTTTGAGCTTAATCTGCCGACCAACATCTCGGAAAGAGCCCTAGTTTATCCTCTGTGTGAACGGCAGCCTGAATTATGTTAAAGTTGGAATCTTTTTGTGATTCCCTGAGCGTTTTCGTGCGTTAAGAGATGTTCGAACAATAGAAATCCAATTCGGTTTTCAATCTGCAGACTATGTCAATAAAAAATTGTCTTGAAGCTTAACCGGAGACCAAATGTTAGGTTTTTTGTTGGAAGTCGATTATCAGTTTATCCAGGTTAACTGTACGTTTCTGTAGGAGTGCTCCTTCAAAAGGAACCGCCTTCACTAATTGTAGCTATTCAAGCTTACGAATAAGGGAGTCTGGTGGTATTTTGACGGGTAATGTCACTGAGAATAAGGTTCAATATTTCCCTTAAAACTGTGTGAGCTCTTATCCGAATCACCTTTTCATGACCTATTGACATCGGTTGGGCGCTCGACAGACCATATCCTGTGGTCAATAGTACTTATTTATGTTATGGACAGTATTCTCTAAAATTTTGCTCTTTGTTTTGACCATATCGCATTTTCACCGGGACGCCGTCTGACCGAGTGCCATTGGGCTAACGGTAAAACCGTGCCGGCGCCAAACTATGTTCTCTGTTTGGTTCCGTATCGTGGCTGAGCATCGGTTCAGTCCTCTTATCTATGGTATGAACGCCAGACTGTGCGTGGATTAACGAAACTTGGGTTTTCCACCATCATCATTGACTGAACACTTTGAAGTACACAGACTTAATTTCAAATGAATCAGTTTGCAGTCACTAGAACAACTTTGTGTGGACGCTCGGTCAAAGTCAACTAAGCAAAAGAAAGAAGTTATTTCGGGACCACATTCTACTATTTGAAGTCGAGCTTCGTACGTGTCTGTAGGTATTTAAATAGTCAGCCCAAAACCCGGCTGAATGATTTCTATCAAGATTGTTCATTGACATTTGTCCGCCACTAAAAAAGAGGGCGGGTCGAGCTCGGCAAATCTGCTGCCGCGAAATTGCAGCGCACGGAGTTACGTGAGGTCTGTCAGCTCAAGCGTAATGATAATATCAAGTGTCCTTTCGAAGCCCAGATACATTTTATGCTGAGTCAAATGTTTGTGGTTATGAAGCAGAAGTCACCATCCCAGGACGCTTGAAAAGCCGGCTCGATTCGCGATACTTGGGGTGATGAAGAGTCATGGCTACTTTGCACCTCTATATATTTGTCCTGTTTCTTCTGGCGGTCTAAAAAATATTTTGATTCCTTTCCGACTCCTAGGCATCAGTCACGTGCATGTCCTCCCACGGGTTCCTACCTTGGGCCTCACCGCGGCCGACGTCGATTATGTTCTAGCAGAAACATACTCAAAAATGGAGGCCGTAATCACTGCTTGCGCACGAAAGACCGAGTAATCATGCCCCCAGATCAATGGTCCTCAAAATCTTGGCACCTTCTCATGGTAATTTCACAGAAGACAAAGAGCGCCTTTCGCAACTAAAATTTTATATATTTTATATCCATTTATATTTGTCCTCTATGATCACGCTTTTGTGGTATCTCGAACCACCACCTAACCTACCAGTGATAATCCCCTGACTGTTTCCACCTCCCTTCGATGGTTCTGGCTTGGCCTCGAGGGTTAACTTATCGGCTGTGAGATTTCTGACGAAGATTATGCAAACATTGAAGAAATATAAGTATGCAGACGAACTTTTATTAGTTTTTAATTATCAGGTGCACTGCACTATTTTTCAAACAAGATCAACTAAGGATTGGAAACAACTACTAACAAAGAGAGTTGGGAGCATGCATAAACATACCAACGAGAGGTGGAAGAAATAATGATCTCGTTCTAAGGTAAAAGAACAACGCATCGTCTGGGTACGTGCACTTCTTTGCTTTGGCGTGACACAGCTAAACGTTTTTTCGTTCGGCTAGGGCCAGGGTAACTGGGTGGCTTGAACGCCGTTGCAAAAATCCGCTAGTTTGGTAACTCGAAGTACCACGACATCGTATAACTGTCTCGGGAGGTTTGTTTGAGATCTACTCGGAAATAGCTACAAATTCAAGAGGTCGGAAAGTGCAGTTGGTCGTTCGTATCGATACGAAAGATAGAACTTCGAAGAATTCATTTTTATACAAAAAAAGACGAAGGCACAATCACGGAGACAGCACTTGTGCCCGTCTGAGTTTTCGGTCTCCTACAGGAAGCCATCTTCAGATAGAATGAGAGTACGGCAAGGATTGACTTTATATTCCAGCTGCGTGAGAAGGAGTTAGTCATCGTGATACACTGAGTCCACGCCCACGTTGTCGTCCCGGTGCGCGTCCTTAGGAACTGGGCCGATCAGAAGAAGGCTTTGTTGACAGGGCGGTATATCAGCATGCCTTTTGATGGAGTTGGCGTCGGCTACCTTGTCCTTCAGTAGTGTTTACTTCACCTCATTACTGGTTCGTGTCATTATCCGCATGCCCCCCAAATTGAATTCTTGACCTTCCTGCAGGGTGTGGGTGACGATCTGATATTCGGTCGCCTTTCCGCACCGCCCGTTTGTGTTCAATTATTCTTGAGTTAAGTCGTCATCCCATTTGTCTTTATAATGACGAAAACAGTCGCGATACGGTACTCGATAAATGTCACCAGGCTGTTCACCTACATCCAGTCGGTCTTTTTTTCATGGTCCAAGAGCGCGTGGTAGTTGTCGGGCGGTGGGCGATATCCATGCCGAACTCTTGAGCAGTAAGTTCCGTCGCGTCTGACACATCCATTATGTACGGTAGAGGGTGCCAGTGTTGGGCACTCTCCTCCGTTTGCTCCCCGTAGGCACGTACGGAGGCAGTGGTTGACGAAGCTGTTCGGGGATCCATTCCTGTCCAGTTGGTTTTGCAGATGCCGTAGTTCTCACACTTGTCCCTCAGGTTCGTGTTGGTTGAAGGTGACTTCTTCCAGGTCCGGTAAGGCCACTTCTACGATTAGACTGTATATGAGGGAATTAATTGGCGTCCATTTTATCTGCTCGTATGCTCTACCATTGAAAGTGAAACACCTTTTTTCGGCAGAAGACAAGCAATTGCATTAGATGTTCAATTTAAAGGGGTCCCTTTGATTCGTCGTATTTTTCTTCGAGTCGTTTGAGTAGAATGTCGCGTGCCAGGTCAATTGGGTTAGATGTGAATAACAAAACCATGTCAAAATGTGTCATGGTTTGATCAGGTCGAACCGTTCCTCCCTGTATAGGGGGCCAGAGATTGAGAGCCCTCCCGGAAAAGTTTAACTTTTTCTGCTATCCATTTGGATTGTAAGTAGGGCTGCCTTGTAATGCAACGATTGGCGAGGGGGGGGGGGGGGAAGTTGTGCTTTTGGATTTTAGGCCATTCGTAGAACCGGGCCAGTGATGAATGAGTTGGTTTAGTCTGTCGCTAGTCGTCTTGCGATATCAAATTCGTGCGCCTTATTCGGTTCAAGAGTTCGGTAAGCTGGCTGATCATTGATTTAGCCCGCGAGGAAACATGAATTTGCAGGACTTTTGACTGTAAAGGGGTGCTTTCGCCTTGCCGTTGTAATCGATGCGGTCCTTCAGCATCGTTACTCGCCTTTTGCCGGCCGGTAGCACTATTTTATCTTTATTTAATTTCTTAATCGCTCGTTCTTCCGCGGGGGACATATTATTGGTGGGCCTATCCGTCATTGGTAGAAAGGTGACTTTCTGGTTCACGGTGTGCTTTGCCTCGTCGGTTGCCTTGGCTCATACTAGCATGAATTTGAGTGCCGTAATAAATTCAGCCGGCTTGGCATCCGCCGTATTAAGGTTGGTTCCATGGCTCTTCACTCAAAGTTCTTGTTCACTCAACTGCTTGGACGATATATTGTGCACTCCCTGCTTGTAATTCTGGTCTTGATTTAATGAACATTGGTCTAGGTCCCTGCGTTTTTTTCCTGTCTCGCTTTTGCTAGCATCGATATTGTTCGTTCGGTGACGGAGTTGCCAAATGCTGTCGTCCACTCTGCATTTTTTGCTGAATGACGGCCCGGTACTTTCACAGGGTTAGGTGGTAGACGTTTATTAATACCCGTGTCATTTGCTTGCGAAAGCGCTGCACAACGTAACTGCCCAGCTAAGTATTTACTGGAGTTTTTAAACCTAGGCCCTCACGAACGCATCGCTGTAGTCAGTGTAGCTGCTCGTATTTTACTGCTTCTCGGAGGAAGAATCTTAACGAGCTGTTCGAAGTGCATTGCGCCGTAAATTATCCTAAATGGCAGCGAACATAAGAGTCCTAGGGCCAGTTTGCAAAGTAGACAAAGGCAAAATCACCGTGACAGACCTTGTACTTGTCTGAGCCTTCGGCCTCGGTTAGGACTGTCTTTAGAGGTCTTATTTGCCCCTGACTCAACATTCCGGCGCGGCTTTTGAATTTGAGGCACCCCTTTTTTTGCTTTCCATTCACGTGGGAATTTATTATCCCATACATTCTCTCTCATCCCCTGCTTTGTTTGTCTGCATTTGTGATCATGAGGTCATATCTACAGTAAACTGCTACCTTTTTAAATGCACGAAAGCAAGTTATTTTATCTACAACATATCACCATTCCAATATTTGTCAAATGCGGCCAATCTGTCGCATATGCAATTCACCAACATCGACAATTCTCCGAAGGATGACATCATGAAGAAAAAAACGTGTGAAGAAGCGGAAATGGAGAAGTTGAAAGCCGATCTGTCTCCATAGTTGATGTGAATGTCATGAAAAACTTGATTTGTGAGTATTACATAACGTTTTACCCTTGTCCTTTTAAAATGACCCTTTATTTACCTTACCATCTGCTCTCCGTGATTGGAGCCATTTTTGCTGAAAATTCAGGTTTGTAAAATCCTCAATATAGCATTCTTCTCTTTCTCTCTCAATAACCTACTGTTGCATTTTCAGTAACCGGAATTTCTCTTTTTCATTAAATTCCGCCAATATAAGGTCGATTTTCATTTTTTAAATCCGCCAAAATGAAGTTGAATTTCCTTTCAACAAACATCAGTTGCCTGAACAGCAGGAGTCTTTGTTGATAGGGTGGATTCTATTTAGTACATTGAAACAAATATAAGTTCCTTTAAGTTAACATTTTGATCACTTCCAACACAATTGAATATTCATTTACACTCGCTAACCAAGCATTTAATGGTTGACCACAAATTACGTAAGACAGTTGGGCGGGGAGGATGGATATTTAGGCGGCTCTATAGAACGGTTTTGTCCGGTCCTGTACAGGAGGCCATCTTCATAGACAATGAGAATGCAGCAAGAATTGACGTGTTCTGTACTCCAGCTATGAGAAAAAAGGGGTGTGTGAGGTGGGGGGAGGGGGGCGGTAGCATCCGTGATAGGTTGAGTCCACGCCCACGTCGTATCATGTTGTCGTCCCGGCGTGCGTTCTTGGCGTCGATGGGTGTGCCTGCCCGATAGCGCAGTCCAGGCTACGCAGGGGCGTGTTTTGGCGGATAGAGTTCTCTGGTTGTCTTTTTGGCAAAACTGTCTTGTAGGGTCGCCTAAATATCTATTCCACTCGCCCAACTGTCTTACGTAATTTGTGATTAAACATTTAATTTTTTGTGAGTGAGTGTAAATTAATATTTAATCTTCTTGCATATGATCAGCATATTAAATTAAAGAGACTTGTGTTTGTTTCAATGTGCTAAATAAAAATCAGTTCCATCAACATAAACTCCTGTTGACCAGGCACTTGATGCCTATTGAAGGAAAATCAGCCTCATATTGGCGGAATTTAGCGAAAAAAAGTCCGGTTACTGAAAATGTAAAAGAAAGTTACTGTTAGAAGTCAAGGGCAAGTAGGACGCCTAAAGAGAGTCCAACCGTCCGCTTTTAGTGTTTATTGCACTTTCATGCCTATATTATCTAATAAATTATTAGGAAGGCCTGCTGCTCGTGTGAAGTGGATTAACTTGCAGCCCATAGTATTTAAAATATATTGGTCAGACAATAGCTTAGACTTTGCTGCTACCTCGGGAAGGCAAAATTCAGAAGGTTTGTGCATTGTAAATTAACACTTTTTTCTTACCTAATACAGGAATGTTTTCGGTGGTCGTTCTACTTACTAGGATTGCCAAGAGGAAAAGAGATTGGACTTTTCTCAAGAGGTATTTAGTGTCACCAGAATTTAATCCGATTTTCTAAGGTTGAACAACTCGAGTCCCTCATCCCCCACGGCTACAGTGTCATTAGTTTATCACCCAGACGGATCAAGGTATGCTATGATCAAATAAAAGTGAGTTCTCTAAGATCCCCTGTGAAGGTGCCTTTTAGAAAGGGCCCAAGGGGTGACACTATCAAGGGGTTTTCAGGCTAAGATGGTTAATTCTAACGGCTGCGATCATTCAGGCCCAGGTCCTTAGGAGAGAAGAGGTAAGTCATGGAAACACCAGATTGGTAGGAACAGTTTATTCTGAGCAGAGAGGTTATGGAAGATTTGACTATCGGAGCACATGTCCTTCTGCTAGAGCGGCGTGGCCCGAATTGATGTCTGGGCCCCAGTCACCCCATTAAGCTCTGTGTCCAGACGGGTTGAGACCAACCTACTTATGAGGCTAGTCTACTAACGCGGGCATATTATTGGACGGATTGAGGTCAAGCTATTGTGCGTTGAGGCTAGGAAGGGGGCAAGGCGCGCACGTTTGCTCCTGGTCTGAGGCACGCCGACAACTGTCTTCGCGCGAGGTCCTATGCTCAGAGTAACCTCGTCTATGGCGTCACGTGTTAGGAGGGCATCGGCCACTAAAACACCACTGCTATATGCTCGATCTGAAGGTCAACTTGATCAAATCTGAACAGAGCGTTCATTATGCGGTAAAGGGTGTTACTTTTAGCCGTTTAACCGGGGTTTCATCTATGTAATTTTGTTCTACAGTCTCGACGTAAATACTATATGCCTTTGTTGAGGGGACTGCTAGTTAACAAGCAGGAGGCATTCACGATTAACGCTGCTTTTCCCAACGAGCTTCCCGTCCTATGCAACCTACAGCTTCATATGCCCTCCCCTCCCCCAAAAGGTGTATCCCTAATAGCAAAATGTCAACGAATTACAACGAATTCAGCACGAATGAGCGAAACGTTCGTACGAATTTGACAAACGAAAATGTACGAAATTCGAACGCAAAACTCGTACTGCAAATTATATTTGAACAGCGGGATGCCTTGCTTTTTAAAAAAACTCCCTACACGATGTATCGCTAAGCCCTTTTCTGAAATCCGGCAACGTAGACACAGATATACGACTGCTTGCACGCGTGCCAGTTCACAAAATGACATGCCTACCGGCGCTCCGGCCGTTTATCGCACAGCACGATTGATTTTCCAATAACTATGCGATAACAACGTTGGGAGTTATGCTAGCAACGTAGTAGTCTGTCAACCAATCAAATTCCTCGGCACAAGACAACGTAAGTCGACGAAAAAGTCGAGTCTCGAATGAGCGAATTTTACTGTTAGGGATGGCTCTACCTTATGGTTAATTGGCTTTAGTGCTTCAGGGTGAGCCACTGGACATTCGAACGTCGATTTTGACGAAATCTCCCGTGTGAACCGCAGCAGGGTGCTGCTGGGACGGTGAAGCGCGCCTGAAGTAGAATAAAGTTGCGCTGCATCTACCGCACTTTCGCCACACCCATCTTCGAATCTTGTCTCATATATTACTATTTTAGTCTTGACCGGTATTCTCCAGACCAGTGGGTGAAATCCCCTCAGGTCTCTGTGTTATCGCTCCAGAGAGTTCTATAAGGTGCTCTTATAGCGTCGGGTTTGTGTGCCGTACGTGGTAACGTCGACAAGAGAAGGTTCCTCCAAATCACAGTGTTGTTATACAGAACTTTACTGTACTAAAGGAGCCTTACAATAGCTGCTGCCAACTGATCGCAAGCGCTGCTTGCCAAGGACAGCTGAGCCCATGAAAACGTGTGGGTGCGCACAGGTGTGCACAGACTTTAGAATCAAGCCTGTCCAGTCCTTCGTTTGCCTCAGCTAAGCAGGAAATGGTGCACAGTTGTTGGCGTCAACCTCGCGAGGCATCGACCCGACCGAGAGACAGGCAAGGGGAAAATGCAAGCAGCTCCAGTACAGTAGTCGCCGGTTATTACGCCCAAGGTTAATAGGCCCAGCCGCTTATTAAGCTCAAATCAGCTTGGGACGGAATTTTACATAGCAAAATCTGCCGGCTAATACGCCCAGTCGCCGGCTACAAAGCCCAGTTTGCCAACAGGATAGAGAGAAATTCTCATCTCTCTATACTCTGCAACGCGGTCTATAGGCATCAGATTTCACAAAAATTCGACGATTTCTGGTGCCTGGAGAAGGACATCAAAGAGCACTTGCGTGTGAATTTTCCTCCAAAACAACTAACACTAGAGCGCTTTTTTTAAACGTGTTGCAAATCATGTTTTTGTTATTACGTAAAATACAGACAAACAGCATTCTTTTCTTTTACATAACTAAGCTCGTCACATAATACAGTACGTATGTAATGATAATGCCTAACCTGCGTTCGCTAATCAAGAACTAGGACTCTCCGGTTAATGCGCCCGCCGCTTATTAAGCCCAATTGGGTCTGGCCCCGAGGTGAGCTTAATAACCGGCGACTACTGTAGTGAGTCAGAAGAGCGCGTGACGGACAGGCGCGCAGGTGACGGCACGATGAGTAACGTGCGAGTTCGTATCAAGTTGGCCATGAGCGCGCTCGGCAGCAGCAGTAGCGAAGAAAAAATGTGTCAGCGTTGGATTTCTAAGTGCAGGCTGTCGTATGCCGTCCTTGTCGGTGAGTACCCGTAGCGACATCTCAGTGGAAGAGTCGTTTGGATAATCGCTCGGCATTCATCCTCAGGCAGTGGCCGCTCCAACTCGGTCAAATCTGGGCGTAGCGTTCATTATGTGGCAAAGAAGGTAGTTTTTAGCCGTTTAACCGCTTTTTCATCTATAATCTAGTCTTGTTCTACAGTCTCCACATAGTTATTATATTTCTTTCTTGAAGGGACCGCTATTTAACATGCAGGAGGCATTTAGGGCCAACGCCGCTTTTCCCAACGATGTTCCCTCGTATGTGTCGTAAGGAGTCGTGTCGACAAGCAGAAGGTCCTCCCAAATTACAAGTCAAGAAAGACAGTGGTGGTGGGCAGACATTTACTGCCATAAAAGAGATGGTACAAAGGCCACTAGTTACGTGTGCTCGCCAAATGTGTCCGGGAAGTTGTTTTTGCTGCTGTGAAACCTTGACTGCGGAACGTGCTTAGTGGGCCGTGCAGCCAGCTAGGTGGGCTGGAACGAACTTGTGCCTTGAGCAGCGAGCAGACGGGGAAACATAGGACCGGCAGGACAGCGTGGACCTCTCGCGGCAGTTGACAGAGAAATTGCGTTGGAGTTTAGTGGGGGCGAGTGGACAGGGCAGCGCTAGCAAGCGCAACAGGCTCGCACATGTTTTATGTGCCTCGAAAGTTGCATGACCCTACTTTATGGTGAATTGGCTTCAGTGCCTGGGCGAGTCACGGGCAATTCGACCGTCGATTGTGATGAAATCTTCTGTGAACCGCAGCATGGCGGTGCTAGAGTACGGTGACGTGCGCGCCCAAATTAGATTAGAATTGGACTGCATATAGTGCATTGTCGCCACACCCATTCCTCGGATCTTGTCTCATAAATCACTACCTCAGTCTTCATTGCCGTTCTCCAGACCAGTTGGCGGGGTCCTTTTTAGGTCTCTGGGTTCATTTGCACTCGCTCCAGAGAGCTCTCCAATGTGTCTTTGTAGCGTTGGGTTTGTGTTTGTGTGTCTTAGCTCTTATTGTGCTGCGTGAATCTCAATCGGTTGTTGTTCGAAGATGAAGAAAACCCGAAACCTTCACCGGCTTGAACCAAAGGTTCACGGGGGTGAGATGGGTGCTTGGCTGAGAACTGCAGGCGAAGGGTGCTGGCAGTCATGTGAAGAGACGCCGCAATTGAGATATCTGTCAGATGTGGACCGGTCGAGCCGGTGTTGGTACTGGCGAAGGAGCACGGAGTAGTCACTGTGTAGTTGAGCCAAGGCACAGCAAGAGACCCTCGGAAGTTAAGGTTCTGAGGTCGCAATCATAGGTGGATAACCGCTTAAATGGACAGTGTGCTGGTAGCCGAGTTTTGCGTCAACAGCGGCTTTTTGGTAAAGACGCTGGAAGCCTTTTGTGTTGACAGGGTCATCAACGGATAGAAATAAGCGATATGAGGTGACAGCTTCCTTGGGGAGAGCTCTCATATATGGACGAACGCTGCGGCAGGGTTTAAGGACGTGGCAATAGGGATTATTTGGATGGTCAGTTTGCAAACATATCTCACTAAAACTGCTTGCCTAAGAGTGTGTTGTGAGGGGCGATCGACAGTAGAGAGGTTTTCGTATGAAGATGACCGGTGATCGAAACTTTATAGTAACCCGTGATTGAGCGAAGGGCGGCGTTCTGTGCTGACTGAAGGTGACGAATGGCTGAAGAGCTGATCGTAGGGGACCAGGTTGGTTCCACATATGTGAGATGCGGTTGGGCCAGCGCTTTGAAGTTCGTCACCAAATTCTCTTTCGCGTAGCCCCAGGATATGCTCGCTAGAGCCGTGAGGGCCTTGTCGGTAAGTACCCACACTGAAGTCTCAGTATGAGAGTCGCCTTGATAATGGTTTTTCCCCCATCCTCAGGAAGTGGCCGTGTATGAGTCTAAGCCATGAGTGTGCTCAGAACACTACGATGATAACGTCCAGTTCCGTACAAGAAGAGAAGGTTTAAGACCAGTAGGATTTGTTTATTGTGTATAGGAACTCAGTGGTGGTCTCAAGCCCCGACGTAACGCAGTCCCCGGGCCCTGCTCGCACGTCTGTATGCTGGCGTGGTGTTGGGCATAAATGTGTAGAGGTTATGCGAGAGTGAGTCACTGGCCGCTTGCTCAACTGCTTGGCCAATAGCAGTCTACGACACCTATGACTGACTGACACAGAAGGAGATAGAGGAGCTAAGTCACGTGATGGTCTGCGGGCTTGGTGTGGGTGATAACCGCTCCATCGCACTTGCAGTTGTTTGATTATAGCGTCGCCGCTGAAGATCTCGTCTAGTAACTCCGAGCCTGAGATTCCGACTTGCCATCTCAGGTTTTTTTCTGTGAAGTATGATAGTGGTGGAGTTTCCTGCCTCGGTTGTAGCCTATGGCCCTGATCTTCGCTCCATACAGTGGTATCGTAAAAATGATGGTCTTCTACATCCTCAGTTTACCATTCAGCTGAAGGTCATGGCGAATCCGCATGGAGCTCTGCAGTCAGCTGAAGTCCTGGCTGGAATTTGAAATTCAATACATAACTTCGTCGTTGATGTGTGTGCTATATGCTATGCGCTCATCAAAGTAAACATCAATCAGCGTGGCAGAGAGATTGAGATTGCAGAATTTTGGGGAGAAATACGTGTCGCAAGTGTTCGTGCCGACAAGAGCATGCTCTTCAAGACAGTGTTGGTAGATAGATCTCTACTGCCGAAAAGTGAACGGTACAAAGTCTTTTTTATGAGCCAGCTGCGACTGCACGTCAGGTGTTATTGTGTTATTGTTAAGTAGCTTAGCCTGTACGATGAGTACTTTGCCCTCTGCAGCCTATCGAATGAAGCGGAAGTATCGATTGGCTTGGAGCTTATATCCTTATCAAGTAATTGATCAATAGCGTGAGAAAGGCCGATAGCGCGTGGAGTGGATGATTACGCGTGGGAAAAAGGCCTGGTAAAAGCGATGGCAGAATGACTCATACGCAGTTGCGCTGGACGGCAGACTCCTACATTCGCAGCCCCGCTTTACTCCGTAGCTCACAGCAAATGACCGTCTCTTGCACCATCATCCTGTGGTAGGGCTGACGCACCATGGGCGTAAATCATTCAGGGCAGTCAAATATCTCCATGATTTCCTATGGCACATCAAAATTCCCTGTTTCGAAGGCTTTCGTCAGAATCACGAAGGTAATGCAGAAGTGGATATCGCATCTCCTGGTATTTCTCCTGTCGTAGCTCTAGCGGGCGAAGAAGCTCATAACGACTGTGTTGGCGCGTCGTCGGACGACACAGGGAATTTGCGGGAATGGTTCTTGTTTAACGTGGCCATTAAGAGGATTAAAAAGAAAGCGAGTGAAGGTGGTAATGATTGCGTGTATAACCGCCCCAACCGGACAAGAGAATAGGAAGGCTCCGCCCACTTACAATACGTCACCTTGCGATAAAGTTTTGTGGATGGGTAGATATTTACAATAACCTGAACATAAAAGTAAAATGTAAGCTTTATCTAAATCCTAGCTCTGCCCTAAATCGAAACCCTACGGTAAACATGGACTCAAATCTTAGCCTTCACTTAGGGCAGGGGGTTAAGCAAGTTGAATCATGGCAACTGCGATATTCAGGCCCGGTTCCTTAGGTGAGAAGAGAAGTCGTGCAAAGGCCAGAGTGGTCTGTACAGAAAGAATGGGAAAATAGACCGTAGGAAATTGACTGTCAGACGATCGCACAACCGCTAGTCAGCGGACGGCATCTGAAGTGATATCTGCTCGGCAGTCGTCACATGAGATCCTCTGTGAGTCCGCCTGTGATTGACCGTTCCTTAGACTGGGAGTGGCAAGCGCTCACAAGTCCACTTTGTGTGGAGCTAGTCACTTCACGCACCCCGTCTGAGGAAGAACAACAGTAGGAGCAAGATGTCCGCCATTGATGACGTAATTTAAACCAGTTTAAGGGTCATGGGTAACATCGTGTACCGTAACTTAAACAAAGGGGATAAATAAAAGTTTCAGAAATGCGTAAAAACTAGAAGTAGTATAGGAAGATTCGTACAAAAGAAAATACAACGAAGTTGTCAATCAATACAAGTATGGCAATGGCCTACCACAAATATTTCCCCTTTTTAGCCCTAAAACTATTCTGAACATAAAAGTAAACTGTAACCTTTATTTTAACCCCAGCTCTGTCCTAAGTCTAAATCTTACAGTAAACACGGGCCAAAATCCTAACCTTCACTTTCCTTCTGTCTATGCATAACCCCTACCTTGAACCTAACCATAAGTTTAACCCTAACCGTCACCTTCCTTGTTAATTCAATTTTCCCAGAATTGGGCACGTGTGGGCGGTTCCTTTTCTCGTGTTCTGTCTAAGCAGCCACAGAAGTTCTCCTTGCCACAAGCATCCTTCCGGTGATGCTGAGTAGTGAGGTGTCTGTGTGGTTGCCACAAAGTTTTTGGTCTCCTTTCCGTTTATAAAGATGGACGACGGTCGTTCCTTGTAATCCTAAGGAACTTATCCTTGGCGCTACGTGTCCTGTGACATCGTTGCAATATTCGCTATCAGCGGAATATAAATCGGAGAAAAGGTGTTAAGACTAAGAAGGTTAACCCTAACAGCTACGATCGTCCAGGCCCGTGGTTCCTTAAGGTGCGGAGAGAGACGGTAAGAAAGCCAGATGGTTAGGACTAATGTATTCTGCAGAAGGATAAGGGAATAGATGGAACGAGTTTTGACTAGCGGACCAGTGCATCCGTTCCCTAGTCGGATCGGGTTCGGAGTGATGCCTGAAGGTAGACACCGCATTGTCATCTTTGTCCCACGGAGTAAGGCCAACCTACTAGATGATGTCAGTCTACTAAAGCGGGAATCTCATTGGATGGATTGAGGTCAAGTCACTATGGGTTGAGGCCAGAATGGGGGAAACATGGTGCGTGCGTTTGGGTGCGCGTCAGTTGCGTCTGGCAGCAGTGGCGGTCGCCCGTCCGCTTGCGCAGGCCTCGAGGCACGCGGGAAAACTGCTTTTGAGCGAGGCGCTTTGCTCTGAAGGACCTCGTCTGCGGCGTCAAGAGCTAGGAGGGCGTCGGAAAGACACGACCACTACAGCGGAGTGTTGTAGGGACTCTATCACTACAAATATATAAAACGTCTTGGCAAATACACACTGGAAAACTTTCTAAGGTAGTCTAACTGCTAGTAAGTGATTTACAAGACTATTCTAAGGGAAAAATTGTCAAAACCGGTATATGAGGATGACGATGAAGATTAGCAATGATACAACTCACTTAGATCCTTCACGGTCCTAGCCGGCAGTAGGCAAGCAGTCGACTTGCCAACGGATGACTCCGTGAAGATCAGGATCCAAGTTCGTTGTGCCGCGCTTGTGCAAATTGAGGAAATTATCGTTTGCAAATTGTTGTTGGATTCTCCTGAGCCCGAGAATGATCACCAGAGAGGTGTCGTTGAAGGGCGAAATAAACAGCGGCAGGTGAGGAGAGAATTGAGCTGTGGAGTGTGTTTAGCAAGACAGTTGCTGGCACGCGAAAATGTGCTGATGTGTTATATTTTGTTTCAACAAAATTGGTTATTGATAGGTTTAAACAACGCACAAGTTGAGCCAAGAAGCCACATAACTCCCCCACCAGAACGTTGGCGGGTTACAAACGCTCGACAAAAGAGGATGTACCTAAAAGGTTAAACAACAAAGTCTCGCAAGTAGGTAGGAAAATGAACATGTCTACCAGAAGGAGTGGAAGGGGGGGAGGAGTGGGAGGGGGGGTGAGAGGGGTGGGGGTATGTTCGGGTGGGGAGGGTGGCGGTGGGCTGGGGGCAGCAGGTGGAGTGTAGGGCGAAATAAACAGCGGCAGGTGAGGAGAGAATTGAGCTGTGGAGTGTGTTTAGCAAGACAGTTGCTGGCACGCATCAAAACCGAAAATGTGCTTGTGTGTTATATTTTGTATAAAGAAAATTGGTTATTGATAGGTCTGAACAACGCACAAGTTGAGCCAAGAGCCCAGTGTTTACATTCGTTGATGAAGGTTCATCCGACCGCAAACGGACAAAAACTGAATAAAAAAACCTATTATTCTAAACAATCTTCCGTCCCGATTTCCTTCGATACCCCCACTGCTCGACGAGGAATTCTTCTCCAAATCGGGCATGACGCTGGAAATATTGGCTCGGCCTACATAGTCTACTTGTCCCAATCAGTCTCGTCAGGGCTCTGAGGAGTATCAATGGACAGGCTGAGTCGTTCTATTTATATACTGATGTGTATAATTACTTGAAGACTATAATTATTTCAGTAAAGGCCACCCTATCATTTATTATCTTGCTTTTTAAACCCAAATTAGTACCAGTTGGCAACTATTAGACTACACTATCTTGGCTTATAATTGCTAGAAGACTTTATTTATATAATTAAAGGCCACCCTATCGTTTGTATTTTTCTTGCGCCAATATACTTCCTGGTAGTAACTATAACACTAAAATATCTCGGTTGCTGCTACGTCTAGTCTGACCAACGCCGCAATATTTTATAAGTATAACCTTTTAGCTTAAAATTATAGCATACAGAACGTAGAAGTTCATGAACAAACTGTGAGTGGAAAAAAGCCCTTTCTGGAGGCAAGCGTCTTAGCCGCTCGGCCACTGCAACGCAGCTGTTCGAGTCATAGAAAGTTAAGTGCATTGACAGGGTTGACACGATAAATTCCGCCAACGACCCAACTGTTCTGGGTGAAGAAAAAGCCCTTCCTGGAGCCGGTGTCGATCCCCCAAACTGCGATTTAGGAGGCAAACGTCTTAGCCGCTCGGCCACTGCGACCCTAGCTATGCGACTCACAGAAAGTTAAGTGCATTGACAGGGTTGACACGATAAATTCTGCCAACGAACTCCACGACCAAACTGTCCCGTGCGGCAAACAGTGCGACATAAGAGACAAGGGTATAAACCCTACTGCCACCATGACCACCTCGCAGAATTCACTTAAAGGAAAGAACAGTGACGCGGATGACACGCATTGCCCGACGGCATGCGAACATTGCAAACATTGCCCGAAAATATCAAAGTTGGAGTCACGTATAGATATTATAGGGGATGTTATCACATGGTGACTCAAGCATGGCACATTAAAGCCGCTAGATGAAACCAGTAGAAATCAGCAGCTAGAATCCGCCTTGACGGAAGTCGCTACCAGGCACCAGCTTATCGGTCCAAGCGCGACTAAAACTGAGGAAAAGCAAACACAAACAAGCCCTAATCTACCGTCCTAAGAAAGTTCAGGTTCTAGGGTCATCAAAACGGCCAGGAGAAGAGGGAAGCGTCTACCTTACCAACCAGTCTCACCCTCTTCACAGGTCAAAACTAGTGAAATCGTACGAAAGGGGATCGGAGAAGAGCTGGGAGAAGAAAAAGAGACAGTATTTGCACCGAGACAACTGCAGTCCGATGTACACAAGGCGATGAAAGCGAAGGATGCTGCCGAAAAACAAACAAGGGAGCCCATACTTACATTGCAGGCCCCCACAGTTGATCAATCAGCCACCGCTGAGATGAGTTTAAACAATCTCGCCGTAGACAACAAAAGTACGATTGGTTTGCCACGTAAAGTGCAGGCTGCCGTCAAAAAAGACACGAAGGAAAACACGAAAGCGTTGCACCAGGAAGTGACCGACGGCGTAGAGGGGACGCAAAAAGTCACCGATAGGGGCAAAAGTTTTGTAATACAAGGTCTACCGGAATCCACTGCCAGTACTGCTTTTAACCAGAAAGTGGGTGACAGTGTCGCAGGTCCGAGCCCGAAGCCCACAGTAGAAAACGAGGGCAGTACATCAACCATAGACTCCGGTTATACACAAGATGTTCATAATAGCAGCAAAAGAGCTATTAACGAGCAAGCAAGCGACAGTCTCGTAGGCACGAAAAATGGCACTAAGAGAGAAGCCAGCATCATAATACAGGGATAAATGGAATCAACCACAGCCACTCCCATGGACCGGCATTCCGCAGATGTCCATCTCTTCCATGCACTTCTGAACAAAATACTGGGACCCAATGTACCATTAGAGTGCGAAAAAGCCTTCCGCCTTGGCAAACAGCCAGAGAGCCCAACTGGAACGCCACGTCCCAGACCTCTGAAAGTGGTCATGACATGAAGCCAAGACGCAAAGCTCATTCTATCTAGGCGTTTTAAAAGAAAAGACTCTGACCCAGGAGTTTTTTTTCAACAGGAGTCCTCAGCTGCAGAACGGAACAAACGTCGTCAACTTGTTTCCGAAAAGAGGGAGTGGGTCAGCAAGGGCGAACAAAACTTGGTTATCTACAACAACCAAGTGATCCGACGTCCATTGTTCTCACCTTGGATAGGTCCGTTCCGAATGACCACACAGTCGGCTCAGTAGGGGGAGAATTGAGCCCAATCGAAAAACATACAGAGGCAGAACGAAGGGGAAAAACATTTGGTTATTTACAACAACCAACTGATCCAGCGTTCACTGTTCTCCCCCAGGAAAGGTCCTCCCCGGATGACCGCACAGTCGACCCGGAAAGGGGCGGTGAGAGCCTGACTGTAACCAATTCTCGAGCAAACAGAAAGTTAACTTTCATGCACACAAATGCACAGAGTATGCTTTCAAAGCTTGACGAGCTGAAGATTCATGCCTTTGAATTATCACCAGATATAGTTTCAATAACGGAAACTTGGCTGTCTGAACAGGTAGCCGACGGCGAGGTATCCATGCCTGGCTAACAACTGTTCAGAAAAGACAGAGAAGGTCATCAAGGCGGTGGCATAGCAACATACGCGAAAAATGGACTCAAAGTTTTAGACAAAACGGATAAACTGGCGTGTACTTCCGAGGCCATCTGGCTGTCCATTAAAGTACCAGGTGCACCCAACCTCGATGAACTGACACTTTACCGACCACCGAGAAGAGAGCCCGTAGTGGATGCCTCCTTGCTAGAGGAGCTGGAAAAAATTACTGCACGATCGGACATCCTGATTGTGGGGGACTTAAACGCACCTCACATCGACTGGGGTGCGGCCTGCGCACATAGCTCCGATCTAACCTTCGACAGCTGCCTTCTGAGCATGACTCTGAAGTTATTTCTCACGCAACACGTCACTTTTCCGACAAGGATGCGCGATGGCCAACAGCCCAACTGTCTGGACCTCGTTCCCACGAAATCGCAGGACAGCATCGACGAAGTGTCATGTCTCCCACCACTAGGTAAAAGCGACCATATTGTACTGCTATGGGAGTACTCGTTATTCTCAATACCGGAGAGACCCTCAACAGCCAGAAGAAATATTTGGCGAGACGATTTCGATCGAATGAAGACCGAACTCACTCGCGTCGAGTGGGAACCTCTATTTTCTGGAAACATAACTGCGGACTGGGAAGCGTTCCGGAACACACTGCACAGACTCATCGACAAACACTGTCCAATTTCGCGAAAAAAGGTGAACACTAGACCGCGATGGCTTACGCAGGCCTTAAAAATAGAAGTGAACAAAAAGCGAAAGCTTCGGAAAAAAATGCAAGCAGACAGGACTCCTGCATCTGTCAGTGCCTACAAATCTCAGAGAAACCGGGTCAAGGGTCTTATTCTCAAAACAAGACGAGCTTTCGAAGCAGACTTGCTAAACCGGGCCACAGTGAACCCCAAACTGTTTTACATTTACCTCAGGCAGAGTACCAAAAACAAGGATCCGATACCCCTGCTGAGGACCGCTGAGGGAAGAGACTTGATAGATGATCAAGCAAAGGCTGATCATCTTTCGAAATTTTTCCGATCAGTCTTCACAAAGGAAACGGCAAACGATCACCCCACCGACGACACCGAAGCG
>JAYGXS010000004.1:66812179-66831660 GCA_036362985.1 Ligula intestinalis | reverse complement strand
TGATTGGCTGTTTCAGAGGCCGGCCTCAGTGCAGACGCACGCGTTAGGAGCGGTAGGCCTTCGGGCCTGCTTGCTTATGTGGAGTGAGTCATCACAGCTATGTAAAAGCCGTGTTAAAAATCTTACAACCTGGTCAGCAAGCACGCATGCCATGCGGTAGCTGAGCTGCAGTGTTGTTTCCAATAGGTTAAAGTTAAAACGACAACTAAGCAAAACGGGCGAGAATGCTCAAAGTCAGCTAGTCTGGCACCCCGATTCAACACTCCTTCCTCTCCGAGACCAAAGCACCGCGTAAAATGACCCCGAAGGATTTATTTAGGTCTAGACAAAATGGGTTGCTAGAGAACCAGGGAAGTTTTCGCAGGAGGTTAAGTTAAACCTTAGCAACTGCCGTCTCCACACCATAGTTACTTAGTAGAGAAGACGTTTTAGGAAGGACAGATTAGTAGGAACAGTAAATTGTATACACAGAGGAACGGAGAATAAATGGAAACAGGTTTGACTTAGAGAGCATACAGCCGGTCAGGTGAGCTAGCCGGGTCCAAGTACTAGTTTGACAGCAGTAAGACAAGTGGAACGGGAGAGAGCGTTCATTGTCTGGGTCGGCCTTGAAGGTTTCCGGCCAGCCAGATAGATTACGTCAGGAACGCGTGCAAGCACGCTATTCATCGCCTCGCAAAGGACCCGCTATGCGCCATCTGTGAGTGCTGCTCGCAGACGTCGAAAATCGCATCGGTGGGCCTTTGGGAAAGTGCATTTCGACGCGAGCTAGTCAAAACAGGCTATTCCAACCCATAATGTATTCCTTTTGTTCTGATTTGGGAAACCTTCGTTTTGTTGAAGCAAACAGTTCGACAGAGCACTAAAGCCAACTGTCGTCTGCACCATCCTTCTCTTTGGTTATCATTATGATCACGACGGCCTGACTCCTGGCCTTTCGACAGAAAATGTCGCACATAGAGGCAAGGCGCTGGTAACTTAAGATGGGGGTCGATATGGGGTTTTCTGTTAGCCGCCCGCAAGTGCGGTCTTCCCCAATACGTGACAACTATACATTTCACCCCTTTCAGCTGGCCTTTTTGCGTACCTCTTAGCAGTGCCAACTATCAACAGGCATGACTGCCCGCCTCTCCATCGGGCGATACCTAGCCTAGCCTTTGGCCTACCGAGCTTGACGCAACTGTAGCGGCTCGTGCCTGGCTGACTAGTTCGCATCGAAGTGCACTTTCGAACGGCTCGCCGACGCGGTTTTTGACGTCTCGATCAGCCAATCACGGTCCCCGCATATATGCTCAAAAATCAGGCGACAAATGGGGAGCTTGCACGCGTGCCCGACGCAAGTTGCCTCTCTGCCCAAAATCTCCAGGCCGACCTAGCCAATGAAAGCTATCTCTCTCTCTCTGTCTTCTGGCCCGACTACTCAAAGACCTCACTTGGAAATCGGCTCTGAGCGAGACGGGTTGGAGGCCGCGCGCTCATGCGCCCTCCGGCCGTACAGCCATGCCGGATGGACTGGCAACTTTCCCATAACTTTTCTGTAAACAATACACTGTTCCGTCTTCTCTCCCCTTTCCACCGTCTTCTCTCCAATCTCCTAAGGAACCAGCGTCGGGAAGATTGTAGGTGTTAAGGCCATAACCGTCGTAGCCTTAGCACCTATGCAAGTGCCACCGTTTCCTGATTGGCTGCAGAACATGTCTCCGCATCCTGTAAGCCGCCCGCACAGGCATTGGACACAGAACATCACTTGTTTCAACAGTCTTGGCGATCCATGCGTCAGGCGTACTGCGCAGGCCATCCAAACATCCTAGGCATTTACGCTATACCCTCAACCCATGATCATGTCAGCTTAAACCGTTTCTTTTATCACCAGAACACGAATATACTCCTCCTTGTACGCGTTACCCTCTCTTTCCCGCATTCTAAATGTTGTCCGTGAATCACCGTTTCCGGAGTATTAGGAGTAAACGTCCTGTATGACCTTGTGAATTTGGCCTAGGCCCGCAGCATAATATTTTCAGGAAATTTACCCATAAATCGTGCATCATGTACGCACATATATCGTTCACATAGCCTTTTTGCCCCGTCCTGCCTGGTCAGCAGCGCGCATTTTGCATTTGATTTATGCCGTATATCTGTTTACTTAATTTATGCTTAAGTAGGCATGGTTTACTAATTTGTTGCCGAACCATGATCAGTAGAGATTGAGGTTGCTTCGAGCACCAATTCGTTTTTCCGTCAAGTATTACGACGGCCGCCACCGACTCCGAGCATGGTCACGCGTTTTGGGTAAGGTGCCGATCAAAATTAGATAGATTTGTAAAGCCGCGGCCTCGTCCTCTTCACCCACCGTAAGCACAGCCAATTGACGGAGGACGAAATAAACTGGAACAGCTTTGCTGCAGGAAAATACATTTATTGTGAGGCTTTGACTGCGGGATTAAAGCTCTGTCGTCTGCAGCCAATCAAATTAAGCGTAAGTATCGATTAGCTTCGAGCATAAGTGTGCAAGTCTACAGCAAGCGTTCGGAAGAGCAAGAGCGGGCAGCGTGCGAGGCTTGACGAACGAAGAAAGCATGAGAAAGCACAGTGGCGCTGGGCATTTGGACTCCCACAATTATCAGGTTTTCTTAATTAAGCGCAAAGCCATTTGTGTTGCGCGGTCCAAGCACTTTGACTATTTTCGTATCCTTCCGCGATGCAACTCGGCCTTTTAATTTGAATTTTCGGAGGTTGAAGCAGGCTACTTTCACTGTCAGCTTTATTCACTAGCTGGGATATTTTGCACGATTTTATGCCCAATAATATTTGTTGATCTTCGTGCGCAATCAGAGTCGTGTAGCCGACCTTTTTTCATTCATCTCACGCATTTACCCAATATTACCTGATTATTTTTATTTATTGAACAGGAAAACGTTTACCCTCAATACTAAGAGGTTGTGGCAGCCCTTTGCCATACTTTTTTGCATCCACAACTTTGTCATGCTTTTATTTCTGCACAACTTTCTAGGCTTATTTTTATTGTTACGCATTTCCCTAACTTATGTTTATCTCTATTTGTTTAAGTTTGTTTATTAGCTTTTACGCGCAAAACTTCAACTGGTGTGAGTTACGGTATCAATAGCTGATATTGACTCAATGTGTTTATTCGCTGTAGGCAGTTGATTTCGTGGCTATTTTGTTCGACTTACCTTTACGTGTTCTAAGCGTGGAATCGCATTATCGATCGTGCATACATTCGCTAAAAGGTCTAAGACACTGAGTTGGATCAATTGACGGGGTGTGAACAAGAGTTAGGCCTCTGCAATACCTGCATTTATTTACAACTTTGTCGTACTTTCATTTGCACACAACGTGCTAGACTAATCCTAGCTGTTAACCAAAACAAAATCAGACGTTTTTTTCTTTTTTCTTCTAAATCCCACGCATTACCCCCACAAGAGCGACAGTTTTTATCCTAAAAATCCCTGCGGAGTTTTTTTACTGGCTGCTCCTATTTTTCCATCCCATGACGCAAGATAACTGGCCTCGCCAACAGTTTGGGCTACAATTTTTTCTGCTACCACTGCACATCTGTACAAATAGGGCACTCAAAGGAATTTTTCCTACATATCCCTCAATCTCCCTCAATATACTGATACCTTTTGTTTAAGTGGGTGTACAAATGCTACCCACTACATTTCAACTGGTTTGAATTACAATTTTAAATAGCGCACATCCTGCTCCTATTGTTGTTTTTCTTCTTCACTAAACGGGGTACGTAGTGGATTTTTTTTATTCAGGGAAGTTGACTCGGCTTCTTGTGACGTATTCTTAGCGTGGAACAACAGCATCGTTTGCTTTTCTCAATAACTCAAAAAAACCGGCCATAAAAAGTAACACCTACTCTAGTTTGCATGAGTCATAACTCACACTAACTCACAAGCCAGCACAAGGCATGCCGCGCTGCTAAAACGACGCCTAAGTACCGCAGACTCGCGGTCACAGACACAACAGGTCACAGCACCGCCACAGGGGTCAAACGTATATTGGCATGCATCAAACAGGCACACGCGAGCCAACGTAATGGTCGCGCAGCGACAGGTGCCCAATACAAACATACTAACAAGACGACTTAACTGTGTTGGTCACAGTCCAGAAGATAAACCTTCGATTCGACGCGCAGAAAGTGCATAGACACAACATTCATATCTGTACACATCCGCTCGGCTTGGCTGGTGGTGATTGTGACCACTTGACCTCTGTTATGACTAGCTCGTGCCGAAGTGAACTTTCCTGAAGTCCCGCAACCGTTGATCTCGACGTCTGAGAACATCCAATCACAGTTCCCGCAAACCTGCTTTCTGGCACGGCGACTAATAGCAAGCCTGCACGCGTAAATTGCTCGCTCTGCTCACTGGCCTGGCTGCTGTCAAACTGGCACTTGGACCCGGGTGGCTGTCCTGGCTGGTCGTTTGTTACCAAGAGAGGGTAATCCAGGCGTGGAATGCCCGTCCTGCGGACATTGTCATGTCCCCATCCGTAGACGTATTTAAAGCAAAACTTGACGGTTTAACCACGTAGAACGCATTAATGAGAACCGCGGAAATTGAGTTTCTGAATCCAAAGACTGAAATGCTATAAACATATACTAACATTAATTTGTCAGTAGTATTATTATTAGTATTTAACCAAATGAGTTTCAGCCATTATCTAGCTATGACGTCTCTGCTCACTATGCGAACTGCGCTGATCGCGTCTGAGGTCGCATCTACCGCACCTATGGCCCTAGGCTACGCAGCCCTGTCAAGCCCTTTCTCGTATCGACCGACTGCTGACGACGTGGCGGGCTCCTCTGCTCTTGACACAGCAAAGGCGTATCATGGACGCATCTCCGGTTTTTCGGGACGTTCTCGTGACTCCGAGGTCTCCTCCTCGCATGGTCCTTCGGATGTCGATATTACTCACCATGGACACCATGGTTGCCACCAAAATTCACAGAAGCATCATGCTCCTATCATTCACATTTGCATACTTTTCCCCACGAGCGACAGTTTTTGTCCTAAAAACCACAAATGACATTCCATTTTGAATTATGAGCCAGCCTTATGAGTTTTTTCACAGTCTCCTTTTTTCGCTCAGTTACACTGATGGCTCGTGTGAACTGAGTGTGGGTGTATTACTTTAAACAAGCGAGTAGTCGTCTACAATTGTGTCAAAGACTTCTTTGGAAGGCTCGGCTGTGCCGATGCATTCCTTAAACACTATGTACCAAGAGGGGGTTCAAAGACGTTTGCCTATATTTCCTTTAATAAACTTGACTTGACTTGACTTGAAGTCAGATTGCTTCCATCTATTCTCCGTTCCTCTGTGTACACAATATACTGTTCCTAACAGTCTAGTTTTTCTAATACTTCTCCTCTCCTAAGTAACCATGGGCTGAAGATCGCAGTTGCCACGGCTTTCGGCAATGTTTTGCGTTGGGAAGCCAATGCATCGCTAAGCATCCATTGCTTTATAGACTATTGTTCAGTTCACTTCAGTTTTATTAGGAAAATATCGGTTAATACTTTTGAACTCCCTCTTTTTACATAGCAATCACGCAGAACATGTGGCGGTGCCAGACAGTAAAAAAACTCCTTAGGCATCATTCGTAAGTTTAGTTTTGAATGCCATTTGTGGGATTTTAAGGAGAAAAGCTGTCGCCTGTGGGGGAAGGGCGAACGGAACATGTAAATCGGATGTCCTGCTGCTGAAAGTGTCAGGAGGAGGCCATCGCGGTAGTTCAATATCCTAATGGTCACACGGGGAAATGGCTGCGGTGGTCACGGTGTCGGAGATGCGCCCATCGTAAGCCCATGTGAACCAGAGGATGAAACATGCAATCAGTAATTCTAAGCAAACATATTACTGATAAGTAGGGAGCAGTATGTTTTTTTAACGAAAAAGTTAGACTGCATTATAATTAACTAGCTTCATTGCAGATAATGCCTTTTTCTATGCTGATCCAACTGTATCTTACACGTGTCCACAGATGGAGACATTCCATGCCTGTTGCAGCAACTTCCCTTGGGCTGAGGTGGAAACGCCAGTTTACCAGTTAATCAGTTCTTCATGAGCATCGGCATTTTGCGTTGTGTTCAGCACGGGTTAAATCCGCTTAGTTGAGGCGCTTGGGCTGAATGCGTGGCCTCGCGGCACACGTTCCTCCACTGGGGTGATGCATGGGGCGAGTTGACGATCACCGACCGGCCTTAGCGACCTTTTGACCAGATTAGCCAAACGAGCGTGTGCCTGACCTCGCCTGGACACCAAATCGGGTCAGCTAGTGCCGGCTCATGTGTGTGGACGTGCTGAGGACATGCACGCAATAGCCTAAACATAGCTACGACTGCTGCCGCCGTTGCCTCGGCGCTCTGATAAGGTCATTGCCTATTAGTTGCAGTTCTGGAACAGGAGGTTACGTTTGCATGACCCCAAGACAACTATTAAATCGGTTAGATCAGACCCCTCTTTCTATACTTCGTATTCTTTGCGTCCTCCTCCTCCCCCTCGTCCCTCTTCTTCTTGATCTCGTCTTTCTCTGATACTACTTCATTTTACTATTTTTCCGCTATAGGTTACGACTACATACTAATTTAAAATTGCATCTAACACACGTCGGCAACACGCTATTGTCAAAACACCTGCGCAGAAACCGAATCTGCGAATAGACTGAGGCCTCATGCGGGCTAAAGGCTTCTCGTCGTTGGGCCGATCGGAGCGCATCGCGCCCAAATAAATTGCCAATACAAGCGAACATTGGAGTCCCAGGAAGTAATTGAGAAGATGATTTGAGCACTGGGATAACACTTTTATTCTGCTGCTATTTCTGCTCATGTCTCTGATGAAGAATCCGCGACGGATGTCGAAACGGCAGGCAAATAAAAGCGTTGTCCCAGCTATCGAATCTTTTTCTTCTCAATTACTTCCTGGTACTTGACTGTTTCCTTGTATTGGCAAATGTTTGGGGTGCGATTCGCTCCGATCAGCCCGACGATAGGAAATATTTACCCTCCGTGAGAACTCAACCGATTCGAAGATCCGTTTTCTGCACAAGAACCCTTTGCTGATACTACGTTTTCTGCTCATGTCTCTGAGGAAGAATCCGTGACGTATTTCGAAATGTCAGGCGAACAAATGTGCTGTCCCAGCGGTCGAATCTTTTTCCTCATTAGTTTCTCCTTGAGGAATAAGAGGAGAGCAGGACAAGTTTAGTCTATGTACCTCCGCCTAGTTGTTATTTTAAAACATGTCTACTTATTTTATTTGGGTAGGTGTGTTTAGTTTATATTCATGATGACTTTAATGGTCAAGTGTTGGGCTGGTTAAAGGGTAGTGTCACGCAAGCGGTCACGTACTTGCAGTGCTCGGCCCGCCTTTGGGACAGCCAATCACAGATTCTGTAGACTACTATCGGCCAAGCAACTGATAAAGCGACCAGTGACTCATTCTCGTATAACCTTTACGCATTCACGCCCACACCACGCTAGCAAACAGACGCGTGTGAAGATCCAGAGCTTACCATGCGCCGAAGGCCTCTGGTGACGACCGGGTTTCTGTGCACAATAAAAAAACCTTACTGGTCTTTCCCCTTCTTATCTTTTGTGGAACTGGGTGTGATAATTCCAGTGCTCTGAACGCATCTACGGTTAAGACCCATACATGGGTAAGGAATTGGGGTTTGGGTTTGAGATCTTACTTTAAAAAATGTGGTTTGGGTGAGTGATTGAAGATAATAATTAGGATTAGTGTTTTGGATTACTTTTAGGATTTTAAGGTTGAGGGCAAGGTTAGCGCTGTACGACGTAGGTTAGGATCGGGGTTGCAGATTCAAAGTTAAGTTTAAGATTTAAGTGTATAGTAAAGGCATAATTATTAGCTTTAACGGTTAAAATTCGCACCTGAAGGCACGCATACAAGGTCCTATGTTGACTACTGAATCACAGATACCATTACTGCCAGTTCTTCCGACACCGCGAACCAACAGTCTGGGCTCAGTGTGCGACGATGCATTCTTTCTCATTGAACGGGAATAGATAACTGAGTTCAAAAATATTAGCTTTGTCCTCTCAGAATGAGGAGGCATTAACAACCAATTGCTCTTCCTTTTTATCCTCCTCTCACGCAAGGACTGCCGGTGCCTAGAACCTAGAGTGTTCGTGAAGGTGGCAAATAGGTCGCAATCACCTAATCAGCCACAAACACATTGGCGTGTAGAGACGCAGTAGAAGACAGGACTGTCGAAGTGAAAAAATCTTCCACTGGTACTCAGAGCAGATAGCTACCCACGCAACCTTGACAACAGGTGCTCGCGCAAACAAGATGATGGGCCAAGAAGTACTGGTCCCAGATCTTGACGTGCGACCTCTTGCCTCAGGAACGTCACGAAAGCTGTCAGCCATTTTCTTACATTTTGATTTGGAGTCGCACACAAGAGTGCCGACTTTCAGACGTCAAGCAATGAACAATAAAACCTTGCTGGCTTGGCAGGAGCCAGTTATCCAATCATATGCCGCTTAAAGCAATGCAATTACGTCGGCAAAAATAGTAGGTGACTGTGGGCGTAAATAGCCGAGCTTACAGTGACAGTGAGGATGAACAGGGTGCCAGCTCCCATGTCGGACTCTTTCGCTGAGACTCGGTGACATGTTAAAGTTTGACTGGACCGAAAGTCGTGCGAGAGGTGACAACAGTATTAGTTGTGAGCTGCTGGAGTCATAGTGTTCCGTCACACAACTGATTAACAAGCACAATAACCTTCCTTAGGCAGATTAATCGGTCACACGGCTTCCGATGCCAGTGTTGGTGAGTCAAATTGCTGCGTAATTACCACTCCAATAATTGCCATTGATGATTAAATTAAGACAATTAAGGTCTTGGATGCGGACGACCTGTTGTGACTAGCTCGCGTTGAAGTGGACTATCCCAAAGGCCCATCGATGCGATTCTCGACGTTTGCGAACAGCCAATCATAATTTTCACAGAGATGCCCTTTGGGCCGGCGAAAAACAGCAAGCCTGCACTCATGAATGATTCTCTATTTCTGTCTGGCCAAAAACCTTCAAGGTCGACCCAGCCAATGAACGCTCTCTCTCTCTTTCTACTAGCCTGACTGCTGTCAAACCAGCACTTGGACGCGGCTGGCTCTCGTGGCTGGTCGTAAGCTCTCCAACTCAAATCTCTGTCCATCTATTCTTCGTTCTTCTTTGTACAAACTATACTGCTTCTACCACTCTGGCCTCCGCAGACTTCTCATCTACTAAGTAACTATGGTCTGAAGATCACAGTTGCTAGGGTTTAACTTACTTAACCCCTGCGATAGGCAAAATAAATAAATAATTCATACAATTGATCAATTATACCAATTATACCACCTATACGGATCTTCTTAAAAACGTACTAATCTGCAGTATTTCATCTTTAATGGAACGTGTGCAGTTTGTGATCTTCCGACCCAAAACGCTAGTAAAACTGCAGGCCAGGCTGAAATTTGCTAGGAGGTTGAAAAACTATAGAAACTAAAATGCACCCCTTCTTGTGTATGAATTTAAAGGACGTGTTTTTCAACAACATTCACACAAGAGGGATATGGTTAGGCATGCTTTCTAACAAATATATTTTTTGATTTATAGGATCGTAGAAAAGCAGTGCTATTTTGTAGGAGATTTAAACGACTCGCCTTTCCAGTCCACATTCGTAACCATTGTTAGATCACGGAATTATACAACGTGATGGTCATTATCAAAACCGCTTCCTCAGGAATCCTTTATAACCGGAGTCATATGTCATAATTTCCGTAAGTATATCACTGTGACTTGAGGTAGTATGAAAAATGCCCAAGCCACTATGACCTTTAGGCCTGGTTCTATGGGGGAAGAGAAGAAGAGTGACGCAAATCCTGTACAGAGGAATTGGTTGAAGGAAGTTGATCGTCAGAGGACTGCACGACCAGAGGGCCGCGTTCGCAGTGTGTAAGCTTGGTAGTCGTGTAGCAGTTCTACAGCCTACCTTCTTCAAACGCTTGACGCCACAGCCGTGATCTGGCAAGGACAATCTTGGTTGCCCAGTTGCGCTCGACCCGATCGCTCGACCTGCTCGGCCCCTGTACGCGTATGTGAGGCGCAACCTTTGTCCTCGGGTGGCTGGGGCACACACACGCACTCTAGAAAGGTCTGGCCAATCAGCGCCTTTTAGCGCTCGTGGCCAATCAGATTCCTTAAGCGCTCTGCGGTCTTCGGTCAATTCCTGCACTGATGGAAACTGAAGAATACGCTCTGAACGGGACGCGCCCTCACGGCTGAACGCCATGCCGGACCGAGTGGCAACTTCCTCCGAACTCTTCTGTACACAATATATTGTTCCTAACACTCTGGCCTTCCCAAGACTTCTCTCATCTCCCAAGAAACTGGTCCTGGAAGATAGTAGCTGTTAAGGTTAACCATTTTAGTCTTAACTCCTATAGTGTCTACAACGCGGTCTTTGTCTGAGTCAGCCACAGAGAGATGATTGGGCAGATCGGATAGGGGTAGGCAGGCACTGGTCCGTGCACAATCGCTAGCAGCCGCGATTGGAATGAGATCACGGAAAGTAATGCATGGTATGTCAGCCAGATATTTTCGTGGCAACTGCATCTGTTAAATATTGCGCACCCTTGCGGTCATCTATCGCAGGGGATAAAGTAAGTTAAACCCTGGCAACTGCAATCTTCAGGTCAGGTTCCTCGAGAGAAGGAAATCATGGGAAGGCCAGAGTGTTAGGAAGAGTTTATTCTGTACAGAAGGAAACGGAGAATAAGCAAGAAGAAATTGACTGTCAAACGACCGCACAACCGCAGGCCAGCAGATGGCGTCTAGAGGGACGTCTGCTCGGCAGTTGGCACGTGAGTTCCTGTGTGAGTTGACCTTTGATTGGCTGTTCCACAGGCTGGAAGCAGAAAGCTTTCACAAATGCACTTCGACTTGAGCTTGTCACGACAAGCATTCACAAGTGCACTTTATGTGGACCTAGTCACTAGACGCCATCTGGATGTGTGACGGCCTCTGACGATAGACTCGGTTGGGAATGCCAGACACTAGATCAGTACAATTCCTGTTTCGCCAATCGCATCTCTAACTTCTGCACTCCTTTCTGGAACTCATGCACCAACACCGATTGATGAAGTACTCATGAATCATCAGATAGACCACTCCTACTCGACATGCGCACGTTTACTGTGTAGCTGGCTGACCGAGTGTGTGTGTGTGTGTGTGCACACATTTACCTTTTTGCCCTCACACCTTGACGGACGTTTTGATTGGCTTGTGGAATAGAAAGTAGTTCGGTCGGACAATATATGATAGGACGTATCCCAACGGTTATAAGCTAGTAAATAAGACGAGGCCTGGAAGGCCAGATTGCCAGGAATCATATAACTAAGTGCTGAAGAAGCGGAACATGAGTGATAGGTAATTGACTCTCGGACAAGTGCATTCTAGCCGTGAAGTTTGGCGAGTCCGAGGTCGCAGTCCGGCCGTCTGGTCATCGCGTCTGGGAGTGTCTGCGCGTAGTCAGTCATCGGCAATAAGAGCCTTCGTGAACTGGCCTTGGGAAGTGGTTGGCCAGACATGTCAGTGACCTTGACTAGAGTTTTGACACCGTCTGGCGCGCACGCTCTGGTTGACACGAGAGCCAGACATGCAGGACATGTATGGGTAAGAATGCAAGGTCGCTAAAATACTGCCCCTCCCAGGGGAACGGAGTTCAAAAATGTTAATGGGAGCAAAAGGTGTAAACGTTAGGCATAGGGACATGCATGGGTTCGAATACAATGTCGCTACAGGCTGAATAAAAGCGAGAAATGCCCGTAACAATGCTGCTTCACTTCATACTCCATGGCCTCATTCCAAGGTGATCATTGTATGGCGCAGGAAAACAAGCCCAGAGCTCAATGGTCAGGGCGTCGGACTTATAACCAACAGGTCACAGGTTCGAGCCCCCAGGGGTCGCTCAACCTAGAGTTGGGTACTGCTGGCTCGGGATGGCTAATAAACCAGCATTTTCCCTATTGCAGGGGGTTAAGTAATTTAAACCCTAGCAACTACGATCTTCAGACAATGGTTCCTAAAGAGCGAAGAGAGAAGTCTTGGGAAGGCCAAAGTGTTAGAAATAGTGTATTCTGCACAAAAGATCAGGAGAATAGACGGAAAAAGTTTTGCCTCTCGGATAACTGCAGTCTGGCTACGATGGTGTCAATTTCAGGGTGACGAGGGCGTCAGGAATCGCAGGAATGCCAATGCATGCTTTGTTACGACAGCCAATCACGCGGCTCGTGACTAGACTAGTGGTGGTAGTGGTGGCGCGACCTTGAAATGGGCGAAGGCTAGCGTGGACGCGCATGGCCAAAGGCGCCGTGCGTCAGCGGCTGAGCTTGGGTTCCAAGTGGCTGCTAGGAGCCACTATATCCTTTCTAGCCTCCCTTGTCTTTTTCAGCAATGTTTTTATGCAGTTTGATCTTACAGGCGACTGCATATTCTTGATTTCTGCAACAGACAGGGGAACCATGCATTTCTGGTATGCAGCGAAAAGATGTTCGGTGGCGGGGAACCGATGAACGTAGCTGGCGGCATTCGGGAACCCATGATCGGAGGCAGTGCGCTGACTTGCCGTTTCTGTGGCAGCCGAGATGCCGACTTGCACGTGACTATCCGCCACAGGCCGACTCATCGCGCTTAGACTTGCAAAGGCTTGCGCGCACACGCTCGTGCTTCGCTGTCCGGCCGTAGCCTCACTCGTCCTGATCTACCCGCATCAGATCTCGCACCAATCAATTTGACCCATTTCCTGATTGGCTGCGGGAACAAAGCATGCTCTGGGTTTCTGGCAATGATCTACGCTCTCGTAAATTCAGACACAGCCCGCCGGTCTACGGACGTGCGATAGTCTGACAATCCAATCTCCTCCTACAAAATAAACTGTGTATACCATTCTGGCCTTCCCATGACTTCTCCTCCTAAGGAACCAGGCCTGGAAGATCGTAGTGAAAAAGGTTTACTCTGTTTACCCGTTTCTGCTACTGCTCTTTGACTATGTCTCTGATGAAGAATCCGCGACGGATCTCGAAACGTCAGGCGGATAAAAGTATTGTCCCAGCGATCGAGTCGTCTTCTTCTCAGAGTTTACTCTATTAACTTAAACACTTCATCTGATTGACCTCGCCTGCACATTACCTTCGTTACCTCTGCGCATGCCTGTTTTTGTCCCTGCTTACGGTCGAACGTTTTGAATGGCTGGATGAAGATAGAAAATGCGCGAAACAATACTGAAGTAATCTGAACTCCGATTTCTGCCCCCATCCTCCAAGTTCTGCCTTCGTTTGGTCGAATTTGGCCTGCGTGCTGGTTGGCTGGCTGTTCGTGAGGTCTATGGTCTATCGTCGGGTTTTTTTGCTTCGTGAAGCCCAAAGCCGTGCTGCGTCACTCTAAACTAATTTCATTCACACCCCATTGACTTGTACTGCTTGTAGGGGTTCCGCCTGGCAGGTTAGTGAGCTCTGCCTCCATGTGCGTCCAAACATGGGTGCATAAATACCCGATGCGCTGAAGTGAAAGCTTTATAAGCAATCCTGATTTCCGCCAGGTAGAAGGGTGCTGTCAGAATAGCAACCCTGCCTGCGACAGTTCCAGGCGCAGCATCGTAGCCGACAGAAGGCCTGACTGGCTTGAGGGATGCGGCTTTCGTCAGCTATCTTGATATTTCTTGAAATTATACCTCCTCTTCCCCCCGGAAATTTATGCAGGGTTAGGTGTAGTCAGCGTTTAACCCCGTCTGCTGAATGATCATTGGCTTTTCCGTGTTGATGCTAAGGCCGAGGTTGGAGCAGCCCCCATTCTGCTACATATTATCCCCCATTTAGCACGCAGTCATCCGCTAAAGACTGGTCGTTAAGGCTGTATTCTGATACCCTTGTGGATGCATAGATACGATGAATATTGAATAATTTTCCGTCGGTTCGGTAGTCGATGATGTACCTGGTAGCTCCTCACAGTAGGCATCCCCCAAGCAAGAAGAAGAGGAGGAGGAGGAGGAGGAGGAGGAGGAGGAGGAGGAGGAGGAGGAGGAGGCAAGGAGTAAGAAGTATAGAAAGAAGGGCCTGACCTGACCGATTTAATGGAGGACTTGGGGTCATGCAGAAGTAACCTGCTGTTCCAGAACTGCAAATAATTGGCGGTGACCTTATCAGAGCGCTGAGGCAACGACGGCAGCGGTCGTAGCTACGTTTAGGCTATTGCGTGCATGTCCTCAGCACGTCCGCACACATGAGCCGGCACTAGCTGACCCGATTTGGTGTCCAGGCGAGGTCAGGCACACGCTCATTTGGCTTAGCCGGTCGAAAGGTCGCTGAGGTCGTCGGTGATCGTCAACTCGCCCCATGCACCGCCCCAGTGGAGGAACGTGTGCCGCGAGGCCACGCATTCAGTCAAACCTCCTCAACTAAGCGAATTTAAGCCGTGCTGAAGACGACGCAAAATTCCGGCGCTGATGAAGAACTGATTAAATGTTAGGCCGTAGTTTCCGCCTCAAGCCGAGACAAGTTGCTGCAACTATAGTCTACGCTGTTCGTAGGCAACTTCTGCAGCACACAAAATTCCTTTAAAGCGCCTGCGTAGCCAAGCACTCGGTTAATTTTCTAGCTTCAGTTAATGGATGTCTGTAATTTTGAAAGGCTCAATGTAAAGGTTTTTCTCTACAAAGTTGTATTTATTAGCGACCTAACAAGGAAGGCCATATTCGGGGGCATAAATAAGGTGCTGCAGCAAAATTATCTTGATATTTCTTGAAATTATGCCCCTCCCCCACGGAAATTTATGCAGGGTTAGGTGGAGTCAGTATTTGACCCCGTCTGCTGAATGATCATTGTCTTTTCCGCGTTGAGGCTAATGCCGAAGTTGGAGCAACCCACACTCTGCTACATATAATCCCCCATATAGGGCGCAGTCATCCGCTAAAGATTGGTCGTTAATGCTGTACTCTGATACCCTTGTGGGTATATTTGGACGGCGGATGTTTAGTAACCTTCCGTCGTTTCGGTAATTGATGCTGTACCAGGTATCGGCCAGCAAAACGGAGATTATGAGACTGACTTCCTCCCTCGCAGTGGTTGTAGTGGCTGAGTTGTTGCTGTGCGATACGAAGTAGTCCGGCCAGATAAAAGACGATAGAACGTATGCCAACGGTTATAAGCTAGTTGATAATATAAGGCGTGGAAGGCCTGTGTTAGGGATAATTTAATAAGTTGTAACAGGAGTAGAATGTAAGAAATAGGTAAGTGGCTCCCAGACAAGGGAAGTCCTGCTATGAATTGGCCGGAGTCCAGTGGCGCAGTCCGGCAAGTGGATCACCGGGTCCGGACACCTACAACCGAACAGTAAATCACCGGTTCTGGGGGTGACTGAACGTAAACAACTCCCCCGCAGTAAGTACCTTTGTGCACTGGCCTTGGGAAGTGGTTGAACAGCAAGCCAGACAGGGGGTGACCTTGAACGGGGGTTTTAATATCGTCTCTTGCGGACATGTGGTGGGCATGCCGGACACACGGCCTGTCCCCGCGGCGTCCGAGGAAAGCATGGCAAAGAAATGCAAGGTCGCTACAAGTGTGTTTAGGTTAATTAGGGTAACCCCAACGGCTGCGATCTTCTAGGTCCGGTCCCTTAGGAAAAGAGAGAGAAGTCATGGGAAGGCGCAAGTAGTAGGAAAAGTTTGTTCTGTACAGAAGGATTGAAGAATGTGTGGTAGGAGATTTTACCTGGATTGGCAGGCATCCGACCTTGAGAGCGCGGAGTCGTCAACGCCCCCGACAACGCTGCCTGTGGCCGCTCCCTGGTGTGGTGGAATTCGGAGTGATTTCTGGCAGCCGCAGTCATTCCAGCGGCCACCGAAAGCTCTCTTTGTCTCAGTCAGCCTCGATGATAATTGGTTAGACTGCGACTTCGCGTGTTAGTGGGTCACGCCGGACAGTGAGTGAAAGATGGAGAGGGTACGGGCAGTCATCGCGACTGTAGCCTTGGCGCGATAGGCCAGCGTTCCCACAGTGGCACCATTAGGAGACACTTATTGCGCACAGAAATCTGCATTGTTGTCTCAGGCTGCACAGTGGCTACCGTGGCTGCGTCCTGTCACGCCTGAGAGTGTCAAGTCAATTCAAGGTTATTAAAGGAAATATAGGCAAACGCCTTTGAACTCCCTGTTGGTACATAGTGTTTGAGGAATGCATCGGCACAGCCGAGCCTTCCAAAGAAGTCGTTGACACAATTGTAAGTGACTACTCGCTAGTTTTAAGTGATACACTCAAACTCAGTTAACACGAGCCAGCAGTGTAACTCAGCAAGAAGAGCAGACAGTGAAAAAACTCCTAAGGCATGGCTCATAATTCAAAATGGAATGTCATTTGTGGTTTATAGAAGAAAAACTGTTGCTCGTGGAGAAATTATGTGAATGATAGAAGCAGGATGATTCTGTGAATGTTGGCGGCAACCATGGCGTCCATGGCGAGTAATATCTACATCCGAAGGGCCAGACGAGGCGGAAACCTCAGAGTCACGAGAACCTTTCCAAGAACCGGAGATGCGACCATGATACGCCCTTGCTGTGTCAAGAGCAGAGGGACCCGCCACGTCGTCAGCAGTCGGTGGATACGAGAAAGGGCATGAGAGGGCCGCGTAGCCTAGGGCCATATGTGCGGTAGATGCGACCTCAGACGCGGTCAGCGCAGTTCGCATAGTGAACAGAGACGTCGTATACCTAAGTCGGCTTAAAACGTATTTTGATTCAATAAAGTAATACTACTTACAAATCACTATCAGTGCATAATTATAGCATTTCAATTTTTTATTCGAAGCACTCAATCTCGACGTTACTCATTAAATATTTGCTTATCAAGTTTTGCTTTCAAAACATCCACGGATGGGGACATTACAATCTCCACAGGATTACCCTCTCAGAGAAAGAAGAATTTTCTTGAGTCAAGTCTTGCCCCTGTCACACGTAATTTGAGAGGGTGTCCTCGCAGCCTAGACGTGGTGGCCTGCTTAAAGAAGTCATTTGTTTAGAGGCAGCACTCCTGACCTTGCAGCATGCGCAACGCCTGCATTAGGTCCCCGCACATCTGCCTGTAATCCAGAGGAAACAAGTCAAGATTTACCAATCGAGTCTCATAAGGGTGGTTTCGTTGGCCTCATACTAATTTTGTTGCGCGTCTTTGTACCCGTTCGAGGGTTTTTTGGCCTTTGGCTGTCCAAGGTCTCCAGGCTTGCATGGCAAATTCCAGTTGGGGTCGCACAAACGTGCCGAATACCTTGCCAAATACAACTTTGTCAATCTTAGCAAAGGCGCGCTTGATTAGATACAAGCTCGGCATTGCGGATTTAGCCACTTTCAGGACGTGGAGTGATGGCTTCAGTGAAGGCGTGAACCACACCCCCAGGTCTTTCTGAGCCTCTACCTCTGACAGCGGCATGTGATTCAGGTAATACACCCTCCGAGGCGCAGTGCTGGTTCTACCGAATCACATTAGGTTGCATTTGGCCACATTGAATGGCATGAGCCAAAGAGTTGACCATTGCTCCAGTAGATGCAAATTTGCCTGGAGATTTAATTCATCGTTTTGGTTGCGTATGACCTTGGGTACGACCAGTCAAGAAGTTTGCGATCCACTGCAAAAGGTTGCCCCTTATCCCTATACGGCTGAGCTTGCATAAGAGACGTTGATGAGGCACAGTGTGTGTGTCTATCGCAAGGGGGCTTGCAGACGCTAGTCTCGACGCCTGGATCAGCCAATAACAGCCCCCGTATAGATGTCGTTTGCGGTCGGCGAAGAGCAGCATGCTTGCACGCGTTCCCAACGCCATCTAGCTGCCTGGCTAAAAACCTAAGGGCCGACCCAGCCAATGAACGCTATCTCTATGTGTGCCTAGTAGCCTGACTGCTGTCAAACCAGGACTTTGATCCTGGCTGGTATCCTGGTTGGTCGTGTTCTCCCAAGTCAGACTTCGTTCATTTATTCTCCTTTCCTCTGTGTACACAATATACTGTTCCTACTAATCTGGCCTCTACCGAATTCTCCTCAACACTAAGCAACCATGGTCTGAAGATCGCATTTGCGAGGGTTAAACTTAGCTAACCCCTTGCGATAGGCTTCTAGAAATCGGCCTAGAATGCGCCACATCGATAGTGAGTATTTACAGTAGACTCTGACGGAAAAATGCAAATATGGCTTCTGTTAGAAAGGGGGCCCACTACAGACCCACTACATGTCTCTTTGAGTGATATACATAGATGTGGCAGTTGCTTTTACACGATTGTGGGGCAAGGTAAAGTGGTGTCCAATGGTTTTTGCTGCATGAGCCGAAGGGTGGTATGTTCAAGCGGCCCCTTGACAGCCACGACTATTTGGACACGCGCGATTGTGCGGTGGGGAGTCTGCCAGGGGTCTTTAGGTCAGCGAGTCGCAAACGGCTGTCTGTGAAGATGTATGACGTTGGGACAGAGGACATTGACCAAGGAAGGGGGAAAGGCTGTCTGCCACACTGTCTACTGCAGTTTGCTCGCCACTTTCATAATTCGTTCGGCCAAGCATAGACTCCGCATGATTTTCCATATTCTGTCCTGATTCACTGTGTCGAAGGGCTTCGTCATATTCACGAAAATGACAAAGAGGTTTATCCAGCTTCACTGGCAATTTTTCTGAGGTCGGTGGGTTACGAAAAAGGCGTTCGCTTTAAAGTCGTTTTTTTCACATTCGGCCCTGTATTGGCTCTGCGGCTCTAGCAATACCAGGAGTGCTAATTCTAGTAATCATACTTGTTAAGGCCAGTAAATAGTATACTATAATGCGGCTTATAGGTGCATGTAGGAAATTTGAACCTAATTTAGAAGAGGGTTCGGTTGCTGGGGCACCACTTTTATTCGTCTAATGTTTCGACATCCGTTGCGGATTCTTCATCAGAGACATGAGCAGAAAGCAGACCCGCTTCCACAACTGCTTTCTGCTCATGTCTCTGAAGAAGAATCCGCAACGGATGTCGAAACATTCGACGAATAAAAGTGGTGCCCCAGCAATCGAACCTTGATCTATATTAGGTTCTCTGATGAATATCGAATCTTCTTCTCAATTACTTCCTGGGAATCCAATGTTTGCTTGTATTGGCATCTCATTCGGGCACAATGCGCTCCGATCGGCCCGACAATGCGAATCCTTTACTCTTCGAGAAGCCTCAACCTATTCGGAGGTCCAGTTTCTGCACAAGTTTCTTGACAGTAACGTATTGCCGAAGTGTGTTAGATGCAATTTGAACCCAGCATGCAGCATTAAACTATATCGGGCAAATATTTAACTGAGGTTTAGTAGTAGTAGTCGTAGTAGTAGTAGTAGTAGTAGCTGTAGTAGTAGTAGTAGTAGTAGTAGTAGTAGTAGTAGTAGTAGTAGT
>JAYGXS010000004.1:66778634-66793144 GCA_036362985.1 Ligula intestinalis | reverse complement strand
AAAGCTCCCTCCTTCGCTTATACAGGACCGGGTGTAATAAAGTGTATACTGTCTGGGCAAAACAAAGAAAAGGAAATATAGATACATAAAAAATAAAGTTTATAAAAGTAGAAACGACAGGAATAATTAGTTAAATAATCTAATGTTTGTCAACAACAAGCGTGCCATAACTAAAATGTGCACATATGCGAATATTTGGAAATAACTGCATTAAAAAACCCAACTAAACTTAAATTGAGTAACGAAAAACCCGTGAACTTAAGTAAAGTAAACTAAAAAATAATCTTAAACTAAAACAAATGTAGTAAGCATAGTAGGGAACTGAAAACTTAACTAAAAACTGAACTCAAATATAAATAAGTTAAGCAAACTTAATTCAATAAACCAACCTAAAGTTGTTGTGCATGTAAATTGATCTATACTGATCTAACTCCAGAACAGTAAGTTGGAACTCTGGTAGGTTGAAGTAGACGACCTCCTATCCATAAAATTTGTTTCCAAAATATCAGGAAACCCAATAAACTGTAAAGTAAAAGAAAGTAAAAATTTCCAATTATTTCAAACCGAATAAAATCTAATCAAGCAATAAACGCAAGTAAATTTCTGCGTTTATTTATGGCGCGCTATTTTTATGCGAAAATATTTGATGATTTAAACTGTTTCTAGGACCCCAAGTAGAATTCCAACGAGGGATCTTGTGTACGTGCAGCTGATGAGCGAGTTTGATGAAAACCGTATCAGCTTCCTCGGCTTTCATATGCAGCAAACAGAAAAGCAGAATGTGAATAGTCGAGTTGGCAAACATATGGTTTAAGCCCCTCTTCATCAGGCCAGTATATTTCTAGGATTGCAAATTTGCCAATTGTACTCTTTGGACAGAGTTGATAAGTGCAGTTCGATTAAATCTCATCATTTTCACGCCGCCCATGGCGAGAGCGGTGTGTAGAGAGCCTCGTGCTCAGAAAGGGGGAGGGGAGAGATAGGGTAAGGTTGTGGGCAGTGGTCAGCGGTCAGGTACATGGAAGACGCTAACAAAAACACTTTCGCTTCCGTGGCCGACCCAGACGCCAGGTGGCGATCGCACATATGTTTGCCAAATCGACTTTCCAGAAACGTAGAAAACGAACTGTACTCAAATATGGGGGAGGCGGTACCAAAGTGATTGATGACTCTATCATTACTATTTTCGGTCATCCTTGGTCAGTGATTCTCCGAGCTGACTTGCTGACGTACCAAAAGTCTAAGTCCGGTGCAGTGGGCCAGTGAGCTTTCAAATTCATTGCTAGGTCTAGTTGAACTAGCGGGCTCGCAAAGAGGGAGACGTTTATTAATTCGCGCGACGGCACTACTTGACTAGATACACTAAGACTGTGTCTGAGAGTGAATAATACTCATAGCTTTTAGAAGAAAAAGAAAATGCTGCGTAAAAAATAGGTCTCGCATGCAAGCGTCATGGAGGACTTTCGTTTCATATCACAACTAACAATATATTGCCCACGTAGATGGTCGCTTTAAAAGCAGTAATCATTAGTTGTGAAGAGGGAAACTCGATCGGCCATTTACGGCTTGGCATATAATCACTTGGAGTCGGTGCACAAGCCGAAAGTAGCAGCTCTAGAGTTCATTATTCTTGTTACCAACAAGTCTCACGCTTATAAAATTCCGTGTTGTGATTGAAAGAAGCGGGGGTTTTGTGGCGAAACTCGGAACAGGCTTGAGCCTGATTTTCTCCGACTAAGCTTTCAGTTACGGCTGCAAGCACAGAATTAGCCAAAACTCATGAAACTTTTGCGAAAAGATTCACTGCATTCTTAAACGGATAAGGTTACTTTGGTGAGGCTGATTTGTCATCTGCAAAAAACCCAATCTAGCAGAAATCACAACTAAATGAGGGCGTACTTGCTGTTTTGACCTTAAATTCTTGTACACGCAGACACAGGTTTCCACAAAAGAATACGCAAATTTTAATGAAACGTACAGCTGCTTAAAATCTATATTCGAAGGGAGCGAGTATTTCGATCGTAATGAAGCCTGCAATCGAGAACACTTTTGAATATTCGTATTAGTCTATGTCTAGGCTTTTGGTCACATCCTCATCAAGGCCGTTTTCAGAGCATAAAAAGTATTCCCTAGTTAGAGTCCATTGTGAGACGGTACCTGGGGCTTGGAAATGGGAAAAGGGAGTTAGGTCAAAAGTTGAGTGCATTTTCCTCATCCTAAACAAACTGACGCACTTTCAGCTATGAAGGTGAACTAAAAGCCGTACCTTTAAAGCTTTTCATCGGACGATTCAACTCAGGCATCACAGTCAGTCCAGTGCGTGTTTGGGTGAAGTGGCTGACTGGCGGACTGAGAGCCAGGCTGCAATGGTGCTTCCTTAATATGGGCTGGGATCCGAGTTAGAAATGACGACAGGCCTGAGTGTGGGCCCACACCACGCCTCACAGCTGCGCCCTCTCACGCATCCCGACGAAAGTCTGTAGTGGCCGCTAGCACTGGTTGGAACCTATCGCAAGGGAGTTAAGGCTACGCCGGTTAAAGCCTCACTACTGCGATCTTCTAGGCCCGGTCACTTAGGAGATGATAGAGAAGTCTTGGGGAAGCAGAGTAGGAGAAGGTTATATTCTGTGCAGAAAAAGTAGGAGAATAGTCAGTAGAAAAGTGGTTGACTCGGCCTGGCGTTGAGTTCGACCATCAGCACCGTGAGAGAGCACTGCAGCGTCGCGTCCGTCTCGAGCCGAGGCGGAAGGCCGAGTAACTCCAACGTCAGTCGCCGAAGACTCTTGTCTGTCTGATGGCCTTGATGGTGATTGGTAAACGCCAAGGGCAGACACCAGTGGGGGAGTCCCTGTCTCGCGCGATGGTTGCCGAGTGTGCGGAAAATAAAGGCAGACACAGTGCGTAGGAGTTTGGCCGGCGCGCGTAGCCACTGCACTTTCGCGGCTTTTGGCAACGAAGCCGGCATGAGTCAGCGAGGTAGGCTCCCACAAACCCATGATCAGCCGCAAGTGAATATAAGAGTTAAGGCTAAGACGGTTAACCCTAACAACTACAATCTTCCAGACCCTGGTTCCTTAGGAGATAGGAGAAGTCTTGGGAAGGCAGAGTAGACGGAACATTATATTGTTTACAGAGTTAGGGGAAAGTTGCCAATTGGTCTTGCGAGGCGTCCGACTGTGAGGCCAGTGGAAGAGGTCGGCGTCGCCGCGACCGCAACGCGCGAGGCGCAATTCTAAGTGTCCTCTGACCGCAGTCATCCCGGGCAGCCGCTGAATACTCGCTTTATCTCAGTAGACTGGTGGTGATTGGTTGCACAGCGCAAGGTTGGTACTAGGCGAGACTGGGTGTGTTCGTAAGTGGCTCAGACCATTGAGCGAGAACGGACAGGGGATGCCGGCAAGTAGCGCCTGACCGCAGGCGGCGGTAGGCAGGCAGGCCAAAGGCGCCATCCGTCAGATCTTGGGTTCCAAGTGGCTGCTAGGGCCACTACACTCCCCTTCAATAACGCGACGGTTTCATGCCTTACCTAACCTAACTTAGGGATCAACACTTGCTTGCGCTCGACTGGGCTTTGACCTCCTCCTCCTCACACGGAGGTTCATACCACCTGCTTGTAAAACCTGTTATGCCTTAGGTGTGAGAAACTTTAATGTTGTCAAAGAAGGGCGACTGAACAACTATCGAAAACATAAATGGATTTTGTTGTTTCTGACTGAACAAATTTGAAATTCACCACGTCACTTTTCGATCGAAAATTCTGTTCGACCTACATATGATTGGTTTCCTCTTGCGAAAGCTTTTCTCTCTTCGTCTGAACCGCCTGCTCGTGCCCCCTTCCTCCAAGAATGCTGCCGCTCTCCCCAGTTGGCCTTTTGTTTCTAGTCGAATGAACACTAGTTTAGCGACCTTGTATTTCCTAGCCATGCCTTGCTCACATGCCCCGCGTGTCTGGCTCTCGTGTGCACCAGCCTGTGCGCACCCCAGGTTGACAAAACCTCCGTTCAAGATCAACCTCTGTCTGGCTCACTGGCCAACCACTTCCCAAGGCCAGTCCACAGCAACGACCATTGTGCGGGGATTGAATACGATCAGACACTCCCGGAGCAGGCCATCTACTGCCTGTTGCAGACCCCCAGACCCGGTGACTACACCGACCGGAATGCGACTGTGGACTCCGGCCCACTCATGACTAGAGTCCACTCGTCTGGGAGTCAATTACTCATTACTCATATTCTACTCATTCAACACTTCATTAAATTATCCACAACACTCTGGCCTTCTACACCTTATATTATAAACTAGTTCATAACCGTTGGGATACGTTATATCGCCTATTATCTGGACGGACTACTTCTTATCCCACACTAGTCCCAAAACCAGCCCTCGGACAAATTTTACTTTAATACTGTCCCCACCCCCCGTCGGGCTTCCTTGCTTTTAATACATTCTTCCAAAACTTCAGTCGGACCCCGATATCTCAGGAGACAACTGTTTTGACTAGCCAGTAAATGAAGACCCGTGAATTGAATTTATGACGGAGAGCCAGGTGTTCGCTCCCTCCTGCTCTAGACCCAGTTAGCCACGGCTATTCCGAGAACCACCAAAATCACCATCACCACCCTTGCCGGTGCAGCATTGCCACTGTACACCAAACCAAGCCCCTTTCCCGCCGGTGTTTCAGACCAATCCTGATATTAAATGAATTGCCTCCTGAAATCACATAAAAGCAGAGCCAAGTCTCCTCTTCCACTAACACAAACACGCTTTCCCAAAACTGGTTTCGCCCTGCGTGGTGGTTGAACTTTTATTGTTTTCTCGTATAGCTTAATAGTACCTTACTGTCTTGATAGTTGTTACTCTTGGGTTTAGCGTACGCGTGACAGAGTCAGAGCAGTCAGGAAAGACTAAATAACGCCTGTAATGCGAGAGTAGGATAGTGATTATCGTAAACCCACTTCCAGTCTTCGACCAAATGTTGCCTTTCTTTCACACACATGACCTTTACTCTCGGTGCTTCCGTTCATTAGCGCAACGTTTGCATGTCTTGTCCAACCTTTGGGGATCAACACTTGTTAGCGCTCGACTGGGCTTTGTCATCACCTCACACAAAACGACCTCACAATGACCTCTTCCTCACGCGGAGGTTCACACCGCCTACTTTTAAAACCTTTTCCACTGTAGGCTTGCAGGATGTGCATGCTGCCAAAGGGGGACTGAACAAATATGAAAAATATGAATGGGCTTGCTCAACGAAAACTGCGGCGCGTGTTATTTTTTTATTAATTCCCATGCGATATGGTCGATGGTAACCCCTTTGAGAAGAGGACAACTTGATCTCTGGGACAATATCTTTATTCACTTGACGTTTTGACATCCGTCGCGGATTCATCCTCAGAGACATTCGCATGAAACGGTAGCAGAAACGGTAGCAGACCCGTTTCTGTACCCCCTTTGCTATAGGTTTAGGAGGTTTAAGTCGTGAGGTAAAAGACAAGAGCTGCCGGAGTAAGAGCTTGATTGCGCACAGAACCCTATCGCAGGCGGTTGAGTAAGTTAAACCCTAGCAACTGCGATCTTCAGACCATGGTAGGAAAAGTATACTCTGTACAGAATAAAAAGGGGATAGGCAATAGGAGATGGACTTTTAGACGACCATACAACCGCAAGCTAACGGGGGCGTCTGAAGTGAGGTCTACTCGGCAGTCGTCGCATGAGGTCCTGCGTTAGTCGGTCTGTCATTGGCTGTTACAGAGACTGGAAACAGCGGGCACTTCCGAAAAATCATTTCCACCTGAGCTAGTCACGACAGGTGTTCATAAGTACACTTCGTGTTGAGCTAGTCACTACATGTGCACTACTCAGACAACGCGTCTAAGCTGCTCTGTGACGTGGTTCAGGTTGATGGGTGCCTAGTTCAGAATTTGTACACAGTCGATCTACTCCAAGATAAAGGTTGACAGATGAGGAGACATTGGAAGTGCCTCGATTTTACGGTACTGTTTGATTTGTCTTTCGAATGCGCTGACGGAACCAATGTTTCCCTGTTTGGTGCTGAGTCGCAGGTTATGCTAGTAGTGGTGAAAGAAGACACCAACTAAGCTGGAACTAACTGCTTCTGCAGCAGTATCCTGTGTGCTTGTTGCTGGTCAGCCTGCTTTCTTGTTAACTTGTTCGTCGCGCGGCCTGGCAGGTGGTCATTTGCTCTTGACGTTGTGCATCGGATTTCTTCAGGACATCCCACTGGGAAAAACACTTAAAAATGCTTCTTCGAGGAAAGTTTCATCTCAAGGTTACGTTTGCACGCATGAAATATTCACTTGGCACCGAAATTGCTGAAGAAGAATGCTATATTGAGGATTTTACAAACCTGAATTTTCAGCAAAAAATAGCTCCATTCACGGAGAGCAGATGGTAAGGTAAACTGAGGGTCATTTTAAAAGGACAAAGGTAAAAGGTCATGCAATACGCACAAGTCAAGTTTTTCACGACATTCTCATCAACTATGGAGACAGATCGGCTTTCAACTTCTACATTTCTGCTTCTTCACACGCTTTTTTCTTCGTGTTGTCATCCTACGGAGAATTGTCGATGTTGGTGAATTGCATATGCGACAGATTGGCCGCATTTGACAAATATTGGAATGGTGATATGTTGTAGATAAAATAACTTGTTTTCGTGCATTTTAAAAGGTAGCAGTGTTCTGTAAATATGACCTCCTGATCCCAAATGCAGACAAACAAAGCAAAGTATTAGAGAGGATGGTATAGGATGATAAATTCCCACGTGAATGGAGAGCAGAAAAAATGGGTGGCTCAAATTCAAAAGTAGGTTAGGAAATAGAAAATAATTACTTCGGTGAGTCCAAACAAACGAAAGTTGACATGAATTCTGTCGGCATTTCAGTAGGCAAACTTTTGCGTACCGACTTTTTATTAAGTACTATGCATTGATCACTACGTGGGATTAAGGATGACTCCAGATCAGAAGGTTGCGTGCTCGGATCACGTCGGGGTCACGAATGTGGTGTGGCCACAGAGGTTTTTTAATAAATACTAACAGTCAGAGATAATAATGACCAAAATCAGCAAGAGTTCGAAGGTACGTAGCATATTAACAAAATAATTAAAACCTCTATTCGTCGTGTACACAGCGATTAAGTTCCAGCGGTGTTGTCAATGCATTAAAACACATGGGTTTGCAGCGACCTTGTATTTCAAAGCCATGCTTCCCTCGGACAACGCGGGGACAAAAATTTCAAGGTCATTATCTGTCTGGCTCACTGGCCACTTACTTCGCAAGGCCAGTATAAGGGGAGTTGTTTACGCTCAGTGACTCCTGGTACCGACGACCTACTCTTCGGTTGTGGTTATCCGGACCCGGCGATCTACTTGTCGGACTGCGCCTCTGGACCTCGGCCCATTTATGACAGCACTGCACCTGTCTGGGAGTCCCTTGCCCATTACTCATATTCTACTCCTTCTAACATTATTAAATCATTCATAACGCTCTGGCCCTCCACGCCTTATCACATCTACTAGTTTATAAATGTTGGGATACGTTCAATCGCCTATTATCTGGCCGGACCACATCGTATCCCACATTGTTGATCCCGACGTTCACTATGTCCCACAGGTTTGGTAAGGAAAAATGAAGATGAGAATGTTAAGGCTCACAAATAGTCCGGGACCTCGCCACAAGACAATCAGCTAAGTTGTGTGTATTTCTATACAAAGGTTCGAAACCTGCGGAAATTGCCAATATCTTTGTTTCGGATTCTTTTATCCCCTGAATATCGGTCTCCTAAGGTAGCACTTGCAGTCGCCTTCCATGCACTCCCCGCATGAAGTCCCACTCCTTCTGTACAGAATAAACTCTTCCTACCAATCTGGCCTCCCACCTCTTCCTGTTCTTCTAAAGAACCGGGGCTGGGAGATCGAAGCCGTTAAGGTTTTCTCTATTACCTTTAAAATGTAGCGGTGCTGCAGCTCGCCTTCTCCAAACAGCAGATGCCACAGACATGATCTCGCGGGACACTCTTGGCCGCCCAGTCGCTCGACCCAGCGCGATGGCCGGTGTCCGCATACGAGGCGTAACATTTGCACTCGGGCAGCTTGGGCGCACGCACGCACCCCACACTGGTCGGGCCAATCAGCAGCCTGAAGCTTAATCACCCAATTCTTGCTCTGGGCCCTTGTAACTATTCCCGCTCTTCGGACACAGCCTGCCGCCTTGTTGGTCGTGCTCGCCGAGGTCAAAACACTATCCATCTATTCTCCGTTCCTCTGTGTACACAATCAACTATTCCTATTATTTTGGTCTCCACTGACTTCTTCTCTACTTAGGTACCATGGTCTGAAGATCGCAGTTGGTAGAGTTTAACTCACTTAACCCCCTGCGATAAACACTCCTCGATAGATCCAATTAATGCAAACGGAATGAAGCGATACGTATTGGTTTCGCCGCAGCACGAATAAGCCTGAATATAGCAGGTTCAAAGACTAGATCTACGAACATCGCAAGCATTCTCGCAACTCCTATACATACTAATGGTTTCCTGCTGGCAGCTGTGGCCTATAGAATTTGGTCGGAGTATTCATGTATTGGTCACTGTCTGCCCGACGCCTGGACTTCCTGCCGTGACCTTAATCCGTCTGGACCTCAACGTCGAGGCGGCCGCCAGACTTACTGGCACGCGAGGCACGGACGCCCACGTTGATGTCTACCCACATGCTGCCCAACCAATCACTGGCCGATCCAGCCAATGAACGCTGTCTGTCTACTGGCCTGACTGCTGTCAAACCAGCACTTGGACACGACTGGCTCCCCTAGTCGGTTGTATGCTCTCCAAGTCAAATCTCCTTCCATCGATTCTTCGTTTTTCTGTGTACAGAATATACTGTTCCTTCTACTCTGGTCTCTACCGACTTTTCCTCTACTAAGTAACCATGGTCTGAAGATCGCAGTTACTAGGATTTAACTCACTTGACCCCCTGTGATATTCATATCAACTTTCAACATACGCTTATCCACTGAGCTAAGTCAACCAGATGCTCACTTGATTTTGCCGATTGGTTCGTCACAGGGGGGAAGACATTTTGAAAGCTCATGTGCGGACAGGCCGGTCAGTTACTAATACCTTTAAATGGAACTCTCAGGTGCAATTGTAAACATACCACTTTTTGTACACTAAAATAAATTTCCTCCCGTCAAATTCCTTCGTAATTATTTGGAGAGTTCGACTGTGACGCGCTTCATATTGTTCTTGAAATCCTGCTTAAAACTTCACGAATCTCAGTGTTTTTATTCGACTGTCCCTAAATAGCGATTTTGTTGTACGTGCTTAGCAAAAAAAATTAAAATGAGATATTGCTTAAAAGTATTTATTCAAATAATTGGTTTTAAAGCATCCTTCCTTATGCACCTGTCGCTTTGCGTCATGTTTCTAGGATCACTCAAACATGTCAACTCGTTGCCGAGAAAAGTGAACGTCCACAACAAATTTTGCGAATGAATACGCTCAAGATTATTTTTGAAAAAAACTTTATATAACAAGTTACCTCTTTAAAGAGCGCTTTCATGAGATATATCGACGTCGAATACCTATGTAATTTTTCTTTTCTGAAGATTGAGTCAAGATAAAAATGAGAAATGTTGACTATATTTTACTACCCTAAAAATTAGAGATACATATTTAGCTGCAAATAAAGGACTCACTTTTCTCGCTATAACAGAGCAGTTTTTAACATATTTGGGGACTTCTAGATTCCGTTCAAAGATTGTGTAGCGATCTTGTACTATAACAAATGAACTTTCCGCAGGTCTGGATTTCGTTGGCGATATGCACTCTCCTCCTTTCAACCTGCCGACTTACTGGCATACTTTGTCGAAGTTACACGGTCGATGAACATTCTTTCAATATGTCGCAAACTTTTTTTGTTCACTTAGATATCCACAACTTACCTATATTACTATTCATACTCCATTTTCTACACTGATCCTATTTGCTACGCGTTTGCCGACCGTAACCAATTTGACCCTTTGCTTAACATTCCCACATTTTCCTCCCATTATTTTTTTAACTCCGTTCTCTTGGGAGGGGGAGTATTGTAGCGACCTTGTACTCTGACAAATGTATGTCCCGCATGTCTGGCCTTCGTGTGCGACAGCGTGTGCGCGCCGGACGTGTCAAGGTCGGGACTTGTCTGGCCTCAATAGCCAATCACTTCTTAAGTCGAGGCCATTGCACAAACTGCGGGGGAGTTGTTTACGCTCAGTCACTCCCGGACCCGACGATCTACTGTTCGGTTGTAGTTTTCCGGACCCGGTGATCTACTTTCTGGACTGCACCTCTGGAACCCGGCCCATTCATGGCTGGACTGCACTTGTCTGGGGAGCCCTTACCCATCACTCATATATTTACTCATTCAACATTACATTAAATTGTCTCTAATAATCTGGCCTTTTACGCCTTAGCATATCCATTAGCTTATAAATGTTGGGATACGCTAAATCGCCTATCATCTGGCTGGACCACATCGTATCTCACAATAGCAAAAATACAGCAGAATGGCTGAAAATGAACGACGATGTTACCAAAAAGTAAACCTTCTGGCCATTCCCTTTCAAATTTTCATATTCATTTATTCTCTTCTATATATTGAAGGTATTGGAAGAAGGTTCGCTCACGGCGTTAAAGAAAAAAATATGACATTTCGCGATGCCTCATACATGGTCGATTACGGGTTCTATTTTTGGCGTAGTAAAGCAACTTATTGTCTCATGAATTTATTACTTATCTTTATGGCACAAACCTCAACAGATATGCAAGAAAAAGTTTTGCGAATGGACTCCGCTCCAATATTGCCTTATAAGTTCATCTACCTCAATTATATGGACGCCAGACAATATTTTCTGCTCTGTGAACATATAAAATAAAAAAGTTTCTGGTTTTAATTAATGTTTTGTTTATAGTGCAGCACGCAAAAATAAGGAGTTTTGGTCCGCAGCGTTTAATAGCGCAGTAAATTCCTTGGATATCAACAAACGGTGGATTTGGCCTAATTCCACCCCTATTTTCCCCTGGTATACTGATCTGAAGGGAACTCATTTCTAGTAAACAGCATTTTGCGCATCAAGTCAACCCAATGAACAAAATAAACAGCCTAAAATGCGTGTTACATCTCTCACTCAAATGTTTATCTTTAAATTTCATCAGATGGACAATCTACTGAACGTACTAATGGTTTCCTGCTGTGGCTGATAGCATTGGGTCCAAGTATTTATATCGACTTTCAGCATACGCCTACTAAACCTCAAGTACACTGATTTACAGGAGATTAGCGATAAATTTCTGCTGGAATTTAAGAAAACAACGATTCCTTTAATCAAATGTCCGAACCGTCGAACAGATAAACAACTGGTGCAGAGAATGCCTTCCCGTCTTCGATTATAATTAAGTTTATACAAGATCAACAGCGTTTTTTCCGCCATATCATTGCAATGTAGCCTCATTTTAATGCATTCCTCCAACAAAACTGGTAATTGACACGGGGCTCAACCGAAGAGTATGCTGATAAGTTTTGCAACAACTCGTGCGTCAATTTTCCAATTCAGGATATCCTATAAATGCTTTGTCTTTTCTTTTTTGTTATCGAAGCATGTTTTAAGCAAAACATGGACTTGAGAGAAGCAGCAAATAAAGATCATTTTTGTGATTTCCGGCTGAATAACTTTGAAATTCTCCACGCCTCTTAATCAGCGAAAATCCTGTTCGACCTACATATGATTTCTTCCCTCTTACGAAGGCTGTCCGCCCTTCTATGAGCCGCGTGCACGTGTCCCCTTCCTACCCCCAAATGCTGGCCGCCCTCCTCTATTGACTCATTTTATTCGATTGCACACGACTGTCCAGAACTGCCGCCCGCCCCCCCCCCCCCCGTTTCGGCTTCCTTGCTTTTTCTCTCCTCCCCCCCGGGGGCCCCCCCCCCCCCCCCCCCCCACCCCCACTGACGCTAGAGACACTTCTTTCGTTGTTTGAAGGGCTGACACAGTCGTCTCGGCTCCCGGAGGTGAAATCCCATGAAGGGACTTTTTGGTGGAGAGCCAGCTGTCCGCCCTCCTTCCCCCCCCCCTCTTGCCGCGGCTAATCCGAGAGCCACTCGTCCAGCCACCTCCCGCTGCTGGCACCTTCATATTGCCTCCGTTCACGAAACCCCTCCCCTTTTCGCGCTGGTCTTTCAGACCAATCCCGATACCACATGAATTGCCTCTTGAAATCATCTAAAAGCAGAGTTATCGACAGGAGTTAGGGCTAAGAAGGTTTCACCCTAACAGCTACGATCTCCTAGGCTCGTGGTTCCTTTAGGTGAGTAGAGAAGACGGTGGGAAGGCCAGACTGTTAGCAATACTGTATTCTGCAGAAGGATAGGAAAATAGATAGAAAGAGTTTTGACTCGCGGACTAATGCATCCCTTTCCTAGTCGGGTCGGGTCCGGAGTGACGACAGCGTCGGGAATAGCCAGATGGCCGGCGCATGCTTTATTACAGTAGCCAATCACGCGGCTGATGTCTAGACTAGCGGTAGGGTGCGACCTTGAGATGGGCGAAGGCTGGCGTGCACGCGCGGGCCTTGCAGGCCAAAGGCTTCATGCGTCAGCGGCTGATTTTGGGTTCCAGGTGGCTGCTAGAGTCCACTACAAAATCACGTCCCCTCTCTCACTAACAGAAACACACCTTCCCAAGACTGGTTTCACCCAGCGTGGCGTTGTTGTTGAACTCGTGTTACCCCTTTGTATAGAGTCAGGTGAGTTGGCCGACTCTCTTTGTTCTTAACTGTGTGTGCTCATTGCTGAGGTTTGTATATTGCTTATCCTTTGCTATTTTTGCTTAATAGTACCATACTGCCTTGATAGTTGTTGGCATTGGGTTTGACTTACGCGTGACTGCTGTATACAGAGTCAGAGAAGTCAAAAAAGACAAAAAATTTCATTGGGGATCTTGGTAAGGATGAGTTGCATGATCAACAGACACAGAAATAGTAACCGCCCACAATGCATGTGGTATTGCGCCAAATTCCGGGAAAAAAATAAGTTTAGGACTAGAATGACATTTAGGGTTCAGTTTGGGGCTCGATTTGGGGTTGGGGTTAGGGTCATGATGATGTTGCTAGTTAAGGTTTGGGTTTCTATCACCCATAGGGCTAGGGTTAAGGTTTACGTTACAATACAAGCGAACATACGAGTCCCAGGAAGTAATTGAGAAGAGGACAGTTCGATCGCTGAGACAACACTTATATTCGCCTGACGTTTCGACATCCATCACGAATTCATCATCAGAAACCTTAGCATAAAACGGTAGCAGAAACGGGTACCGTTTTAGGCTAAGGTATCTGATGATGGATCCGCGATGGATGTCGAAACGTCAGGCGAATAAAAGTGTTGTCTCAGCGATCGAATTGTCTTTTTCTCGTTTTCGTTACAATCTAGTTTTACGTTAGGGTTAGTGTTGGGGTTAAGTTATCGAGTGGTGTTAAGGCTAATCAGGTTAACCCTAATGGCTGCGATCTTCCGGGCCCGGTTCCTTGGAGAGGAGAGAATTCTTGGGCTGGCTAGAGTGGTAGGAAGAGTGCATTCTGTATCGAAGGATTGCAGAATAAGCAGTAGGAAAATGACTAGCAGATGACCACACAACCGGAAGCCAGCGGACGGTGTTTGAAGAGATGTCTGCTCGGCAGTGGTCACATGAGTTCCTGTGTAAATCGGCCTGTGATTGGTTGTGCTAGGGGCCAGAAGCAACATTCGTTCCCAAAATGCACTTCGGCTTGAGCTAGTCCTGACGAGCGTTCACAAGTGCACTTCATGTGGAGCTAGTCACTGCAAAGTCGTGGGAATATATGCCTGAAAAATCACCGATTTTAAGTGAGTGGGGCGTTCCTATTTCCGTGTTTAGGCGGCCAACCAAGTCACCCCCAATGAAAGGATCGTTATTTTTTACTCCTCTAATGTCCACTTTTCGGTTTAACAATGACAGGAGAATAAAAAGCATGCTTAAGGTAGCCTAAATTGTAAAATCTACCCACGTGTTGCCGCTAAAAACTTACCATGATGCAAATATAAACAGTCTTATAAATTGAAAGTATTATTTATGCGCCAACCTGATATATCCCTGTCCATCGCCGACATCTAAGATGCTGTTATAATGAAAAAATGGAGATAAAACATAGGCCGTTCATAAAATGCACCGGGGCTAACAAGTAACACTATACAAGAACACGAACGATGCCCCGAATTCTATCACCGACTGCGATAAAGGATGGGGTAAACATCCACCGAATGATGAAGTCGAAGTCTACGCTCTGCAGAGAGTACTTAGTCGAAAAGTTCAGACTTACTTTAAGATACGTACTCTAAAAGTGCAGGTCACAGTTATTCAAGGAGGACGTCTCATCTGGAGCAGATGTCCTCGCATCATCATCATCATCATCATCATCATCATCATCATCATCATCATCA
>JAYGXS010000004.1:66679203-66772744 GCA_036362985.1 Ligula intestinalis | reverse complement strand
GTCACCCGTTGGGGACCTCTAACCACCACATGAACTTTGTTTAGTTCGGAAGCCTATTCGATCGGTGTTCGCACATTTCTGAGTGAATATATACCCGATCATCAGTGACAGCAAATGGCAGGTGCCGAGCCGCTGATGAACTGCGGTTCGATGAAGTGCTTATGACCCATCTGATAGACACCAGTGGTGGACCAACTGCGCCGTCTGTGAGTGCGTTTGTTTGTGTTGTCCGACCAGCTGGTGTTCAGGGTTATGCTTGGCTGATGAAGGCTAATAAGCCCGAAACAGTTCTGTATCAAAAGACCCCTAAATGCTGTCATACCCCCTTACTGCTATATATATTCACTCAGGAATGTATGAAGTGCTTATGACCCATCTGGTAGACCCCAGTGGTGGACCAGTTACGCCGTCTGTGAGTGCGTATGTTTGTTTTGTCCGACCCATCTGGTGTTCAAGATAATGCTTTGCTGAATGAAGGCAAATAAGCCCGAAACAGTCCTGTATCAAGTTACCCTCAAACGCTGGCATCCCCCTCTGATATACATATATATGTCAATTGTAGAAAATATGGGAGGCCCAGATAATTGAGTAGAAGGCAGAAGAACGTTCTCTGGGACCAATATTTTATTTGCCCGACGTTTCGGACTCTCACTCGAGACCACGCGTGGGCATATTATTAGGTCGCGTGTCCGTGCGTCTGGCGGCAACCACGGCCTTGAGGTTTGTCCAGACCAATTGAGGTTACGACAGGTAGGCCAGGCGCGCTCACTTGTGTCTGCTCCTAAAGGCACACCGGCAACAGCAATGGAGTGCGATGAGTCAGCGATCACGGGTTTCCACAGTGGCGCTAACACTCACTACAGATCTACTGTGTATTACCTTGTTAAGCCCAATGCTATGGATGTGAATAGAAAGGCCACATCAATGGGTTGCCATTATTTCATTTGCTGAAATCTAGAGTCCTTTTTATTTGTTCGAAAACTACAGAATCATCGATTGATGTTCCAATATCTTCTGTCAGTGAACGGTAAAACCACGAAAACTACAATACAATCCACAAGGAAAACGGAGTACGTCTGAGCACTTTCGCAATCAGGCTCGAAAACCAAAAAGCAACATGATCAAACCTTGTATACACGTATATTAATAATATAGTTGACCCAATTGTGAAAAAAAACCGCCTAAATAATTAAGTCAGCCTAGTAGTCATTCTGGTGGATTCTAGCTGGCTGCTTAGGAAATGCTGCTTGTGCAGTCAACTTGCTCCCCTATTGGTGGATTCCATACGAGCGGTAAAGTCAGGTAGGTAAAATCGATCCAAGTTTGGTTAACTTCATGGCGCAAGGCGTGGCGTTTGTAGTTCAAGTGGTAGAGCGTTCGCTGCGTAAAGGCCCTGCCTGCTATGTTGTTTCCAATCCCACCGAACGTCGCAAATTTTTTTTCACAATTGGGTCGACAAAATTAAGCAAATCTGCCAAACCTTCTTAATAATAAATAAATAAATAAACAAAAAGTGGCCACTTTAGGCTACGTCACGTTGTCGGTACACCCATAAACCCCTGAATGCTCGTTACTGTGAAATTTGCTCAGACTAAATTATACAAAAGTTTTAAGACACAAACCTCCCTGGTACAAGTTGGCCTTGAAGATTAGCTCCAGCCTGCTGCTTGTCTTTACATCCAGTCTCGATTTACTCTGCTCCTGACATCCTCGTAAACATCGCCCATGGAAGGCTGGTATTTGTGCCGAGGAAACACACCAGCGATGCGTACAGACACTGCCAATATGCTTCTCTAGCAGTCACGCAGTCGAATCACGCACTGACCTGTTGGCTCAGTTGTGAATACAGCGTGACTGGAGCCCCAGACAGCATCCGACAGGCACGCCTTACCAGGCCACAGTCTCGCACATGAAAGCCAAACTTGACGTTGACCTATTCGGTAGCATACGCATACACTAGATCACGGCAGGAGTTTCCTTGGTAGTGGCGGAACAAAACTCCACATTTTCAGGTTTGTCGACAGCGATTCGAGCTCGATTCGAGGTCGATTTGAGCACGATTAGGGTTAGGGTAAAGGTTAGGAGTTAGGATTAGGGTTATGGTGAGGGTCAGAGGTTAGGGGTAAGGTAAGAGTTAGGGGTTAGTGTAAGGGTTAGGGGTTAGGGTTAAGGTAAGGGTTAGGGTTAGGGTAACTTTTAGGGTTAGGGTTAGGGTGAGGTTTAGGTGTTAGGGTTAGGGTTAGGTTTGGGGTAAGGTTTAGGATAAGGGTTAGGGTTAGTGTTAGGTTCAGTGTGGGATAATGGTATCTTATATAAAAAGCCCAAAGTTTCTGCTTAATATTACAAAATGTCTTCAAAAAATCTATTATTGCTGGGTTTTGGGCGAAGGAACGTTTTCGCATTAAAACTCCACATTTCCAGGTTTTTCGACCGCGATTCGTGCTCGATTCGATCTCAGTTCGAGCTCGATTTTTTTTTGCCCCTTTTTTTGATTTACGCGCCCAACGCCGTCGGCCTGTATCCCCCGTATTTAATTATTGCAACAAAATTTTACAACTTTGTTTTCTTATGTGCACAAAATCCTTTTTTGGTGAATCAGTTTTATCAACTGAAAAGTAAACCCTTCGCACGATTACCGTATGAAAACAACCTACGGCTTCTTGTATCCAAGACCACTACCAAGGAAACTCCTACCCTACTGATAAGCAAAGGCAGCGCTCTCCAGATCTGCCCCTTTGACGACGTCACTCTGATTGTTCGACCATCGATTTCGATGAAGTCCACCAAATAAAGTTGGTGCAGTGAGTGTGGTGGTGCGGTGCAGTTCGTGTGTTATGTGGCCACAGGGGTAGCTTTAAATTTATTTAGTGCCAACCGCACTCCTCAGTTTCCCCATGGGATCAAGAAAACCAGAGTGGATCCGGCGTTGGCCGCTGTCTTCAATACAAGGCAGAAACACCGTCTAACTTAGTGAGAGTAGATTTTGTGCGGGTACTACTGCACTGCCTATCCTCACTCACCTTCATCAGATACCATCAGGGAGTCCAAACTCATGCGTCTTATACTATTTCTGCTACTTCTAATACCTACCAATGTAGCTGAGTGTTAGTAGTACTGATACTATTCCTAACAGTGGTATTAGTCAGAGGTGACGCGGGATAAAAATAATGCTGGGGCTCACACCTCGTGGATCTCAACAAGAAGTGTGAATCCGGGTTTAAGCTACTCCCAGTAAATACAGTTTTGAGACCCTGAGTATGTCAGGGCTCGCCTTGGTTTCTGCCCTCTCAACTCTATCCAACACAGCTGTATCCATTTCTACTTGGTTTTGACTACAAGGACTAGGATACTGCTGCTAAAAGTACGTGCCTAAGTGCTATTTCTAGGCATCGTGCTTAATAAGACTAGCAAATAGTATACTACAATACGGCCTATGTGTGCTTTTAGGAAGTCGGCACCCAGTATTCACTCCCAGTCTGCATGAGGTACAATGATTTGCCTGCGGGTTGAAATGAGTTAAATCCTAACAACTACGATATCCCAGGCCCGGTTCCATAGGAGGTGATAAAGAAAAGTCTTGAGAAGACCAGAGTAGTAGGAACAATGCTTTCTGTACACAAGAGTTATGAGGAAGTTGCCACTTGGTCTGGCCTGGCGTTCGACCGTGACGGCCGTTTGTGAGCGTGGCGTCATCACGTCCGCCCCGCTCGGGGGCGGAATCCCATGTCTGGTCTAGCAGCCGTAATCCCTGGCGTCCACCGAATGCGCTCTTTGGCTCGGCAGCTTTGATGCTGATTGGTTGGACCGTATGAAGCCGGGGCACCGACGTGGGCATTCCATGTCTCGCATGGGGCACGGAGCGAGAGACGGACAGGATGCCGGCAGTCATCGTAACTGCAGCGTTGGCGTGATGAGTCAGCGATCACGGGTTACAACAGTGGCTAACGCTCAATACAGGTTAAGTAAGGCGTAAATAAATAATAGCAAAAGTTCTGCCATGCCTTTATGCCTTAACGCAGTGCCATTTGCCGTCTATGAGCTACCTAAAGGCTTAGTTTTAGCCTGGAATTTACAGAACGTCTACACATATCCCCTCGGTCCCAACAGGAAGTGTGAATCTGGGTTTATCCTATGTAGCTACACGTTTGATGCTCAGAGCACATCAGGTGGGTGAGGTACGTGCTTCTCAAGTCCAGTGGATCAGAAAGGGTTCCACAATTGATTCAAAAGTGTGCTTATCGCAGGGGGTTAAGTGAGTTAAACCCTAGCAACTGCGATCTTCAGACCATGGTTACGTGGTAGAGGGAAGAAGTCTTGGGAAGACCACAGTACTAGGAACAGTATCTTGTGAACACAGAGGAATGAAGAAAAGATGGAAGGAGATTTGACTTGGAGAGCATACAACAGGCCAGGAGATCCAGTCCAGTGCAAGTGCTGGTTTGACAGCAGTCAGGCCAGTAGACAGAGAGAGCGTGATTGGTTGGACAGCGTGTGGGTGCATATCGATGTGGGCGGTCCGTGTCTCGCACGCCAGTAAGTCTGGCATCCGACACGATCTTGAGATCTAGACGGATTGGAGCCATGACAGGAAGTCCAGGCATCGGGCGGGCAGCAACCACTACATGCTCATGTCCCGGGGGCAACGGCAAACCCCATTGCTTGTGGCTGTTGCACAATTGATTTGCGGCTACTGGTTGGACTCAAGAGTGAGTCCCAGGGCACAGCAGAACGAGTGCGTTCCATAATGCGATAAATAAGTGTTCCATTACCACTCTTAATATATCCGATCGCAAGCGGCAGGACAGCGAACATATGGAAGTCCGCACGCCCGCTCATGCTGTCTTCGTCCGCCAAGCCTTGCACGCTGTGCGCTCTTGTCCTTTCTCACGCTCGCTGTCGATTCGCCGTGCGTACGCTCGAAGCTAATCGATACTCACGCTTCATTTGATTGGCTGCTGAAGACGACGCAGTCAAGGCCTCTCAACAAACACCACCTCACGAATACTCCTTGCGTGCAGAACTAGCTAGCAGCCGTCGCGTGACTCAGCCTTTTTACAGTTCTTTTTTTCCGCAGTAAAGCTGTTCCAGTTTATTCCTTTTTCCCTGATTTGTGATTTGAGGAACCTCCTTTTGTCCAAACCGACAGCTTTCGACAAACCCGTGGCCCGGTTGTTAAGGCACTGGACTCCTAACCAACTGGTCGCGTGTGCGATCCTCTGGTGTTGCAACAACTGGTACTGAACCTGGCTAGCTGCTGTCGGCTAATAAGCCAGAAGTGGATATATCGAGTAGTGTTAAGGCTATTGAGGTTCAACCCGAACAGCTGCGATCTTCCAGGCGATGAACGAAGTCTTGGGAAGGCTAGAGTGTTAGGTACAATGTATTCTGTACAGAAGAGTTAGGAGGAAGTTGCCACTCGGCCTAGAATGGCATTCGACCGTGAGGGCCGTGTGAGAGTGTGGGGTCGTCAAAGCGGCCGACGACGCTGCTTACGTCAGCAATTTAATTTTCACAACGGCCCAGAGCGAGCATTGTGTGAGTCAGTTTCAGGATGCTGATTGGCCCGAACAGTCTGTGGTGCGTGTGTGCGCCCCATTCGCGCGAAGGCAAAGGCTGTGCATCAAATGCGGACATGGGCCATCGCTCTGAGTCGAGCGCGTCTGGGCGACCAAGATTTTCACCGCGAGATTACGTCTGTGGCTCCAAGTGTTAAGAGGGCGTTGGGCAGCAGCGACCACTACAGATACCCCAGTCTTCCCTGACTTTCGCGGTAGTTCTATTCCGTCTGTGCGTTTATACATATTCGAAGGAAAGAAGTTGTTTGAGAAGCAATAACAAACTTTATTAGGTAATTGTTTGATACTGGTTCCCCAGGTGCTCGTCAAAAGTGCATTAAGTGTACAGAAGCGCTAAAGTTTTAAACGTAACTGAAATAATTGATATTGCCTAGTCATTCTTGCAAATAGCTGCCTCTGTGAGTTGACATCCCGTCCGAATTGGCTGCCACCTTTTCCATGTATCTTTTAGATCATTACACAGGGCAGCCAACTCGATGAGTCCAGTAATGCACGAGTCATTAGGGTCAATGGTCTCTAAAAATTAGTGGCCTTTCGTAGATGGGCAGGAACGAACAATGCACTGCCCACGTGTAGGCGTGCATAAGCGGATTTTCCTGTTTGACCACAATACATTGCGTCACATCTTCCGCAGGGAACGACTTATTTTTATCCAAATAACCAACTCTATGCTTAGGGTGTGCAAGTTGATTCCGCAGCGTAGTCGTTAGTTCATGCGACACTTGGAGTTGGTGCGTCTTCAAGTGTCTTTCGACGAGTTCGGACTTGTTCTTCCTGCACGACAGCATTCACCAGCTTTTTTATTCTGTGCGCCTGATCAGAACAATCTCGCTCTTTGTCCTTGCGTTTCAACTCTTTTAGTCTAATGCGTCGACGCACAAACGTCCTGGGGTAACCACTTGTGGAAAGCAGTTTGAACAGGTAATTAAGTTCGGTTTTGGTACAGTTTAGTGAACGTTTACCTGGTTGACTAGGGTTTAAAAAGTATTCCGCTTGTGGTGGCTCTCGTTTGGTCGACCCTCGGCGCATACTGGTCGTCTTCCTGTCAGTGGAACTCGGACTGTATGCCTGGGCTCTGGTAAGTGCTGCCGCATTTCTTTGCTCACTGAAAACAATCTGATGCACTTGAAGCTATCGTGGTGCACTAAAAGCCGTGGCTTGGAGGGTTGCCAACTGACGGGATAGCTTGAACACCGCACTCGGCCCAGTGTGTATCTTGTTGTGTGGAGTGGCTTACTGCAGGCTGAGAGTCAGGCTCAATGGCTCCTTCTTAATGTGCCCTTTATGGCGCTCCTAGGTGGGAGCCAACCTAGTGATGCGTGCTGTTGGTACGCGTGTTGAGTGTTGGTCGCGCCAGCCGCCTGCGCCAGCCACCATCTCGGGCCTTCTTGACTTGTGTGTTGGCATCGAGTCCCGGTATGGGAATAGTGAGAGAGTGGGGTAGATTCTCCGCAAGTCTTCTTTCATTATAATCCCTCAGGAGTCACCGCGTTGCTTCAGCTTTCTGAGACTCGTGATGGACATCGTCGAGAACCACGGTCAAAATATCGTGGTTGCTCGCGTGTGCCACCTAATTAGGCCGCGTGATAGATGCATTGGACCAACACTGGAGACAGCCCGGGGCACGGCAGGTGTTATTCGCTTTACGTTCCCATAACAAATACGGTGGTGGCACGCGCAGGTGCAGGTTCACGCCACACCAGCCACATGCGCTCGATCCCGCCTCCGATCTTCTTGACTCTGTCTTGACACCTAGCACAGACGGGTATGGGAAGAAAGATTGCGATAGATGCCACGCAAGTCTACTATCAAGTAAAACTAATCCATGCATCGTTATATAGGAGTTAAGATTAAGAGAGTTAAACCTAACACCTACAATCTTCCAGACGCTGGTTCCTTGGGAGATAGGAGAAGTCCTGGGAAGGCAGAGTAGACGGAAAAGTGTATTGTTTACAGAAGGGATAAGGGGAAGGTTGTCAAAATGTCTTGCAGGGCATCCGACCGTGAGGCCTTTGGGACAGGGCGGCGTCACCGACCGCGACGCGCCTGAGCGGAATCCCAAGTGTCCTCTGACCGCAGTCATCCCGGGCAGCCGCCGAATACTGGCTTTGCCTCGGTAGACTGGTGGTGATTGGTTGCACAGCGCAAGGTTGGTACTAGGCGAGACTGGGTGTGTTCGTAAGTGGCTCAGACCATTGAGCGAGAACGGACAGGGGGTGCCGGCAAGTAGCGCCTGATCGCAGGCGAAGGTAGGCGGGCAGGCCAAAGGCGCCATCCGTCAGATCTTGGCTTCCAAGTGACTGCTAGGGCCGCTAGAGTCCTACTGTGGAACACATGGTGGATCTCGTCAAAACCGATGCTCAACCTGTGGGTAACTTGTGTAATTCTTATAGGTATTACGGCTAATACGGTCAACCCTAACACCGACACTCTTCCAGGCCCATGGTTCCTGTATTAGATGAGAGTAGACGGTGCAAAAGCCAGAGTCGAAGGATCAATATATTTTTGCCGAAGAGTTATGGGAAAGTTGCCAATAGGTCTTGCAGGGCGTCCGCCCGTCAGGCCGGTGCGAGAGGGTGGCATCGCCGACCGCGCCGCACGGAGGCGGAATCCCGAGTGTCCGTCGGTGCATGCATTGACTAGAAGACTGGAGAGCGTTCGGCCAGAGCTAATTGGCCATGAGCGTTTCGGGACGCTGACAGGTCGACCAGTTTGGGACCCATCTATGCGCCCGATGGTGCGAGGGCAAAGGTGCGCGTCGGCGCGACTGGGCGACCAAGATTTATCCTGGACGAACACGTCAGTGGCGTCTCGAGTTTGAAGGAGGTGGGCTGTAGAACCGCTACATACGCTTTTGCTTCCGATACGCTTTTTTGCGTGTAAAGTGTCCCATCAGTCCTTTGCTGTACGAGGACGTCGAGAAACGGGAGTATACTATCAACTTCTTTTTCGAGCGTTGAGGGGATTCCTGCTATCGTTGAGATAATAAGGTTTTATAGTGCTTCCGACTGGTCCCTTTTAACGATGAAAAACGTATCACCAACGCAGCGAATCCACGACTTGTGGTTGACTAGTGGTAGAGCCATAGGCTCCAATTTTTATATCGTGACTCCAGCCAGGAAGCCCTTTAGCTGTTGATAGAATTTTTGTGAGAGGGAAAAGTTCGTTTCCAGACATAGATCCAGAAGTTCAGGCAGGGCAGATGCAGGAAAGTATATGTTATAGGACGTTTGTAGCTCTTCTGTAATATTTTGCTAGGCCCAGTGGTATGGAAGTGAATAGAGGGGCGACATCAAGGGATGCCATTATTTCATTTGCTGCAATCTTGAGATTTTTTCATTTGTTCTAAACCTACAGAATTTTCGACTGATGGTTCAGTATCTTTTATCAGTGCACACTAAAAATCCCCAACACCACAATAAAATCCACATCATGACAATTTTGCAATCAGGCTCGATAGCCTAAAATCGATATTGCGAAACCTTGCGTAAACATCTATAAATAAATGAAAAAACAATAACCACTTTGCGACGTACCCCATTAACAATCCTGAATGCTCGTTACAGGAAAATGAACTTAAAGGAAACTATATAAAGAAGTTTCAAAACAAAAGAAAACCTCTCTGGCGCAAGTTGGCCCTTAAGTTTAGCTTCCACAACTGCAGTTGAACAGCCATCCGGAAAACTGAAAAATAACGTGCAGACTTTGTGAGGATGCTCCAAAACCCCGGAATAGTTTGGTTCGTCAGAAAAAGTGACAGGATATAGAAGCGATCGCCGGGATCGAACTTTCAGATCCCTGTAGTGGCCGCTAGCGCTACTTGGAAGCCATGATCATCAGCACGTGGATGTCCGCCGCATGCTGGCTCATCGCGCCCAGCTGCTGTTGACGGCGTGCACCTGTGACCAGGCACAAACGTGCATCCTGACCTCAATCCAGAGTGGCTCGATCCCAATCCGTCCAATGCGATTCCCACGTTAGTATACTAGCCTCATTTAGTAGGTTGGCCTTAATCTGTCTGGACACAGACCACAATGCGGTCTCTGTGCCCAGACATTACTCTGGAATCCGCCCGGCCAGGGAGCGGCCGCAGGTAGCGTTGCCGGTGCCGTTGACGACCCCACACCTGACAATCCGAGTCCAAATTTCCTCCTGTACAGAATGCACTCTTCCCTCTACTCTGGCCTTTTCTATCACTTCTCCCTTCTCCCAAGGAACCAGGTTGGAAGATCGCAGCCGTTAGGATTAAACTTAAGTAGTCTTAACACAACGTGATAAGTCTCCTCCGTCCTGGCCTCAATCCACGCTGGCTTGACCTCAATCCGTCCAATGCGATGCCTGCGTTAGTAGACTAGCCTCATTTAGTAGGTTTGCATCAACCCGTCTGGGCAGACTTCTATGCAGTGGCTGCCGCTATACATCACGTCGGTCCACGCCGCACTAGCGGAAGGATGGCGCTCCTACAACCTATTCTTCAAACCCTCTGTACAGAATATACTGTTCCTACCAATCTCTCTCCTGCTAAGGAAGCGGGCCTGGAAGATCGCAGCTGTTAGGGTTAACCTTCTCAACCTTAACACTCCTCGATCGCCCTTCTCGAACCCATCATCAGAGGCAATAGCAGAAAGGTTTGGTTCGTATGCAGGGAGCTAAAGTATTTATAGCATGGAGACGCTATGCTATGGCATATTTCAATTTTCCTCAGCGGCCTTCGAACGAAGCAGACTGTGACTATGCATACGCTCCCCCCCAATTTCAATAGAGTTTTTAGATTACGGCAAATTTTGGTTAGCAGTCTAGGTATAATCAAACTCATTTACTATAAGTAACTGAGTGGGAACCCGTGATCGCTGACTCATCACGCCAAGACTGCAGCCACGATTACTGCCCTGTCCACTTCTTGCTCGATGTCGGGCGTGACCTACTAAGACGCCCACGCCGGTGCCTAACCTCGTGCGGTCCAGCCAATGACCTTTAAGGCTGCATCAGACAAATATAGCTAACGGTGGCCGCTCAAATGTCTGCCCCCAGATATCACTTCGGGCAACGCCGCTCTGGCGGAAGGACGTGTGCTCCGTCAGTCAAAACTCCGGACCCGATTCGACGAGGGAACGGATATACTAGTTCGGGAGTCAAATCTCCTACTATTCAATCCTTCTGCAGAATACATCCTTCCTACCACTCTGGCCTTTCCATGACATCTCTTTTCTCCTAAAGAACCGAGCCTGGAAGATCGCAGCCGTTAGGGCTAACCTTATTAGCGCAAACACCCCTCGATAACCCTACAAACACGAATTCAGATAACTTCTGCCTCGTCTATTATCTTACGTTGGAGTTATGCGACTGTGTGTAATCAACCCACAAAATCCGACTAGCCACACGCTAGCACATGCCAAAATTGTCAGTTTCTCGTCTAACTGCTTTAAAAAGACTCCGCTGTACCGTGGCGGATAGACAAAGGCAAAAAATACTGATGTCACGGTCGCACGTGGCGATGACTGCCAGCATGCTCATGACAGGTGTAGACAGTCAAAAAACAGATATGCTTCAGAGCGCCACCTTGATTCGGGAGCAGCTGTTAGAAGAAATGTATGCATTCGTTATTGTAGGCAGAGCCTGCCTCAAGATAAGAACTTCAGCACACGTCTGTGATGATCGCCATGGGAATTGGAAACCTTAGCTGCACACTTGCCCTCTTTGGATATAATATTGTTTGTCACCCTTGGATCCTACTGGTACCAGCTACGTCTTTATATCTAGTGACAGGATGTGACCTTTCTCCGATGGCAGAAGATTGTCTTAGTCTACAAAAGCAGGAGGTTTTTTCGACAGTGGAGGAGGTAGCCGTTGCCATGGTTGCAGCCGCCACATTTTGAGTGGAGAGCCAATTTATCCAGGATGCCTCACATAGATAAGACTATAAGAGGTTCCAGAGATCCTCTAAAATACGCAGCTGCGTACTGCTTCACTAACTGTTATAGAAAGGCAATGTAACGAAAGTAGGTCACAGTTACGCTGCTGGGTTACCCGTACTCGAATAAAATATCCAATGTATTTTAGCACAATTAAGCAAACTCGAGTTTACTGTTGTGTGAGAATATCATCTGTTTTTGATTGACGATGGACGTTTTCACTTGTCTCAAGCTTTAGGCCCATGTCAAATTTGTTCAGCTGAGGGAACATGGATTCTCTTCGTTCCTCTCTGCAAAGTCCTTCATCAGGGCAGTGCTGGTGGAACTTCAACCAATTGCTTTTACAGTATGGCGGGTGCTGCAAGCGAAATGCCGCAATTTGCGAAAGACCGGTAATCGCTCACAAACCAACATCAAGTAGGTTTGCAATACTGATTATCGTGCAGCCTAATCTCGAGTCTTTTCAGTCACGCCAGGTCGCCGGCTCTGCAATGAGCTTCTTTCTGATCGTCTATAAAATGCTGATGCTGAAAAATGACCATTTGAGTAGTATGCATTTTTATCATTGATTTTGACTGCCTTTATAAATTCAGATATATTTTATGGAAAACATACATAGAAATTTTCCTTCTTTAAGTGGAACATTTAAAAAAGGCGTAATTTTCTACCAACTGACTACAAGAAAGAATATTTTCGTAAATGTTTTCCATAAAATATGTTTAAATCTATACAGGCAGTCAAAATCCATGACGAAAATGCATACTATTTAAGTAGTCATTTTTTTCGGAATATACTTTCTGTAGGAAGTCAGCGAGAAGGTCATTAAAAAGCCGGCATCCTGGCGTGACTGGATAGACTTGACATTAGATTGTACAATAATCAGTATTTTAACCCTACTTAATGCGGCTTTGCGAGTGATTACCAGTCTCCCGTGAATTACAGCATTTTGCTTGCAGCACTCGCAATACTGTGTTATGAGATAAACGAGGAGAAATAAAGTCGGGGCAGCTCTGTGTAAAATTGCAACCGGAAGGGATTCATAGGGGCCTGGTAAACCTACCTTGCCCAATCTACGCCGTTTTTGCATGTTAGTATGGAGATTGCCGCTACCAAGGGCCAAGTGACCGGGCAACCATTCCCGAATACCATGAATGCCTGCATAAATGGATTCATAAATCGAAGGATATATGCGTGCCGCAGGTTCTCGTTGTAAAGAAGATAAAGAAGAGATCACTGGGACAACAATGGCAGTATTCTGAACTTCACAGCAGAGGTAATCATCAGAGAAAATGGGAGAACAGCAAGCACTGGAATCGTTTTTTAGTCCAGCTTCGAGCAAATGGGGGGATGGGAGGGCCCTTTTGTGTAAATCGATAGCTCAGACTAATATAATTGCTGTCCCAGTGATCGCATCTATGTCTTCGTAATAAATTGGTTCCTTTGTTCATAAGACAGAAATTTCTCTACCTGCCTCTACATAAGTCCTATAGTGGTCACTGCCCGACTCCTGGCCTTCCTGTCGTGGCCTCAATCCGTCCAAACCTCAAGGTCTTGGCGGATGCCAGGTTTCCTGGCGTGCGAGGCACGGACGCCCACGTCGATGTTTACCCACACGCTGTCCAACAAATCACAGACCGACTTACACAGAACCTCTAGGCGGTAGCGGCAGTTTGATGACAGCTGGACTCGACTGGCTTTCCTGGCCGGTTGTATGCTCTCCAAGTCAAATCTCTTTCCATCTTTTCTTCGCTTCTCTGTGTACACAGTTTACTGTTCCCACTATTCTGGCCTTACCAAGACTTCTCCTCTACGAAGTATCCATGGTCTGAAGGTCGCACTTGTCAGGGCTTAACTTACTTAACCCCCTGCGATAGGCCTACTTAATCCCTTTTGATCTCTGGCCTGTTTCTTAGTCCGAATCCGACAAGTACACCGGCTCTAGCACTTTCGGCTTCAGTCTGAGACTGAACAATAACACCTTCCAAAAAGCTGCAACTTTTTAAAGACAATTAACAACTTGAGCCCATTAGATCACATTTTAATCAAGCGAAGAGGGAGAGGATAAGAGTTACAGGGTCGCGGTGATCGATATTGCTGTGCCAGGAGTAACCACTTCACCAGAAGTGTTTGCATCCTTCTACGCCGAAAATAGCGCAAATATGCCTTGCTCATGTGTGCGTACTGAAGGTCAGCTGCTTTCGCTAATAGCCGCAGGAGACCGACCCTGAACCGGGCCTGTGCTAGCGAGATCAGGTGAACCACCTGAGCATACCTCTTAACCCAGGTGCGAAGAATTCACACACGAGGGCAGCAAGAAGCGGGGGCAAACTGCACATTGGTTCGTGTGCGGTGACTGCCGGGAAGGTACTTTCACCTAAAAACGCAATGGTACTGTCCCCAAAAAGTGCAGGTGGACTCGAAGATCAACTGGAGAGCATCAGCAACAAAGCACTTCTCTGCCGGACCTAAACCAAAGGACTTTTGCCATAGCAGAACCTGCTTAGAATGCGAGCCACCCAGAAGATGAATCTGACTTCGCTGTGTTAGTTTGGGATACGAAACAGTGTATCCAAGGGCCTAAGATAGGAGTATCCCAGCCGGTACGAGCTAGTAAATAAGAAAAAAGTCGTTTGCAGATAAAAGCACGTGCTTTTTCAACGTCTTATTATTATTTGCCACCTCTAGCAGCTAAACTAGCTTATATGTGTGAATTATACTAAGTACTAACCTAGGTACTGGTGTTTTTCCAAGGAATTTGATATCCTACAACTCTAATGTTTACATACCTTTCGGTACGAAAGTGAGAAGTTTCAAATTAAATAATCAATGACGAATACCCACGTTAACGGAGTGGAATCGATAAAGACAAGGGAGACCGGAATGATAATTTCTGGCTTATTAGCCATCATCAGCCAGTAGTGGGAGGCAAACCTGCATCAGTCTCTGCCGCCCGACGCCCTCTATTTCTTTGTCCGGCGTCATTGCTCAAAGCCAGCTGCCTCAAGCTCATCCAATACTTCAGTCAGCGCTTCCAGTCGCGCTGACCTTCAGAGACTTGACATACTTCCACTCGGACACACACACGTGTGCCTATGTTTCCGCGGCTGCCCAAGCACCACTAGAACCTGTCCCTTTTTCCCCACTCTCGGCCGCCAGACATCACTTCGGATCACGCCGCTCCAGCAGAATGACATGTGCTCCGAAGTCCAACTTCTCTCCATCTATTCTTCGTTCCTTTGTGTATACAATAAACTATTCCTTCTACCGTGGCCTTGCAAAGACTTCTCCCATCTCCTAAGGAACCGGGCTTGGAAGATCGTAGCTGTTAGTGTTAACCGTCTTAGCGTTAACTCCTATAAACCCACCTAGCAGGGAGGGCTTTTGCACCATCAACACTCTACCGTTGAGCTACGAGGCTCACCATGAGCCCTGAATTTACACACACTTGGATCAATTTGACCCGCCCAACTTACTGCTAGTATGGGATCCACCTAGACTGCACAGCAAGCTGACTGTCCAGGCAGGATTGCCTAGCAGTCATCTAGAACTCACCGGAATGACTAATAGGCTCACTTAATTGTTAGGGAAGTTTGGTAGATGTGCTTAATTAGGTTGACCTAATTGTGAAAAATTTGCGGCCTCGGTAGGAATCGAACCCACAGAGCAGGGAAGGCTTTGTGCAGCCAACGCTCCACCATTGAGCTACGAGGCTCACTGTGAGCCGTGAATTCAATCAAATTATTCGCTATGCGACTGCCTGTGATGGCTCTAGATTGACCTCTAAGGCACAGCCATACGATCATTTTCTCTAACCAGATCGTTGAGCACCTTATTATCACACACATTTATTTCTGACGAACTTATGACACTGAAACAAAAGTCAGTCCTAACAGCTAGGATCTCGTTGCCAAAATCGAAGCCTCCGGTAAGTCCCTGCGATATGCTAAAGATTGGCTGTCAACCACGCCAGTGAATCCCTTGAGTTGCAGTTGCCCATAGATCTGATTCAACTTTATTTATCTTCATTTATCCTACAGTGGAAGGAAATTGTTGAATGTCGAACAACACTGCCCTCTTGAATGATATGTAGTGGTCGCTGCCTGCCCGACGCCTAGCCTTCCTGTCGTGACCTCAATCCGTCTAGAACTCAAGGTCATTGCAGACGCCAGTTTTACTGGCGCGCGAGACACGGACCATCCACGTCGATGCCTACCCACACGCTGTCCAACTAACCTTCATGGCTGACCCAGACAATGAACGCTCTCTCCTTGTCTACTGGCCTGACTGCTTTCAAACCAGCACTTGGACTCAACTGGCTCTCCTGGCCGGTTGTATGCTCTCCAAGTCAAATCTTTTTCCATCTATTCTTCGTTCCTCTGTGTACTACTCTGGTCTTTCCAAACCTTCTTCTCTCCTAAGTAGCCATGGTCTGAAGATCGCAGTTGCCAGCGATTGATCGGTAACTATAAAGTTGGTCTACTACCTTAGATACCCAGGTGGTATTAGTATGGCTTAGTTTTTATATTATTATTTAATTTATTTGTTTAATTTTAGTTTTTAGTGCAGTTCAGTTTTTAGTTTACTTAGTTTTGCCAAGTTTAGCTTAATCTAGTATATAGTAGTTATTTAAGTATATTTATCTAACTTCGTTGGTATCTAACTAAAGTAGAACCACAATTAAATGGATAAACTAAATGATAAAGTCAAAACTAAATTAAATTAAAACTAAGTTAAAAATAATCGAACTAAAAATAACCGAAAAATGTAAGGGCTAGTGGTATCTACGGTGGTGGAACGATTTTCTTTTCACCGGAGGACCTTGTGGAGCCGAAGAGGATGCATGATTCTTCAGCTGGAAACAAGACTTTGTTCCTCTCCTGTCCATTGTCGAATAATTCCAGCATTTTTAAAACGCAACAACATTCTGACAACGAGAAAGATTACCTCCTGTCATTAAATGCAAACGCGTATCAGGCCCAGCAGTGGAATCCAAGTATCAGGGTGGGTCAGCATAAAACAGGGAGTGTGCCGCCAGAGTTTCCCATCCAATCTCCTCGTCAGGTGATCGCAACAGGTGTCTGTGCGCGAGTTCTCATCTTGACACAGCAAGTGTGTGTGTGTGTGTGCATTTATTTCTCCTAACACCCACTCGAGATGGCGCGCTCCGAAGCATCTCTGCCTGCTGACTTTCTACATCTGTCATCTGAGCGCGCCGGCAGTCATCGCCGCGCGTACGATCTTGATGTGAGTGCTGTTTTTTGCCTTTTCACATGCACCACAGGTGTAGGTGTGCGTAGAACGGATTGCTCTTCAAGTGATTGAACGACAAGACTATCAACCTGACATGTGCTAGTATGTTGTGACTCGGACTTTGTGAATTAAGTACACGCAGTCGCGTAACCCCACAGTAGAAGAATAGAGCAGGTAGAATTTTTCCGAATTCGGGGTTTTCTTATGGGGCTGCGACCGGTAGGCCAAGGGAGTATGAATACCCCCACCCCACTGTAACCCAGGTGACCATTCGAAACTGTTTTAACCGTCGTCGTTTGAATTGTAGCCAACATGTAGGAGCACAATGTGTTACTGTCCACTGAATATGGAACATTCACTCAGGACGTACAACAGAAGAGTCCTGTAGTAATGAGGACGAAACTCGTACCAGTAGCTCAAGGCAGCTAAAAAAACCCGACACTTCGACCGTCGCTCCCGACGATGTCTACCACGAGCCCCAGCAAGCTGAGGCAACGCGGTGACTCCCGCGGGATTAAAGTGAGAGTAGACTTGTGGAGAATCTACCCCACGCCCACACCGTGACCTGACGTCAAGGCAAAAGTCAAGAAGACTGGAGACGGGGGAGGGTGCAGGCGGCTGGCGCGACCAACACTCAACACGCGTAACAACAGCATGCCTCGCTAGGTAGGCTCGCGTCTGGGAGTGCCATAAAGGCCACATTAAGAAGGAGCCATTGAGCCTGATTGTCAGCCCGCAGTAAGCCACTCCACACAATAGGATACACACTGGGCCGACTGCGGCGTCAAAGTTATCCCGTCAGTTGGCAAGCATCCAAGCCGCAGCTTTTAGCGCAGCTTCAAGCACATCAGATTGTTTATAGTTTGAGATACGATGTGGTCCGGCCAGATAATAGACGATAGAACGTATTCCAACGTTTATAAGCTGGAAGATCTGATAAGGCGTGAAAGGCCAGATTGTTATATATAATTTAATGTTGTGTAACAGGTGTAGAGTGTAGGCAATAGGCAAGTGACTCCCAGACAAGTGCAGTCCAGCCACGAATGGGCCGGAGTCCAGAGGTGCAGTCCGGCTAGTAGATCACCGGTTCCGGACGTATGCAACCGAACATTAGATCGTCGGTTCTGGGAGTGACTGAGCGTAAACAACTCCCCCGCAGTTTGTGCACTGGCCTCGTCTTGAGAAGTGATTGGCTAGTGAGGCCAGACAATTCCCGACCTGGACACTTCCAGCGCGCACGCGCTGGCAAACACGAAAGCCAGACATGTGAGACATGCATTGGTTAGAGTACAAGGTCGCTACAATAGTATGGAAAGAAGCCTTCGCGTGCGACGCTTTCTTTGCATTGCCGAACCTCAGGACACTTTACACCACTGTCCGAAATGTTAACTCGTGACCGGAAGCAATCCGGAATAAGAGGGAGACATATATAGTCGTCCTCGTCGAGCGCACTCCGCTTATTATGGAGGTAGACAATTGAGACGAAGATATTAAACACCTGGAGTACCCTGGCTCCTCGTTGAATCGCGCGAACTTTCTTGGAGAGACATAGATTTGTCACGAATAGAGGTAAAGGTACGCATCCCATTTATTTGTCTAGAAGAAGAAGTCGTTGCGATCACCGGAATCGTAATTTTATTAATCTGAGCTCTCGGGCTTCTGTAGCGGTTCTACAGCCCACCTCCTTCAAACTCGAGACGCCACTGACGTGTTCTTCCAGGGTAAATCTTGGTCGCCCAATCGCGCATTTCCCAGCGCGATGGCGCAACGCCGCACCAACGCGCGACCTTTGCCCCCGCACGACCGGGCGCAAAGGGGCACTCAAAACTGGTCGACCTATCAGTGTCCCGAAGAGCTCGTGGCCAATCAGGTCTAGCCAAGCACTATAGTCACGCGACCGAGCGGGTGGTATTTGCGTTGTGTCCCCTAAACGGGCCACCTGATAAATTTGGTGGGCGAACACGGGAACCAGCTCTGGGTACAACAAGCGTTAATTGGGTTGTGCATAGATAACAAATGCCGAACAGGGGGGGGGGCGTGGCGTGGCGGCACGCCTAGGCGTGGTTTCGGCCGCGCCAGCCACCTGCGCCCGATCCCGTCTCCGGACTCTTTCTTGACACTGGACACAGATGGGGGAAGGAATACAGAGTGCAGTAGACGCATTGCAAGTCTACTATCATGCGCAGGTTAACCCTAACGGCTGCGATCACCCAGGCCCGGTTCCTTAGAGGATGAGAGAAGCCATGAGAAGGCCACATCGGTAGGAAGAGTGTATTCTGTGCAGAAGGATTGGAGAAAAGTTAGGAGGAAGTTCTGACTGTCGGGACGCACGTCCAGCTATGAGGGGAGCCAGGTCCAAAGTGATGTCTGGGGGCAGACACCGCATTGAGGATTGTGTCCGAACGGATTAAGGCCAACCTACTAATGAGGCTAGTCTACTAAGGCGGGCATCTCATTGGACAGATTGTTGTCAAGCCATTGTGGGTTGAGGCCAGGACGGAAAGACAAGGTGCGCACGTTTGCACCTGGTCCCAGAGACGCAATGAGTCAGCGTGCGGATGATCATGGATTCCAATTAGCGCTAGCAACCACTACAGTCGTGTCTTGAGTCAGATCTCCTTCCGCTGTTAATTCAGCCAGTCACAGGCCCCTGATCTGTTCGCTGCAATTGGATGTACTTAGCGTCTCGTGGGAATGATGTTTGGCGTTCACGCCTGTTGGCGGAATGGCATGTGGCACTCCGTTTAGTCTTTGCACTCTTATTGGGGGGTATTGATAGTTCCAGAATTATGTACGACAAAATCTCCCACTATTCGTAAATACTATGTTCACAGTTAAGCAGTTAAGTCTTCCTTTGCAACTGACATCGAGGAGACAGGGCTAATAAAGGTTGCAGGTATGAAATGAATAATCACGATGAGTCATCAATCACATGTGGCGATATTCATCATTGCCACCGAACACCAACTCGCAATCATCCGCGCAAGGATGGGCTGTTTCTGGTCCAGGACCATATATAACAGCCATACGAGGGGGAGGGGGGTACCTATTTTGCCAGCTTACCGTAGCTGAATCTAACGAGACTGCCAAAAACGGGAGGGGAAAATGTGTAGGTTTGTTCAGCAGGTGTTTCGGGGGGGGGGAGGTGTGAGGCCTCTCGGAGCTCATTAACAAATGACATCTGTTCCAAAGTCCTTAGCACGCAGGCTTAGAATGTCCACCGGCCCCAATTCATCTAACCATCATTTTATCCCAGGAATCATTGGTATCACTGTAAACCAGGGTAAGGTTAGTTTGTAATGGCCTTAGCAGCCACTTGGAACCCAAGACGAGCCGCTGACGCATGACTCATCTAGCCTGCCTGTGTGTTCACTGCCTCCTGGGGTTAGGCGCTAACTGCCATTAGCCCACGCTGTCATTGGCCCACGCTAGTCTAGACATCATCCACCTCATTGGTCGCCGGAACAAAGCATGCACCGGTGACGCCCGATGTCCTCATCATTCCGGAGCCAACCCGAATAGGGAACGGACAGACTACTCCGCCAGTCAACACTCTCTCCATCTATTCTCCGTTCCATTGTGTACACAATAAACTCTTCCTTCTACTCTGGCCTTCCCAAGACTTCTCCCATCTCCTAAGGAACCAGGGCCTGAATATTGTAGGTTTTAGGGTTAACCGTCCTAGCCTTAATTCCTATAAGTTTATAGGTATCCTCAAAGTAAGCCAAAACCCCCCAGAGTTCTGCTTTACGGTACCGGCGGTAAGAATGATGCCGATGAAATATCCTTACGAAATCCAGTTTAATCCATGAGCGCTGAATGTCCTGATCCTTTGCCACGTACCTGTCAACCTGTCATATGCGGTGTTTGCGTCGCAAACTGGTTCCATTCCCATGACCTGGATAATTGAAGCTCAACGTGACCTCCTGTCATTGTCAGGGCTCTGCTTGTGATGCGTTTCGTGACAGTGTCCTTTTAATTGGTTTCCAACGCCAGCCACCCCTCTCTCAGGCTGTTGCTGCATGAGAGGTCACGGAGGACGCTGCTAATCAAATCACACAGAGAGAGCCCTTCTCTCTTACCTCGACACAATTTCCTCTTCTTCTTCTTCTTCTTCTTCTTCTTCGGATCCTTGAAGTGAGGGTGTCCTCATTGCTTCCATCTGCTCTCCGCCTGCTGAGTAGCTTCGTCAGTGACGACGTTGGTAATTATAACCAACGCTCCAAGCCCAAGTTGATCTTCGAACTGAGAATGTCTCCTTTGATCGCATCACAAAGCGTACGCCGCGTGCATCTGACCAGGTGCTGGGAGGATTTTATGCATTTTTCTTCCAACAAACACCCTAGACGTGCAACGCGTACTTAATTCTGCTGCCTTCTAACAATATGCTTCTCGGGAATTTAAAAAAAAACAGAACATCCTGTGTATACAAACTGCCAGTCATAATTGGGGATGTCGTCACTGCAGGTATGTATGTGGTCCAGTAGAACGTGAATGACGTCACTGAGCTGCAACCCTGCACACACCCGGCTTGAGGGAATGACTTGGCTTATTAGAGGCGAGATGGGGCGACATCTACTCGTTTTTTTCCTCCTCTATCACCTCCCTCTCGGGATGTCGTCCAGTTTTCAGAGCATGAAGAACCTCGTCTCACTCCCAGAAAGGTCTCAAGAACGTGGTGCGCAGTCAGAAAAGTCGGTCAATTGGATAGTCGTGTCATTGGGTCGGGTTAAAGGATCTGGCTTGATACGCTTAATGCATCTGGAGGTTGAGAGCCTCTGGTCCTAGGGAATCAAATGGTTTGCAGTGTGATGAGCCTATGGGATAAGAAGTAGTCGGGCCAGATAATAGACGATGAACCTATTCCAATGGTTATGAACAAGTAGATAATATAAGGTATGCAAGGCCAGAGGGTTATGGATAATTCAATTAAATTCAGAAGGAGTAGAATGTGAGTAATAGCTAAGTTAATCCCAGACGAGTACAGTCCAGCCATGAGCGGGCCGGAGCCCAGGGTCGCATTCCGGCGTGTGTAGTCGCCGGGTCCGGATGTCTGCGGCCGACACTTAGGTCGCCGGCTCTGGGAGTGTCTGAGCGTAAGCATTCACCACCCTAAGGTCCTTGCTGAACTGGCTTTGAGAAGTGGTTGGCCAGATAGGCCAGATGCGTCGGTGACCTTGATCGGAGGTGGACACGAGAGCAAGACATCTAGGACGTGCCCCAGACGAGTGCGAGCAAAGCATGGCTTAGAATACGAGATCGCTACAAGCCGCTGAAGTGGGTCAGCGGACGCTTAGACAAGCTGAGAACAAGAAATCGTATGAATTGTATCACTCTCTCACCATAAATGTCATGCGAAGTTCTCCACAGTCTTTCCTTCTTGACCATCTGCATACCGTGATGACCCCGTTAGCGATCGCATCACCCAAACCTGGCAGCCGCGATCCACACGGCCCCTAAACATTCACCCTTGGCTCGACCCGCAGCGGACTGTCAACAATCTGGATGGATATTTCTGCTTTTTTGCAACCTCGTCGGCGGACTCTGCAATGAGAAAGTGAGTATCAGACCACATCTTCTGCACTCGGTGACCTCTGCAATATCCGTCCTCCCCCTTGGACACTCCCCCAAAGAGCGAACTTTTTTTCTCCTAAATAATCCCAAGGAGTTTTTTTACGGTCTGCTCTTTTTTAACCTATTTTCCGCCTCATGACTCATGTCAATTGGCCTTGCCAACAAATTGAGATACTATTTCTTCCGACATCAAAACACACATGTACAAATAGGGAACTCAAAGGCAACCCACCTACATATCCCCCAGATATACTGGTAGTAATCTAGTGCGGTGAAAGTGGAAACTTTGACTGCATTAGATGTTGTAATCGTGATGATGACCATAGCCCCAGATTTTGTTATGAAGGTCAAATTAAGCCACTCTGTTTACAAAAAGACTTCAGTGACAGAGACGGCTTTGGTGGTGTTCTGAGGTCACAAGAATAAGTAGTAAAACTCGTGCAACGACTCTCTACTCAGCTCTATGGATACAATGGATGCAGAAATAGCCTTCTCAAAGAAATTTTACTGAAGCGGGGATATCCAGAACAGTTTATAGACAAATATATCAAACCCTTAGGACCTAAAATGACGAAGAATTTAATTCCGCAGAAGCCTATTTTGATATCCTTGCCCTTCAAGGGCGACAACATTTTAAATACCACCAAGAGAAGCCTACTTAACACTGTGGGATACGAAGTAGTCCGGCCAGATAATAGACAATAGAACGTATCCCAATGGTTATAAACTAGTGAATATGATAAGGCGTGGAAGGCCAGCGTGTTAGGGATGATTCAGTAAAGGTGTAACAGGAGTAGAATGTAAGCAATAAGTAAGTGACTCCCAGACGAGTGCACTCCAGCCATGAGTGAGCCGGAGTCCAGAATCGCATTCTGGTCAGTGAAATCGCCGGGTCTGGAGGTCTGCAACAGGCAGTAGGTTGCCTGATCCCGAAGTGTCTGATCGTATTCAATCCCCGCACCATGGGCCTTTGTGGACTGGCCTAGAGAAGTGGTTGGCCAGTGAGCCAGACAGAGGGTGACCTTGAACTGGGTTTTTAATATTGCATCTTGCGCACGCGTGTTGGTCATGCCAGACATGACCTGTCCCCGCGGCGTCCGAGGAAAGCATGGCTAAGAAGTACAAGGTCGCTACAACACCATGGAAAGGACATACTATGCTGCTGAGTGACCTCGTCTGCGGCATCGCGATTTAGGAGGTAGTCGGGCAGTGGCGATCACTTCAAATCCATGAAATTCTGCTGGTTAAACAATCTTCAAATTTGCACCTAGGAGAAGATGCTTCAAGCTCACTACTTTCGCCTTCTAGCACCAGATCACTTGGGCGAGGGCTGCCCGAGACCTGGCCTTTCTGTCGTGAACCCAAACCCACATAGACCTCAAGGTCGTAGCGGCCGCCAGACTTACTTTCGTGCGTGACGTAGACCACTCACTTCAATGTCCAACCACACGCTGCCCAACCAATCACAGGCCAACCTAGCCAAGGAACGCTCTCTCTCTGTCTACTGGCATGACTGCTCTCAAACTGGTACTTGGACCGCGGCTGGTGCTCCTGTTGGTCGTAAGCTCTTTAAGTCAAATCACTGTCCATCTATTCTCCTTTCCTTTTTGAACACAATAAACTATTCCTTCTACTCTGACTTTGACCGACTTCTCCACTACCGAGTAACCAGTTGTCTGGGTTTAACTCACTTAACCCCCTGCAATAGTTGTACTCGGAGCACTCCAATCATCAGACCAAATTCGGAGTTGTAGGTAAAATGTAGAAGGCACCAGAATTGTGCACAGTCATCAAAACACGGCCATATAAGCAACCCACATGGCCCAATGAGGAAAGTGCCGGCCCCCAGAGCATTTCGCCTTGCTCCAAGCCAATCGCACAGAATCTCACCTGCTTGAGAAACAAACACATCTTTTCGGTAGATAAGGCAGTAAAGCGTGCTGTTTTACAATTCGCTTATATGTTGTGTAGCTTGACTAAATCAAAGTGATCGCCTTCACTATGCACAGAGACGTAAAGCGGACACGCGTCATGCATTATGCTACCCCGTGTTCTCATTATGGCTGATGAATATGAAGTAAAGTACTGATCAAGTCGGGGTCACCAATGTGGTTGGACCACGTACGCCTCGTCTAAGATTAATGCCTAAACTAGCAATATAAATGTACTTCAACACCCTTGCGGAAAATCGACAGAACCATATTTGAAAATATATTGCCTGCCGCATTTAAAAGAATGAGATGGCTGCCGTGACGCTCTGTGGACTTCGAGACGGTCAACGCAATCGCTTGTGATATGCTTGCTTGCTTTTAAATGACAGATCAAAAGGTGCATGTAAACAACCGCAGAAGGTTTGCCGACACAGCTAAAGCCTTTTTTGACGTTTAACTCCTGAAATATTTAAAAGTTCGGTTGCGCTCAGCGGTCAACACACACACACACACCTGGATACGGCTTTATCATTCACTTACAATTCGTGTAGTTAAACAAAATCCTTGCGCACAGAGAAGCAGGCGGTTAAGTGAGTTAAACTCTATTAACTGCGATCTTCAGACCATAGTTCCTTAGGAGAGAAGAGGTCGGCCGAGGTCAGAAAAAAGTAGGAATAGTTTATTCTGCACGTTCTTCTGCTGGAGCGGCGTGATCCAAAGTGATGTCTCGGCAGCAGACATCCCACCGGCCAGAGAGAGCGCTCATTGTCTGGGCCTTGGAGGTTATTGGCTGGACAGACTGCATCGATCTAGGCGTGCATGTGCCTTGTTCGCGGCCGGGCGAGACCAGCTATGCGGCATCTGTGATTGGCTGTTCAAGAGGTCGCCTTCAGTGCAGGCGCACGCTTTAGCAGCGGTGGGCCTCGGGGCATGCTTGCCCATGCGGAGTGAGTCACCACACCCTCATTAAAGCTGATAGAGATCAAGTAAAGTGCTAATCACGTCGGGGTCACCAATGTGGTTGTACGCCTTACACCTTTTCGGAGGCTTATGCTAAACCTAACAATCAACTATAAAAATGAACAAAAGAACAAGAGTTCAAAGGTATGTAAAATATTAATGAAATAATTACAACCTGAAGTCCCCGTATACACAGGTGTTGTCAGTGCATTCAAACACTAGGCGCAGTCAAGGAAAATTGCGGCGAGAATGTTTAAGGTCAAAAATAGTTTGGGGCCTCGCCGAAAAATAATATCAACCTGCTGCATGTATATAAGCATTTTACCAAAACTCCATTTTGATAAGATTAATCACATCCTACTGCCAGTAGTTTTGCCCCAGTAGCACTGGGTCCACGATGGCTAAAACGAAGTTTAAAGGATCGGTGAAACCTTGGCTGCCTTGCTTCGACATCAACAAAGTGTGATGTTCAATACTTCAAACGCACTAACTGTCTTGACGGTCTACATTGAAGACAATCTTCGAAATGAGGGGCAAACGCAGGTTATGAAAGCAACCTTGGCCACCACTTACTCGTGGATCTGGAACAGTGGAAATGGTGGTAATATAGCTTGTAGGTGGTGATTGTGTTTAGAGCACTACAATAATTAGCTCAAATGCCATGTTGTAGATAAGAGGCAGAAGGCACCAAAATGAAGGCTTTGGTGTGCACAGAACCCTGGGTTGATGTCTCAGACCGCAGTGGCAACTTGCAAAGTCGGGGTTAGTGCTGACTGCGTCCAGTCATACCTGAGTAAGAAAGAGAGAGGCAGTGATGGCAGCTGCTTTTAGGTGACTGTGCAGTAAGTTCATGTGCTGTCCAATTGGGGTGGGGAAGGGGCGTGTTCAAGTGGCGCTTGAGCAGTCGTGACTACATGGACGCACGTGTACGTGTGTCCGAGTGGAAGTCGATCTAGTATGTGCATTCCAGTGTTCTCTGTCAAGTGATACCTGTTCGAAAATTTACGAGGACAACTCGATTTTCTGAAGATATTCTTTCTCTTCATCATATCATCTCGGAATGCAACTTGCTTCACTTATCCAACATATTTTTGGGCGCCAAACGCTTATCTTAACCAGACGTTGGGACAACTTCGCACAGACGCAGGCAATGACTTGCAAACAACTCTGCTTCCTACACCGCTGTCGCGACCTTAACATCCTTCCGAAATCTATCCGATTTAAACCAACCGGAAGACTATCTCGCACACAAATACGGATTCCGCGTTTTAAATACCGTTATATCAGACGTTCACCACCGTGTCTGCCATTTCGAAGCAACCATCAACGACCTCAGAAGCCACTGTGGTTCGTGTTTGCCTGAAACAACAGCAGGCCGTCCGTGCTCGGTCAAGTAGAACTTCACTGCTTCTGCAACCCACAATCCAAACGTTGACACCTCCCCCTCCCCTTACCTGCACAGCCAATCGCCGAAAGATTCACGCCACCCTAATCCTCTACCCCCAACCCCATGCCCGTTCTTGGTAACCTCTGTCCCCAAAACCTATAGTGCGACACTCCCGGCCCTCTTTTTTCATTCAGTTTGACGACGAACAAATGTTACTCGTTCGAAAATTCACGGGTACCAACCGATTTTCCGAAGATCTTCTTTCTTTTTATCCTGCCATCTCGGAATGCAAATTACTTCACTTATCCAGCAGTCGAATGCACCTGAAAGCGGTCACCACGTTAGTGTGTGTGTCGTAGCCCATAGTTGGATCAGGAATCCCCGCCGGAATCCAGACTGGGAGTAGTTGGGAGACGGAGAAAAGCCGCGACCTCGACCGGCTTGAGCCACAGGTCCGCGGGAGTGAGGTGGGTGCCTGGCCGAGAACTGCAGGCGAACAGATGACGGCAGTCATGCGGCAAGACGACGCAGTCGGGACAGCAGTCGGGTATGGATGGGTCGAGCCGGTGCTGGTACTGGCGAAGGAGCATACAGTAGCCACTGCATAGCTGCGCCAGATTACAGCGAGTGACCCTCGGGAGATGTCGTTCCGAGGCCGCAATCGGAGGTGGATAGCCACCCAAAAGGACCGGGGGACGGTAACCTCGTTTCTCCTCGACAACGAATCTCTGGTGGAGAGGCTGGAAGCCTGTCTTGGTGGCAGAGCTATCAACAGGTAGGTCCGCGAGAGACGAGGCAACAGCTTCCTTGTGGAGTGCTCGAATAGACGGCCGGACGTTGCGGCAGGGCTCGGGAGCGGTGCAACGGTGATGATTGGGATGGACGGGTTGCGAACAACTCCACCAGAACTGCTGGCTAAGGAGAGTGTTGTGATGGGCGACCGGTAGAACAGAAGCCTCCACATGAAGATGATCTATAGGCGACATTTTATAGCAACACGTGATCGTGCGGAGGGCAGCGTTTTGGGCTGACTGGAGGCGGCGGAGGCTGGAAGAGCTCATCGTAGGAGACCAGATTGATGCCGCATAAGTGAGGTGCGGCTTGGCCAGCGCCTTGAAAGCAGTCGACAGAGTCTCTTTCGCACAGCCCCAGGATGTGCCTGCTAGAGCCTTGAGGACCTTGGTGCAGCGGCTTACTTTGCTTGCGGTCTCCCTGGCATGGTCTGCGAACGTGAAGAGCGGATCAAAACGCACACCAAGGAGTTTGGGCTTGCGGACGAGCGGTAAGAACGCCCCATTGACGGTGATGACCGGGTGACGATTGAACTTCTTCGGATAAAGCGTAAAAACAGCTACAGACGACTTGGCTGCCGAGATCGTCATTCCGCGCTGGACGAGGAAGTTTTCGACAACAGGCATGAACTCCGTGAAGAGCTGTGCAGCCTGATCGATGTCATGGTGCCGGCAAAAGAACGTAATATCGTCCGCATAGGATACCACTTGCACAGGTGCCCGGGGGAGTGGGAGCTCTCGCATGTAGATGTTAAAGAGTGTCGGGCTGAGCACAGAGCCTTGAGGGACGCTACAGGACTGCTAACGGGGCTTGGAGAGAGCGCCCCGGAAGAGGACACGATCGTGACGGCCACGGATGTAAGCCGCCAACCATCGGACCAGGCCAGTCGGGACGTTAGTGAATGCTGTTGCCGCAGTGAGAAGGGAACAAGCAAGCTAGACAGTCATGTTGACCGTCCACCAAAATGCTGCAAACTTTTACTCTAACATGAAAAAAAATCGATTGTTGATAGATATTTTAATACCCAACGTCGTAAAATTCCCTTAAATGTCGTGGCAAAAAGTTGGATAGAGGTTTGTATGTTTCACTCACCTAACACCAAAAATCGATAATGAGGCTGAATAATCCGTCATCGATAAACCCGCCTTCAACAGAAAGTATAAGAAAGTCGAACGGGTTTGAAGACGTATCCAAGCCACCGTGAATACATGGATAAGACGCGGAAATAGGAGTCCCCATCCCAGTAATACGGATGGCCTTAAAGGTACCGATACCACTTTGCCATTCACGAACCTCCTTTCGGGTCCCAAAGGTTCGTTCGACTTATCCGCAGACGCCCCCGCTGATTTCGATAAGGTTAAAGCTGCCCTAGCCGAGGCCATACTCTTGACGCACTCAGTCCCTCATGCTCCCATCTCACTCCTGGCTGATGTTTCCAATGTCGCAGTCGGCGCAGTTCTCCAGCAGCATCTTGCAGGTCAGATCCAACCCTTAGCCTCCTTCTCTAGGAAACTGAAACCTATAAAATCGCGCTACAGTACATTTGGACGGGAGCTCCTGGCTGTCTACCTCGCCATGAAACATTTCCGGCGCTCGCTCGAGGGCAGAGAATTAATTATTGTATCTGACCACAAACCACACTCCCATGCCTCGAAGTCACAATCAGACCAGTTGAATCACCGGAAGATTCGCCAGTTGGACTACAGTTCTCTGTACACCTCAGATATCCGCCACATCGGTGGGTCACGCAATGAGGTGGCTGACGCATTGTCCAGGCCCTCTGTTGCCCATTTGCAATTCAATCCTGGGATCGACCTCGCTGGGATGGCTACCGAACAATGCCGTGTTAGTTCGCCCTGTGGCGAGAATGGTTCTGGACTCCAAATCCAGGAATTGCCCCTAACCACCGGCACCATTCTTTGTGACGTTTCTACCGCCTCCCGTCGTCAATCCGACGCAATGTCTTCTCCTCCCTGCAAAACCTTTCTCACCCCGGGAGTCAAGTCACCAACAAGCTGGTTTCCCGCTGCGTTGTCTGGTCTGGGATGCACAAGGACGTGAAAACTTGGACTTCGGATTGTCTCGCTTGTCAACGGAGATTTTACTCCTATGTACGCGAGGAATTAAAGTTGTAACTGTTTTCATGATATTTTAAATACCTTTGTTGTTTTGGTCATTGTTATATTGAATCGTTAGTTCGGGCAGTAAGCTCATAGCGTTCTAGGTGGTCTTAACCACAGGGTACCTAGTCTCGTATTAAAACCCTGACCCTCATCTGGTTGGAATTTAGCATTTAAGAAGGAGCGCGGGCTGAGTCCTACTCCCATGTCAGGGGATTGGCTGACTGTTAACAAAGTTTCTTAAAGCAAGCAGAGGAACAACGGGCCCACTTGTCAAATGGAGGCTTTGACCAAACTGAACGGCCCCAGACCTAGAAACCATCGTATATCCCCCGCCTCCCCCCCCCCCCAGCCCCGAGGGCGGGGGGGAGCCGCCGATGGGCGCTGCGCCGTTAGCCTACGCGCGAGAACACGAGCTGCGCCGTGTTAGGACGACGGCCGAGCGACAAGTCAAAAGGTCATATGCTGGTGGCCGGAGCGGGAGGGCATGCGTGCGTGCGTGCGTGCGTGCGTGGCGGTGCACTCCAGGCTAAAGAGGCGCACGCGCGGACGCGCTGTGGCGATGGTGCGTGGGTGTGTGTCTGTGTGTGGTGTGCGCGGCACCGCCAGGGGCGGCGGCGGGTGAGCGACGAACAGACAGGCAGGTCTAGCACGCGCGTGCACGTGCATGGGTGAAGTCAAAGGTCGCGCAAGCCAACGGGAGAGAGGCTACGGGCCAATGAGGCCGCCGCGCAAGCTAGACAGGCAACGAACGAAAGCGCGATGCCGAGAAGGAGAGGGAGTCAAAGGTCGCTGTTGCAGGGTGCGTGCGTATGCGCTGTTGGGTGAGGGCTGGGACAAGGTCAGACCATTCGCGTGCGACAGCTGACTTCAGTTACCTCGGCCCACGGCTCCGATGCGGATCACCGCCGGGGTAAGTTCGCTCTTGCGGTCATTGCGGTCTTGTGTTGTGTCCTCTTTAGGCCATTAACGGCGTTTTTACGCCCAACTCGGCATGCTATCCGACTCAAATTTAGGTTTTGTACACCAGCGCTAGTACGGTATCTCTACCGGATATATCCGTATTCCAGGGCTCAAATCCAATTTAACTACTACGAGTATCCGATTTTTTTTCTTATCGACCTGGGTAAAGCAAACACTTGAAAGCCTAAGTGGACATGCTCACAACATTTAAGTTGGCGCACTGCGGCATATAAGTTTGTCAATGGGTCCCATTTGCCCGACCGTCGTATTATTTTGCATTTTATGTTTCATTTAATCTTCGGGTTAATCTATAAGGATCCAACAATCTGGGGCTACCACGAGTACACACCTTACCGCATGCTAGAAATTCGCATTTATGGTTTCCACCAAAACCATAGAAATCTCTAACTGGATGATTTTCTCCTTACGGACATGGAAGCTTTATCCCATTCTATGTGGATTTTTCTCAATTTGTGATTCGCATCTATAAGCAATGCATTTGATCGGACCGCCTTCATTTAACTTTTTTTACAAGCTAGTGTGAATGCAAGACTGTAACTTATTTTAGCTGAGTCTGCAAGGTTCGGTTTTGGGTCACAATTTGAGCTGCATCTTGATGAATCATTCACCTATTAACGTTTTCAATTTCTCCGGCTTTTGTATATTCACTCAGGCCTTTGCAGGTCCCCATCTTGGTTCTTCGTTTGAGCAAACTGACGCAATACTGTACGGTGTTGTTATTTTATGCACTTTTAACAGTATAGAAGGTGCCAATCCAGGTCCCACCTTGACAAGTAGAATTTTGTTGTTTAATTAATCGGCCTTGTGAATGCGTGACGACTGCCTGTTCTACTCCGAGAAGCACTTTATGCCGTCCATGTAAACATACCTTTGATGACTACTGGTGGTTTGAGGACCTCGAGCACCGTTGAATATCATTCGCGGGTGCTGTTAGCGTAAGATGCCGATTAATATCACAGAGAAGGAGAGGGGACCTATGCGCATACGGCTCTTTCGCTCGTTTTATGCGCATTCAATGCACCATGCTATCTCCCTCCAACGCCTGCTTTATCCGCTCGAGTATCCAGTTCCCGGATCCCACAATGATCGAATTGTTTCCGTAGACAGCCATGACGCCGACTTCACGTCTCCGGTTTCCCCAACCTGGCTTGGAGGTGTGACTGGTTCTGTACGTAACCGGAAATTTTCCCTGCCGTTGTCGGTTTTGCTCACCGACTGTGGGGCACAGAGGGGAAGCGTACCCGACATTATTACTGGATTAGCCACGTCCACAGTTCTGTTATACGTAACAGGCAAAACGAGCACCGCCACTTACCAGTTTTTTTCCAGTTTATGACTGATTAAATGAAGATATGAACCATTCCTCTTGTAGTCTGTCCTCGTCTGTGTGTAAATATCCGTTCGATAGTCCTATAAACGGCCATATCGAGTAAACCGCACGTCGTACGGGGAACGACTAAATATAGTTTAAATAATCCCAGTAATAAGTAGCAGTAATCCAGTAATAAGTAGCAATTTTCTTTAAGATCACTCAAGGGTGAGAGGGGAGGGAGGTAGATTGAAACGACCACTCCTAGCTTATTTGTGGTGCGTAATGACTTGGTAGTGTTTTGCGTTCGCCAACTAACTTGAGTCTGTTAAAGTCTGTACTTAGGGTATCTGCAGTTGATGACGGCAACAAGACTATTCCTATGCTTTTATCGGTTGCTTTTCTCAGCAATATTTGTTATCTGTCCTTCGCACACTTAAATCCTCGGATTAATCCACTGTCAATAGAAGGGGGCAATCTCATGAACCGTTGAGTGTTGACATTTCGAGGGCTTGGAATCATAAGTGTGTGTTAATGGACCTTTCGAGCGCAGTGTCACAGCGGTTGCGCTAGTTGTTGCATGAACTTTGCCCCCGTGTGTCGACTGCTACTTCAAGCGCGCCTATGGCCGTCCGTTTTTGGGCTCTCGTGACCTTTGTCCCCTCAGTGTCCGTCGTGGTCAGCGTGTCACCTGACCACCGTTGGTTCTCGTCGAGCCAGGGGCCCACACGATGTGACCCAATTGGTATCAGCGCGCTGACGATGGGCTGGCTCAGTGGAGGGCCTGCTTTGTAGTAGCATGGTAGCAGCGTGGCCAGTAATAGCCTACCACCTACCTGTCGGTGGCTCACATTTGATCAGTGCTGTGTGGTACCTTCCGACCATTGTACCGTTACTGTCTGATGCAGATTCAGGCATTGAGCGGCTGCTGTCATTAGTGTGACCTCTGGATTGTGCATTAACAATGGTGTAGTACCTCGACTGTGTGGGTGTTGATAACTGAGGTGCGGTCTTGTTATACCAGGTCCCCAGGTGTTTACGTTGTCTCGATGTTTGTAACAAAGGACCGGCTGGCTGGCGACAGTCTGGTTTCTAGCTCTGTCCTAGTGATGGCGTGCTGTAGAGAGCCCCTGTGCAGAAATTCACTTTCCCCGAAAACTTGTTCTCCCCTTTTTTCAAGAGCGAATTCGGATATTTTATTAACCAAACTTCGAAGGCCAAACGCTCGAAACGTGTATTCTATCATACAAGCAGAGTATACCTGCGAATTTCGAGTACACCTGCTGGCAACCGCGTCTCGAGTTTTAAAGCCTAATCCAATTACCAAACCTCGGCCTGCGATTGGAGTATGACTGACTTCTAGCGGAAACTATTTCAAAGTTCGCCATTCCTTCCTCTGTCAGATAATACTCCTCAAGGTTGTTGATACAGCTCTTCAGAGACCACAGTCAGCTTGCCTTTTCAAGTGATGGTACGTGCAAAACGCTACCGTTGCATTAGTAGGTGTACTTACTGCGCTGAAGTCGTCTCGAACCCGTATGTTCATGATAACATCTGAAGCTAACCGAATTGCAGCGTAATTTTTGCCCATCTTACAAAGCCTCATATGGATGGTGGGTGAGGGTGGCAAATAAACTAAAAATTACATCACGGGGATTCCACCGATGGTGGAACAGATTGGAAAGACTCGTGTCTGGACTTTTTACATGTACCTGTGCTAGGGGTATGGCTAATCAGCCTAGCTGCATATTTATATACTCCTGACTGCTCGTTTGAAATATTTTCCCAGGGCACGGTTAGTCAACAGAGGTGTATGAAGCTGGGTAACTGCTCCTATCAAATCTCGAATTAAACCTTATGCAGTAGTTCCTTAAAGCGCTTGACTTGATTTTAATGTGCTCATCTCCAATGCGAGGGGAAAAAACTAGACACGTACGTGCACTAAAGGAATCCCGGCGAGGACAAGGAAGATTAAGGTGGACATTTCTGGTCTTGCAGACATCGTCAGCCAGCCACTCTCCGGCACCCAGAGCAATAGGGTTGGAAAACTCGGATTCTCGTCGTCATTAGGTTCCAATTACGAGAGCCATGGCGCGGGCTGAAATATTGCGAGCTCGTCCGTGGGCTGCCAGTGTAAGAGTTAGTAAATATCGATTTAGAATTCTTATGATAACCAGAGAACTTCTTCATAGAGCCTTGATATATACGCATTCTGCACAATTTTCAAAACCCAGCAAACGTGTGGACATGTGCTTTATGCTCAAAAATCGTAGCGCAAACTTTTTGAAGCTATAATAGACGTCCTACTTTCGAGCATTTTCAAGGAGGCGCAGTTTTCTAGAGCGAAGAGTCGAAATTTGACGCGTATCTTTTTAGGAGAAATCATTACCAGCAGCACAGAAATGCAGGAAAACGCACACTAGCCTCAATCAACTATTTATCTGCAAGCTCATGTTTCATGCAATCTGGCAGATCTGGTAGATATATGCCCTACCTCGTTTTAGCCGCTATATTTTATTGGTTAAAAAGTAACGCATCCAGAAGACGGGTGATTGTCACGAGCCGATAGTCACTCAAATGGACAAACGCAAAGAAGACTGATGGTGGGCAAATGAGCGTCTGTCGTCCCGTTTGTTTGGTTGATATTTTTTCACTGACCAATAAAATTGTGCGCATATATGCTAATACAGGAGTGGTCTTGAAAAAAAGCTTTTTTTAAAAATAGCACCTTGACAGAAGTTTTCTGTAATTTAGAATTTCTATTTGTAATAGTTTTGTTCGGGAGACAACTACTCCTGCCAACTCAAGGTAGCGTTTTCAAAAGCCCTATAACCAAAAGGAAAGTCCATGAAATTAACCTAGTAAATGTAAGTGTGCAATTCTGCGGCTCTTACCCATTTGAGACGAAGCGATGACTAAGCTTTGGTGGTGGTGGGAACGGCTGCCGACTGGTTAGTAATGCTTTCTGTTTTTTTTTACACTAAACTCTACTCGTTTCTATCCCCACATTCTTTATTCGTTACCGAATGTGTTAGCAAGTGTAGTGCACGTTCTTGTAGTGTGTCTTTTAGATATTGTTATTCGTTATCTTGTGTTTATGCAAAGTTTGCGAAAATGGTACCGAGTTAAATGCATACTCTCATTTCTATATCAGAGTGGCGGTCTCCAGTCAACTTCCAACCTCGTACATACGTTTCCAAATTTGGGCAACTTTTGATTGATCGGTCAGCATAACCAAATTATCTTGATTGGTTTACTATGACCACGACGTCTCAACTGTGATGCAAACGCCTGAAGCGATCTTTTGCTTCTTTTCGTATTTTGACGTCTGAATCCCCATTTTCCACGACTGTGGCTGAACTTTGCTTCGTTCGGCCAGCTGTACCAACACAAAATATAAACTGGATATTGACAGATAGGCGCAAACCGATCAGTTAGAGGACGCACTCATTCCTACATTGCGTCTTTGGAGGTCACACTCGAGCATACGTCACAACGCTACTAATGCTATAGGTAGAAGGACATGACTGACAAGGACAAAGGGGACAAGAATGACCATTTCTGAATTAGTAGCCGTCGTCAGCTAGTCATACCCAATGTAAGTGTTGCCCCAGAAATAGGTGCCCCGTTCGAGTTTCGAACCCGCGACCTTGTTAGTTAGAAGTCCAACGCTCTAACCACTGTGCCACGGGCTCGCTATCTTGCTATCTCGCAGATAGGCGTACACTGATCAGTTAGAGGACACACTCCTCCGTCCATGGTGCCTTTGGAGCTCACCCTCGAGCATACGTTACAAGGCGCCTAATGATATAGGCAGAAGGACATTACTGACAAAGACAAGGGAACTAGAGACTCGAGCGGGGCACCAATTTCTGGAGCAACACTTACGTTGGGTATGACTGGCTGACGACGGCTAATAGGCCAGAATCAACCATCCTAGTCTCCCTTATCTTTGTTGGTAATGTCCTTCTGCCTATAAACTGGATACTTTTATGCAGCCAATCCACACACACACACACACACACATTCAAGCAGGCATTTCGGGGCACCCTCGAAGCGTCCGTACTTTAGTAACTAAAGAAGATTATAATGTTGAAAAAATTATATGCAGTCAGCAAAATTTACTAGCCTTATAAAATTTCTGCTGGAACACAGGAAAGAGTACTCAATGTAGCTCTGCACTGTATCGCAAGGGGTTTAGTACTAAGGTTAGGGTGTCCAATTTCCGCGAAGGTGCTCCCCTGGAATTTATTGCAAGGACGCCATTACCGTATCCAACCAAATGCTTAACACATCTGAGTATACGTTTAAGATTATTTTTAGGATTACTAATCTAATCTTTTTCCCCGAAAGCAGCTGCTAGTCAAGAGACGTGCATCGTCACCTAGCCGTCGTGGCTCTGTGATGTAACAAAGAAACCCTGTAATCATCGCTCCTTCACAAAATTTTGTGTGTGTTTGCTGATCAAACCGAGATTAATCCAGCTAGTGAATTGATCTCGGTTGGAGGAGTTGCCTAACCCCTCAACATGGCTGTAGTCCAGCATGAACCGTTGAAATCCTGTCTGCGCATATGGGCGCGACCGCAGTCATCTTCCTCATAATCCGGTCGTCCGCCCGAAAACAATTCCCCCTGTGTACCCGGGCCTAATTTTAGATTTTTGCAATTATGATTTGTTTGACCGTCGAGAACATCGATGCCCATCGCGTGCCCCACAGTGTAGTCGGCACAGGAATTGTGGCTTGCGCAGCCTCTCCATTCTGGGCGCCGGAGCAAGACGGAATGATGCCGAACGGAGGCGTGATCGGGCGCAGTGACTGACAAAGATATATACTCAGTCTATGTGTGTCACCCGTGACCTAGTCCGCGCACGGCTCGGATCCCATCTGACTGGAAGTTCTGTAAAAGCCACACCAACAAGGAGGCCGTTGGGAATGCGTCCATTCCCACGCTGAGTCAGCACGCACAAAGGCGGCTCTCAGCTACCCCACTGTCGGTCTAGCGGTGTCTCTTAAATTCTGATTGGTCCATGTCCGATTGGACAGTGTCTCGATGCGGAACGTTAATAGGCGTAGCCTCTGTGTGACAGTGAATTGCTCTAACTTGCTTTGTGTGGGTATACAAAGCAAGTGTTCCCTTGCCTTTCTCGTACGCGCCTTGGGTACAGTGGTTGCGCTAGCTCACTGTTCGTGCTAATTATAAGTACCAGGCACGGGTCATAACAGAGCCATCGCAGTCTAACTCTCCGACTGAATTATACCGTTATGTGGCTGTCCTCAGAGCCACGGCTTTATCGCATGTTAGATTGTAGCGAGGAGGTGCATCGACGTGCCATGAGTATGGCGTTCCCAGAGTCGACCTCCCTCTTTCCTCTCAATACACCAATGCACTGTCGGAGCTAGTTAGCTACTTGATGCAGCGATTGAGCAAAAGTTTCTGACTGCTAGGCAGCCCGTTTAGGCGTGTAATACATGACTTGACTTCCGCACAACACGCCAGATGTTGGCATAAAAGGAGTGGATGCTCAAATAGCACATGCGTGAGAGTGCTATAGAGGCTGCGTTATGAAGCTGCCATTGGGCTGGACTTTTAGTCCGCACACAGGCACCGGGCCGACCGCGAGGTCCAATCTACATCGCCACAGTTGGCAATTCTCGAGGCCATGCATGACTTTTAACTTGCCGTTACGCACTCAAGAGGGTTAGATTTATTATATTGGATCGAGTCCCCAGCGTCTGTCCGACCCCCTCTTCCCTCTATCGTGCGCCAGTGGATTATGCCGGCCGGTAAACAAATTGATGCCGATATTGGGTGTAAGTGGTTAAGAGAATTAGACAGCCCATAAATGCCGCGTGTCAAACACTAATTGGCCCACCATACAACACAACAGATTTTCACATAAAGGGGGTGAACTATTCTAAGCTCACGTGCGTTAAGAATGCTATAGAGGGAAAGTGGGAGAGTGGAAGAATGTTTATCTCAAAATTGCCTATTCCGTACATGTGGTGGATGATGCTGAAGGTGTTCGTGTGTGGTTGTGATGCTGGGGTTTAGTTTACGGTGGTTTACCATCTGCTGTGAATAAATGTCTGTTGGCAGCGCGGGCGATCCAGGCGAGACCGTCGGGTGGCTTCTGTTACTCCTGGTACTGATTTACTAGTCGCAATAAGGTTGATTCGCAAGTGATCAACTAAGCCGTTGCGTGACGCGAAGGTGCGATTGCAGTAGAAGCAGGTTGGGATCGGGTCTGTGCTGTTGGCTGGCTGGCTAGTAGCCCTTGTTGGATCAGAAGCCCCGCCGGGCGGCGAGGAAGAGGAGTCGGAGCAGCATGGTCGGGAGGGAGGGCCTGCTCCGTCATCAAAAGCACAGATGGAGACGAGGGTAGATAGATCCACCGTAGGGAGATTGGTGTAAGCAGACCTTGGCCGCCGTGAGGGCGGGTGGGAATGCGCGTGCATCATCCACTGTCTCCGTTTCAGATATTCATGTAGTAATGTTTGAGCAGCCTAGTGATGGGTATAAAAAATGTCACTGGACCCGTTTTCGCGATTTCTTTCCTTTCTGAGTGTTTATTTCCAATATGATCTCTATGGTCTTTCCACTGCGCTTAAGTGTCTGCTATCACCGTTAAATTTTGTTGCACTCTCTGTCATCCCATTTTCTTTTCGTTTATCGGCCGCGAAGTTTTTACAGTTGGATTAGAATCTGCTGAACCCCTAACGACTAAAGTTAGGCTAGTAGTCCATCCGGTTGATCCTAGATGATTATTTAGGTAATCCTGTCGTGCAGCCATAAAATCAATAGGTTGGGTGGGTACATCGACCAAGTATGATTAAATTCGCGACTCACGGTGAGCCTCGTAGATCAATGGTAGAGCGTTGGCTGCGCAAAAGCCTTCCCTGCTGTGTTAGTTCGACTCCCACCGAGGTTGCGAGTTTGTCACAATTGGGTAAACGGAAATTATTTAATTCCGACAAATTCCTAACAATTATGCTTAGCTGATTAGTCCATCTGGCGGATCCCAGATGATTACTTAGGAAATCCCGCCTTACGGTGAGCCTACTGCATCCGTACTGGTGGGTTCCATACGAGCAGTAAGTTGGGCGGGTAAACCGACCCATGTTTGAAATTCACGGCTTACGGTGAGCCTCGTAGCTCAGTGGTAGAGCGTTGGCTGTGCAAAAGCCTTCCCTGCTGTGTAGGTTCGTCTCCAACTGAGGGCGCGGGTTTCTCACAATTCGGTTAACTGGACTTCTTGAACTCTACCAAACCCCCTAACAAGTACTCATCTGTCTTGTTTTTTTCACTTCAGTCTTTCGCACAATCTTCACGCTGACAACGACGCACTCTAAGGTGGTGGCAGGTACGACTGCATGCCAGATTCCAACTGCTCTGAAGCCAATCGATCGAGCGCGGCCAATCCCAACGACGATACTGCCCTTAAAGCGACGACACCCGACAACCAAATGAGTATCGGCATCCACATTGCAAAGCCCGAACTAATTAATGTGGAGTCCGCAGATGTCAATAGCAAGACCTTTGTTTCCCTAGCCGAAAAACTATTTGGCGGAACGGCGGCTGTGACTACGGCGGCTACTGCAGCAGCAACTACCAGCGCCACTGATGCCGCGACTGTTGAAAGGCTCGCTATGGCAATGAAATTGGCCCAGGCGGCACCACCCCATACCTCCTCCTCTGCCTCCTCTACCACATTTCCCACCTCCGCGTCATCTAAACGGCTCCTAGTACCGCCCAAGATTACGAATTCCTCCCTGTGTCGATTGCTGGGCTCACTCACAGGAACTCCAAACAGTCCCGCCCAACTGAAGTCCATTCTCGAAGGCACAAAGACCGCACCGCAGGCAGCGAGCCCGCTGACCTCTTCCCCCTCCTCGCAGTTACCGCCACAATCGACTGCGGCGGCGGCGTCGGCGTCGGCGACAACAACAATGTCGTCGGCAGACCGAACAACCGTAAATGGACTCAGCCGAGTTACTGCGACCGCAGCTGCTGCTGCCACTACTACTTCCACCACCACGACGACGACCACAACGAATGAACAGCTGTTACAACTCCTTCGCAACACTGCAACCTCCACCTCGGTGGACACCGCTTCTTCAGCGACGGCGGCGGCAGTACAAGTGGATTCCAGGCCAAAAAACGGTGCCGTTTTGTTGCCCAAACAACCGGCAGTCGTCAGCACGCCTTCGGTGCCGACGACAGTCATGTCGTCGTCTGCTGCTTCAATCGCCCTGCCCATCCTCACCAGTAGCACAGCTGCGACAAGTTGCCCCAAATCCTCTCCCTCCCTGACAGCTGCTGCTCCAAACGACCTCTGCTTTGTCCTTCAGTCGGCCCTCTTGCGACAACCGGTGAGTAGTATTTGCACGCAAAATTATCCCTCTGGGTCGTCCTTTAAGTCACTTTATTAAGGGAAGAAGATTTTCGCCCTTGAGCTCTCTATTCATATCCAAAAATAGCAAAATAGTTGCACTTTAACAACAGTACATTAGATAAATGTAGAGTTACCATCAGCGATATGTGTGAGCCAGTTTCAAATTGCCGCTACTGACACTGCTCATTATATGTATGAGAGTTTCTCAGCAACTGAGAATCCAGTTTGGGTTTAGAGGTCTCAACAGTATCTGAAAGGACCACCTCGTCAGGGAGTCCGTTGCACGTTCCAATGACCCTTTGCGAGAAAGCGTTCCGCTGAACGTCCATTTGGGCCAGAGTCCTCTGCAATTTAGGGGGATAACTCTGCAGATGATCCCTCCTAACCAATTCGAAGAATTCATCAAAGTCTAGGGCGCACTCACGACCTCTGACAATTCGGTAGGTTTGAATGAGGACACCGCGTAGTTGCCTGTAGTTGAGAGCAAATAAATCAATTTCAGTCAATCTGTCTTCGTAAGGTAGATGCCCAAGATTATTGACCATCTGCGTAGCCTTCCTGTTGGGTGGTACGAAGCTCGAGCTTTGAATTTACCCTTACTTCCTACTTATCCCATCTGCACCTTTGTCAACTGCCGCTGGTACCGATTTAGTCGACCCAGCTGACAGCAAAGTAGCGACTTTGAGATTGGAGCTCATGCTGTTTGGATCTCACTCGCTGTACTGAAGGCCTGGTTAATTCGTCACTTCTTTGTGGAGGATAATGGTCATCATCTAGTACGGTAGATAGAGGATCGAATGTCAGGGTGTCTGCAACCCGAACTTGCCTAGCATTTGAATAATGATAATAATAGGTGGATACCCTCCATAAATTTATCAACCTAACGAGGTACAGTTTACTCACGATCCCGCAATGTTCCTTGCCTCGCATAAAAACACGATAATCATCTAGACCCACGCAAACAGACGAGTCTGCTCGACCTGTGAATCAGATGCCTCATGACATACTAACTACTATTATAATATATCCTAAGTGGTTGTATCGTTTAAAAGAGTTCGCATGTTTGCCAGCCAACTAAATTCTGTGCACCTCTAGTTGGTCTTCGGGTTTCCTCAACCTTTGCGGTGGAGTAACTTAAGGAGGATTACAAATCCACAGACAACCGAAGCTTCGTAGAATCTTGCTGGTTACCTTAAACATCGAAATAGACAAGGTTTGACTCGATTAGTTGGAAAGGAATGCTGACCCTACTGAACACAATGGATAGGGTTTGGGGGTGTGTAGTTAGGCGTGGATAAGATACGGTATAGTTTAGTGTTAAAAAAAACTCCAACTCACTTGAACGATGGCGATTAGGTTAGGTTAGGTTGACGTGGATAAGATGCAGTCCTATTTGGTGCTAAAAACAGCTCACTCGAACGCGTTAGCCATCTCTACCTGTTCTTTAAACTGCCAATCTCCGTTACCAACATTCCCGTATTACATGCTTGCCTATCGAGTATAGGCATTCCTTGCAGATCAGTAGGATTACTTAGGTATTCATTTGTTGTACCATGCGTTTTGGCAGTCCATCTACATGTTTCACTTGCCATGAAACATGGAGAGTAGGTACTACAGTCAGCTGGTTGTTACATTATATTCTCTTGCGCGTTTTTACCACGCCTGCATTGTCTTCCACTGTATAGCAAGGCGACGAAAAGGCGCATGCTTCATGATACCATGGAATAGCTTTCTTATCCTATAGCTAAATCGATCGGTACCAGTAACCCAAACTGGAATTCAATATAGTTCCAAATTACTAAGAACTTTATCCGAGGACTGACTTGTAAACTTCACCAACGCTGGCAAGGACCAGCTTGCTTCCGGAGGAAGATATCAAGAGCGTGAGTAAGCCATTTAAATGAATTCATTAATGAGCCAATCATGATATAACGTTGGTTTCCTTGATTGATCAATTGGCTGAATAGCTGCTGGTTTCAGTGCCACTTTTCAGACTGCTACCGTCAAGCTACCTCGCAAGGAATGCTTTTTCTGGAATGGGATCTGAAGGAGCATGAAGCCGTCCCAATAACGGCCTTTCCCGAAAATGGGTTCCTTTTTTCATCAAAGTACCCTGGCAGTTGATCTGCATCTTTTTATTTTAGAGGCGCTGCAGAAGGCTTAGCAAGGAACGAGAGATACTAAACCGGAAATAGATGCCTCAGTACTTCTGCTCGCCGGTATCAATTTTATAGTGTATCTCCCCCCTCTAATTTCCTTCGGATTACCCCGTAATACCCGTAGGGGTTACGTGTATATTTCCCGCAGCAGGCCATGAAAACAGGAAACAGTGGTTATGAGATAAATTCCAATCAAATTATGGCTAAGGTCAAAAGTAACGTCCTTCAAAATAAAGTTCACCCCCTCCACCTCTCATTTCCTTCGGACCACCTCAAAACATTCGTGGAGAGGACGGGAACCGCCCGTAAAACGCGGTCTTCGTGCTAAATTCCAGGTAAATTATGACTAAGGTCAAAGGTAACGTTTGGGTTAAGGGCGGCAGAAGGGACAGGGTTAGTCTTAACCCATTACCTCTCGGTAATCTCATATGAGATCACTTAAAAATTAGGAGCCTTCATAATTATCTGTCTCTATATACGCATATTTAACCTTAGTGCTATATCTATTAGGTATATTTCCCTGATATCCACATGAGATTTTTAAAAAATTCGCTCTAAATTAATTAATATACAAGCTTGAGAAAGTCAAGGCATCCAAGTTTCATAACAAAAATCAAACTGGTTAAAATTATGGGAGGTAATGGGCTAAGATTACGGTTACGGCTTGAGTTAAGGTCAAGCCACTAAACTATTTACCCTTCACGCAACGTAGTGCGAGGTCACAGTGGCTAAGAGAGGGGGGTGGTGTTCCTGCCCACGTGTCATATCGGTGGTAATCCCGACAGACATTGTAACAAGGTTTTTTTAGAACGTCGTTTTGGCGCATTTGTAAAGAAACGAAAGTTGTCTAAAGACTCGTTAAGGTACTTAACCACACACGGACACCCACACATCTAAAGCCGGATGAATATAGCTCCCTGGCAGTTGCCCCAGTCTGCGCTTTAATGGGAGGTAGGCTGACCCCGCTGCCGCTGTCTCTTGAGCCTTCGGACGCATTCATCATTGCTGGGTGGCAGCGCCCTCCTCCTCCTCCTCGTATCCACTTGCACGATGACGCGACGTGCGTGCTCGCGTGCGTGTGTGCATGCTCCCCGTCGTTGGCCGCTGTCGTCCGCGCTGGGCGGCCGGATTTCTTTGTCTGCCTGCCTGCCCGTCCGTCCGTGCGTGTCATGATGCCAGTCTGGCGAGGCGGCGGCCGCGGCGCGTCTGTCCTCTCGCCCCGATCGTCGCCCGCATTCACTCTCCCCCTCCACTCGCTGCCCCCTGGTGTGTGTGTGTGTGTCGGATTGCCACTCCCCTCCTCCCCCTCTCACGGCGTGCGTGCGCGCACGAACTAACATTGACCCAGACCGGCGGCGTGCGTTCGTGCGCACGCACGCATGCTGTCTGTCGCTCTCTCTGTGTGTGTGTGACTGACTGAAGGCTGCGCCCTCTCAACCCAATTCCCCTCGCAAGCCGCCGCCTCGAGGCCCGTTTTCTATCCACCCCGCTTTCGGTACCCTACCCTACCCACTCGGCTGCGTGAGCACTCAGGCTCGATGAGCGTCGCACCCCACCCTCTCTCCCCGCCAGCCGGCCTGCCTGTTCGCTCGCTCGCCCGCTCGCGACGCGTTCACAGGACGACGACAACAACGCCTCCACCCCCAATCGCCTTGTCTGCGTCGCGCTTGGCCAAGGTCATGGCCTTGACGGCTCTGTACGTTGGCCCGGGCGGTCAGTTGAACGCGGCAGCGTCCACTTTTCCACCGCCCGCCACCTCGTAGTGTTGTGATTTTAAGGCTCAGGCAGGCTGCCTGGTTAGCTTGCGGAAGAGCACGACCACTGAGCTAAAAGGGACTAGCCCGGGGGGAATTCCGACTTGACGAGTGGGCTCGCCGAACGTACCTTTTGTTGGAACGCGATCTCCAATAACCAATTGAAATACATACATCCCAATATATTTAATTGAGAAGGGAAAGGCTTCGTTGGGTTAAGGGAAACTTGAATCTTTAATGCGTAAATTTTCGGGGCTGGTTCCCCATCTGGTCGTCAGACTATGGGATATGCACAGGAATAATTAAGTTAATTAACCGTGTCTAGCGAATTACGCTATCATTAGCTGAAGTCTGCTCCAGTAGGTGTTACGTATGTTTCGTCATCCTGCCGTGGTTCAACCCAGGCGTTGTACTTTGGCCTTGAAATAAATATCTTTTGCGTCCAAATCGATATGCCTGTTGGTGTGTGCCTCATCTGAGTGCATTGTTTCCAGGAATTCACGGCCAACATGCGAATTTGTGGCCGGCTTATAGTATGTCCATGGCCACCTTAGATAAGCTGTCTCGTCTTCTGACCGCTAATTGGTGTTCGTGTATGCGGGTTTAGGCGCATTTCCCAGGTTGGCCATAATAAACTGCATCACAACTGGCACACGGGATCCTCTAGACAACAACTTTTCTTTCAAGATAGCCAACCCTGTTGTTAGGGTGTACAAAATGTGAGCTTAAGGTGGTTGCAGGCTGGTGTGCCACTTGCATCTAATATCCTTATCACTCATATCACTTGACCTTCTGGGAGATAACTAAGACATTTACCGAAATAAGTGGAAATTTCTTTCAGCGTGGGGTTTAAAAACTTCCGCGAATTTGGGTTTGCAGCTCTATGCTGTAGAGGTCTAAGTAAGTTCTGTGCTCGGAGCAGTACAATAATCGGGCTAAATTAGGGGGTTATTGCCAAAGACAGAATGCACCAGAATGAGTGATTTTGGGGTAACAATAAAGTCGGTCTACCGCCTTCGATACCCCTAGCCCCTAGTCATATGCTTACCTGTAGTTTTCATAGTTTAGTTTCTAGTTGATTACTTAGTTTATTGGTATAATTTTAGTTTATTTTATTTAGACACCACCAAAGTTAGATAAATATACTTAAATAACTCAGAAGGAGAAAGAGCGTTCACCGGGAGAGGTTTATTTTTTATCTGAAGTTTCGGATAGTTGTCTCATCTATCCATCCACAGAGACTGAATACTCTGGCTCTTCACTCTCGCTGTATGCTGGTCCTTTCTTCCGCGTGCGTAGTCTACTAATCCAGTTTGAGCCTATCTGTGTGGCTCGCGTCTCTAGGTGGTAACCGCAGGTCACTCTAACCGCCTCTCTGACGATGGATAGACGAGACAACTATCCGAAACACCTGGGAATCGATTTTCCACTACTATTACTCAAATAACTACTAAATAATAAGCTAAGCTCAACAAAACTAATTAATAAAAAAACTAAACTGCACTAAAAATTAAACGAATAAACTTAAATCTAAACTAATAGCACTGGTGCTGTAAGGCAGGATTCTAGGGCTAGGGATATCCATTGTGGTAGACCAACATAATTATTACCGATTACTGCGCATGGGACCCTGATTTTCTGTCTCGGGCAGCAGTAGTCCTTAGCGAACCCAGGACTAGTTAGTGTTAATTGCTTCCACTCAGACGCCTAAGAGGGTGTTGGGAGCTGGTTGGTTGGTTGGTTGGCAGCCCGTGTTGGATCAGGGGTTCCCGCCGGAGTCCAAGCTGGGTGCAGTTGGGAGGCGGAGAACAGCCGCGACCTCGGCCGACTTGAGCCAAAGGTCCTCGGGGGTGAGTTGGGTACCTGGCGGGGAACTGCAGACGAAGAGGTGACGGCAGTCATGCGGCGAGATTCCGCAGAGGGGACAGCAGTCGGGTATAGACGGGTCCAGCCGGTGTTGGTACTGGCGAAGGAGCATGCAGTGGCCGCTGTGAAGCTGCACCAGGGTACAACGAGTCACTCGTGGGAGATGACGTTCCGAGGTGGCAATCGGAGGTGGATAGCCACCCAGGAGGACCGGGGAATGGTAACTGGATATTGCGTCCACAAGTGCTCTCTGGTGAAGGCGCTGGTAGCCTGTCATGATGGGGGAGCCATCAACGGGTAGGTCTGAGAGAGACGAGGCGACAGCTGCCTTGTGGAGTGCTCGAATAGATGGCCGGACGTTGCGGCAGGGCTCGGGAGCGGTGCAACGGTGATGATTGGGATAGCCGGGTTGTTAACAGGTCCACCAGAACTGCTGGCCGAGGAGTTTGTTGTGTGCGGCGACCGGCAGGACAGAAACCTCCGCACGAAGGTGATCGATGGGTGACATTTTATAGCAGCCCGTGATCGTGCGGAGGGCACCATTCTGTGCTGACTGAAGACGGTGGAGGCTGGAGGAGCTGATTGTGGGAGACCAGATTGATGCCGCATAGGTGAGATACGACTTGGCCATTGCATTGAATATGGTCGTCAGCATATCTTTCGCGCAGCCCCAGGAAGTGCCCGCGGGAGCCTTGAGGACCTTGGTGCAGCGGCTTACTTTGCTTGCGGTCTCCCTGGCGTGGTCTGCGAACGTGAAGAGCGGATCTAAACGGACGCCGAGGAGGTTGGGCTTTCGGACCAGCGGTAAAGCCTCACCGTGGACGATGATATCCGGGTGGCGATTGAACTCCTTCGGATCCCGCGTGAAAACAGTGACGGACGACTTGGCAGCCGAGATCGACATCCCGCACTGAGTGAGGTAGTCCACAATGTTCGGCATGAATTCCAAGAGGACCTGTGCAGCCTGATCAATGTTATGGTGCTGGCAGAAGATGGTGACATCATCCGCGTATGATACCACTTTGGCGGGTGCCGGAGGGAGTGGGAGTTCCCGCATGTAGATGTTAAAGAGCGTCGGGCTGAGCATCGAGCCTTGAGGAACACTGCAGGTCTGCTTACGGGGCTTAGAGAGAGCGCCCCGGAAAAGGACACGATCATGACGGCCACGGATGTAAGCCGCCAACCATCGGACCAGGTCAGTCGGGACGTTTAGGGAGACCAAGTCCTGCAGGAGCTGATCGTAGCGGACGCAGTCAAAGACTCGTGACAGGTCAATTGAGACTGCCATGGTCCGCGAAGCGGGCTTCTGTTGATTGAAGCCCTCGAGGATAGCGTCGCTGTGCTCGAAAAGCGCCGTTGTAGTCCCACGACCCGATCGGAAACCCTGTTGGTGGCAAGATAGTTCCGCCACAGACGTCAGAATTGGGTGGACGAGCCGTTCCAGCATCTTCGCCAATGGACTGAGGAGGGCAATTGAATGGTAAGAGGTCGCTAGGCAGGGGTCCTTGCCCGCTTTGACCAGGGGGATAATGATCGACTGGCGCCAGCAATCAGGGATGATTGAAGTTCTCAGTGAAAGGTTGAAGAGGGTGGCAAGGTAGGCAGCCACCTTCGGGCCGATGTGGCGCACATGGATATGCGACAGACCATCTGGTCCTAAGGCTTTTGAAGCTGAGCAGAAGAAGAAGACTCGATCGCTGCGACAATATGTTTATTCGCCTGACGTTTCGATATCCGTCGCGGATTCGTCATCAGAGACATGAGTAGCTACTCCGCGACCTCCTTAGTGACAGCTTAGTTTTTAGTTTATTGTTTAGTTTATTGGTTGAATTTTACAGTAGATAGCGCCCAAATTAGATAGATATATTAAAATAACTACTGATGAAGTGGATCTGACAAAGCAAAGAGAGACCGAAATGACCATTTCTGGCTTGTTAGCTGTCATCAGTCAGTTATACCAAATAACTACTTCATACTAAACTAAAACTAAACCAAGCCAAGCTTAACGAAACTAATTAACCTACAAACTAAACTCCACTGAAAATAAAACCAAAAAACATACTAAACTAATGCCACTGTTCCTTTAAGCTAGAATTCTAGGGTTAGAGATATCTAAGTTTAATAGACCAACTTAATTATTACCCATTTCTGTACATAGGACCCTGATTTGCTGTCTCGGGCATTAGCGAACCCAAGACTAGTTAGTGTTAATTGCGTCCACTCAGACCTAAGAGTGTGAGGTAGGCGTGGAAGCTGGTTCTGCGTGCTTGTGAAGAAAGTTCGAGTGGTGTCCAATTAGTGTCTGTGTGCGGGTGTGTGTTGAAGTATCCGAACGGGTGTCTCATGCTGCGTCGACCCCGAGGAGTGGCATGTTCGAGTGGTCCTTAGGCAGCAGCCGGGACCATCTGGACACACACGTGTGTGTGGGAATGGATGTCGGTTAAGTGTCTACAAGCCAGCAAGCCGCAACCCGCTCGCTGCGACCTCGCAGCCGTGAGCATTGAACAAGAAGGACGCGCCGCCATGCAGCAACGTGTGGCGGCTGTCAGCCACGACGGACGACTCACTCGTGACTTTGTTTCGCCTAACCTTGACCTCATGAAGTCTCGCTCCCTGCCCCCGCCTCACTCCCCAGTGTGGACGGCTGCTGCCCCTCGTGGCTTTGTTTCCCTCCTACGGGGTCACTCTGCTAGCCTTGACCTTGCGGGGTCTCGCTCGCTGCCGGTCCTAGTGCGGACGCCTGTCCTTTATCACCCCGCGGAGCCTTCTTTGTCCGTTGCTCGCCTGGCCACCGGCGTGATGGGCGCGCATACCTTGGCATGCCCGATGAGTCATATCAGTGGCAGGCTTTGTTAGGCTTGCGTACGGCCTTGTGATTGGTGGGCGCACAGTTGCGCCATTGTAGGCGGCGGAGTTTTGAACACCAAACCCCGGAATGGAATGGATGCTGTTTGATGTTCGCTCGGTCAAACGACGATCTGAGGCTTCTGTGTTCGCATAAGCTTGGGCTTTTTGTTCTGTCCCAACAGTCGTCGGGGCATTGAGATTTACTTGGCAACTTTAATTGGGTGAAGCCTTCGATCTCATTGTCGTCTCAGGGCAATATGACTTGTCCCTCCTGTGGTAAAGGGTAATAAAGAGGCCATTATCTGCGAGGTTTCGAGACAACTGAGTAGAAAAAAATCCAGAACGAGATCTACTACCAAACCATTAGATACGGAGACAATGATTGTTGGCTTATTGGTGGAGGCCATATTCAACCATCAGTACTCCTGGCTGACCGTGACTATTGAAGTGCACAAGACATATTACGCTCAAAGTAGACAGGTTAGCAACAGCACGGTGAAGCCGAGATTGCGACGAACAGGCGACGTCAGAGCCTGGATTGGGCATGCCAATCTAACGCGACTTTTTAAAACAATCTAGCTCTGGTTAGCCGTGTTTGAAAAGTGCATTGTCTGGGTTCAGAACAGTCGCTTTTTTAGTGCTTTATTGTCCTTGTGGATCCTTCTCGAAAGATAGGGGCAGCCATTTTGATGTCAGACACCCAGCTGTGTGATGTTTCGGGTCCTTGAATTCACGAGCGACATGACATAGGATATTCGCTTTTGGATGTGACGGCTGATCGATGCGTCGGATGTTTCTTGAGGAATTTTTAAGATTGAGCCGGCTAAAGCGAACAGTGGGTGACCACGGAAGGGAATGGTCAAGAAAATACCGGCCAAGGTGTTATGAACTTGGAAATGTTTCATTAGCAGTAGTTTTCAAACGACTTTTATCTGCACGTAGGACCAGTATTATTGTTGTGTCAAGTTCATTGAAAAGAAAACTTTCTGGGTCAACTTGTGACCAAGGGTCAAACTTCTCCCACCTACCATGAAGATGATACCATACCAGAGCAGCCACCCTGCTCAATTATCTTCCGCGCTGCCTCCTCGTCACTATGCCAACTGCAATGAGCACGTCGGCAGTCGCCTCTACCGCACCCGTGGCCCTAGGCTACGCGGCATTGTAGCTTTCTTCCTCATATGGACCTGCAATCGACTGCTGACTGCCGTGGCGGGTTTCTCTGTTTTCGTCACCATATCGACAGATGCGGCAAACAGCAAGGGGTTATCATGGTCACGTCTCCGGCTCTTCGAGATGTTCTCGTGACTTAACAGTCTCCTCCTCGTGTGACTCTTCGGATAAAGATAATAAACGCGATGGGCTCCCCCTGGCTTGCCGCATTCATTCTCAGCAGCATACGGGTCCTATCTTGCAAATACTTTCCTCCTACGTGCGACAGTTTTTCTCCGAAAAATCCAACAAATGATATTCCATCTTTTGGATTATGATCCATGCCTTAGGAGTTTCTTCGACAAAGATAGTTTAAGTAGCGCACCCCAAATACCCCTAGTCCCGGCATTTTTTCTCCTACGGAAATGGTGGTTTTGGAGGTAAGGAAATAGGATAGCCATTGAAGGAAATTTGTGGAAGTAAGTGGAAAAATGTGGTTGAATTTGTTTCCCGCAGCTGCTGGGAGTAAGTTGTTACGCTTTGCGCTGCGGACTAATAATCTAACTCCAGAACGGTAAGTTGAAGTAGATGGCCCAACCACCATCTCTATTTTTTTCAGGAATTTCAAGAAACCTGCATGTTGATAATTAGTTTATTTCGCAATACTTAAAAAAATAATACAAGTTAGGAAAATCTATCGATATAAATCAACAACATTTCTAAATACAATAAAATAAAATGCAAACAGCAGTTATTAAAGCATATTCCACTGCCTATCCTTGTTCCCACCCATAAACTCCCTATAACCACCGTTTCCTTGGTACAAAGTGCTGGGACTATGGTTTGAGGTGCACTACTTCACCTACTGTTGCCGTTTTTTCACTGTTTGCTCTTTTTGTTCAGTTGCCTCTGCTGGCACATGTTAACTGACATCACCACTGGTGATTGTATTACTTGGAAAGAGTGAGTATCGCCTACAATTATGTAAACGACTTCTTTTGAGCGGTTTTGTTGTACCAATGCATCTCTTCACTACTGTGACTTGACTGTATATTCTTCTTCTCTATGTAGTCCTCTCTCATCACCGGATCGGGCATTGAAGTGCCAAACGTGGCGTCCCTAACCGCAGCCGCCCCGAACCACCATATAACTCTTCCTTCCGCCAGCTTCTTCGGCCTGCCCTCGGAGGGCGACGTCAACCTAGAGACTCTACTCCTAAACAACCGCCTACAGCAAACTCTGACCTCCCTCTCCGCGCCTACCACACAGACTCTGGATCCCACTACTCTGGCCTTGTTGAACATCGAGGCGGCTAAGCACTCCGCTGCCCCTGCCACGACTACCATCACCCTGCCTACGGTCTCCCTGGAACAGCTGCTGAACCATTTGGCCACGGCAGCGGCAGCAGCTGCAACAGCCCCACCCCCTGCCGCTGTGGCCGCACCGCCTCCTCCCCTGCCGCCACCGCCCACCTCGGAGGTGGGGGGTGACACCTTCCGAAACATCCTCTTCGGCGCCATGCCGGTTTCTACTGCAGCCCAGCCCGCCGGCAATGTCAGCGCTGTGCAATCGGTCCTGCTGAACAAGCTGCTGGAAGCCACGACCCTGGGCAGGGAGGCGACCTTGTCGGATGCGGATTTGCAACAGCTACTGGTCGCCGCCGCCTCTGCCAGCACCAACGCACAGAACGTCAGTCAACAACAACTGCAACTGCTGCATGTGAATCCGTCCGCGGAATCGTCCTCGTCGGCTATCAAGACGCAACCCCCGGAACCAACTGACACGAACCGCAACAACAACAACCACGACGGGGAGGAGAGCAATGCACCGGAAACGCTGAAGTCGGAGATGGACTTCAACGCAAACACGTTTGGGACTAGGCGGACCTCGGTGGTCTCACCCAACACAAGCTTGGCTGCGGAGATGGCTTCTATGGCTAGTGGTGGTGCCCCAACCAGTCCGCTTTCTGGCGGTAGTGCCGGGACAAGTGTTAGTGGAACGCACCCATGGGAGCAATGTAGGGTCTGCGGCGATCGTGCTTCTGGTAGGTTATCCCCTCCTGTCTTGGTTGACTATATATTCAACCTTCTGCCTACGTATTACTAGCGCGCAGCTACATGCCTAGCTAGTAGTAGTATAAATAAGAGTAGCCATATCCGTCTCGTCCTCCTTGAGACTGTCTTGGCACCTACTGAAGGTGCGTGAGCGTACATAGTACGGTAGTAGGCGCGCAAAATCTACTGTAACTTAAGCCCAAGTTAGGAGGCATTTCGGGCTTGCATTGTAGAAGGTAGCCAACGCCGGATCCAATATGATCTTTTCGACCCATAGTGAGGGTGAGGAGTGCGGTTGGCGCTATTTACGTCCTCTGTAACCAGTCACCATCACTGCACTAAACTGTTGGTGCATCTGTTGGACTTCTTAGAAACCGATGGTCGAATAATCAATCATTTAACGTATGGCGATACTACGCTGCCTCATTAAATTACAAGGTTGCGTCTTCAATTAAATGTGGTGCGGAGTACTACTCGAAACTGCAAACTGGAGGTTCACATTTATGTATAATAGCAATACATTTATCAAGCATAGCGCAGCCACAGTAAGAAACCACAATTGCTGGCAATACAAAGACCAGAGGACTATTGTGTCACATTAGAAGTTTTCTTCATCACAAGCGAGGATGACCACCGTCGCTTCTGCCCAAAAAATTGGACGCAACGGTGACCTGCAGATGAATTTGTTAACGTTGAAGCCAACTTACGAGGAATCTATCTAATTTATCGCGCCCACATCCACGATGTTTCAGTGAGAAGCCAAAGTCAAGAGACTCGAAGAGTTGGCAGTTGAAAAAGCCAAACCTGACCGCTACCTGACCTCAGCTGTCCCGCTCTGCCTCGGGCCTTGACAGAGGCCCTGACAGCCGTAATAGCTGTTAGTAGGCAGATAGTATTGCTGGCATAGACAATGGAGACTGGAATGACCATTTCTGGCTTATTAGCCGTCATCAGCCAGTAATTGGCACACCCAAGCGGTGACCCATCCGAGCATCGAACTCGCCACCTTTTCGATAAGGGTCAAACGCCCTAAGCCTTGAGCCAAAAGCTCGCTGTCTCACCAGCTTAGGTCAGGGGATATTGACACTCCTTAGTGACCCTGACCTCATCTGGCGCGACAACGACCTCGTGGCTGAATGGTTAGGGCGTTTGACTGCTAAAAAGGTTGCAAGTTCGAGGCTCGGATGAGACACCATTGGCTGCGCACCAGGACAACTCGGCTTCCTAAGACAGGGAACTGAGCGACTTTACCATCACTTGGCATGAGACAGTGAGTCTTGAAAATTGAAAGCCATCTACAAAGACCCCCCTCGAACGGATCTACCCGTTGATGGTCCTGCCAACAAGACAGACTTCCAGCGTCTTCCCCAGAGAGCCGTTGTGGAGGAAAAAGGAGGTTACCATCCTCCGGCCCTTTTGGGCGGCTACCCACCTCCACCTCAGAACAACTACCGAAGGTCACTCGTTGTACTCTGGCTCAACTAGGCAGTGGCTACTCAAAGGTCCTTCCAGCTCTTGCAAATGTTACATTTTATCAGGTACTTCACCCACCGTATGTTGCTAAATTAAAGGAGAGTTGCTATATTACGAAAGATAGAACCTAATCACAACCATTAAACATTCTACAAAAACCATAACAATCAGCTGCTTCAGTGTTTGTCGTTACGCGATAGCCTGCATAGGCGTTTAAGCCCCAGCTTGAGGGCAGCGTGGCACTGTCAGTTCCCATCTGACATTCAACATAGGTGTGTGTGTGTGTGTGTGTGTGTCGTAGCCCATAGTTGGATCAGGAATCCCCGCCGGAATCCAAACTGGAAGTAGTTGGGAGACGGAGAAAAGCCGCGACCTCGACCGGCTTGAGCCACAGGTCCGCGGGAGTGAGGTGGGTGCCTGGCCGAGAACTACAGGTGAACAGATGACGGCAGTCATGCGGCGAGACGCCGCAGTCGAGACAGCAGTCGGGTATGGATGGGTCGAGCCGGTGTTTGTACTGGCGAAGGAGCATACAGTAGCCACTGCGTAGCTGCGCCAGGGTACAGCGAGTGACCCTCGGGAGATGTCTTTCTGAGGCCGCAATCGGAGGTGGATAGCCATACAAAAGGACTGGGGGATGGTAACCTCGTTTCTCCTCGACAACGACTCTCTGGTGGAGATGGTGGAAGCCTGTCTTGGTGGCAGAGCTATCAACAGGTAGATCCGCGAGACACAAGGCAACATCTTCCTTGTGGAGTGCTCGAAATAGACGGCCGGACGTTGCGGCAGGGCTCGGGAGCGGTGCAACGGGGATGATTGGGATGGCCGGGTTGCGAACAACTCCACCAGAACTGCTGGATAAGGAGAGTGTTGTGATGGGCGACCGGTAGAACAGAAGCCTCCGCATGAAGATGATCTATAGGCGACATTTTATAGCAACCCGTGATCGTGCGGAGGGCAGCGTTCTGTGCTGACTGGAGGTGGCGGAGGCTGGAAAAACTCATCGTAGGAGACCAAAGTGATGCCGCATAGGTGAGGTGCGGCTTGGCCAGCGCCTTGTAAGCAGTCGACAATGTCTTTTTCGCGTAGCCCCAGGATGTGCTTGCTAGAGCCTTGAGGACCTTGGTGTAGCGGCTTACTTTGCTTGCGGTCTCCCTGGCATGGTCTGCGAACGTGAAAAGCGGATCAAAACGCACGCCAGGGAGTTTGCGCTTGCGGAAGAGCGGTAAGGACGCCCCGGTGACGGTAATGACAGGGTGACGATTAAACTCCTTCGGATCAAGCGTGAAAGCAGTTACAGATGACTTGGCTGCCGAAATCGTCATTCCGCGCTGGGTGAGGAAGTTTTTGACAACAGGCATGAACTCCGTGAGGAGCTGTGCAGCCTGATCAATGTCATGGTGCCGGCAAAAGAACGTAACATCATCCGCGTATGATACCACTTGCACAGGTGCCCGGGGGAGTGGGAGCTCTCGCATGTAGATGTTAAAGAGCGTCGGGCTGAGCACAGAGCCTTGAGGGACGCTACAGGTCTGCTTACGGGGCTTAGAGAGAGCGCCCCGGAAGAGGACACGATCGTGACGGCCACGGATGTAAGCCGCCAACCATCGGACCAGGTCAGTCAGGACGTTTAGGGAGACCAAGTCCTGCAGGAGCTGATCGTAGCGGACGCAGTCAAAGACTCGTGACAGGTCAATTGAGACTGCCACGGTCCGCGAAGCGGGCTTCTGTTGATTGAAGCCCTCGAGGATAGCGTCGCTGAGCTCGAAAAGCGCTGTTGTAGTCCCACGACCCGATCGGAAACCCTGTTGGTGGTTGGACAGATCCTCTGCAGTTGCAGAATTGGGTGGACGAGCCGTTCCAGCATCTTCGCCAACGGACTGAGGAGGGCAATTGGATGATAAGAGGTCGCTAGGCAGGGGTCCTTGCCCGCTTTGACCAGGGGGATAATGATCGACTGGCGCGAGCAAACGGGGATGACTGAAGTTCCCAGTGAAAGGTTGAAGAGGGTGGCAAGGTAGGAAGCCACCTTCGGGCCGATGTGGCGCACATGGATATGCGACAGACCATCTGGTCCTAAGGCTTTTGAAGCTGAGCAGAAGAAGAAGACTCGATCGCTGCAACAATATGTTTATTCGCCTGACGTTTTCATATCCGTCTTGGATTCGTCATTAGAGACATGAGTAGCTACTCATGTCTCTGATGATTTGTAGGTGGGGGCACGGGACAGCTGGGACACGCGAAGGCGGGCGACCAATCGGCAGCTTTGGCGAGGCCACTGCAGCGGAGATGGCACCAACCATTGCAGGAGCCGCAACGTACAGACCAGTCGCGGCGGCCCAGGCGGACTCGGCAGAACGAGCAGTGCCAGAGTGGTTCAGGGCTGGCCTCAATACTGGCGGCAAGGAGGAGGAGTTGAAGCAGCCAGGCCGGGAGGGGCTGCTCCGTCATCAAACACACGGGTTGGGCTGAGGGGGGGGGGTTGATTCAACGTAGGGAGACAGGTGTAGCAGACCTTGGCCGCCGTGAGGACGGGTGGTATAGCGATTCGTAGACGCGTCTGCTGTGGTTCCCTATTGGTAGATTCTATTCCTGCAGTAGGCCGGACGGGTAACTTGACCCGTGTGATTAAACTCCTGGCTCCCGATGGGGCCTCGTAGCCTATGTGGTTAGAGGTTTGGCTGTACTGAAGTATGGGCTGCCAAGTTTTTCAAAATTGATTCGAATGAATTATTAAAATCTGCCTAAGCCCCCTCCCCCCTACTAAACCGCCAACAAATCCAAGTACATTCCCCTTTAGTTAAATGAAAACTCGAAAGAAGGATTTGAAGTTCTGTTCGTGGATTAGAAATAACAGTATTTTATGAAATCCCGAATATTATATTAGCAACTGAGACTTTTCCATGCTTTAAGCTTAGTAAAAAAAATCGCCTAACATCGAAGAATATTCTTTTCATACACATTAAGTGGTTGAGAAACCGGTTATTGCCTACCCAATTGGATTAGGATTAGCAGATGCAGTTGTAAGCATAATATTTATATGCATGGATTGAACCGTATTCAGAAAAAAATGTCTTCTTTCTGTTGATTGTGGGATTCGCTAGGTTATTAGCTTTCAGTATTCTTAATTGGCTGCTCGAAATGTTTCTTGCAGCCTCTATAAGGGGCATAGCTAAGGTTGTAAAGTTAACTCCAAAAAAATCAAAACTGACGACGGATTCGAGACAAGATTTTATGTCACCATCTAATCCAGATTTTAGTCGGTTTTTTTTATCTTCTCTCTTGATTCGAACCCCATTCGAATTCTGAGTAGTGTGCGGAGACGAAGCTTAGAAACTCCTCCTCATTCGTTGGTGGTAACCCATAACACACATACTTGTGAGCTCTTCGACAGGAGCAGTCGGATCTATTAATATTGTTTGTCAAATCAACTTAATGGTCCTCACCCTTCTTTTTTCCATTCCACCTTCTCTAGGTCGTCACTATGGTGTCCTGTCTTGTGAGGGCTGCAAAGGTTTTTTCAAACGGTCCATTCGTGGTCACGTAAACTACATCTGTCGCACCAAACAGCGTTGCATTGTGAACAAGGCCTATCGCAATCGGTGTCAGTACTGTCGTCTGCAAAAATGCCTCCAGGTCGGTATGCGTTCTGAGGCCGTGCAGAGTGAGCGCCGCTCCTCGGGCCTCTTAAGACCCGACGGTATGGACGGTATGATGCAGGCTCGGTCTCCTAGCTTTGGTGAGAACGGTGGCCTTGCAGATGGCGCCGGCACTGCGTCACCGGAGGCAGCCAACACCACCACCACCAACAACGCCGCAGACAGTTGTGAGAACGGTGAGTCTGTCACTGCCTCGTCATCGCCCAGCTGCTCCCAGGCTACAGCACCAACGATGACGACGACGACCCCAAGCAGCCCCGGCAAAGGCCAGGCTCCTACTGACACGACGGTGGATGACCGTGGTGCTGCCGTCACCGCGCAGACTGTCACCACGGCGTCATCCATTCCAGCCGTCGACCCGCTTACCTTCCACAGACCAGAACCGCCACCTCCGGAGTTGGTGCTGAGGTCATCATCGGTAGTGAAGCCCTTGGCGGATATTCTGCCGAAACAGGAGGCTCCTACGCCAACTGAGAACAACAGTAGCACTACTGCTACTACTACCGCCGTTAATACTGTTACCTCTTCTTCTGCCTCTGGCTTGGATAGCCTCCAGAAGAATATCTTCGACAGGCTGACGGTTACGTTCAATGGGATGAACGGTCTGCCCAGTCTTGCGGTTCCGTTGAAGCCTCAGGTAATTGGCATTTTCGGCAAATATTTCTATGTTTAAAGTCGATTGTGCAACCATATATTTTCAGTAACTCCCCATCAAGTCAGTACATTTGCAGAGATATTGTAAACTGTAAACTTGGACAGGGTTAATAAGTGTCCTTTGATCACCGACTCCCGTTGAAGGCCACATCCATTCCTTCACTTGCGCCTGTGGAGTACGGTAAATCGGCCGAATAACGAGGCGCCTGAAAAAGAAGGCACATGAGCACATGGCGGCCGGGTTGAGTAAAGGTGAAACTAGGTCGATGTCGAGTTCTATTCTCGCATTCAGATTGTCTACCGGACACCGGCTAACTTTTCCAAGGGCCTACGCTAACGGGTGCTTACAACAGCCGAAGCTAGCGGATTCAGTGTTGCGTTGTCAAAAGGCGCTGACGCTGATTTACATCCTTGAGTATTACTAAACTCTGTCAGTTTTGCTCCTGATATTTCGACCATCAATTTCGATCCGGCGGGGCTCCTGATCCAACAAGGGCTACTAGCCAGCCTGCCAGATGTGTACCTGAGTTTTAGTAAAACGGGCACTTTTTCCGAGGTTAGTATTTGTCAGAAGTGAGGCTGATTAAAATCAACGCTCAAGGCTCATATCCCCTCGATCTAAACGATTAAATAGATGTTTGATGCCGGAGCACAGCAGGGGTTGCGATTGTTTCTGCCCTCTCACCTCTGTCCGCCAAGGGCCGTGTCACATTTTACTAAGTTTGGGCTAGGATTCTGCTGCTAGAAGTAATATGCCACTGCTAAGAGTGATAATTCGAGTAATCAGGCTTACTAAAACCAGCGGATAGTATATTCTAGTAAAATATTCCTATAATTGTATCAATAGCTGACATGCATCCTATTTTTGCACTAAGCATAACACATGGGAGTACGAGCTCACCAGCCTACGTTGTAAACTTCCTCTGGGCTGATTTGTAAGACACCCGGGCAGGTAGGTAGGTAAGTAAGACTGTCAACAATGATATTTCGACCATGGATTTCGATGACGTCCACCATATGCCAAAGAGCAGGGATGGTGACTGGAGATAGAGACGCGTTGTTAGTTTTACTCGTAAGGACGATTAAAATCCTTCTCCTCATAATTTGCGCTTTCGTAGAAATAGATGAAAAGACAGTTTCGTGACTTATTATTTCACTATTTGGCAAAACTGTCTTCTAGAGCCGCCTAAACATGTATTCTCCCGCCCAAATGTCTTACGTAATTTGTTGTTAGATATTTTGTTCTTGGGTAGCAAGTGTAAATGGATATTTAATTGTGTTGGAAATGATCCATAATATTAAATTAAAGAGATTTATATTTGAAGAAGATGTTCTTTTGGATAAAAAGTAAATTTTCGCGTTTGGCACCCCAACTCGTGTTCGGACTAACAAGGAAAATGCAATGACTTCATGATTCATGCATCGTTCATTTCATGCATCAACCGGCACGTAGAATTGTATGGTATTTATAAGCACGTCAAAGAACGATGAGGAAGAAGGAGGCCGCACGACAGAGACTAACTGCGGCCACACCTACCAATCACGTCTCACCCCATATAACTCAATTTTTCGGCAGTTTTGAAATTTTAGTTGTTCATTGTGCTTGCCATGTTAGTCCGAAGGCGATTTGTGGCGCCAAACTCAAAAATGCATTCACTGAAGTTACTTTTTATCCCAAAGAACATCTTCAAATTATAATATCTTGGGATGCGTGTGCTCTAGTTTCAATGTACTGAATAGAACAAAATCCGTCAAAATAAACTCCTGTTGCTCAGGTAACTGGTACCTATTGTGAGAAATAGACCTTATATTGTCGAAAGTTAACGAGAAGGGGAAAGTTGGGCTACTGAAAATGTAAAGTTGGTTATTGCTTTAAGTCAAATGCAAAAAATGACCTCCAAAGACAGTCCTGCCACTATTTTAATCGTTCCATTTCTGCGAAGAAGACGAATCGATCGCTGGGACAACACATTTATTCGCCTGACGTTTCGACATCCGTCGCGGATTCATCATCAGAGAAACAGTAGCAGAAAACGGGTCTGTTACTGTTTCCTGCTCATGTCTCTGATGCTGAATCCGCGACGGATGTCCAAACTTCAGGCGAATAAACATGTTGTCCCAGGGATCGAGTCGTCTTCTACTCAATTACTTCCTGGGACTCACATGTTCGCTTGTTTTGGCAATTTGTTCCATTTCTGTAGTCTTAACTGTCCCCCCTCAACCCCTCGGTGCTTCTTTAGGCGTCCATAACACCACAACTGGTCAGTTTGCCCCTAAACTCCTACACTGCTGTGGACCTTCTGAATCGGGGTCTCGTTGGAGGTCTGCTTAACACGACCTCCACGACATCTGGCCTGGGTCTGGCGGACCTCGCTGTGCTGACTGCAGCCCATGCCCAACAGTCACAGCAACTACCGCCAACCTCCTGGACGGCGAGTTTGCAATCGCAGCAGCCGCAGGTGACAATGTCTCAGGCGGCAGGTCTTGAGCAGCTGGCGGCGGGCAAGAACGACAGCTTCAATGCTCTCTATGAGAGTCTGATCGCTTGCACATTCTCCTCCCTCGTCGCTCGACTCTCCGCCTCCTCGAATCCAGCACCGACTGTACCTGTTTCCAGCGCCAGCCTAGTGGAAACCCTGACCGCCGCAGCTAATCCCTCCGGCCTGCTGGCTCGTGGTATGAACCTGTCAGAGGGCTTTAACAGCCTTCAGCAGGTACAGGCGCAGCCCCAACAACACCCCCTCCTCCTTCCAGTCTCCCATCTGGGCAACATCAAGGTGCCCATCTCGGCAATCCCTATGACGGCGGCGTCGGCCAATAAGTTGGGGAACCCTGCTGCTACTGGTGGTAACGCTACAGCGGCGGCCTTTCTGGTACAGGACGGACTGCCGGCGCCACAGGGGCCGCAGACGCTAGCGGCAGCGCTGACATCGTCAGTACCACCACCACCACCACCGACACCACCACCCACCAAAACGACCAACCTGCTGCATCTGCTTCAAGGTCGTTTGGGTCAGCAGGGTGTGCCATTGACGCCCTTCCAGAATGCCTTGTTATTGCCCCCCGAAGCCCCACTTCTGGACCAGACCGCCCCCGACCAAAGTCCGGCAAACCAGAATGACGTGCCGTCAGGATTCGAAGGTACCAGTGCAGCACCAGCAGCATATTTGATATTTCGGCCTTTTAATCTCCTGAGAAATTAATTTCTGTTCGCGGTATATGGCAGGCATGTAGCCCTTGGTGGATCCGGAACTCCGCCGGGTGGGCCTCAATCCCGGCGGCGAGGAGGAGGAGGAGGAGTCGGAGCAGCATAGTCAAGTGGGGCTGCTCTGTCATAAAAAAAACAGATAGAGAGGAGAAGAGATGGATCCACCCTAGGGAGGTTTGGTGTAGCAGACCTTGCCTGCCCTGAGGGCGGGTGGGAACACGGTCGAAGACGCGTCTGCTGTGGTTCCCTCAGTTCGCGGTATATATCAGTATATAGTGGCATATATGCGTACACCGATCTGTTAGAGGACCCACTCGTCCGTCCATGTTGCCATTAGTGCCCTCACTCAAGCCGCCACCGCGAGGCGGCTAGGATATAGGCAGAAGGACATTACCAGCAAAGACATGGGACACTAGGAAGGCCTTTTCTGCCTCATTAGGCGTCATCGGCTAGTGCTACCCAACCCCAGTGTGGCCGCTGAAATTGCTGCCACCGAGATTTGAACTCGCGATTTTTCCCGTCAGGGCGAAAGTCCTAATACTGTATATCCCCGATCTAATACCGGCACGACCGTGAGCTCGTAGCTCAACTGTTAGGACGTTCGCCCTGACGGCAGAGATTGCGAGTTCGAATCTCGGTGTGGCAGCAATTTCAGCGGCCACACTGGGGTTGTGTATCACTAGCCGATGACGCCTACTGAAACAGAAAAGGCCATCCTGGTGTCCCATGTCTTTGCTGGTAATGTTCTTCTGCCTATATCAGTATATTTAAGGTCTATAGGCGTAGACCGAAATTGTTAGTGTATATTTGGCTTTAAACCCGTCAACCACTGCGAAATATGCATTTGCTGCAGACAGACAGACTTAAGTAGCATAAATTGATGTAACTTACCATACTAACAGCCTAGGTACTAGCTAAAAGGCCCAGTCAGGTGTTTCGCCGGTATTCTGCCGCTGTTTGACGGAGTTTCGAGGGGTCCGGCTCATCAGTGGGTCCCCTAGCTTTCCCTGTCTGCTTTTTGGTTGATATACTGGTTTTGATATCTCCTGATATTGATATTTGATTTGAATGTGTGTGGATGTATGTGTGAATTGTCTCCTTCCAGATTTGAAACGGCAAAGGAAGGGGGAGTAGATGTTCTAAACGATGTTAATTCCTATATGGGGCTTGTTAGTTGTACCGATCGCTTCTCCTTTTACGTCGTCGCTATTGTTTTCTTAGAGAAGACCCGAATACACGCGGACCTGCTTGGAAATATTTATGATCTCGTGAGCTTGGTGGTTATTTTTTCCCCCAACCAATGGGGTTTACGGATTGGAATATCCCTCAACCTAACCCGGCAAGAGCAGAAGTTCGTGGCTCAATGGTTAGGGTGTTTGACGGTGACTGGCTGACAGAAATGGCCATTCCGGTTGCTCTTATCTTTGCCGGTAATAGTATGTGCGTACATTACTTGGTGCTACGGATGTCAGGGTCTCTGTCGAGACCCCAGACTGAGCGGGAAAAATGAATCCAGTTAGCGCTTGGGTGAACGTTCGTCAATTATTACAGTTTTGTCTGCGTTTTGTGGTTTTCATTGCCGTGTTAGCGAAATGTCCTCCTATTTGCTAGTCATCTGCAAAACTCTCCTTTTTATGGTTGGCTGGTTCAAGCATAGCAATGACCATGTTGGCTGCATCCACCTTACGGTTTATTGGAGGTCGCCTGTCTAGTCATTCTAGCCCCGTGGCCGAATGACCGCTGCTGGCCTTGTTTTGTTGACCGGCTTTTCAGTCTGTTTCGGGGACAGCTGAGGACAGCTGGGGAGTGAAGATGAGGTAACGGGACCGGTGTCCAGACAGATGCATGCGCACGCCTTCTGACTGGGTCATCTACTTGGGGCGTCGTCTTTTCCTAGTTGCGATTTAGACCGCCGTTACTCATTCTGCCTCCTTTGTCGGCCGAGACAGACATTTGCTGCCCTCGCCCCTCTCTGCCTCTGCGTATAAAAATAGAGCGAGCAGAGAGACCTGGCGAACTAGGCCAACCTCGCAAGCGACGCTTCTGTTTTTTTTTCACCGTCGCTCTCGACGATGTCATCACGAGTCTCAGAAAGCTGAAGCAACGCGGTGACTCTCGCGGGATTCTAGCGAGAGTAGACTTGTGGTGAATCTACCCTACTTTCTCATCCCTCCCACGCCGCGATCCGGTGTGAAGACAAAAGTTACGAAGACCGGGGATGGGGGAGGGCGCAGGCGGCTGGCGCGACCAACACTCAACACATGTACCAACAGCACACCTCGATAGGTAGGCTCCCACCTTGGAGGGCCATAAGGACCTTGTTTAGAAGAAGCCATTGAGTCTGACTCTCAGCCCGCAGTAAGCCACTTCACACAACAAGATACACACTGGACCGACTTCGGTGTCCAAATTATCCTCTCGGTTGGCAACACTAAGCCACGACTTTTAGCGCACCGTGGTAGCCTTAAGCGCATCAGATTGTTTATAGTAAGGAAAGAAATGCGCTGTGAGTCGACCTGATTCGCTCCCCCACCGCCAGCAACAGGTCACCATCTCTCTGATCGGTCGCCTGAGTTGGGATGGGCGCAGTGCTGAAAAGGAAGCCAAGTCGGAGATGAGCACATTAAGCAAAGGAAGACGATGATCATGATGAGAGAGAGAGAGAGAAAACAATGAGAAAAGGAATGAAAAAGAGAATGAGAACACGGCTTACCTTTCAGCGGAGGCTCTTCAGAGAGTGTTAAAGACTTTTGGTGGAGATGCTTGTGTCGATGATAAAAAGCTAGGTTGAAGGCGGCGTTCACACCTTACGGTTTATTCGAAGCCGCGCATGTCCAGGAATTCTCGCCCCCCGTGGCCAAATGACCGCTGTTGGCCTTGTTTTTTTGACCGGCTTTCCGGCCCGTTTCGTGGACAACTGGGGAGTGAAGATGAAGTAACCGGGACCCGGTGTGTCCAGACAGGTGTATGCGCAAGCTAGCACGCACACACATGCCTTCTTCTCTGATTGACCGGGTCATCATCAACACTTGATGTGTCGTCTTCTCCTACGTGTGATTTAGACCGCCGTTACTTTGCTGCTTACTCATCGTCCCCCCTCCTCTATTGTCGGTCGAGACAGACACTTGTCGCCCCCGTCGCGTCTCTGCGTATTAAAGCGAGCAGAGAGAGACCTAGCGAAGTAGGCCAACCCCGCGAGAGACGCTTCTGTTTTTTTTTCCATCAACCACGCGATCGGAAGCAGAACACACGGACACAAAGCAGCCGGTCTGAACGAAGCTGTGTGGCAGGACAGGCATGCGTACGAAACACACACACACACACGCTGCCTCTCTCAACAGCAGCAGCACAATTCGGCCGGTGGCGGTAGGCTACTAAGTTTGGGGTGGTCGTCCCACCCCCCACCCGCCCACATGTCTGTCTGTCTGTCCACTCTGCCTGGGCAAAAGTAGCCTCTCCGGCGCTGTGTCGTCGCATCGTGACCTCCGATCAGAGAAAGCAACCCACGCTATGTGGGTTTGCCCTGCTCTCGCTTTCCGCCCAATCGATAGTAGGCACGGGTAAACGCAATCTTGCCTCGTGCTCTCAGTGTCTTGATCAGACCAAGGCGGCTGCCCGACTGCTGCCGCTGCAGGGTGCGTGGGTTTGCGAAGGAAGTCGTAGCCACTGTTCCTCTCGCCTGCCCGTCCCCCGTGGATGACGGGGTAAGGTTCACGCTTGAGGAGGAGGAGGAGGAGGTGGTGGATCATACTTCTCAGCGTCGTCTACTGCCTTGCCGATACTGAAAAAAAGCGATGGCTTTTAAAGCTCAGCTCCAAGCCGCAGTTAGTGTTGCATTATCTTCCTCGTCTGTGGAGGGCTTTTTTTTGGGGGGGGGGGGGATCTGGCACCCGCGCGACGGTGCACAAGAGGCGCGCAAATGTCAATCGAGATCTGGTGAATATCTTCAGATCCAAAGAGGAAAAAACTTCAAGCCTGTAGCAGTAACTTAACGTGTAAGTAGAGTACGTTTTTGCGCCTACAATTGCGGATAGGAGCTGTCTGTGCGACCCCTCCTGTTAGGACGGGACACAAGAACAGGGACGGCCCAGTTAACTTATCATTAGGGCTAGCATAAGGTGAAACTTTGGACTACGTTTAGGGTTACGACCAAATTTTGGGTAAGCGTTAAGCTGAAGATCACCTGGGCAAAAGTAGCTTATGTAGGCCCACTCCTAAAGCCCTATTCATAACATTTTGTCCTGCAAAACGGTGGTTATAGAGTTTTGGAAGGTGGGGAAATAGGATAGGCAGACAAGGAAATTTTTAGAAGTAAGAGTAAAGTGAAAAAATGTAGTCGAAGTTGCTTCCGCATGTAAATTGAAGGTGTGCAGGGCGCTTCGCGCCGCGGACTTTACTACTCTAACTTCAGAAAGGTAAGTCGAACCTCAAGTAAGTTGAAGTAGACGACCTCCTAACCACCATTTCAAATTTTCAGGAAATTCAAGAAACCTGTAATTTGATATTTGGGTTTTCCACAATAAGTTAAACGATAATACAGAGTAGGAAAATCTGCAGATATAAATCAACAACACTTCCAAGTACAGCAAAATAAAAATGCATCTAGCATTTATTAAAGTATATTCCTCTGCGTGTCCTAATTCCCACCCATGAAACCCTATAACCACCGTTTTCTTAGGAAAACATGCGGGAGTAGGGATTAATGAGTGAGCCTAAATAAGCTACTATTGCCTTCACCTGTATTAGGTCGATGAAGAGGACGTCTGTACTCTCGTGTCAGTTAGGGAAAAGGTACCATATAAGCAATCCCGTCCAGAAACACATGAGATAAACAAAGGCCGAAAATGTTAGCTGCTTGTTTGGTGTCAAGCGACTTTTCCATCAGCGTTATATAAGTGCGATATAGATGGATTGCTTTTACAGCGTCTAGGTGCTTAAGCAGCGGGTGTTGTCAGCAGCAGGGTATTCGTTGATTAACGTTCACCCGACCGCTAAAGGAAATCATCTGTCAAGCTCTGCCTGGGGGCTCGGCAGAGGCCCTGACAGACGTAGCAGCTAGTAGTGTGGGCAGCCAATATTGCCGGCAAAGACAAGGGTGACTGGAATGACCATTTCTGGCTTATTACCCAGACTCAAATGACGCCCCATCCGAGCCTCGTACTCGCGGCCTTTTTGATCAGACTCACTTGAGTCTGGGTATGACTGGCTGACGACGCCTAATAAGCCAGAAATAGTCATTCCAGTCTCTCCCTCGTCTTTTCCGGCAATACTGTCTACCAGCAGTAGGGTATGTTTGGCTGCCGCGAACCGGTCAACTAAGCAGATGGACGAATAACCGAAAACCACATTTCGGTGCGATTTTAATATCGAAAGACTCATGCACAAAATTTAGGAACACCTCGCTCCTGATGCAGCATTCAGAAGGTCCTGAAAGGAGAAATGTTACCAAGTAGTATTTGTGCCTTCATTTTCGTAATCCTGTCCTCTTCATGCAGTGGTTTCCTTTTCTCTCGCTTTAGTTCTCGTAGTGCCACCAGCGGCACCGACTTCCACCGAGGCACGTCGAGAGAACGGAGGGACAACAACACGCCATTCGCGCAAACGTAGAGCCAGCAGTCAGTGCAGTTCTGTGCTGTCTGTTGACTCGCGCCGGAGCAGCACTGCGACCCCCCAAGGGGGCCAGCCCACACCTGCCTCCGCGCCTTCAGTGACCCCTCAAAACGCCATTGCTGCTGCTGCTGCGGGCCCTGCGTCGCAGCAGGCCCTGGAGTCCATATCGCTCAGTGATCTGGCTCAACGGGTTCTTCTGGTCACCGCGGACTGGTTACGCCGGTGCGAACCCCTGGAACAGCTTCCGTAAGCGTTCTGCTCTCGATATCTCAATGTGTACCTTCGTCGGTCTGGGTGTCTGTAACGCTGGAGTGTCCCAAAAGTCCAACAGAATGTTGGCTCGTACTGTGTGTATCACCGGTTGGGAAAGGGGCCGAATCATGTTTGACACTCGGGAGCCAGTTCTTGGAGGGTAACTGAGCTGCTCTGTTGCACGTGGGACAAAAGATGCGTCCGGATTAGCTATGAAGAAAAATCGATAGCGACTGCGCGCGCTATCATGACAGTGGCATGGAGCTGCACTCAGGGACCTTTCTGTAAGAATGGGCGCATTAACACAACTAGGCGACGCCTATCCAAGCGCAACATTTTGACCCAGTTGCGTAGAAGAAGAAAAGAATGGAGACGCCAGGTGGGCAGACTTGTAAATTCCGTAAAGAACTAATGGAGAAGAGGCAGGAGAAAGTTGTCAGCCGGCCCAGTGTACGACCGCAACCGTGCGAGGGCCGAAGTGTAAGAGTGCAGAAGTCGCCCAGTGAGGTCATGTGTGAATCAGCCTGAAGGAGGTAATTTGCCAGACCGGGTTGCGGTCGACAGACACTGATGCGCACGTTCGCGGAAGGCGAGAGGTTGAGCACTGCACGCAAAGTTGGGTCATTACGTGTATGTCCGTTTGCTCTTCTGTCCATCCCACGTCCCCCTGTGGGTCAATTACGGGACAACGACGGAGCCTTAGTAATGACGGTGATCGCTCTTATTTGTGTTGGCACGCATGCCGCCAGATGTCGCAGACAGTAAGGCACTGGAAAAAGAACTCCCGTCCCACCGGGTACTACATGTGACCATGTGCAATTCCCAGAAGAGTGAGGTTTTCCTTAGCCCACAGTTTGCTCATCGATTTCGACAGGATCCACCGTATGTCCCACAACAGAGTGGTGTGAGAGTGGTGACTTGCGCGAATTAGTTTAAAGTGATGGTAGACTTGCGAAGCATCTACCTCACTCACCTGTGCCCGATGTTAAGACAAACCCAAAATGTCCAGAGGCATGAGAGGGTGCAAGTGGCCGGCGCTGCCGAAACTGCCCCTATGCATACCGCAAAGCTTCCCCTCTTCCCCGATGTTCGGCATATGTTTTCGGAGTGTAGCCCGAATAACGTCTGCTGTATCCTGAACTGGCCCCGGGTTGGTCCAGCGCATCAATCACGCGGCTCGTTTGACCTACTATTAGGCATAACGATAGCGAAAGAGGAGACGTGTCGATCAACGGAATCATTATTTTATTCGTCTTGGCTTTCGGAGCCTTACTGGTCTCCATCGTCAGCGATAAAAGCCTCACCGAAAAGCCAGCAACAGTTCTAGGGGGCAGGGGCCAATCAAGCACCAGTGCAGTCAGTCCTGAACTGCTTGCAAAGGGCGATGTATGCCGGCGCCAGATCGATTAATAGATTGACTGAGTTTTCTATCAATACACATGGCTGGGATGTGAACATTTGCCCCAATTCACTAGCCATAATCCCAACCGAACTCCACTCCTCACTTAACAAACATAACTTCATCCTAAATTCAGCACCATCACTCATCTCCCCAGGAAGTGTGTACAAGGCCACCGGAATAGTGCGGTTCGTATTCCTCTGGTTCGTCTGCAGAATAATTGCGTCACACGCAGCCGCAGTTGCTTCAAGCAAAGCAACTGCTGACGGGTGCATTTGTGATCGATACAGCTCTGGCGTAATGGCGGACCATGGTAAGAACCAAGGTTTCATGCTACTATTGATGCCGCGTTGACCCGACTTGACCTTTGGACCGTATGGGCGTGTGCGCACACCGATTTAGTAGCGGTTATTGCTCTCTGGTATTGCTGCCCGAAGCGGGCATCGAATAAACTCGAAGTAGCCGTTGTCTCAGTATTTACAGTGCTTGTCTAATTGCCATCTGATATGCCCTTCTTGATGAGAGCAAGGGAGACACGCTTTATTTTGAAAATATCATTCAAACATTTTCAGCAAAAGCATCCTCCATGCCAAATATATAAAATTAAACACGCAAGCTTACAACACCGGGATGACTTCAATTTTCGACATCGTGGAAAAATCTCCTTGGAATAATCATCAGATATAGGCCAAATTGGTCTGCTTTAAAAACGGCGCTAACTTAGTGCACTCATTTAGCATTCGGCGATTGTGGGCTCTTCGTCAATGCGTGCACAAATTCTGCAGCAGCAATCAGTAGACCGGTCGTGTTTCGGAGTGATTTCTACCCTGATAATGCGGCACTCAACGGTTTGGTTACGGAACAGGCTCATCCCTTGAAGCTATAAGGTGGTACCGATAAAGACAAGGGAGGCTTAAGTGGCCATTTTTGGCTTATAAGCCGTCATCAGCCATATGCAATTCATCGTGTCAATGTCATATTCGCATTTTATTTCCTACTAACTGCGTGTTAGGACTTGGCCGAAGCACGTGTCCTTAAACCCGCTTTGTCATTCACTGATGGTACATGCGCTTCGTCCCATCCGGGGTCTACACACTTTGTCCCCTGTCATGACCCATCAACCTCACCGGCTGCCTTCCGATTCGTTGACTCACTGAGATCTTTATTCCAATGGCATTATTTACCCCTCCCAGTGATATTTCTTCTCGCACCGCGGTGTCCCCCTTATTCGCCCCTCGTAATTTCGTTCCTGCCCATTTCCTTAGAAGCTGGCAGCAACGCGTCTGCAGCTTTCAGACGTATGCTCTTCTAAGCACCTCGAATAATCACCCCATATCTGAATTATCCCGACTATCCTTTGAAATAACTTCTGATCTCCGGTGCGTCCATTCAGATGAAAAAGCTGGCGCTGAACTACGAAAGGCTAAATAATTTTTAAAAGCCCGTTATACCCAATCCGGGGTGCGGATCACCTTGGCCAAAAGTCTTGGGATCGAATCCCAGGTGACCGACCCCTGAGATTTGGTGTGACCGGCTGATGATAACTAACAAGTCGGGAAAGTATCTTTTTGGTCTCTCTTCTCTTTTATCAGTACTACCTTGTCTACCGAATTTTACTCTGTCCGATATTACTAGGACTTACTTCAAGACAGCCCGAATTCATTTTTCTTTGTCACTATCACTCGACCTAACCCGGCAAGACAACGAGCTCGTGGCTCAATGGTTAGGGCGTTTGATTCTGATCACAGAGGTCGCGAGTTCGAGTGTCGGGTCGGACGCCACTTGGGTCTGTCTATGAGTGGCTGACGACGGCTAATGAGCCAGAAATAGCCATTCCAGTCTCCTTGTCTTCACCGGTAATACTATCTGCAAATCGCACATTTATATGCGACTTTTTGGTAAAAAAAACCGAATCATGTGAATCGAAGTATACACGAAGGAAAAAAACATCCCGTCACCTGTGCCCGGCGCACTTCATAACTATTTTTGGAGTTTTTTCCATCGTCTGAAGGTGTGTCACGCACGTGCTACAACTTGAAACCAGCAGTGACAGCTTTTATGCTTTGCTATGGTCATCTTCTGCTGAATTCTCTTTGCACATGGACTACAGTCCCCCCCCCCGAAGCAGTGACCACAACGACTGATCGAAGACACACTTCAGCCCCTCGCGTTCGGCAGCAGCAAATAATTCCATTTCAGGGCTCACGTCCCGTTACCGTGACGTTGATGCTATTATCTACTGACTAGGTCAGGCTGCTGTTCTAATTTCAGTCATCTCCTTTTCACCTTGAGGGGGAGGTCTGTCTGAAACATTGCCTCCCCCCACCCCCGGCGTCTGTGCCCTTTGTACCCTACATGGGAGACAGTATTCACGTCAGACGGTGTGTGGGGGCTGTTTAATCTGTAAGGGCTGCGACGCAAGTTACACTTGGTGCCTCGTTGACTGACGTTTCAAGGAGCATTTTTGACTCTGTCATATGAAATTAATTAAGCTAGTCTATCACCCGCGTTGTAAGACGACCCGTGACATGCTGTATGACTTGCGATTGTCTATTTTCAACTGCGCGAAGGTCACATTCTTACCCTTGGCTCGACATTATTAACTCTGTCAGACGGTGGCACAGGTCTCAGAAGAACGGATATCACCTCTGTCGATTGATGGCTACTGCTTTTGTACTTGGTTTGCCGAATGATCGTCACATAGACCCACCACCACCACCCCTACGGTGCCGAATTTGAATTAGGTCTCGGGTGCGGTTTCTACAGGGTTTGTTGCAGGGTCCCAGTCGGTTCTGTAAAACCTTGCCAACAAGTTTGCTCAAGGCAGGCTTTTCGGATGTCCGCCTATATATCCTCCACTAACTGATTAGAGATTCAATGAAAGATCGGTGACTACTATTAGTGTATTTTCTACCACCTGTGTTACATTAGAGCCTGATTCGTACCGTTTGTCCAAGATCAGAGTGATATTTCACATATTTGGAAAAGTAAATTCGAATTAAATAGCGAATAGTAAGCAAAAAAGTACTTCTCTACTATAACGTAGGACTGCTGCGAAGTGGTCTTCATGCAAATGCCCCTGACGTAAATGCTGTGGAACAGAACTGACCTGAACTCCACGACTTTCTTCAAAAACCTGAATTTTTCTACCTATTCAGGCCCTTGCCATTTGCTGAGTGTGCACCCTATTTGAATAAACGTAATTTTCCCGACGATTGACGTTTTGTTTTGATTGTTCCCCGCCTGATTAAGCCGCTGATAAGCTGGCCATTCGTCAGAATGTATTTTCAAACCCGCTTTTACTCTGCTCCCACTGATAAACATAAACGCCACTGTATGTCGTTTATGGTGTGTAGTAGTACTTAACATCGGTACGCCGACACAATCTGACAGTTCGACCGTCGCTCTCGTCGCTCCTGACGATGTCCACCACTAGCCTCAGCAAGCTGAAGCATCGCGGAGACTCCCGCGGGATTATTTTGAGAGTAGACTTGCGTTGAATCTACCCCACTCCCTCTCACCGCTCCCATACCGTACCCGATGTCAGGACAAAAGTCGAGAAGACCGGAGATGAGGGAGGGTGCAGGCGGCTGGCGCGACCAACACGCAGCACACCTCGCTAGTTAGGCTTCCACCTGGCAGCGTCATAAAGGCCACATTAAGAAGGCGCCATTGGATCAGACTTTCACCCCCCCAGTGAGCCACTCCACACAACAAGACACACACTGGGCCGACTGCGGTGTCCAAGTTATCCCGTCATTTGGCAACGCTTCAGGCGCATCAGATTGCTTTTAGTTAGGAAAGAAATACGCAGAAAGTCGACTTCACTCTCCCCCCCCCCCACCGGCTAGCTGATTGGTCGCCTGAGGTGTGATGGGCGCAGTGCTGAAAAGGACAACCAGTCAGAGATGACCATTGTAAAAAAGGTTGTGCGAGGGAATAGGAAAGGGCTGGCACTATATAAACCAGTTAACCACAGCATTTGCGGATCTAGCAATGAACACAGGTGCTTCTTCCAGTGCTATTCTGTTACTCCAGAGACACCGTTAATTCAGCCTGTACCGCCACTTGAGTAATACAACTTGAAGCAACATTTTGACAGGTATGTTGTAGGACGGAAAAGCATGAAGGTGGGAATCACGCTATGGTGTATCGCCGAGAGATCTTCAGGAGAACTCGAAAGAGACGGAGAACCTTTGCATCGGATGATTAATGCCAACTAAACCGAACCCTTTTGACACTAGGCGTATCTGCTCTAAGGTTATCGGCTTCGTTCCCAAGAACTGTGGCTTTTTTAACTTCAATGAACCGCTGCCACCGCCCAAATAAGGCCTGAACAGACCGGTTTGCCAGTCGTCTCTGCTTACCGGCTAGTATTTGCTTCAACCCAACCCAAAAAAACACGATGCCCGCTAGTTAACGTGTTTTTGACCGACCCCGCGTCGCGTCGCGTCGCGCCGACCACTAGTGACGAAGCCTCCGAGGTCATCCGTAGGCTGTGCTGGGCGTGTACGTGTGCTTGTATAGTAATCAGGTTGGCCTAGACTGACCCCATTCGCCGCAGCTGGGTCAAATGCGCAGAGGCCAGCCAGCGCTCCGGCGTGTCGCCGGTGTGCCTGTGTACGCATGCATACCCTAAGGTCACAATTGTCACGCCCACCCCCCCTCCCCTGCTGCTGCTACCGGCGGGCACGTGATTCACTTTCAGATCTGTATCTAGTCCGACTACTGCAGCAGAGCAGGTGACCTGCATTCCCTACTGCGAAGTTGCGTATGTATAGGGGGTGAGTAGGAGTCAAAATCGTGGTCAAGTGTAGACTGTGACCAGGTGGGCTATGTGACACGGATGCCCAGGCTGTGTGCGAACTGGGATCCGAACTGCTGCCCCTATCGTCTTGCTGGGCTAGATTCCGGTCAGGTGTAACCTGTAACTAGGTGGTGTATGGGTGTAAGCTGGGATCCGTGCGGCCACTTTCACCCCCTATTGCCGCTGTCGTATTAAAACCCCGTTCAGGTGTTCGTTGTGGACCCGCATTCGTGGCGGTGGTGGTGGTGGTACACTTAAGTGCGGATTTTGCCGTACTCCCCACCTGCTTCCGACCGGCCGGTCTTGTGGACTCTGTCATGACAGCAGGCGCGGATGGGTGATAGAAGAGGACGAGCAAGTCTTCTGTCACTTAAACGCCGCAGCATTCGACGGTTAGAGCACTCCAGAAGGAAGCTGTCGCCTCGTGTCTCTCGGACCTACCCGTTGATGGCTCTGCCATCATGACAATTTTCCAGCGTCTTCACTAGAGAACCGTTGTCTAAGCAAAACTAAGCTACCATCCCACGGTCCTTTTGGGTGGCTATCAACCTACGATTGCGACCTCGGAAAAACAACTCCCAAGGGTCGTTCGCTTTACCTTGGCTCAACTACGCAGTGCCTACTCTATGCTGCTTTGCCAGTACCAACATCGGCTTGACCCGTCCACATCCGACAGCTGTCCCGATTGCGGCGTCTCCGAATGTCTTTCGCATCCTTTCGCCTGCAGTTCCCGATCAGGCACCCTACTCACCCCACGTAGGCCCTTGGCTCAAACCGATTGAGATGTCAGATTTTCTTTCTCTTCGAACTACAACCAGTTTAGAATCCGGCGGGACTCTTGATCCAACAAGGGCTACGACACACACACACACACACACTATCACTTAAAACTACCTAGATCAATGCGTTACTGCTATAACCTTGTGTGTTTGTGTGTCAACACCGGTTATGTCCCCCAGTTACGTATTAGGAAGAGAAGGCAGAACAGGATAGCAGATCGTACTTTTCTGTCACTAGTTCTGCTTGTAAATCAGCGTTGTCTTTTGTGTGGCCTTCAGCAGCGTGTCCGCTGTCGTCGGTAGCTCGTCTCGGCCAACAGCACGTCTTCTCACTAACAGCAGAATTTCGGGTCGTCGGCAGCGTGTCTCGGTAACAGAGTTCCATGTCTCCCAGCCGCACAATGCCCTTCTGATCGCAGCCTCGCTATTTAAAGGCCAGTCGTCATTGTTCCCTATTGGCTCTCCATGAGTGGCCGCCGTGCCTCAACCATCGCGTCCTCAGGTGACGCTTGGCGCACGCGCGTTGCTCCTGGCCGGGCATGACATCGCGGATGACAAACCCCGGCCCGTGGTTGCCTTTGCCTGCTCGCATGTTGGCCTTTCAAGATCGCTCTCCTTGCCCGCCCTGCATGCATCGGTGGCCTGTCCGATTGGTTTTTTTCTAGTGCCCACAGGACAACCCGGGTTATGATTCGCGTGTTGGGCCCTCCTAACAGTTACCCTTAGGCCGGCTAAAGCACTCAGTGGACATCGTCGAAACCAACAGTCGCACCATCAGGGGGTTACGGACCGCGGCATACTAAGCGAGTTCAGTGTTACTGTAATACGCAAAGTCAGTACCTGGCAGTTTTCAAAGAATCATCTGGCTACTTTTTGTAGCAAATCCCGCTTACCGCTAAGAACCCTGTCGGGTTGATTTCGGGCCGTCTGCCGCCGCCGATCGAGGATCTCCCCCCCTTCCCCGTCCGCGAAATGTTTCCCTGACAGGGCTCGTTTCGAGAGGAAGACGGCTTGATCGCTTGGGCAGTACTTTTAGTCGCCTGACGTTTCAAGATCCGTCGCGGATTCATCATCAGAGACATAGTCTGTTAGGGCTCTATTCTCCGCAGGCCTCATACCAGCCAGCCCGTTGTGTAGCGGTGGCGTTTTGAAGTGTCGGAACTCCTGGCACACATATGTGATCGTGCCTTGCCCCTGCCTGCCGGGCGTGGCGTTGTGTTTTCAGTGGCATGTAGAAGTCAGTGTCCTGCATGTGTGCGCGCGCAGTGAATGCAAATAAATGGCGACCTCTTGTCCGCTCTGGCTCGCGCGACCGCGCGCCTGCACACGCCGCATCGTCGTCCTGGCGGTTGCGAGGTTGTGTCGCCCGAAACACACACACACACACACTCATCAGACACGACATAATTTAAGCGGGTTAACTGATTTGTACGCCGGTTTTTGTTGTGTGTGCGCGCGCTGTGTGTAGAGAGGTCAGGAGGGCGCGCACGTGTGTGTCCCAGTTTGGCGAACATACCCTGGGCCCGAGAACCAACCAGACTAACTACCTACATTCGTGGGTCTCAAGACTCTGTCTGCGTATGTGTTTTCGCCCTCTTTGGGAGCAGATGGTTCTGCCTGATGACCCGGGCAGCTCCAACGACGTCGACGACCATCACTAAGACAATACCCCAGAGCTGGAAAAACAGCCACTTTAGTACCAAAGACGCGGGGAAACCATCAGCCTGACCCCTGTGGTGGGAAGGCTATGTGAACGGATGGTTTAAGGCAGACTCCGACTCTTTTCTTATTTTTTAATAACCTTGGGGATTACATTGGAGAGGACGTTGAGATAAGCCTTTTCGCGGACGATGCTGCGGCATGGAGCCAAGATACCAACCCCGACAGAGCTATATAGCGAGTGCGGAACGCTACAGAAATGATGGTCCAGTGTGTCCTCTACCTGATCGGTGTATGCCTATCTGCCACCGTTTCGTCCATCTATTCGTGTCTTCATTCCTTCAAGTCTGACATGTGTAGGTAATGTGGAACGTGGCAGTAGTTCCTTTCGCCCCAAAGGGTCCCGTGTTGTACTTACTTGTACTTGTTACGGCTATGATCATGCCTGACCTAGCCGGACTCAATGATGTCACGGACGGTACTATTCCACGCGTGACGATTGGCGGTAGTGGATCTGGAAAGCTCCATCCAGTCTCTTCTCCGGTGACGTCGACAAAAGACCCAAGAACTGCTTCCATGTCTTGACGGACGGTGTCGAGCCAAGTCTTCAGTTGCTCTTCTCTTCCACGCCGCCTCCAAGTAGGCTGCGGCACCGGATGGAGTGTAGCATAGCAAGCTGGTGGCCGGACGACGGAGAACGTGCCCAAGCCATCCTAGTCGTCTTACATGAATGGCCTGAGGTATCCTCACGATACTATCACAGCGAGTGCGGACTTTTCCCTCTGGCAGAAGTTTGTATACTTAATTCGTAGGATTGTTCCCAGGCAGCGGTGGTCAAATACCTACAGTCTTCGCTCATCTTCAGCGCGCAAGACCGAGCATTCACATCCATAGAGGAGGACTGACCGGATGGATGCATGGTATACACGAATCTTCGTGGCGATGGAGATTTAACTTCGGATCTATAGGCGCTTTCGAGAGATAAACGTAGAATTTACTCCCTTGCACGCTCCGTGGTGGTTGTCAACAGGCTCGTTACTAGAAATGTGAAGCGAAGGTGTTTACCTGACTAGTTAGCCAGTCGTTTAATCGGGCACCCACTCAGTTGACCCATCGAAAGCTAAATCAAGGCGGTTAACGGCTTTGTCTGTAGTGTCTGTGAATGATTCTTAATAAGTAAACGAGTATGGCTCCGGATATGTTCGCATTTCTGGTTTACACCCCAGGACTACTTGGGCCTTTCTGTTCCCCTACAGTAACGAAATGCAACCCGGTTATCACGGACCTGCAGCATAAACTCCTACATGCGCCTATTGTCTCTATGTATGATGCTGTATGAAAGGCACAATTATACGGCACGTTCAGAGCATTCCGTCCGCTAAAAATAGTCTTCCTTTCCCCCGAAGTAACCATCATAATATTACGGATTTTTGGGCGTATCTGGTCCGTTATTTCGAGCAATCAGCTTTGGCTGAGACATGCTGCATAATTTTCTCTTTTTAAAATTGTGGGTAGAATTGTGCGTGGGGTCGTCTGGGGAAAGTGTGAAGCGCGTCCCGCAGGCATACGAACGAGTTTTTGTTAAGGGAGAGGACGAGCGGGACATGCCAGGGAAGAAATTAGAACCCAATTCGAATGCCCAATAAAAATTTTACGAGGGCAAGTTGGGTCGCGTACTCAAACCTTGGGAGAAGACCCTGAAGGTAGGTTTAATATCCTCGCAAACGCGTGCATGTAGGGGGGCGTGCTCAAACCTCGGGCGAGGTCACTGAGAGACATTTTTTAGTGTTTTCATCAAAACCAACTAGAAAAAAAGCTTACCACAGAACAAAAGGCAGGGAGATTAGGTAAGTCACCCTACCTAAAATTTGTAAGTAAGCGGTAGTTCCCGTGGGTAGTTCAAAAGGCCAATTTTGCTTAGTTTGCCGATTTTAGCAGTTATGGAATGTGTTTGCCTTCGGAGAAGCGTTTTGCATTCTAATGCCATCAGAAAATCCCTGCTAGATCGATGTATGGCGCGTAGAAAACCAGAATTGTACAGGTAATTTAACCTACTTAAAATTTAAGTAGGTATCTATAATACATAAGGCCCAAAAAAGACCGCTAGAGACAACCTCACCAAATTGTGCAAGAACCTTTGACGGCGCTCGTTATTTGACTTCATTCAAACAAGTTTTCTGTTTATGCTCATGTACGAATTGCATCCGTCCAATTGTCCTGCCAGTCCTTGCAAACTTATGGGTCTTTGTTTTTACTTTAGCGTATCCGTTCAAAGGGAGCTCATTTCGTTCGCCTGGGTCGACCTCTTCCTCCTCGGTCTTTGCCAAATGTTCAGTCGACGCATTCCCAAGTCCTCATTATTCGAATCCACCAACTCGAACAGAGATGGTACAATGGAAGACGGTAATACACAAACGACCTTCCTAGAGGAGTCTAGGAGTTGTTTTAAGTTTACTATCTTAAATTTACCTTCCAGTCACTCTTACCTGGTGATGGTATCGTATGTGGCCCCACCTTGTCGTAGTTCCTAAACTCACCTACTTGCTTTATTTAGGTAGGCATGCTTCGTAGCGGTTCGCGTCGTAAATTGGTTTCGTTCTGCTTGCTGTCCCTTTTAAGCTAAACGACCAATGACCTTTTCACATTTTAAAATAACGCACTAACTTTTCACTGGTCGTTGGTGTGCTTAGTTCAGTATATTTAGGGATCTTCAAAGGCTGTGGTTGTGCTTAGTACACTGCAATTATAAGATAGAATCCCACGTTGTTGGAAAAGGCAAAATTCCCCAGAATGAGAGCTTTATTGTAATTTTTACCTCTTCTAAAAACCGAGGGTTGTAGACGGTCACAATCAAGCCTCAATGTCATATCGCTCGACATCAATTTTGTCCCGTTTTATTCATTTACTGCATACTATCGACAAGTTGTCTGTTTTTGCCTACAGAATCTTCCACTGGCTCAAATCATCACATCAAGCCAAATGTGGAGTCGGTAGTTCAGGGCTTCGCTAAGGCCGAAGTAAACCCTGAAGAGTTTACCTACCTTCGGTATATGGCCTTGTTTAATTCAGGTAAGTTAAAAGGTTTTTGCAGTTACCTTTTTCCTGTTTGCCCCGCCAAAAAAGTTTCCTAAAGCAGTAGGCTACTAGAATGAAACCGAAAGCAAGTGTATCCCAAACGCGGTTTGCTAATTTGGATATTTATTTTTTTCAGTCGCTCTCAACTCAACAGAATCTGATTCGGTGACGTCCCTTGAACGCGTCCGAGACATTGAGAACAGAATCCAAGAAGAATTTTCCCACTTTCTTCAAACACAAGTCCCACCCGATACAAACCTACCACATGTGCGATCGACAAAAGCCATAAGCAGGGGACTACGACTCATGGGTCTCATGAACGGTTTTCGTCGGATGAGCACGAGGGATGTGGAATCCGCCTTCTTCCCAGGTGAGTTATGACTATCATCACGACACAGTGTTGTAAGTCTTCTTCTTATTCCGGCAGTCAGTAACTCTATGCAAGAATGTCTTTCCATGTAGGTTTGAATGAAACAGCCTCTATAGAACGGGCTTTGGAAAACTTTCTTCAACTTGATCGACGTGGCGGTGTAGCCCAGGAACTGGCTTCTGGAACATCTCCCAGCCCTCTCCCTCCAAACAAGTGTATCAAGCTAGAAGGCGATGACACCCCCAGACCGTCCGAGCCTCATGCCACTGAAGAGCCTACTGTTGCCTTAGTCGCCACCACTACTGAATCTCAAAGCCTTACTGACGTGAGTTCCACTCAAGGCCAAGAATCAGCAAATGGTGCTAAGGCATAAGAACCACCTCCTGACTTCTACTTCCCTACCCCGACCCCGTGCTTAATATATGTACAAATAATATCTACTGTGTAGTTGTAAGTAGCTACACGATAGCAGCGCCAAATCCTCTCCGCTTTGCACCTCGATACCGCATCGACGGTCGACAGGCACTCTCCCAAACCTAGAAGTTACCTCTTAACTCTTCTTAGAAAAATGTCGTTATCACTTCTCCTCCTCCTCCTCCTCGACGATCACGGCCACAGGCATTTGTGTAACCAGTGTTTTCTGAGTGCACACACACATTCGATTTGATTGCGTAGGTGCCTACTGTTCCTCAAAAAAGCGCCACCGTTGTTTATTTTGATGTCTAAATGCTACTGCTACTCGCGCTTACTTAAACAAAGAACTTCATTTTCAACTTTCCCGCCTGATGAAATTCTTTACAGTCCCACCCACCCACCCACCCAGCCCAACTCCCCTCCCCTTTCAGATGTCGAGAAAAAATGAAAGCGAAGATTGTTAATATTGACAAACAGTTTGCATCTGGTGTTTTCGTTCCTTCCTTCCTTCCTCAGCTTTCTATATGTTTATGTATATCCCCACTATTTGCTGCTTGTTTCTCCACTGATAAATTTTACCCTACCTATGGTGTACCTACTTTGACTACTGTACCAACTAGGCGCGATTGGAACTCAAAGCAAAACTTTGTGTTCTGATGGTCTCCCTTCTGCACTTTGTCTTTGGGCGAGGTATCGCAGGGGGTTAAGTGAGTTAAAACCAGGAAACTGCGACCTTCAGACCATGGTTACTTAGTAGAGAAGAAGTTGGTGGAGGCCAGAGTAGTAGGAACAGTATATTGTGCACACAGAGGAACTGAGAATAGATGGAAAGAGATCTGACTTGGAGAGCATACAACTGGCCGGAAGAGTCAGTTGGGTCCCAAGTGCTGGTTTGACAGCAGTCAGGCTAGTAGACAGAGAGATAGAGCGTTCATTGGCTGGGTCGGCCTTCAGCTTTTTGGCCAGGCAGATGGCTTGCGTCGGGACCGCGTGCAAGTATACTATTCGTCGCTGTCCAGAAGGCTGGTTTTGCGGATACTATGAGTGGCTGATCCGGGCGTCGAACACCGCATCGGTGGTTCTTTGAAAAAGTGCGCTTCGACGCGAGCTAGTCACAACAAGGGTTTTACCTTTGACGGGATTTGGCCGGCAGCCTGCCTCGCGGCCCTGAAGGTTGCTGAACCAGAATAATCAGTTGAAGGCATTTAACACATCCTGAAGGCGCTAACCAGTTGCTATGCGTGTTTTGCCGTTCGGATTGGTGACCGTTTTCCGCGTGGTCATGGTAGCATTCCTGGAAGTTGTGTTCCTTTAATAAGTTCATCTGGAGATTCGTTAGAAAGATGTGTCTGCAAAACGTCCCTGGAGTAGTCTTCTGTTCGAAAGCACATGGGCTTTGGCGCACGCCTCATATATGCCAGTGTATAGTACCAACTAGGGTGATTAAAACGGAATTATATTAGTGTGGGCTTTCGGCTTCGCACAAGAGGCCATCGTCAGAGAAAACGAGAGAAGAGCAAGCATTGAAATGTTTTTGTAATCCAGCCACGAGTAAATGGGGGTGGGGGACAGGGAGGTAGCATTTGTAAGGTCCACGTTCACGCCGTCTCACCCTACCGTCTCTGCGCGCGCCCTTGGCGTTATGGCGTGCGGTTTTGGCCCCGTGTCGTGCGTCCTTGTCGTGGCAGCCTGCGCGCCTGGACACAAACTGGACCGTGCTTTTTAGTCGCGCGAACGAAAGGTAAAATAACAGGCCGGCATATCCACGGGCCTGTTGGTGGACATAGAATCTGATGCCCAGCCCTCCAGCAGTTCTTGCCCCGTATTATTAGCGGAGCGGGCCATGCTCCGCATGCACCTGAAGTCGAATACGTGGCCTTTTTCCGGAGTGTGGGTAACGATCTGGGACAGTGGGCCGCTTTTCCGCACTGCCCATTTGTGCTTGCTGTTCTCTCATTTTCTCTGACGATAGCCTCTTGTGTGAAACCGAAAGCTCAGACTAGAACAACTGCTGTCCCAGTGGTCGCCCCTTTGTCTTCTTTACAAAAACAACCTGGGGCACACACATTTGCTTCTATTCGTAAAACGGAGTTATGACCCCTCAACTGCTACGAGTGACTTCGCACATAATATCCGGGTTTAGTTTCCGTCGTATAGCAACTTTAACCCTCATAATCTCATCGTTATTTCCCTCATAGGCAAAACAAGCTTGTATGGTGATTGCAAATGTAAGTGTTGCTTCTTTTCTACCGAGATAAATCGGTTCAATGTAATCGCATGTCTGGGTAACGAGGAATGGGAACAGCCGATTTAAACGAGCAGGCGTAAATACGCCTACTGAAACGAATATAGTAGCATTTTATTGTTAAAAACGAGACTTTCACGCTACGATTACCTCCTCTTTTTTATACATCTGTAATACACACATTGTAATGCGGCACAAGGCTACCTACTACAGTACGAGCTGGATCTAGAGTTCCGTGCCATTACGTCACCACTGGGTCTCACAGAATTTCTAAAACAAACACGGACCGCCACGAGGACTCTTACTGTCGAGTGACTCGCATCCAGACAATCGGCAATTTCATGCTGGCTGTAAACTCGGGGAAACCTTTCGATCTCGGGCTCTGATTCCCCTCTGTCATTGTTTCGTTAATTACTGTTCCGCTGCACATTGGAAGCGGTCAACTTTTATTGGAGACCCGAAAAGTCGAGTAGAAGATGGAATCGCTGAGACAAGTCGATTTCAAGGCAATGAATCGAAAATATAGCGAGATTTACGTAGACTGGTTTTTAATTTATTACTCTGAAGAATGTCCTCTTATTTTGGAACTCAATCTACTGCTTAAGACTGAACAATAAGATAGGGACTTCTTCTAAAGCACTTGCAGGCATTCCATCATTTTATTGCATGCACCCAAGTTTGCAGTATTCATAGGATTCAGTCATTACTGCAAACATACAGCGACAATTAACGTAAATTGCCTTCTTGCGCGTGGATAGTTTATTTAACGGCACGCGGGTTCTGACCTGTTGAACTTTCATCATCACCGGTACTTGTGCAAACGAGCTGGCCAACAAAAGCGCACCGACCCCAAGATTTGGCGTTCGATCCCGTATGTCAAAAAGGTATCGGAATCAGTCAGCCGCCTTCTCGCGCCACTTGGAGTTGGAGTCGCACACAGGCCGGAGGCAACCATAAGGCGTCAGATAATGAAGCTGAAAGACCCACTGCCACGGCAAGAAAAATATAGGGTCGTCTACAGGATCTGGTGCAGTTGCGGAGAAACTGGCAGGCTTCTAAAGACGCAAATTACCGAACACGTGGCAGCATTGCGGCGAAATGATGCAAATTCTCAAGTTGCGGCTCATTCGACGAGACCCGGCCACACGTTTCAATTTAATGAGGCCGAAATTTTCACAAGAGGTGACAATCGGGTGAGCCGAGAACTACTTGAGTCATGGTTCACGGGCCTCCAATCCATCAACAAGTGCAACGATTTGCTCAATCCATATTCAATCCTGAGACTCAATTTGGCCAAAGCAAGTCGTCACTTGGGGAACGGCAGGCCACCGTATCATCGCCAACATCGGAGAGCCAGATGGCCGAGCAATCATCACGCCCGAGCCCACCGCCCGTGATGAAAGTTCAACCGGTCAGAGCCCGCGTGCCGTCCAACAAACTGTCCACGCACAAGAAAGCAATTAACGCTAATTGTCGCTGTATGCTTGCAGTAATGACTGTGTCCTATAAATACTGCAAACGTCTGTGCATAATTAACCTTTCTGCTACTCATGTCTCTGATGACGAATCCGCGACGGATATCGAAACATCAGGCGAATAAACATATTGTCCCAGCGATCGAGTCTTCTTTTTCTTCTCAATTGCTTCCTGGGACACGGATGTTCGCTTGTATTGGCAGAGAGTTTCCTGCAAAAATCCTTGGATTTCATGAGTTCGTCCACCTACCGTGCATGTGAACGTGAGGCAGGTAGAGTCTGGAGTGTGTGGCAAGATTTTCGCGAACGCGCTTATATCCAAAGACGGGAGAGTAGCCAAAAAGGCGAACATCAGTTTATTTATGCAAGTGAACTGCCAATGCCACGCTCTCCCGCTAGGACCTTTTATTAGATACTCTTCCTACGCAGTTGGCCGAGTAGCGTTCATGCGAAACATTCCCACGGACATAGTGACTACTTTATAAAAACCCCTCTGAACGCCCTCGACAATCTTGCAATGGCAAACTGTAAGAAGTAACATATCAAGAACAAATTCCATTGCCTTTTAAAGAAACCAACGAAATAAACAGTTTAAATGCTTTGGGAAACGTATGGGAATGAAGGTCATAGTCAGGTAAGAATTTACTAGGGGTTCGTCTTGTTCAGAAATGATCAAATGTCCCTTGAAGCTGAATCACGTTCCGGTCGCCATTTTAACACCCAGAACCGACCAAAAGTTTCCCAAAATGTGTGATATCATCATTTTACATTGTCACAGTTCTATTGAACCCTTCTTACTCGCCTTGACTAGTCCCCTGTCACTTCTTCTTATTCACTGTCCTAATAAATTCAAGTATATACTATAGCAAAAAAGCACAAAAAATTTCGTATTCATTTCAGATTGTTAGCAACTTATACCTTCCTTAAATTTTATACTTGAAGAAAAGGAACCTTTCGATTTTAAACAAGTTTCTACATTGCTGAATAATTAGGACCCCTACAGGCCGTTACACTTGAACTCAAGGTCTGCAAAATATATGCTGCATACATTCTGTCTTAGAATAAGTAAACATTTCTCTACAGTTTCAGGAAGAATTCATATAGTTCTCGTAAAATTTTGCTATGGATGTAGACGGAGTTGCACAGTGTATAAGCAGCATTAACACATGGACAGAAAGGTTGCTTTATGAATGTACATTTATGGTCATAAAAACTGTCATAAGTAGACAGTTTTTAAACCGAGGGTGCTCTTTCTTCAAGTAAAGAATTTAAAGAAGGCATAATTTTCTAACAAACCAGCATAAGAAAGAATGTTTTGCACGTTTTTTCTGTGATATATATTTAAATTTATTAGGGCAGTGAAGATTGATGAGAAGAAGGTATACTACGTAAGTAATTAGTTTTTACAGAATATACTTCTTGCTAATGATCGAAAGGTTGCTCGTTCGAAAGCCGGCATCGTGAGGTGACTGAAATATATTGAGATTATGTCGCATTCTTATCAATATCGCAACCATACTTAATTGATATGTTCAAATCGAAAACACATTTCAGAATGTCGGCTGACATTTCATGAAATCGACAATTTAATGTAGGAAGAAAATAATAAGTTCTTAGTAAAATCAAGATTTACTTGTGAATTTTCCAGCTGGTGATTTCGCTCTTCATCGTTTCTGCTACTGTGTTCTTCTCATGTCTCCTTTGATGAATCCACGACGGATGTCGAAACGTCAGGCGAATAAACGTTTTGTTCCAGCGATCGAGTCTTCTTCTTCTTCTTCTTCTTTTTCTTCTTATTCTCGAGTTTGGACTATCTGAACGGTGGTGAATATTTGCGAGCTCTGTTGAGAATGCAGTGGAACCTCAGCTAACGAGTTCAAACCATTCGACACCAAACTCGTCAAGTGAAACGCTCGTTTGTGCGATGGAGCCAGTAAAATTGCGTCAGTTAACTGACTAGCTGCAGATAACTTTGCAACAATATATTCCCTGAAAAAATACGAAACCTTCGAAGAGAATGAAACATTTCCCTGTTAATGTGCTGTTATAACTGGAACTTAAAGCCAACTACAATATCTGCCTTATCCTGCTGAGAATATAAAAGAAACCTGGTGACCATTAAAGCAAGCCTCTCCGTACAGCCGTTCGATACCCGCTGAAGTCTACAATGATGGTTAGCTCTTCTGTGCCTAGAGAGAAGGATGAATCTCTCGACTTCAAAGAATTCGACACCATCTAGCTCAGTATCGACGCACGTTGCAGACGTGGGTGGACTCTTTCATATCAGCCCCCGTTCAACCGATCCCGCGAGACTGTACCTTTATCGAGAACTAGTTGCTGTATCGACAACATAAGGATCCTCAAATTAAGAGGCAGGCAATACAAAGTTGAGAGGCACAGCTTAACTGAGCGAAATTAGTTCTGCAATGGCTGCTGCAAGCGCCGCGTACAAAAGCCAGTTGCGTTGGTGAAAAAGTATGAGGACGTGTGAAGCTTTGGCCGCGGGATGAGTGCTCTGTCGGCTGCCACCAATCAAATCAAGCGTAAGTATCGATACGCTTCGAGCGTACACGTGGTGAGTCGACAGGGAGCGTGCGAAGGGACAAGAGCGTGCAGCGTGCAAGACTTGATGAAAGAAGACAGCATGAGCCAGCACAGACGCACAGGGCGCGCGGATTCCCACACTTTAACCACCATGGATGGGGTAGGACAGTGATATAGGAAGAAGAAGAAGACTCGATCGCTGGGAGAATATGTTTATTCGCCTGACGTTTCGATATCCGTCGCGGATTCGTCATCAGAGACATGAGTAGCAGCGATCGAGTCTTCTTCTTCTTCTCAATTGCTTCCTGGGACACGGATGTTCGCTTGTATTGGCAAGTGATATAGGAGTAAAAGCTAAGACAGTTAACCCTAACACCTACAATCTTTCAGGGCCAGTTCCTTAGGTGATGGGAGAAGTCTTGGGAAAGTCAGATAGTTAGGAATAGTGTATTCTGCAGAAGGATAGGAGAATAGATGGAAATAGATTTGACTCGCGGACTAGTGCAACCGTTCCCTAGCCGGGTTGGATCCGGAGTGAGGCTTGAAGGCAGGCACCGCATTGCTGTCTTCGTCGCATGGATTGAGGCCAACCTACTAAATAAGGTCAGTCTACTAAAACGGGAATCTCATTGGATGGATTGAGGTCAAGCCAATGTGGGTTGAGGCCAGAATAGGGGAAACTTGTTGCGTGTGTTTGGGTGCGCGTGAGTTGCGTCTGGCAGCAATGGCGGTCGCCCGTTAGCTTAAGCATGCCTCGAGGCACGCGGGAAAACAGCTTTTGCGCGAGGTCTCATGTTCTGAGTGACCTTGTCTGTGGCCTCAAGAGTTAGGAGGGCGTCGGACAGACACGACCACTACATGCTCAGAGCATTCCCTGTAAACGAGAAAATAATCATAACCGTTGATAATTTTGTCTAGGTATGGAGCAGTTTCCAGAGCCAACGGAACCAACGTCAAAATTATATGCAGGACATACAGTGGCAGAATTTCCGGCCTTGGCCTACACCTACCGCAAACGAGATGGGCAAAAAAATCGCGCCGACCTCAAATTTTGGCGAGCGATTGCATACGTCAAGAACACCTCGGAAGCCTACGGCTGCCTTCTCGCGCCACTTGGAGTTGGAGTCGCACACACGCCGGAAACAATCATAAGGCGTCAGATGATGAAACCGAAAGACCCACTGCCACAACAAGAAACATCTACAGTCGTCTACAGGATCTGCTGCAGTTATAGACAAAGCAACTATGTCGGAGAAACTGGCAGACTTCTCAAGATGCGAGTGGCCGAACACGCGGCAGCGGTGTACCGAAATGATGCCAATTCTCAAGTTAAGGCTCATTCGATCGTTACAACAACCCGGGCACAGATTCAAATATGATGAGGCTGAAATTCTAGGAAGAGGTGAAGACTATACGAGCCGAAAATTACTTAAGTCACGATTTACGGGTGCCCAGTCCATAAACAAGTGCAACGACTTGCCCAATCCATATTCGCTGCTGAGGTTCACTTCAGCCAAATCAAGTCGCCACTTGTGGAACACACAGCCGACCACGTCATCTTAAGCCAACACCAGGGAACCAGATGGCCGAGCCATCATCACGTCCATTTACACCACGCAGGAGGAAAGTTCAGCAAGTCAGGACCCACATGCTGGTAATTAAACAATCAACACACAAGACGGCAGTTATAATTAATGGTCGTTATTTGTCATACGTGTGCAGTAATGACTGTGTTCTATAATTACTGAAAATGCGCGTGCATGTGGTACCTGTTTCCGCTACTGCATTTTGCTCCTGTCTCTGATGAAGAACCCGCGACGGATGTCAAAATGTCAGGGATCGAATCTCGTTCTCGCTTACCACATCCTTTGTATCAACAGCATAGACATTCCATCGAGGAATGTCGCTATTGTCTAAATACCCCCATCCATTTAGTTTCACTACGAACACCCCTTTCGGGCTCGGGGCACTTTGGTGGACCTATCGCTGGAGGCCAAAATAGTATATTCTGCATACAGAGGAACGGAGAATAAACAGGAAGAAGTTTGAATTCGGAGCGCACGACCAGCCAGGAGGCTAGCCGGGTCCTACGTACCAGCTGGGTCGCAGGCATCCCAGCGGCCAGCGTGAACGGTCATTGTCTGTGTCGACGTTGAAGGCTTTTTGGCCAGACAGACTGCGTCGGCTTACGCGTGCAATTGGTTGCCAGGCCAGGGGCCAGCTTTGCGGCCTCTGTGATTGGCTGTTCCCAGAGATCGAGAACAGCGGTCGAGAGCTTTGACAAAGATCACTTCGATGCGAGCTAGTCACGACAGACCCGTGTTTACCTTTACACACTGAGCATTCTTGTTAGATCAGGTCATTTTCAACCGGTTCCGAAACCCCAATCACAGAAGCTACACAACCTAGGTCCGAAGTGTAGATAAAACCCGCTTACAGCTTCGTGCGATGACTCCAGCGTGGGGTGCAGTAGATTAAGCCTCGGATGTGGTAGTAGCAAAACATGGGCACGTGCACATCACTGTCTACTTTCATTAGGTTCATTTCACGGAACATCAGCGTTGAGTGATAGCCACCCACCCTTCTCCCCCTCCTCCAACAGCACACGCCACCTCCAATGTGCATTTTTGGCGGAAAATTCGATGGTAGTGCAACGGAGAACAGACTTAAAACTGGCCATTGAGACGGTCCAACCATAACTTAAATGAGTTAAAACCTAGCAACTGCGATCTGCAGACCATGGTACTTAAATTGCGGTTTCACAGCTCATGGATGGTGTGGAGACGCACCATCCCAGTTGGCCACAATCTACGTTACCACAAACTAGGCGTGGAATTTTGTAGATGACATCTTTCTTATCTGGGTACCCAACACTATCCGGTAGGATTATATCGTGGGAAAAGTGTGAAGCGCGCCCCGCGGGCTAACGTACACCTGCTATTCGAGAAGAGGATGGCAGGGGCATGTCATGGAACAAATTCGATCCCAATAGTTTTGTTAAATAAAAAAGGTATGAGGGTAAGTTGGGTAGCGTACTCAAACCTTGGGAGAAGGCACTGAATAAGCTTTAATATCATCGCTAACCCCCCGCCCGACCAACGGCGAACGCGTATATGGAGGGGGAGTGTGCCCAAACCTCGGGCGAGGTAACAGAGAGACAGGTTCCAATGGTATCGCTAACACCAACAAGGAAAAAGTTTAAAGAAGAAGAAAAGTGGCAAGATTATGTAAATCATGGTATTTAAAAATTGTAAGTAAGCGATAATTCCCGTGGTTAGTTGAAAAGGCCAACTTTACTTAGTTTGCCGATTATAGCAATTATGGAATGCGGTTAACTTTGAAGAACCGCTCTGCAGTTAAAAGCCATCAGCAAATCCCAGCTGGATCGATGGGTGGTGCGTAGAAAACGGAAGATTATAGATAGTTTGACCTACTGAAAAGCTGTAAGTAGTTGATTATTGTAAATATGAAAAGTTCATAACCCTCGATATAACCTCACCCACTATCCTTAGGGTATACTAGCTGGGTGCGCAAAGTAGCCATCGGTTTGTGCGCCACGTTTATTTATTTGTTTCTGCAAACGCCTCTCAACGAGTTCAGGCACGTTTCTTATGGAGGGTAGGATCCGCCAAATAGATAGTTCAACTCAGGTGTCCAAAACAAATACATGGCGAATCATTCCTTATGTAAGGAATGTGTCTGAACTCGTTCAGAGGGACTTGCGGAAACAAAAAATAAAAGTGCCACACAAACCAGTGGTTACTTTGCACACCCAGCTAGAACACTCCAAGGAAAGGGTTGGGTACGTCTATTAGAAATATGTCATCGACAAAAATCCACGCGAAACTTGTGACACCGTATATTGTGACCAAACTGGACAATGCGTCTCCACATGCATCCACGAACACCAATTGGCCGTAAAGAGACGTTACTATACGTCTGAAGTGACTATGCATTGCCTTAACACAGGACACCCTTTTGCAGGGGACAAAACACGCACTGTCAGAGTTTTCTCCTTAAAAAAGGGCCGGGTATTTCTTGAGGCCATGCACTCCAATGATTCATGCATCAGCCGACTTATCGGGTAGGATGGAGAGTACAAACGTCTCAAAGAATAATGGAAGAGACTACAGCCGACCACTACAGACCAACGTGAACTGCAATTAGCGCCCACACTGGATGACCCGGACTGGCCCCAGACCAACGCAAATTACAGTTGCCAGTTAACTATAACGCTATTACAACTACTAATTTAGTCCTCCATGGAGTGACACAAATTGCAGCTGCAAATGAATACCGGCACTAGATGACTTTGGGACTGAAACAACACTTTTGAAATGTTAATTGCATAGATTCTCTGGCTATTTTCTTGCATACGCATAAATCTAAAAAAAGATTGCATATAGAGCAGAATTTAATGGAACCATTAATTTCGCGAGCGCTCATTAGCTGCGTCCTCTCGCTGCATAGAGTGATTAAGGAATGACAGAATACAACAATTGAATTCATGCAGAAGAGGTCAAAAACAGGTCAGGGAAGGCCAATTAATAACTTGGGCTAATAAGTATAATTAGAAACGTAAATGAAACATTGTGGACGGAGTGGTAGGGGAAAAAACGGTAAAGCATAAATGCGGGCAGGGGGAGGTCTGAATGAGGGAGCTGTATGTTACCAGGGTAAAGCAAGGTTGACAACATAGATTGAGAAGAAGCAGCTTGGATCATCGGAATCTGAGTTTTATTTGTCAGAGCTTTCGAACTCTTGCGGGAGTCCATCGTCAGAGATAAAACCGTCCACGAAAGCAAGCAACCTTTATAGGGGAAGGGACCAATTAACCGTCAAAGAAAGCTAGCAACTTGCGGTTTGAATTTCTCGTCCTCCATGGGAAATATTATTTTCGGGATTGCAGTCCACATAGCACTCTGGTAGACTTTCGTTGTTAGCAGTTGGATTCGCTTTCGCAATAACTCCAGCCTCAGAAGACAGGGCAGGACATTAGTCAAAACGAGCAACATCTCCGTGACATCTCCTTCTGTCAACAATTCTCCCGGATTCCAGCTCTCTACAAACGGCTGAGTCGTTTCAATAACCTTTTCATACAGTTCAACGCTTTATTCATATTGCATAGAGCTTTAATATCGTTTACCCTCTCTGCGATCTATTATGGGAGACAAAAATAAACGTATAGATCAGCTTGTAAAAGTCTCGGCGCCAGAGGGATTCGAACCCAAAGGCTCTGGCTAACTGGCATCGGTCGTTACCATTAGACCACCGAGGCATACAGTTTACGCCGATTTCATTTGGTTTAATAGCCCAAGCCGTAATTTCGAGGGCAGAAACCGCAAGGTCGATGCGACGAAATCACCCCCCGCTAAAAGGGCTAGAAGTCCTCCGAGTTCAATAGACTCAAATTGCATCAAAGAAAGCTTAACATACACGGAAATTTTCCAAACCTCTTCCGTCATGCAGAAGGACATGGTAAGCCTGAAAAAGGAGATGGAGAATCTTAAGACACATCTGCATACTTTAACGCATGGCACGATGTCGGAGACGACAGAAAGCTGAGACAAGGCCAACGTAAAGAAAACCGTAAAGGTTTCCATGCTCCATAAGCAAAATCCTTCAGAACCATTTGCGGAAATCAACCTCGTTGAAGAGTCAAAAGTCAACGAAAATGTAAATGGCCCGGGAATCGAACCCTGCACGTCTGACCAACGTTAAGGCGTCTGAACATTTTACTTACTCAAGTAACATTAATGGTCAAGTTGTCGTCGACGTGAACCACCGTGATCAAAATCCTACAGAAACATCTCTAACTGTCTGCGGGACTGATATTCTGCGCCCGATTTCAATCCATGAGGAACTTTCCGAACTTAAATCCCCGCTAATTATAGGCTCATTTTCCGGCCCAAAAGTGCAGGATGTATCCAGCACAGCAACCGCTCATATAAATGAACTGTCTGGCATCGCAAATCCTCATGGCCATAGCACCGAGGCCCCTACTGGAATCAGCTGGACTATCCAACAAATTCCTCGAGACGCAGTTGAGGTGGATATTACACAGTGCATTATTCTACATGAGCTCCCTGAATCAACTGATGGTAGTCCAAAGAGTAGAATAGACGAGGACACCAAGGCCTTAAGGGAGTGCTTAAAGGATGTTATAAGTGAGGAGGATGAATTTTTGATGCTGAAGCATTTCCGAATAAATAGTAAGGACAACTCCAATTCTCAAGGGAAGAAACCCAGGTCGTTAAAACTAATTTTTAAGAGTAAGCTTCAGAGATATCTCCTGCTCGAGCGAAAGGCAGGAGGAATCCCCGACCATAAGACGGCTTTTTTTCAACAGGAGTACACGGTAAAGGAGAGGATGAAATGGAGGGCCTTAAAGGCGGACTTAGCCATCTTGAAAGAACCAGGAGAGAAGGGCCTGGATATACGCAATGGGGTGATTGTCCGACGTCAAAGGTCCTTTTTGTGGAGGACGCCCGTCATCCTAACAAAAGTCACACGGCCGGGCAATTGACCCAACGTGAAAACCTCCACAAAATCAAGTTTTATTATGGAAATGTGCAAAGCCTATTTAATAAACTTGACGAACTCAAAATACTTGTGGCCGAGCTACGTCCTGATGTAATGGCACTAACTGAAACGTGGCTAACCAAAGCTATACAAGACTCTGAAATTCGAATAGATGGTTATCAGGTGCTGAGACGTGACAGAAAAATAAGAAGAGTTGGTGGTGTTGCCATGTATATAAGTAGTACAGTTGACTTTATCCTCACAGACGAATATGCAAATGACAATGACCTGGAGATGCTGCAATGTCACTTATTGGTACCAAAAGCTGAAAATGTGACTTTTACCGTTGTATACAGGCCTCCAAATCAACCTACAGAAAAAGATCAGCTGTTACTCACCCGACTTCGTGAGGAGTGTCGGAAACAAGACAGCATTATTGTAGGCGATTTCAATGCCCCGTCGATTAACTGGGATCTGATGAACAGTAAGGGCCCTAGGCAAGGATTCGATCAAATTCTATTAGCCATGACACTTGACGAATTCCTGTTTCAACATGTACGAACCACGACTCGAATGTGTGAAGGTCAGATATCTATTTGTCTGGATCTACTTTTTACCAAAAGCGAGGAAAGTGTTGATGAAATAAATGTTGGTCCACTCCTAGGTTCCTCTGATCTTATGACCTTGATGTGGGAATCAACGCTGGTAGCTGTCCCCGAAAGAAGCTCCAAGCCATTTAGAAATGTCTGGCGGGAAAACTTTGAGGCAATGAAGTTGACGATTGGACGTACAAGATAAATGAATGTTGGAATATATTTGAATCAAGAATAAAAAACTTGATCGAATTGTACTGTCCTCTCAAGAAATGTTCGACGGGCAACAGACAAAGATGGCTGACAAAAGCGGTAAAAAAGGAGATCCGTAAGAAACACAAGCTGTGGAAGATATTTCAACAGACGAAGGATAAAAACAAGCTCCAGGAGTATAGACAACAACGCAATTTCAACAAGAAAATCATCAGAGCAACACGAGTCTCGTATAAACTACGAATCCTGGAAGAGGCGCCGCGAAAACCCAAAGCCTTCTACTCCTACATCAGAAGTTCTACAAAGAACCATGACCATCTCGCAACTTTAAAAGACAAACACAACGAAACTGTGAGTAGTGGCCCTCAAAAAGCCTAAATTTTTTCAGAATTCTTCCAAGGTGTCTATAACACGGACACACCTCTCCAGCCACACACTTTGTCACAAGCCGTCAACAACTCGATTATAAACACTGTATTATTTACACCGCAGACAGTTTTGACAGAGTTAAAGAAGTTGGATCCGGCCAAGTCACCTGGACCGGATGAGATCCCAGGGGTACTTCTAC
>JAYGXS010000004.1:66652821-66668063 GCA_036362985.1 Ligula intestinalis | reverse complement strand
AAAGATGCTATTCAACCACAATAAATCAGGCAAAATCCTCTAATTTATTTTTGTACATAATTTGGTGGTTGAAAGGTACAGGGGACAAGCAGCCCTGGCAAAGCAGACTTTCAATCAGACAGAATAAATAGAAATTCGAGCACACGTACACGCACACACACAGTAGCTTAGAGATATTACGGCAATGGCCGTTCAGACTGCCATGGACCTCGTAAGCCCAGCGATGCCACAATGACGACACCTATCAACACATAATTTTGTTTACAATCGCTGTTTTGTGACTAGATTTTTTAACCAACCAGCGACAGCCTCAAGCAAACAAATCACAAAACACATCCAAGCACTGTAATATGGTCCGTGCTAACACGTCTACAGGAACCAGCGCACTCGGCAGTCTTAGTTCAGGAGGTGAGGGTAGATGGTACTCGAGCTGTGCTACGCAAATAATAACGAATCTCCGGTACGGGATGTTGGAAACGATGAAGTCGCCTGGACTCTGACACCCCAAGTCTGACAGTGCGCACCTTTATCAGTGTAACGTGGGTGTCACCTATCCAGACTCACAATTAACTTATGTTCTAGAATGCCTCCTTCGCCTTGCACAGCGGCCCACACAACTCTTCCAGTAGACACAGCGGTGACTGTCTTCTAACGATAGGCGAATAGTGCATTGTTTGTGTAGAAACCAGTCACCGACTTAAGAATGTCTGCGGGGTCGCTATATTAAGCTTTTTGTCTTCCCCTCATCAGTACCAACATCGGTTTTCGAGCAGTACAGGTTTTAGACGCAAACCGCTCAGACATCAGCTTAGGCACCACTGTTAATATACAGAGCATCCATCCGACCGGTATTAGTATGTCTGCGAAAAATGGCCAGTCAGAAAGGCAGACATCCCATCACTCGAAGTGTTTGACCGTTGGTGTCTTCGACGCCCTCAAAGAGTTTCCTGGCAGGATCGAATTTCTCATGTTGAGCTATACTGCAAGTGTTTCAAACTTCGAAGCCTAGCTTCATACATCAAGCATTGCAGATTGGTTGTGAACTCCTTTCGTAGCGCAAACTGGAGATACTGACATGGCGGTCAGCTGAAAACAAGGGTCAATATTGTCAAGTCAGAAGTTCAAAACATGGGCCATGTAACTGTTTACGGCTTGCGACACTGGAGCAGGCACTGGTGGCATCTGCGAGCTCGCTCTCGATCGCCGCCAATGGGCCACCGCTATCGGTGACAACCATAAAGCCGATTCATCCAACAACAGGAGCTAATTGGATCAAGTGCAGGTACAAATATAGACGCACATCTTCTGGCTCTGTTATCTGGACAGAGAAGTTGTTTAGGTGTAGCATAACGCGAGTGCAACGCAACTTACTGTAAAAAAAACAAGGAGCGCGCTCAAGAAAAAACACACAGACACCAGCTGCACATGGGAGAAACGAGATAACTTGCTTGAATGAATTCTTGAAAAGAGAAAAGAAAGTTGACGGGGAAAGCATGTGCGCATTCAGCGACTGCTAATCGAAGAGATACCGTAAACTATCGGATGAACCAAGTAGGGGGAGAGGTAACCAAAAGTTGGGCCAGTTGGAAATAGTCTATCCTCTCATTTGTGCATGCACTAGTTTCAGAAATTGCGGGGGGGTAACGATTCGTTCTAGGCGCCCGATGCTTACTCAATGCTGAGATGCTGTCTAGGCACGGGAGTTAGCCACTATGAGAGCACACGAATGACCTGGTGTCAGTGTCGGCGATGACGAAATTCTGGTAGTTGGAAACTCGACTGCGGGCAATTATCATATTGCTTGCAGTCAACTGCAACGAACACGTATGAGTCAGTAATGGTGACAGGCACGCGAGGGCACAGCAACTGGTAATAATCAGATTATTGTGGCACCAAGTGTACTTACGTGCGAGGCATTCGGAAGCTGCCAATCGTAATAGGCATGTAACGCCTAGAAACTACGCCCTATCAATATTGCAGCACCTGTGCAATCCGCTGCCCTTTGTGTCTGATGATTGATCTTAACGAGAATGCGAAACGTCAGGCTAATAAAGCTATTGCTCCAACGAGCGTGACTTCGTCTTCTTTGCAGCTGTAAATATATACATTTTTTGGGGAGGGGGGGAGTAGGTATATTTTTTTAATTCAGTTGACCAAATCCATGGCCTCGGTGGGAGTCAAACATACAGAGCAGGGAAGGCTTTTGCGCAGACAACGCTCTATCATTGAGCTAGGAGGCTCACTGTGAGTCGCGAATTTAATCCCACTTGGATCGATAAAGATAGGGAGATGTTCATCCCCAACAGGAAGGTTGCTTACTTTATTTGCAGTCAACGGCCAAACACGCTTCTAAACTAGCATGATCATGAATTCGAAGACAATTGATCAGTAGGACACCTTCAGTCTACATAGGACCGAGCGCCGGGCTACAATGGCTGCTTCGTAATGTGACCTCTATTGTACTTTGAGTTACGAGATCTAAAACTCCCGCATTAAAAAATAAGTTCGGGCATTTAGGAATCAGCATACGAGTGCTAAATGTGGATGTGACTTCAGCTACTACGCAAACACCGGTCTCAAGTCGTATTAACCGTGTTGCAACCAGAACACGAAAGACTCGGGATTACAACGCAATACAGATAATGCACATCTGTGTAACTATACAAAGAGTCGCGAAAGAGTCACTGCTTTATCCTCTCCGACACAGTAGTGGCCATTGTTGTGTGCGATGTACACCCGTAGGCAGATTTCCGGACTTACCCGGACTGTAGAACTTCTCCTTGTGATTCATAAACTTATTGTAGCAGGAGATAACTATGGGTTGGAGCGGAACTTGAGTTTGAATTGCCAGATGGAAGGCCCCCTTCTTGAACGGCATCAAGCGCCCCGTATCGCAACGGGTTCCCTCGGGAAACATGAAAAGATTGATCTGCGTAGGAAGGTTAAAGGGATGCGAGGGGAAAACCGACCTTGTCACGCTTAACCAGTTCCGCAGCTTCCCGCATAGTTTCGAGGGCCTTTGCGTGATTGCTGCGCGTTATAAAAACCATCTTGCAGTAGTACATAATAAGTCCTACAGGACCGAAGTAGCGCAGAGTCTCCTTGGCAATAACAGATGACGGATGTTTCCAAAGCTCAGCTAGGGCTAGAAAAGCAAGGAACTCCTAAGCAAAACACCCAAAGTAACTTACTCAGGACGTCAATGAAGCTCTGGTGATTTATTATGAAGAGGCACTGTTTTTTAACATCGAAGGTATCCAGGCCGTATATGCGTGGTTGTAGGCCCATACACCAACGAGCACACCGGAAGACATTTGCAAATTCGCTGAAAATTATAGGGAGTTGACAAAAAGGCAAACAAAAAATTACCAGCTATTGGAATAGGAGGGTCCCTTGAACACAAAACGGACCAGATAGAAGAACGAACCGAAAAACATGACAATTCCATAGGCAGTAAAGGCAAGGAAATAGGGTAATGTTGCGCGATATTTCGGGACGACGAGGACTACAACAAGAGCCACCAAAAAGAGATACCAGAGTATTGTTCCAAGCATCGTCTCAGTGAATCTGAAAGACAAAAACGGAAAGGCTTAACCTTAGCGAGGAAATAATAACTTTTAGAGTAAAAACATTTAAACGAGAAAATGAAATTAGGCATCGGGATTTAAACGCACGAATGGCAAAATTATCTTGCACTTGTCAGAAGATATAGAAAATGAGGATGCCTGGATGTGCTAAAAATGATACTGCTAGAACAGCTCAGGTTTAGACCCCTCATCTAAACGGCAGCATGGATAACCACAATAATTGTCAGTCAATCGAAGCAGGGGAGGAAAAATCCTCAGTAGGCGCAAGCCCTAAGCTGACAGACAATATACTCCGTAGTTTACAAAGACAGAAATGTCAACCCCTCCAGGATCATCACCACAATGGAAGATTTAAAAAGAGGAGACAATAAAATGAATTCCGACAGGTCGGTTTGTGAGTATAAGTAGGTTTTCAGAGGGTTTTGCCAGTTCTTCTCTCAAGGTTGATAAGAGATGTACAGTTAATTGGGTTCATGCGATCCGTGAAGGATACAAAAACGAGAACAGGATATGGCCAAATGAAATGGATGAGTTCGGCAACAAACTAACTTTGGTGGGAATGCAGGTAGTTAAACGTAGGAGGAACAACTGATAAATCACTGCGCCCCAAATAGTAACTTACTTACGTCGAAAATGGCAAGCAGATGGCTTCCAAACTTATCAGACATTTTGTTCGGAAGTTACGCGTAGAGAATCGCACCCGCTTACCCACACCCAACTCGACACAATTTTCCAATTGGAAAGGATTCAATCAGCAGCAGGTAAATACTATCCATCGAACTTGAGACGCAGTAAAGAGCAAGGACTGGATTCTATGCACACATGTAGCATTACATTACCTGACCTTACTTTATCTAGCGTCCGTGCGTAGTCTGCACAATGCTAGTTTTAGGACAAATGCCAAAAATGCTTATGAAATCTTCAAGGCAGACAGAGTCACAAGTCCTACGTAGCATGGCTCCGTTGAAGGATGACTATGTCTAGGGGTTACATGATACGCAGTAATTTCAGCACAGATAATAGCTAAAAGACCAGACCCGTGTTTGGCCAACATTTTGCCGCTGCATGAAGCGACTGTGGGGGCCTAACAGCGGTTTTTGCGTGCTTTCTGGTAGAACCATAGTTCAGAAATTGATGTTCAATTTCCTCGAGAATTAAGTTATGGAGAGGACCAGGTTTCTCTTACGTCTCTATTATAGGAATCCTGAGTAGGAGGCTAAACAGATCTAAGCAACTGGATATTTATTTGAACGTTTTGTAGTTTAGAAAAGGAGGAAGATAAGTGGATTGGCAATTTTCCTAAACACAAATCTTTCCGCACAGGTGCTCGAGACGCCGCCTTATTTGAGTTTTCTATCAATAGATTTGTGAAGGGTCGATCGCCAGGCCAGAGATTATTATTGTTTACAGAAATGAGCTGCATTTTTAACAAATTGCATGCATACAGATGGTGATGACGTTGTTTTATACTATAGTTGGGGTAGTGGTTCAAGTGTCCACCGTCCGATTAAAACGAGCCTTAACAACGGATGAAATTGGGGGTATAATTACAACAATTCACGACCGTAGTTAACGTGGGCACTCCACAAGCTGAATCCATTGTTAACTTGATAATGTAGCCTTTGCTAATTTTTACCGATCAAAAGATGGTTGCAAGCTGCACGGGTTTCGACCCGTGCTGATACATTTTACAGAACCGACTTTAAATTCAATCAAAAATTCGGCTAAAGGTCACAGAAGACTGCATTAAGTGTGTAGGTTTGCAAACGGAAAACCATTTAGACACAGAGAGCCGCGGGCTCTTCTTACATGTGTGCATGGTAGCCCTACACACCCTGAACCAAAAGTACTAGAAAATGCGCCAAACACGACCAAAAACAAAGATATGTAAGTAGCTATTGTTACCATACTGATCCCGTCAAATAACACTTGTTAAGCAAACAGTGCAATAGGGTCTTCGTTCGAATTCACAGTACTGTTGCATGTAAAAGCTGCAGTGGTAAGCATGCATATCAATGGAATGAACAAAGACACGATAACCTCAGCCCCCAAAAAACGAATATTAATACGTATGGGACTCAAAAAGCTATGCAAAATGGTAATGACTTGGCAGCTCGAAAACACAACGTAGGCACCAAACACTTTATCCGGTTTGTGTTCATGAAATTTAGCCCAGTAAAAGCAAAGCGATTCTCTGCACGTAAATTTATGCTTTCTTGCATTGATTTAGCTGTTCCTGTGTACAGGAATTTCGTGTTTTATGCGAAATTAATTGCAGAACGATCTTTAATCCTATGATTTAACCCACGAGGTTGACACGAACTCCGATAAACTTGCTCGTACTGTTTGATGAAGATATTGTATCACAATGTGGCCAGAATAGTCCCGTGCTCTGCATACAAATACGGCAGTAGAATGCACAGAGAAAAGACCAGTGAAAGGAAACTGCCAAAAGGTAACCGTAAGCATATTCAGACAGGGCTGGTGGGTGTAGTAGTTGTTGTTTCAACACTAGAACGCGTAGCTGGTAGCACATTTCATAAACACTTGGTTTTGCTATAATTAACGATCATCACATTCGTAAAAATTATTTACTCATTTTAATTTTCACGATTTTTCTCACCTTTTCCTAGTTTTGGATGTAAATAGTTGTACTGATAGCCTGAGCATTGCTTTGTTTCTACTCATTTGTCGTTTTGTTCTCCATAAGAAAATAATTAATGTCAATGATGAAATCTACCTTCCCATTATCTTTCCGCCGTGGGGTGCGTAGAATCTTACGTCGTTTTCAGCTACAAAATGACATTCGCGTCCTGCCCTTGTTCCGACTTACTCTTGAGCAAGCTAAGAGGCAGCGGACTTGGTCCACCTTGCCGAAAAACTTCTGAAAATGTTGCGAAAATCTTTCCTGTACAGTAAAAGCTCACCAAAGAACACAAAAACGGATGCTCCTTTCGTTGGAAATTTCATTGTTGATGCCCATTTAACGGTCGATAGCCTCAAAATTTTCTTGTTGTGAAGGCTTATCGAACATTTGGGGCTCCACTCCTGAACCACCGGGATTTACCGAAGCAATCCTCGAAACCATAATCTTTACGCTCTGCGACCTGACCTAAGTCACTCGACTTCTCTGTCAATCTCATATTCATGGATCAGATTTTGTCATGGTTAGCATTCAAACGGCTGATATAAACAATGTATATTTCCGCTCCTTTTTTGTAATTTATTAAATCATGCAGTCGAAAACGGAACCTTTCCCGGCTTTTGGAAGGAATTGCACATGCTACCCATCTTAAAAAAACGACCAATATACGTTATTTTATGAATTTAGGCAACAAACACACTTTCTACAGCCTCGACGAGCGTTGTGCCCTGATTGTATCGAAGGCACTTCTAAATACTGGCTTTATTTTCCGAGATATAAAAAAATCAACATAACAACTAGTCTCTACAAAGTGTGCGTTAAGATCCGCCTGGAATACTGCATGTTTCTTTTGAGCCTTCTACGCGCTAGTGGACGGAAGAAAATTGAATCAGTTTAGAATCTCCTCCGAACATTGTAATCGGACTTGCCAACAACTATGTGGACTTTAAAACCTTGATTCATTGTGGGTTTGCAGATTACGGAAGGAAATATTTTTACTGTTGACACTTTTAAACAACCTTACCTCTAACCTTTATTGTACTCTCAGGCAGCTTGACCACTCTCAGCGTACAATTCACAGTGATATACTTTTATTGCTTCCCGCGATATGCTCAGTTATATGGCATCAGGTATTTTCTCTGAATACCATTTAAATCTGGAATACACTACCCAGGAATATCAAAATCCAGCGAAAATATCCTTTGTTTATAGAAACTCTCACTAGTTCTCTACTTTTAGGATACCTTTTACGAATTTGGAATGCTGACCCAGCTGAACAATTCTTTCGCTCTGATGGCGTTCGTGTATTCTGACCCTATGTCAGGCTTTTTCCTGAAGGCAATGATGTTGGTGCTGCTGTCTGCTACTTCAGCCGCCAGCGGACAACCCTTCACCGACGCATTTTCATCTGATGCACAATGCCGGTTCAATAACACTGATTCGCAGTGGACAACACTGTACGCTTATGCCAACCCTTCCCCACTCCGAACTACTATCATTCAACGACCTGCAGTTTTTTCTCCTGAAAAAAACTGGTGACTGGCAAATAGTTATTACACTTTCGAAGAGTTTTTCTTTCACTGCCAGCTCAATTCCCTAATGTTTATTTTTTGACACATCCTGAAAATTGGCAATAAAAACAGTTGCAATTAAGATTGAGATATACAAGGCTAAAGGAAAACTGAATGACACAACAACAGGCATCAATAAAAGAAACAAACACATAATTAAATTCCCTACGAAACAGTACAGTAACCAATAATGCCAGGAAAAACTATTTGGTCCATTTTTGTTATCAATGAATATATGCAGGGTACGCCGCGGGTAATCGCGGTAGGTGAGTGAATCAAAAATCCCTAGGGCAAGGGAAGGTTTACACTATGGTCGAGTTGTGTGCCTAGGTATGCTTTTCCCCTTACATGAAGCACCACTTTCGAGCTGCTGGCGCATGTGCCAGAAGTCGGAAGACTATCCTTCGACTGCAATCTGCTGCTTTGAGAACTTCCGAAGTCTCTGGATTTAAGAGGGTTATAATAAACTTCTTATTGCTTTACGCGCACCAAAACTTGGGATGCACAAGCTGACAAAACCTATTCCTCAAAGGATGTTTGGAGTGACCAACACACCTGTTAGCACACGGCCCAGGCTAATATGTGGGCCCGAACCAAGGCGAACGTGGCCGGGGCCCCGTCCGCGGAGTCGCTCCTCCTCTATCTATTGATGGTGCTGAAGGTATGTGTTATACAGATAGCTGTCAATTAGCAAACATTAAATTTCTTTGGGTAAGAAGACTCGAAGCTGGTATATGCTTCCTGTTTCGCGTTAACAATAGTCCTAATCTCCCACAAGTTAACGCTCTCCTTCCGGTAGACCGACCTTACGCCACTCGTAACTCTTCCATGATAATTTAACCACCCCATAGCTCCACATCTAACCATTATCGCTTTTTTTACCTCCAAATATGCTTTTAGTTGGAACAAACTTCCTCTCGATATTAGACTGTCTTCTACACTGTCGATTTTTAAAGGCAAATTATATAAGCATTTAGATTTAGAGGAAATAAAGTCGTTACTGTCTGTTTCCTTTCCAAACACGCAAGTTGTAGATTTTGAAAAGGGTCCTTCTGGCATTTAAAGCTCTTCCCAGGATACTAAAATGGTTTCTAAATATGTAAGCATTTTCCTCTGCAGAGTCAAGCATCACTTCCAAGGGCTGCGAACTCTTCTCTGTTTTTGCAACCTTAGCTGTGGTCTTCGAGATTGGCTCTGGAATCTGGTGCGTCGCAACTTAATGATGTTGTCTTGACTTCTAATGTCTTCTCCTGTGTTCCCGGATGACCCCTTCGTAACCCAATGATATATTATTTTTTTCCATGACCACAAACGTCCCGAACCCTCAACATCAGGTCCCAAACTAACCACACCAAACCCTGTTACCTATTGAGACAGTTTTTTTCCTATAGTTTTTTTGGAACTCGGTGGCCCGCTGAACTCATCCACCGAGCTAGGAGTTTTTTTTTACTGCCGATGACAATTATTTTATAAGATTTCACTGTTTATCATCATTATTTTTATTTTCACGATAGCACTAAGTTTGTAACGACAGGGCCCCTTGGGCCTTAAATATACAAATGATTGATTTATTGATTTATTTTTAACATAGTTACGTTCACTGTGTGATTCATTCTGTTGAAACATTTGAAGGGAATGGGCATAATCAAGTATTCTCCAATGAAGATCATAAGCGTCAGTGTATGAAATCAATGAAAATTTTAATCTGTATCAATTGCACTTTACTTCAAAAATATCATCGATAAAAAGAAGTAACAGTATTAATAAATTCTAGTTCATCTTCCATCGTTCATCGACGGTAACTTATTTCCACGCTGGAGGAATCCAAAGATTAAGGCCTTCAGCCACGAGTTTGCCACATGTCGGCTAATATTAGACCTACTTAGTGAAAGCTAAGTTAGGTAAGTCCATATAGTTGTGTTGCAAGGATACTGAACAAGGCCTCCAAAACAAAAAAACGAACCACTCACTCTTGGCCTTGTAACCAATTAATTTTGGTTGATAGTACAAGAGTCTTTACAATTTTTCAAAAAACGCGCATAAAGGCGCTGGGACGTGGGCAGCGTTTCATAATGGTTTCACATAACGTGCTCATTGCGATAAAATACATCTTGCCGTTGGCAACGAAGAATAGCACGGAATCTACTGCCATGACGAAACTTGCCGTCTTTGCAATATTGAACTCCGTCAACCTCGGGCCAACTTCTTCTCCCACCGGGTCATTAAAGAAGGGAATTAAGTTCCTTCTTGTAGAGGCTATATCACTACAAATAAACAAAACGTCTCGGCAAATACACAATGGAAAATTTTCGAAGGTAGGCTAACTGCTAGTATGTGATTTACTAGACTATTCTAATGAAAAAATGGTCAAAACCGGTATATGAGGATGACGATGAAGATTAGAAGTGATACAAATAACTGAGATCCTTCGCGGTCCTAGCCGGCAGTAGTCAAGCAGTCGACTTGCCAAAAGATGACTCTTTGAAGATCGGGATCCAAGTTCGTTGTGCTGCGCGTGTGAAAAGTGAGGAAAAACTCGTTCGCAAATTGTTGCTGGATTCTCCTGAGCCCGAGAATGATCAACAGGGAGGTGTCTTTGAAGGGAAAAATAAACAGCGGTAGGTGAGGAGAGAATTGAGCTGTGGAGAGTGTTTAGCAAGACAGTTGCTGGCACGCGTCAAAACCGAAAGTGTGCTTGTGTGTTATATTCGAGTTTAAACAAAATTGGTTATTAATAAGTTTAAACAACGCACAAGCTGAGCCAAGAGCCCACATTCTTCAGTTGTTCTTACTGAAAGTGTTGACTAATTTAAAAGAAAACTAAAGCGTACTTTACTTGATGTTCATGCATTTGGTAGACAACAAAAATTTATATAAGGTACATACATGGCTTTGAAACTTATGCATGATCTGCCAGAATCTATCTGTAAATAGGGTTTTCAAAGACTCTACCTATGCGCGTCATATACAGGGTGTCCCAAAAATGTATACACATTTTGAATAATTGTAAATTTGAGTTTTAGCATAATTTTATTTTCTCAAAAATGTAAAAGTATTCAGAAGTATCATTTTATTGTTTTTTCACTGTATTTTCTCAGACTGACGTCCGTTTAATCCAGACACTGCTGACAATGCACACCAATGGAATCGCACACACCACAAAACAATTTCATTCGTATTTGGGCGCATTCATCTTCAGTGGCTTCTCCCTTTCTCAATTATTTAAACTATATTGAAAATGCAGTGGAAAAACAATAAAATATTATTTCTGAATACTTTTAAATTTTTGAAATAATAAAATTATAATAAATCTCAAAGTTACAATTGCTCAAAATGTGTATAAATTTTTTGGGATACCCTGTATACTGAATTATTATACTGAAATGTCAAGGAAGGTCAACTTGCGAGCAAACTTTAGACGTGGCTTTGATATACTTAGTTAAGTTAAAAGTCTTTGCAAATGAAAACCGCTGCGCATTTTGTGGACTGCTGGACTCATTATCCTTCGGATCAGAGTAAAATATTAAGCGATACAGCAACTCTTAGTTTATCAAACAAGAAAGTTTGCCTGAACAGCGTAAATGAGTGATCGACTGTTTGGAAAATGTGAACAAAGCACATATCGCATACATTGCGAATATTTACGAGCTGCATGCTACTCGGTGACTTCACACGACCTGCCTATTTACAGGCATGTGACTGCACAGCAATCACTCCCTATAAATTATAAGTCTTTGTATAGCGAAACGGACTTGCACCGCGTCTATGGTACATGTCGTATTCTGCAATTAAAACCAAGTCAAGGCAGGTTCTGACGCAATAAATCACGGTTAAACCAACAAATCTTGCGCGCCAAATAGATACTGGCCTCTACGACCCGTGAACCGCACTTCATGAAGTTATTTAAAATTGCGAGGTTAGATTGTCAAGGAGACCACGTTAAGAAAGGTCCCATATAGGTTGATTCTCAGTTCAGAGCGGGCAGCCTTATCACACCCGTTGTAAACCTACCAAATTACGGCAATTAATCAAGTCCTACATCCGTCTTCAGGAGTACTGCTTAGAATACACCTCTTACAAGATATCGTAAATAATACTTCCCTGACGGTTATATTTACATTTATTGGTCTAATTGATAGCTGTTTTTCATAGCTGCTGAACTTCAGTATTGTAACGAAATTTTCAGTTTCTAAACAAATGATTAGTGAATGTAGGTGTTTCAACCGATCTAGTCAAGGAACAATTAAGTTCCACTTTGCCTGGTACTTTGATTAGTACTTTTTACATTTCTTTTAAGTAACAATTGCTACTTTAAAGTCGCCTAAGGTTATTCATCATTATTTCAGGGTATTGCTAAATGCGTTAGTGCCAGTTTGCGAGTGATTACCAATCTTTTGCAGATGTCGGCATTTTGCATGAAATTCCGGTCACATTGTGTTTATCTCACCAAACCAGCCAAATTGACTTCGGCTGTAATCAGCGCTTTATCATCTTTTATAATTAGTTCCAAAACAGGTTTCACTTTGGGACGGAAAAAAATTTTCTGGCAAATGTGAAGGACGTACTCTTATACTTTGCCCTTATTCTGTCGATCCTAGATTAAGATAGGCATGACAGGTGAACGCTATGCTGTCTTACATCTGGGTAAATTTTAGCACTGGTATCAGTGCTTCAGAAGTTGCCGAAAATCAATCGACGGGCATTATCACTCGATAGCTCAGACCCTTAAAATATCATCGGGGACGCCAAAAAAACGAAGTATAAATGATGATTAAAGTGTAAATGCAAATATCAGGATTGAGTGCACTTTTATCAGCCTAGATGACGCCTTCATTCTGCTATTAAACATTGAAACAGCTGGAGTTTTGCGACTGAGGACTTTGTCGCAAATCACCCTCACGAGGACTCCGAACGTGGTGGAGGTGCATGAACTATCACGTTTGCGAACCGCATAATTTCGTGTGAGGCCAGACAAAACGCCTATGCCAAGTGACAGTTTTCTTCACCTTATTTTGGCATGGGAACACGATGACTATGGGAAGAGCGAGTGACGTGGTGCTGTGAAGAACGGGACATCATGTACTGAAACTTGTGAAAACGTTTGTAGTTCATGGATGAACGAGAAAGTTCTCTTTTCAGGTCTTTGCTGGTCGAGCACCGGATCAATTTGTTTATTATCCTAAGCTTTAGAATTCTTGCAGAAGTCTTCCTTCAGAGATAAGAATCGACAACCAAGACAAGGTAATTATAGGAAGCATGTGCCAATCAACTGCCAGAAGTCACCAGGCTGTCAAGGAACAAGTAACAACAACCAAAAAATGAGCAGACGGGGGCAATTAGAGTGCTATACGCAAATCAACTATCGGTTAAGTCGGGGGTTAGTTCGGGGGTTAGTTCGGGGTCATAAACAGCAATTCATGTAACGCCCTTTTTCCACGGTAGATGGTCCTGGCTATGCTGCTTCCTCTTCCTGTGGTTTCTTCAGGGGCCTTTTTGGCTTGAAATTCTTAAGTTCGGTTTGACCTTGTTCTGTATTTTACTCTCGTAATGGCGTAAGCCCTTCTAGGCCGCGGGGAGGTCTAAATGCCTGTGGACAGAGTTGGCATCCTAGTAACGTGCTTCTAGCGTCAATCTTTTGGCATCTGAGGACCCCCAGCCTACGATTGTCGCTCCTTGGATATCGAAGTCGTAACCAGTCTCTCTAATGTGTACTGCAAGCTGCAAATTTGGGTCTTGTCTCCGAAACCGCTAGTTTGTGTTCGTGTAGAGGGGTTTGCTATTTTCACCCTGTTTCTCCAACGTAATTTAAGCCTGGAAATATTCCCTTAACTTAACTCTAATCATAACGCTAACGCTAACCATAGAAGTGATCATACTTTTGACTCGAACCATCTTGGACAGTAGCTCAAGGCCGCCTGGAATTTGAGGTCCCTATTCTCCTGTCTCAGCATAATTTGATAATAATTTCAAAAAATCAAGAATTGTTGAATATGTGGTGGTAAGGGTTGTTTTTGAATTATTTACGAACCATTTGCTATATTGAGCTGACACCACGAAGGGCAGGTGCAATAAACTAATAATTTCCGGCGTATCTGATGGAACTTCCACTCTACGGTACGCGCCCGAGGTATGAAACGCAGATCAGTTAATTATCAGACAATGCGATTTCCGCCATAATAATTGGCTCAAGTCATATCGGTTAATATCTGGAGTATACAGCCTCGAATACACCAGCGGCTTGGGCTTGTACATTGGAGCTTGATAGCAAGTGAGTGATAAACGATTATTCTGGTTTCCATGTTTTTATTTAAAAACTTCATGACCATTGGTTTCCAGTCACCATGGGACTGTTTGCGCGATTCACACGCTGACAGTTCGATGACAGATATGGATCCCGGTCGTTTATTGAGCACTCGAAACTTGTCCATACAAAGTATAGATGCAACTGGAAGAGGGAAATAGGTCATCCTAGAAGGTCTCGCATTCGACTGCCCAGCCCTAACATTCCTTTAGACAGACTGTCAGTAAATTAACAAGAAAGTGTAAAATGGGAGCACCACCAGTATCACCAAAACACACAATGACAGGATGTCTCCAAGAGACTTTGCTGAATACCCTGTTCAGATGAAAACGAATATCACTAATAGGTAGCGGTCGCTTTCGGAATGACAACATCCTCAAGCAGCAGCGAAGGCTTACAGGTGGGAATTCTCCTGAATGGTAATTCATACAGAAATTAAGGCACCTATTCTGGTACTCCGAAGGCATATTCGGCGGCCTAGCCATGCATAACAGGTCTTTCCTACCAAAACACTAGGAGAAGGATTTTGCTGTTAAATGCACTTTGTCCTTTGAACTGTCTGCATCAAGTGAACAGGGACAATAACAAACCTTATTAGGCTTCGCCGCGATTCCCCGCGAAGTATGACAATAATTTTATATTTAAGGCCCAAGGGGCCCTTTCATTGCAAACTAAATGCTACCGTAAAAAGAAAAAAAATATAAAATGGGTAGTCACAGATGCACGTAAGCAACTGTATGACAACAGGAATTTGTAGTATTTTAGGCGTGGTAAGATGGTAAGTTAGATCCGATTAACAACGAATAATAGTCTGGGCAGTAAAAAACACCTACATCGGTGGCTACGTTCAGCGAGCCACCGATTTCCAAAATAAATGTAGGAGAAAAAACTGCCTCAATAGGTAGCATGGTATGACATACTGCAATTAGATGGGATCTTGCTGATGAGGATTCGGGACGCTTATTGTCATGGAAAAAATAATATAGCAGTGAATTAAGAAGAGGTCATCCGGGACAACAGGATTGCATCGAGAAGAAGACAGTAGAAGTCAAGGCAACATTACCGAGATGCGACCCACCAGACTCCAGAATCCGCCGACGAGTTGGCGACAACGTAACAGCCCGCGATGATCATCAATA
>JAYGXS010000004.1:66639972-66652721 GCA_036362985.1 Ligula intestinalis | reverse complement strand
TCATCATCATCATCATCATCATCATCATCATCATCATCATCAGCATCTTCATCATCAGACAGTTGAACAGCTGGAGTGGGGATTATGCTGCCATGTACCCGACAAGGACTCCAAACAAGTGAAGTCTAACTGACTTGGGGTACACATACTATCACGTTTGTGAACCGCATAACTTCGTGTCAGGCTAGACACAACGCCCACACCAAGCTCCAGTCTTCTAGACTAGTCTGGCAAGGGTGGGTGACCTGAGGCGATGTAAAGCAAGACATGATGTTCTGAAACTTGTAAAAACGTTTGCACTGTTTTTTGCTTCTAGATACTAAGAGTATTGGCTTGAGCCTTCTTCGCATAATATAACAGCAAATTAAAAACGGTGGAAAATAATAAACAACCGAGATTTAAAGGCAAAACTGTACGTCATAGTCTTTCTGCTTTGGAGCGAATCTCGTTACAGTGGAGTATTCCATTTGTTAAAAAAGCGGTAACTACAGTAAATTCACTATCTCATGCAGTAGTTGCCAGAATTCTGAAATAAGTTTTCGATTGGAACATATTAATTGCGGATGGTTGTAATAGAGATGATCATACAGCCTAATGTCAACATATTTTAGACACTTAAGGATGCTGGCTTTCTAACGCGCGTCTTTCTGACCGCCAGGATGAAGCAAGTACTATAAAGAGTGACTTCTAAAGTAGTTTGCCTTTTTGTAATTAATTTCGACTGCCTTTATAGATTCAAAAATATTTTTTGGAAAACATGCGCGAAAAAATTATTTCTTGTACTCTTTTGGTAGCAAATTACGCCCTCTTTAAATTGTATGTGTAAAACAACGGTATCTTTCGGTTTTAAAAAATTTTCTAAATTGCCGAAAATTTTTGAAACCTTGTGACCGCTACACTGGAATTTAAGGTTTAAAAACTGCGCACTATGTACATCCTGTTTAAGAAAAAGTACGTTTTCGTCTACAGCTTGACGAAGATCTCACATAGTTCCCATTAAATTTTTCAAAAGGTGTGGAGCATGTTTTATACAATAAAGGCAGCATTAACAAATAACGAATACGGTGTTCACTGAATGAACACCTGAAAATTGTAAAAAAACTCATAATTAGAAATTTTTTGAAAACCGTAAGATGCCCTTCCTTTAGGTTTATAATTTAAAGAAGGCGTAATTTGCTACCAAAAGGGTACAATAAATAATTTTTTGTGCATTTTTTCCAAAAAATATATTTGAATCTATACAGGCAGTCGAAATAAATGACAAAAAGGCATACTAATTAAGTAGGCACTTTTTATAGTACATGCTTTGTCTTAGCAGTCAAAAAGAAACTCGTTAGAAAGCCGGCATCCTGAAGTGTCTAAAATATGTTAAGATTAGGCTGTATGATCATCTCTTTTACAAACGTCTGCAATTAATATGTTCCAATCGAAAACTTATTTCAGAATTCCGGCAGTTATTACATGAGATAGTGAATCTACTGTAACTTACACATTTAGTTAAATAAGGGTAACCTTTGCAGTCAACGAAAACAGCATGTATTTAGCCAAACATTTTGCTTTTATTGCAAATAAAAACAGATATTCGAGTTCCGCGTGTACGAGCGAGGAAAAAGGAGACGGTTTGAGCACCGGACCTAAGTCTAAAACATAAACAATTTTACTTTATCCCCTCATGCAGATCGATGTTCTGTGAGGACTGTGCGGATATATTGGTTCATATCACGTATTATTTGTCTCCCGGAATTGAAACATAGGCTTTTTAAAATTGTTGCTTTTCACGTCCTCGAATATTGTTGTCTTCTCCTTCGTATAATGAAGGCCTGCGATGGCAGCAAAATTGAAAACCTTCAGAGACTGTTTACTCAACGTCTCTTTCAGCGTGCTGGATCCAGTCTTTCTTGTACCAAGAGAGGGAAAACGGTAAAACTTAAGTTTTGTGATGTAGAAGACTCAAAGTTGGTCTTCAATTCCTTTCTATCATTTACTCAAGTCATCATCTTCCACGTACCGACGCTCACACACCAGTACATCGGTCTTACCTCACGCGTAATTCCGCCATGGATATTCAATCGCTACCTTGCTCTTCTTCTAAAAGTTATTATTTTGACATCCAAATATGCCTTTTTTAAATTAAAACTTAATAACACTTCATGTTATATCCACCGCTTGCGTTCATATCGCACACTCTAACTCCGAAGCTGCATTCTCTCCTCATTATTTACTGCTCTCGAGTTACTTTCCCAGTTTAACCTTAAAAGACCTGATCATTATTAAATGTATCCTCTGAATGCTTTCTTTAACTGCCGGTGTTTTCTACGCATTTTAGCTGACATTATAATATAGCAACACGTTAAAACGGTCAAGAAATTTGCTGATTGTATCCTTAGTAAGGTCGCTCACTCTATCCACTCTGATCTAATGTCTGCAAAGTCTGCCCCGCCGAAGCTTCCGTCAAATGTCTTGCCGTACATAGGCGTATCAGCGCTCTATACTCCCATTCCTAACACGCTAACCCACGTGTGAAGAAACGGAAGTGGAGAAGTTGAAAGCAGACCTGTCTCCATAACAGATGTTGATATAGGTAAACCTTAACTTTGAGCATTCTATGACCTTTTACTTTTGACCTTTCACCACGATCTCTTCCTTACGTTATCCCTTTCTCTGCATGAATGGATCCGTTTTTGCTGAAGATTTTGGATATTACCTTCAAAACAAAGCATTTTCTCTCTGTCTTTCTTTGGAATAATCGTTCACGAGAGCCGTCACACTATCTCTGAACATAACCCTTACCGTAAACCCAGCCTAGCCCTTACTTAATCCTAATCCCCGTAATTTGGCGCAATTCTACACGTACTGTGAGCGATACCACTTCCCGTGTCCTGGTTAGGTGGTCATACAAATCATCTTTACCAATTCGGGTACTGAAACTTTCTGAGAATATTTAGAAGTAGATGACATACGTGTCACAATTGGGTCTGCTGAGCGAGCAAACCACCAATGTCGTGCCTAGATCAGGATTTAATCCTGCTAGAGCAACTCTGCACTCGTCCAGGGCAATAATTGGCAAATTTGTAGGCCCAGCAACTTCGAAGTATTTGCTCTAATAGAAGCGCAAGGCCGGCATGGCACAGATAGATCAACGTGCCGCCTGACCTAGCGAGTAAAATTTACGGTGTTTTTTGCAGCTGCTCTGGTGTACGACTGTTAATCCGGCCTACAGATCTCGTGGAGTTAAACTATCACGTGCACCTCGTCATAATTACGATTCTTAACCGTCCGCTGACAAATAGTTTTCGCGCATCTTCGTCAAGGAAAGTCAACTGCTTCTGTCTCAGAATGATTCATTTCTCGTGCAGTTGTACTGCAGGTGTTAGATGACGACTAACTCTCATTATTCCGCATGAGATGCCTTAGAATTACGCTCCGTCATTGGTTTCTGAGTCACTCCCGCTTTATGGGAAATAAATGCATTAACTTTCAAATCTACCACTCTGACTCGAAAGCACTCCGCTTTTGTTAACAGTCTTCCAAGATTTTCGGAATAACTGATTACTATTGCGTCTAAAACGGTTTTCAATTTCTTCGGATTTTACACTGCATGAGGGAACAATCGAATCCTTTAGCCGTTATTAGAAAGTAGCCTCAAGAAGAGGACATTCGCACTACCGAGTGGTCAACGCAGCTTATAAATTTTTATCATATGCCTTTTGAGTCGTGAATCATTCTGGGCTTACAGAAATCTTAAGCCCAAAAAGAGAATGCGGAATTTGTTCGTCCCAGCAGTGCTCTTTAAAATCAACGGTTTGGGGATCCTGCGAAAACTCGTTTGTACTCAGAACTGCATGTAGGTGAGCCGTAGTTTTGCGTCTAACAAAGTACATCTACGACCGCCCGTTTTTTAATAATTTCATCGTTTCCTAATTCCAAACTGCTGATTTGGGAAGACGCAAGTTTTATTTTTTGTCTTCAATCTGTTTAACTCCCCATAGGAAAAAAAACTTAACAAAAAACTCGGGAGGAAATAGGTTGTACAAAAACTTACCTTCCTCAGATAATAGCACATAGAACTTTGAGTTCCTACGTAGGCGGTGAAAAAATCACCAGATGCACTCAGCGCAGCTTCTGGCACGCATCTTTCACATGGCTAGTGAACTTTAAAAAAAGTCGCGAGATTTGTGGCAAGTACTAGTGCGTATCCACTGCTATGGATCAGTAAGATCGTGTTTAATATGCATTGGCTGTACGTGGGCATAGGAAAATAACTGTCACTTTGGACGATAAAACCTGATAGCATCTAGGGCAGTTTAGCGATTCTCAAGCTCCAGCTCAAGTGAACATAAACCTAAATGGGTTAAAAAATCAGATCGGAGTCCTGGAAATAGCGTTTGGCTAACTTTCTCCTAATTTTTGAAATAATGTAGCGGTTAGCTCCCATAGAAACTCACTTACTGTTTGTTCGATTAAGTGGTAAATCTGGACCTTGGTAAGTGTCTACACTTGATTTTTTGGTTAACACACATGGATTGTGAAGTACAAGAATACATTTAGCAATTTTGTATCCATCCAATATAAAAATAATTTAGTCTGATGTTTGACGCTTAGAAATATCCTGGACCTGCTTCGCGCGAACAGGCATTCTGAGAGATTTATTATGCAGACGATACTTGTGAGACCAGTAAAACCCACCATACTTACTGTGGGAAAGTATATCCTTTTCCCCAATGTCTCCTTTCAAGGCGATGCTGAAAAGGAATTCCTAAAAACAAACCCTAAACGAACCGTATTACGAAACTTCCCAAAAGCGAACTTTCTGATATTTTTCTCAACCAATCCGCTTTTGCGCGGAGGAGTTTGCCAGCTCAGATCACATCCATGTGTATGTACTCATTTACATACCCCTGTGGCGCAGGTCATATTGGTCACTCGCGTCGACGCCTAGCCAAACGAGTAAGGGAGCATCTGCTAGCATCGTTGAGAAGGCAAAGTTACGAACATACACAGCGCTATTCTCGCAAACATGACTGATTCCAGACATCCTATGGTTCCCAACAAAGCCTCCTGGGTGGTTTATAAGGTCCTTTTTCGACTTTAAAATTTCCTCAGGCATTAATTTCTAACTTAAAGTATATGAGTGTATTCAAATGCCTGGAGATGAAGACGGAAATTTGATATGACTATATTGGCGAAGTCCATTAGCCATTGTGGTAATAACCACGTAATATTCAGAAGCTGTCAACATGCAGTCAGTAGTATAGCCAGCGTAATTAATGACCATACTGGCAGCTCCGGTACGAGCTAAATGCCTAGATGCGTGTTTTGTCGGTATTCTGCCGTTGCTCGACACAGTTGAAAAGGGTGCTTGAAGGTAGTAATCTACTCCGAGTTAGAAATACACTGCTGATGAAATGAAAAGGTTGAAATTTCAACACATTTCCGACACATCCTTGATGCATAGCAGCGCATGTCATATCGTACTGGTTAATCCTGTTTGGGTCCTTGACGAGCGAGCGCGTAGGCGTCGGCTTATGAAGGCCTTCGGATAGCCATTCCGCATGAACTGGTCACGGAGATATCGGGCCTCACATGCTGTTTCTTCGGGGTTACTGCAGTGAGTCTGGATTCTTTTGCACAGTGTTCTTACGTAGCTTCATTTGTGAACCACCGGATGGTAGCTGTGAAAATTGAGAAGCTTTGTGGATTTCGTCGCCTTCCCATAGACCGTTGTTTATATTTCGCAGTTGGAAGTTCGCATGATGAGCAAATCGATAAAGTGTAGCTGCTGACTCCTTTCTTCTTCCCTCATGAATTGTGTGTATGGGAAGATCGAGTTGAGAAGATCATGGAAATTCTGTGGCATTTTGCTTTTGACGATAGCAAACTTGTCGTCTGGGTTTCGTCGTACAGCTCGCCAAGGGTTCTGCGTAAAGCGTCTCGTGCCAAGCCCGGTGGAATGGATGTGAATAATTATGCACGTCAAAGGAGCCCGACAGCTCAGACAAGTAAACTTACGATTCTCCTTCCAATCACGTAATATTCAGAAGCTGCCAGCCTGCAGTCAGTAGTATAACCAACTAACGCATTTCGTGCATTTTTTTTCCTCCTCTTACCCAAAGTTAAAAGTAGGTCACGAAAATAGGTGTGGGGTGGCAATTAAGTTTATCGACTTGGATGCACTAAAGTTATTCCAAATACAGTGGAGTCCGGTTAATGTGGACACCTCCGTTCCAGGCTAACTGTCCATATTAACCGGTTGTCCACATTAAGCGAACTAACCCCAAACCAGTCGTTTCTACGTATAAGAAACAGAATTTTGCATCTGAATGAAATTTTATTGAAAAAAACATGCTCAGTTTTGATTGTTTTGGTGGAAACTTTTCTTTTAAAGCTCCCCTAAAGTTCTTTATCAGTGTCAAAATTCTTCACATCAAAACCTTGTTGTCGATGCCCCGTTTCGAGTACGGCTCATGCCGCCCTCATTTCTTTTGATGAGGCTGGGGGCTCGACTTCTTCGTCTTCCTCTTCAGACTCTTCTTCCTGCTCGTCTGGTACCTTCTTGACATCTGCAACTGCTTCGGCGAGTTCGCTTGTCACCTCCTCCAGTGTTGCCTCTTCGGCACTTCGGCATCGTCGTCGATTGAAACCCACTCTAGAAAACTCTCGATCCTGTCCTCTGTCACGTCTTCTGGGATCGGAATCGCGACTTAATTCTCTGCAACTTCCTCTTCAGTGGTGACGAAGCCCCCTTTCCTCCAGCAATTTACAATTGTCTCCGACTTCACCTTTTTCCACGAAGTGCTCAACATCTCCATGGCCTGAAGAACGTCAATCTTCTTCACAACTCCAAGCTGGTCGGCTGCCTCTCGAAGACCAATTCGGGGTTACTGCTTCTTAAGGTCATGGAACTTGTCCAAAACATCCAGTTTTTCTGTTGGTGTTCGATCCTTTCGCTTCCCCATCTGGGAAAGAAGGGAAAGAAAGATTGCAGAAGTCGAAGAACGACAGTCAAAAGCACTTCACTTTCTCGTGATCAGCCTCCACACGTACAAAACCACATGCAAACGAACAGAAAAGCTTTGTGTACTGTTCATCTGAAGCAAAACTTTCAGAACAGGACGCGGGAATTCCCCGCCGTGGGCGATTTGGACTGGATTTTTGACAAAATCTGCGGGAAAGCAGATAAGGGAGACAAGGGTGAGGATACGGGGGCAGGGCAGGGGGAGTGGGAATAGCCTAGATGACGTATTGGCGGCCTCCTTCGACAACTGCACCCCCCAACTGTGGCGAACAGGACGCGGGAATTCCCCACCGCGGGCGATTTGGACTGGATTTTTGACAAAATCTGTGGGTCGACCGACCGGTTGACAACTTGGTGCTGTCCACATTAAGCGGTGGCTGTCCAGATTAACCGGAGGATTTTACTATGGAGAAATTCCGTTCCTGGTCAACTGTCCACATTAAGCGGTTGTCCACATTAACCGTGTCCACATTAACCGGACTCCACTGTATAACCAGCTCAGGTACTAGCTTAATGCCTAGACGCGTGTTTCTTCGGTATTCTGCCGTTGCTGGACACAGTTGCGAGAGGTCCTTGAATAAACTGATCTACTCCAAGTTAGAAATCCATTTCTTATGAAATAAGAAGGCTGAAATTAAAAAAGAATTGGAGTATCTACCAGAAAGCCCACAGGAAATGCTGCGGAACAGCTGATGATTCAAAGCTCTCGAAGCTGTGTCAAGCGGCTAGCAACTGTGCACCCAGTGGGTCAAACGGTCTCACCAAACTACCCAAGGTCCCTGAGTTAGGGTCTGCTAGCAACGACAGAAGAGTCCACTATGAGTTTGAGGAAGCCAAACGTTTGCGCACAAAATACTCTTCTGTAAGCTCCACAGCTAATATAGCTAACCACGTCGTAATTGCTCGCACTCCTTCGCACCTTTCCCCTCTCCCTCTACTACCTCCATGGAGACGTCCGCTCAAACCATCACTGCCGGTTAACAAACCACCTCTTATCCCTACCCTATTCCCACGATGCTGTTGTATGAAAAGACGAATACTATTAAATATAAATTTCACCTCGTACCCCGTTCCCATACAAATGAACTGGCCTTATTTTAGAATTAATTGACAACACGCGTATGCTAGTCAAATAGCCTTGCCAATTCATTGATAAATCTTACAAATCTCACAATTGTATTCAACGAGACTTAAGGAAATCATGTACGTAAAAACTGTTTATTGTATGCGCTTGGTAGGCAGTTATGTCTTCTTTAAATTTGATACTGAAATAAAGGGTATCATTTGGTTTTAAACGAGTTTTTAAGTTGCCGAATAGTTTGGACACCTATCGCCTGCTACACCTGAACTTAAGGTTTACAAACTGCGAACTGTGCACATCCTGTTTAAGGAAAAGTACGTTACTGCCTAAAGTTTGGGTAGATGTCACATAGGTCTCATAAAATGTTGCAAAAGATGTAAATCCTGCTGTAAACATTAGATGCAGCATCAATAAATTGACGGACACGATGTACTATGAATTAACACCCCAAAGCCGTAAAAATCTCATAATAAGACATTTTTCTATAACCGAAGGATACCTTTTACTTAAGTCTAATATTTTTAAAGAAGGAGTACAGTGCTACCAAGCGAGTATAAGCAAGAAGTGTTTCATATATATCGCCCATAAAATATATTTGATTTTATAAAGGCAGTCAAGCTAAATTATAAATATACATACTACTTTAGTGGCCATTCTTTACAGTACAAACGTTTTGTTAGCGCTCTGGAAGAAGCTTGTTAAAAAGCCGGCATCCTGCCATGACTAAAATGACTTGAGAATAGACTAAACGATAATCAGTAGGACAACCCTACTTAATGTTGGTTTGCGAGTGATTACCTTCTTTCGCAAATTTTGGCATTTTGCTTGTAGCACTCACCATACTCTATAATAATCCCAGGAAATATTCTTTCAACTTGTCGCAAGTGCACGATTTTAAGCACCTAAACCATCCATTTTAATTTATAATTAATCTCACATGAAATTTCCCACAGCACATGGTGGGCGTTGTTGACTACCACCTCACTTTAACTACGAGCACCAAGGCCATCAAGGACTTTGTTGTTGCACCAAACACAGAACCACCCAAAGTTGAGTTTTTTGTCTTTGCTAGGGAGTTTCTGGCTGACTGGCGTCGTCTTGCGACACTTCGGCAACCGAGAAAGGAGGCACTTAAGGTGCATGCACTTCTGCACAATTTAAGGTTTATATGCACTTGAATCTTGTAATTTACCTACAAAGGTGGTGTTTGTGATATTTGCGTTTTCATTTGCTCCTGTGGAGCAGGACACATCGGCAAAGCAACAAGGCACCTGGAAAAGAGGGTACGTGAGCACTTACCGGTCTGGTTAAGTAAAGGCGGAACCAAATCGATCTCGACTTCTATTCTCACACACCTTGTCGATAAGAATAATTGAGTCAACACTAATAAAACCTTTCAGGTTTTCTACAGGACACCAGCTAACTTCTCCAAGGGCCTATGCAAACGAATGCTTGCAACAGCTGAAGCACTGGCTATATGGCTAGCGAGTCTAGTTTTGTGTTGTCAGTAGATGCTAATACAAGCCCTTGCACTTCCGTGGCTGACCCCGACGCCAAGGGACGATCGCATTTCACCCCAGCCCCTACTGACAGTCGTTCGCTTCGTGCAAATAACAGCAATTATCACTCAATGTTCCTGCCTCCTGATCAACGCCCGAACCCTTACCAAACTTTATCACCTTTCACAACACAGGAAACTCTAAACGCCGATCTCGCCATGCATGCGGCTTGTAAACGATGAACTGTAATCAAACTACCCTTATTAACCTTGTTCAACTGTACAGTTTTCATTATCCCTGCAAATTTTTTGGCCTAATGAAGAGTTGCTGAAAACATATGTTTGCCAAATTGACTTTTCAAATATAATTTGGTTATGCAGGTATTTTGGTAGTCATCCTGTGTCTGTTGATCTTGAATAGATATCGCACGCTATGCGTTCTGTCTTCCGGGTTACTTGAATGGTGAGCCTGCTTCTATTTAAAAAGCGCTCTCACGTAACCTCGATTGTGTCTCATCGAAAAGAAACATCTATAAGCAGGTAGAAGAAACTCCACTGGAACTTCCTTACTCCGGCTTATTGACAGAATTGCTATTACAGAAGCTAGAAGAGCTTGTTGTTTGCCTATATTGAATAAGCATCTAGCAGTTACCCCACTAACATCGTCTCTTTCGGTTTAGCAATTGGAGGGCAGGAGGGTTAATAATGGACGGAAACAGTAAAAAGTATCCATTACCACAAAAAATGCAGCTTGAAGATAGTGAGATGAGAGCCAAAATAACCATGACGCAAACTGTGTAAACCTTTTAGTATGCAACCTTGTCTGCAAACGAATTTCGGCGCCGGCTTTGCATGCACTCATATGTTTTGTTGGGAATGTTCGCTTCTGTGTGTAAATGCATGAACCTGTGTCAATTTTTCCAAAGAAGGCAGAAGCAACTGCCTGTGGAGATCAAAAAAATATCTGTGTATACCATTTACGTCTGGCGTTGTGGGGAAGCGAACAGCGTTTCCAGTATCGTTCTGTTCGACCTGTAGAAATAGGTCGCCTCCTTATTGCCTCAGACGTGGGGCATGTTGAAAGCTCTACGCAATTGCGCTTTTTTCAGCGTCATCACAAAATGGCGGTGACCGCAGATGCAGGGAGTGTGTGCTCAGATCCCTATAAGGGTTATAAATGACGTTTGAAAAAAAAACGGTGAATGCCACCGGGAATTTTTTAGAGTTTAAATGTAGGTGGGCTATCCGGTAGAATTCTAGTTGATGAATCTGTTCGGATATCTGTTCTTTTGAAGCAGGTCCTGGATTTTATGTAGCTCTTTTTCACTAATGTCTGCAGAGCAGATTTTTCTGACTCTTTGCGCTAAGCAGCGGACTAAGTTACCCTTCTGTTGGTTAGGTACAAAACTGTTAAAGTTTGTGTAATGTCCGGACCAGATTTACTTTCGATAAACGCTCCTTTGGACGCTACCGTCATGTTTTCGACATAAAAGGACATCCAAGAAAGGAAGCAAACCTGTCATCTTCATCCCCCCCAAGTTAACATAATAAAAGGGTGTGCTTTATTAACGGTAACGGGTAACGCTTTTCTGCTAACTTTTTCTGCTTCTGTCTCTGATGATAAATCCGGGACGGATGTTGAAACGCCAGGCGAATAAAAGCCTTGCTCTAGCCATCAAGGCGTCTTCTTCTCTTGATTAACAGTATTTAGAAGCGCATTTACATCGGTTTCTGTTTGGGCGATGACGAAGATGTCATCGGCAGGTCGGCCGTACTGTTTTAACGCATGGATCATTTCATTTTACCAAGAACGATTGCATAAGCTAAGATTTAAAAAAATTGTAGCCATGCGATGATTTCATTGCGTCGTGCGATCGAGATTTGAAGGAAACTGATTCGATTTCTTCCAATATAAGTGAATGCAAATATTCGCGACAGAAAAGTTGTGGTTATCAAGTTATCAGGCATTTTCTAAAGGGATAAATCAGTTTTGAAGTAACCCCTGAGGACCAGCACGTTCGAAATTTAAATATTGCACTTTGTTCACTCGTAAAATACTAAAACAGTTTTTGTGCTTTCGATGTACATTCATTTGAGAATTGTTTTAAAAAAATCCAAAATTTGCACGCGTTCGAAAAATTCCATTTAAACGTCACTTTTAATTGGGAAGCTGTTCAGACAACGCTGTTGTTTGCCTTATGTTCAGTTGACCCAATTGTGAAAAATTTACGGCCACAATGGAGTCGAACTCTTACAGCAGGGAAAACTATTGCGCAGACACCATTCTACCTGTCTGGCTTTGAGGTTCACCATGAGCCGTGAATTTACTCACAATTGGATCGATTTTACCTGCCCAAATTACTGCTCGTGTGGAATCCACCATCAGGGATACAGCAAGCTGACTGTCCAGGCAGGATTTCCTAAACACTCATCTCATCCATCAGAATGACGAGTAGGCTTACTTAATTGTTGGAGGGAGTTGGCAGATTGCTTAATTCAGTTGACCCAATTGTGAAAAATTCGCAGCCTTTAAAGGGCCGAATAGACATTGAGTTTATTTTTTCGCCACTGAGGAGAGGTATGGTTGTCTCCGCCTGCAACATCGCAATTCCTTCCATTTTTGTTGGTAGTTTGGACCTCAATCTCATTCAGAAGTAGATGCGATCGTTGAAACCAGACTTTTATTTTGCTGTCGTTTCGGATTCCTTTGAGACTCCTTAATCAGAGATAACCATAGTATAGTGTAAGACATGCACAGACTGCATGGTATTCAGATCATAGCGGTCATCCATGGGCCTACTATAATTATCTTCTCCTGTAGTCACCGCTTGGGGTCTCAATTCGTGCGGTGATGGCTTGACACCGCGTTCGACTCATTAATTGCCGCAATTTCCTTGTCCGTGTCGAATGTGGGCTTGATAATTGCGCGACAGTTATGCTCGCTGTCATCGGAATTGTGGTTGTCATTGCTGCTGGGCCCGGCCCTTCCCACGTGACTGATTCTATAGCTTAGGCAATGTCTCAGTACGCTGTATGGGAACGCAAATCTTTGCGCTCTTTGATGGACAGTGGGCCTGTGAACCATGACTCGAGCAGCTCACGGCTTATGCGGTTGTCATCTCTTGCGAGGATTTCGGCCTCGTTGAACTTGATAA
>JAYGXS010000004.1:66517911-66639872 GCA_036362985.1 Ligula intestinalis | reverse complement strand
GAGACCCAAAAAAATATGAATTATAAGTAAGTAAAAAGATGTCCATATTTGTCACACCTAATAAACTATAAGTAAGATAGAAATGTAGGGAAATTTTTGTTAATTTATGACGCTCTATTTTGTTGTGAAAACACTAGATTATTTGGCAACAGTGGGTTATGTAGTCCCACTCATTACTCCGTACAATCTGCATGTCCTTGTACGAAAATGGTGTTTATGGGATTTTATGGGCGGGAAATTACGACACGCAGTGAAATATACTTTACTAAATGCCGAATTCATTTTTATTTTACTGGGTTTAGAAGTTTTGTTGATTTATATCTGTAGATTTCCCTAATCCGTATTGTCATCGAACTTATTGCGGAAAAACCCGATGATCAAACTGCAGGTTTCTTTAATTTCCCGAAAAACTGAAATGGTGGTTAGGAGGTCGTCTACTTCAACTTACCTGTGGTCCAACTTATCGTTTTGGAGTTAGATTAGTATAGTCCGCGGCGCAAAGCACCGCACACACCTTGAATTTACATGTGGAACAACCCACTGCCAGTGGCCGCGGGAAGCAACTTTAACTACATTGCTTTCCCTTTACACTTAAATCTTAAAATGTCCTTATCTGCCTATCCTATTTCTCCACTCCAAAAAAACTCTAAAACCATTATTTGCCAGCCAAAATGCTGGGAATAGGGGTATATGAGTGAAGCTACATAAGCTACCTTTGCCGATTATTTAAACAATTACTTCGACCTTAAGTAGGATTGCAGCGTTTTCTCCTCTCTTCTTGAATGTTGACAGCGCCAAAGATGTGCTTTAATAGTAAACCTTATTATTATTTTTTGATGCCACTGCTGGCCACGTACGCAGCCTGACAATATTGGCTGTAATACAACGCCTAATCTACATCTCACTGCCATGTCACCGCTGCCTATCTCCCACCCCATTGACCGTTTATGGGGCTGAGTTAGCTTGCGTCTCACCATGGCCCGTTTCACTCCCGTCCACGTTGGCCAGAGAAATAGTTGGCGGCACCGACTGTTCCACGCTTTAACTGTCTTCTATTAAGGAAGTTTCGTAAAACCAGACAGGGGGCAGACAAATAAATGTGGCGGTCGACTGGGCCGTCGGTAGACACCCAGGCCTCTTTTATCTGCTTTGACGTGTGATTGTTGCCTCGGAACACAACTTCAGCGGCGTCCAAGTTGCAGATGTGTCCCATCTGCGTGGAATAAGCAGCTACCTTTTAATTTAGGGTAATACCTTCTTCCGGCCAGCGGATGCTTATGCATTCATGTTTGTACCTGTCGGTCGATTTCCTCAACAAAGCTGCACATCCCGCAAGTGCAAAGAATTAGATAGCCAACTTCAGCCAACTCCTTCCGCTGACTCATTGTTGATTTAGGCCTGCGGGCAACTCCTTTTACGACAGGCAAGAGAGACTGAGTCACGAGTGCGGTGACCTCTTTCGTGTATGGAATGCTCCGCTATTATTTTGGCTGATAGGACTCTTCGTTTCTTTTTTGTGTATGGTATTCATTTCCGTTTAATGAACACTCGTGGATAGCCGCTGGTTCTGAAAAGTTTCTAGAGAAGCTTCAGCTTTGGGTAATAACGTAAATTTATTCAGTAAACTATTGACACTGAATCTTCAGGTCGTCGTCAGACTTTAGAAAATGTATACCGAACAGTCGAAATTTCAAAAGTGCTGCTAAGATCATACAGTCCGCTTGTGTGGGCGCTAATTGGCCGCTGCAATTAACGTCAGTCCGTGGTGGCTACAATTAGCAGTCGCAATAGCATAATTGCTAATTGGACACTGTCATTTGCGTCAGTACGCGGTTGGAAGATTAATTATCATCTGGCGTGGGCGCTAATTAGCAGATGCGGCTTACGTTAAACCGTAGTGATCGACTGTCCTTCATTTTCATTTGAGATGTTTGCACACGCCACCCTACTCGACACGTCGGTTGATGCATGAGTCATTGGAGTACATGGCCTCAAGAAATTCTCGGCCAGTTTTAGATGGCCAAACTCCGACGATGCGTGTTTTCTCCCACGCAAAGGTGTGTCCTGTATCAAGGCAATGCATAGCTCCCTCGGACAAATGGTCACATCGCTTCACTGTTAGTTGGTGCTCGTGGATGTGTGCACATACGGATCTTCCCGTTTGGCCATAATATAGGGCATCACAAACTTTCTATGGGATCTTGTAGGCGACTTCTTTCTTATCGAGCTAGCCAACGCTATGCTTAGGGTGTACAACCTGAGAGCGTAAAGTAGTCATCAGTTTGTGCGCTACTTTTATTCGGTGTTTCCGCAAGTGCCTTTCAACGAGTTCAGACACATTCCTTATATATGGAAGGATTCACCATGCGTTCGCTCTGGGCGCCTAAATCTAACTGTCTGGTCCCTTTTTGTTGGATTGTTTTTGTTTTTTTATGCATCAGCGAACAAAGTATCTGGGAAAAACATTGCGGAAAAGGACATCAAACAGATAATTTAGCTCGACTCGTGTGCCTGTCCGTCAAGCTTCATCTTGTTACGTTTGGTGGCTAGTGCGCTGCAGTGAGTTTCTATTCGTCGGTATAGTGTGCACTCAGGCGGAAGCTAATGAGGATGGGTGGGGAAGCAAGTACCTCTCGGCACAACAGGCTGTCAATGGTTGTTTGGTTAGTAGCCCTTGTTGGATCAGGAGTTCCCACCAGAGTCCAAGCTAGGTGCAGTTAGATGCCTGGCCTGGAGCAGCAGGCGAAGAGATGCTGATAGTCATGCGGCGAGACGCCGCAGTCGGGACAGTTATCGGGTGGGGACGGGTCGAGTCGGTGTTATTACTGACGATGGAGCATGCAGTAGCCACTGGGTAGCTGCGCAAGGGTACAGCGAGTGACCCTCGGGACTTTTCGTTCCGTGGCCGCAATTGAAGGTGGATAGTTATCCAAAAAACGGGGGGGTAGCAGAATTTGCGTCCACGACAGCTCTCTGATGAAGACACTGGAAGCCTGTCATGGTGGAGGAACCAGCAATGGATAGATCCGAGACATGCTATGTTCTAAGTGACGATCTAACACTGTGGCTAGGTTCTGGAGCATGGCAGCAGAGATGATTTGGATGATCGAGTTGCGAACAGGTCCACCAAAACTGCTGAGCTAGGAGTGCGTTTTGAGGGGCAACCGGCAGGACAGAGGCCTCCCCATAGGCTGTCAAGAGGGATAGCGATGGCGGCAGCAGTACAAGTGCCGGTGAGATGTGGATCAGACACAACGCCACAGCCGGTATTGGTGGGTTACGCACAATGCAAATGGTAGCATATAATGTGAGCTGTGGGCCAGACCTTCCAGTCTCTAAAGATGAGTAAGCGGGGCCACCTCTGAAAACGTCAGACATACATTAAAACTTTCCCAGTGAACACCCTTTCCTGTGTTAAAGCGTTAAGTGGTATGTTCTCGTTTCTGAAAAAGATGTATTGAAATGTTTAGGGGAATCGAAGGTCTGTGGAAAATGCCATGCCGCCTTGGTAGGCACTTTTTACAGAGAATAATCTTTGCTAGGTACCGGGAAGAATCTCACTCAAAAGCCCGCGTCCAGACGCAGCTACATTCTTCTGGAGGTCTGTTGCACACAAATAAATATTGCAACACTACTTAAGCACCTTATTTAAATCCTAAACACATTTAAGAATTTTGAATAACATTAAATGAGACAGCCAATCTACTGTGAATAAAGAATCTTGAAACAGTACCCGCAGGGTCTGTTTTCGGCTGTCCTATACTGAAAGGATTCCTTCCCTGCAATCTAGCAACGATATAATTTCAAGTAAGATGATTTATTCTATAGAATCATTAAGTAGATATAAAGTAGGAATAAGCAGCAGTTACGCAAAACGTTTTGCTATTGATATTAGCACATTTCGAATCTTCAACCAGGGGCTAACTCTTTGAGTTACTGGAACACGGTAACATCTGCGAACTCTGAAATACCAAGACTAGTTTGGAAACTTCACTAGTGACGGAAATCCAAGTGAATGCGATTTGTTTACATTTAAATTATATTTGTGTAAGTTCTACATCAACCAAGACAGCTCTGCGGTTATTTATCAACGTGAATATTTTATGAAAGGAGGAGACAGATTAAGTCACAAGTTGTTTTACTATCGTTCGTTAACGATTATTAACTTCATATTATTTGTATAAAGAATAATAATTTCAGACCTTTGGTCTTGAAGTTAATTTCCGCATTACCAATACAGTACGCGATGATTAATTATTAAATTCAGTTGATCCACGAAAGTTGTACTACGCAATGAACTAGCCTCGTAAAATATTATCTATAAATTCACTTGTAAATTTGGGAAGTTACTTTAAAATAATTGGTGGATAACATAGGCATCTTTAACTGTCTGTTAAAAAAACTTATCATTTAATTGCTAAGTTAAAGAAATCACGTTTTGTGAACGGAAGTTTTCAATCGTTCCTCATCAGAAAATTACAATAATATAAGGGAGGATAGAGGGACAAAAGTTAAAACATCCAATCAACGGTAAGGAATGAGAGACGGTTTCCAGATATCATCGAGTCAGACAGGGAAGAGGTCCGAAAATTAGTTCATCTCGTTCCGTCGTCGCTGTAGCCCACATGTTGGGTTATTTTTCAAAAAAGGGAGCCTTAGTACCTGTATAAACGTCTCATGGGCCCTCAAACTCGAGCTAGTTCATCGTATGGCGGCTGCCACTGCCACTGTCTTCGCTGACGCAGGACCTTTGAATGTTTCGTCAACACCTCATAAATAATTCAGAACGCTTGGTTGACGTCATCCTGGTGACCGCTGTCAACTAATTGAGCCCAAATGGCGTTAGATATGGATTCTAGCACGCCTCTGTTTAGCTAAGCAGGTTGATGTTCTTGCATATGGGAGTCTACCTTTGCATTCAAAGGGAGGAAATGCAGTACTTGAAAAGAATACTCTTACCTTAGCAGCTGGATATGGGCGCGCGATAGCAGCGTTTAAGCGAATATGCAAAAGTTTGCTCACTGGATCCCTTGAAAAGACAATATGATAAATAAGGCCTTCTTCTAAGCCACCGCCACTTCAAATTTGGGGATGTTCCTCCACAAGTTTATCGATGCAGTTCTAAGGAAAACCTTTTTCTCGCAGAGTATTTGGAATAAGGGTGAGATCGTTCTCCACTTTATCTACAGAACGCATTCTCCCTGCTAGGTTAATCAGACAGCGGACTAAGCTTTCGTTTCTGACTTAGCGAGATAAACTTATAGAAATTTGTGTTTCGCTACCTGAATTCATTGTTGGACCCCTTCCACCTCTCTGAAGCCTTGATCTCCGAACACACCCTCCTTATTGCATACTGCTTATTGATTTATCTTTTGCCAGTTGACAGGCAAGGCCAAAATAAGGTCAATCGGGAACGCACCTCTTGGGCACCTTATAAACCCTGTAAGTTCGGAAAAAACTAAAACAAACTCCCTCCTTCGCAGTCAATATTGGCTTTGTAGTAGTTTTGTGCTTGGTCGACAGTGGGTGAAATATACAGTTTTTTAAGGGAATAAACCTGACTTTACAGATGGGATACTAGCGAAAGATATGTACAGTAATAAATCAAGTTGAAAGTTTAATAAAAACAAAACTGCAACTCAATATGTGACTGAAGTTTGGGAGGGGGAGTATTGATACAGGAGCACAATGTTCTCAGTCTCGTTTGATTGCTATGGTTTCGACAGTCTGCACCAGAGGAATGCGTGTCGGTGAACGGTTGCTCGGTGTTGGTTGAAGAATTAGCCGATTGCGGGCTGTGGATTCAGCACCATTTTCCCCAGCATGAGGTCTGGTAGAGTTCAAAATCCACGGACTCCAGCAGAGTGGAAAAGAGATTCCACCGAGTCAGCACCCAAAATTCGTGAATGTTGTCCTGAATGTAGAAAAAGAGTGATAACTCTCTTTAACAAAGGATAGCTTTGCCGAGTTTTGGTACTGCTGGGTAGCTTATTCCAGATTGCTATGGCGTTTATTGAAAACAACTGGTGGTACCTAACTTTGCGTGCCATAGGAAGAACCTAAAAGATATCTCTATGACTGGCAAGCCGAGCGTGGTCAAGCTGCCTCAGGGTACTAAAAGGTATTAAAGTTACGGCCGTTTAAAAGTTCCTTCTGTAATCTGGATGTTTGAAATGTTTTCACTCTACCCTACCGTATATTATTCTAATTGCCTGATTATCAATAATCGAAAAAATACATTTGCCAACCTTGAATTCTCGAATGCTCACATGGGGATCATCGACAAACTTAAATAATTCCTGCATGTTCAAAAAGGTAAACGAATATTTTGATGAAGTTAATTTGATGAATAAAATGCTTGTTTCTTACAGCCTTTACAAAACCTCTGAAACATATCTATTATTTGTTATTTATGTAATATATTCATCGTTATGTAGCAAATGTCCTTGAATTCCTCTTTATATCAAATGCAGGTCATAAACTTGTCCGAACTAATTTACATTCTATCAAGTGAAGGTAGGTCATTTTAAATGTCCCCAAAGAAAAGACTGCCAATGACGTTCAATTTCCATTTCTTCTGTTCCATTAGTTAACTTACGCGGAAATAAATGTTGGATCCGAGAAATTAAATTCCAAAACCTAAAATCATTCACCACTATGAATCAAGTTTTCTGTTCGTCTTCGTAAACAATTACCTCGGCAAATATCACTGCACGTGATTGTGACTTAACCCTACTCGAAATATGAAAAAAAATCGTTAACGATGAAAAGTTCCAGTGGTTAGTGGATAAGATTCTTCCTTAGAAACTGACTATTTCGTCTTATCCGCAGGCCTTCGACTGATTAAATGGATTATACCAACTGTAACAATAGTATATGGAATGCGAACGAAACCATTCTCGTCTGTTACAGAGATCATGCCTCGCGCATTTGAATCCGCTCGAAATGTAATATTTACCTGCGGATTTTGCACTTTCCGAGACATTACTGTCTGCATCAATTATTTTCGTGCAAGTAAAGTCAACAGGGAAAATACTATCGGGTCCCATGACCGCAGGTGAATTAAAATGAGCGTCGGAACGTGTACCGCTGCGAATATTTGTAGAGTCAATCGGCTTTCTGACTGTTTTATTTCACCATTTGCGGATTTACTCAATACAGAAAATGTGAAATAGACGGCTTTTTGATTTTCTCCTAGCCTAAACCAGTCTCCACGATGAGACAACGACTGAAAAACTGATTATGTGAAAGTACATAAGTGCGCATTGCTTCCACTCTGCACCGCGATAGGAGTCACAACCTTGGCGGTCTGTAAGATGCCGCTTGGCTGTGAAACTGACTTTTTGTTTTAATGATGTGAGTACTAGAATAAATTAACGAGAGGACACGCAGACCACAGAGCAAAAAACTCTCAACCGTCATCACGTTAAGCAACATTGCACCGTCTCCCATCCAGGTTATAAACGATAATGAGATTTTATTTGCACCTTGGAGTCGAGTCACCATTTAAAGATTTGAAAATACCCAATTCAAAATGCCTACTTAGCAGACTGACGGACCTAACCGGCAGTCGGCACACGAAACCACCTTATTCCACTTAAGATTGGTTGAACTTTTTTTTCTCTGTGTAGTTTCGCTCTACCAAAAGAATCCTTTTTACGATAACAGTATGAAAGATAAACGACGCATGCTTTTATTGTGCCTTGTGATAAGCAGATAATGTAAAATAGGAGTTGATAAAGTTTTTATTTTCCATGTAAGTTACGTGAAACATAGTAAAAGTATCGACTGCAGAACCTGTGGATATAGTCTTCAATAACTGTCCAAAGTAAATACACATAGCGAGCAAAATATTCTAAATTTTAAACTGTTTTAAAATGTGTTTTATGTGTGAGTGAGAGATAGGCTAAAAGAAGACTGTTTGAACACTGCACTTTTCTTAGCAGAGGATGACTTACTTGTTTGTGACTCACAGTCATTAAACTAGATTTCAGACAATTTCATCATAGTCACTATGTGACGGTCTGGCGGGTTCACGTTGTGAGCTCCTGGGTAAAGCGGAACGTTATTGTTCCTCTTCTAGATCGGCAAAGCACACATACTCATCATTTTACCGATCGCAACCGACAAAGCAAGGAGCTCGTGGTGCCGTGGTAGAGTATTGAGCTTAATAACTTAAGATCCCGGGTTCAAAACTCGGGGGTTCCAATCCTTGAGATTATGTATGACTGGCTGATGACGGCTGAAAAGTCAGAGATGGCCATTCCGTTCCCCCTTTGCTTTGTTGCATCCAGTTCATCAATAAGATGATTGTTTAAGTTAGCTTGTGGCCATTTCACTCAAGTAAACGGGAGCGCTCTTTTGCCTAGTTAAGTGATAAGAAGTCACATAGCCATCTGCCAAACCCCCTAAAAACTAAGTGAATTTAGTTGTCATTCTGGTTAATTCTAAATTATTGCTTAGGAAATCCTGTCCTGGCAGTCTGCTTGCAGGTAACGTTATTGTAAATTCCATAAGAGAAGTAAGTTGGGCAGGTAAAATCGATCCAGCTGTGATTACGTTCACGGCGCACGGTAAGCCCCGTAGCTAAAATGGTAGAACGTTGGCTGCAAAAAAGCCTTCCTCGCTGTTTGAGTTCGACTACTATCAAGGCCGAAAAATTTTCACAATGGGGCCAACAGAATTAAGCAAATCTGCCCTCACAATCCTTTTGAGGATAACAATATAGAGCACAAACGGAGCATGTTTGCATTATTCCTTATGAAAAGCAGGTAATGTGAACTAAAAATTGGTTAAGTTTTTATCTTTTATGTAAAATGCGTGAAACACAGTAAAAGCATCAAAAAAGAACTTGAAGATATCGACTTTTGGAACCCTCCAAAGTTAATACACATAGCGAGCAAAATGAAGTTGTCGCAAAGCGTTACTCAAAGTGTGACAGAGGGATAGACAAAAAAGGGACAGTCTGGACACTACATTTCGTTTATAAAAAAGACGACTAACTTGTTTGTGACACCTATTTAGCAAAATAGATTTCCGAGAATTGAAGAAAAATTATATAATTGTTTAAAAATCTTGTAATTATTTTACTCAACCAATCGGCAGCGGTTATTTGCCCAGTCAAGTAGTATTTAGTAATAAAGCATGTAGACTTGAAAAACATAACTGAGATTCCAACTGAAACCACATCGAAGCAGATCTTGCTTTTGCATTCAGGTTCTAAAACGTATCAGATGAACAAAGTTTTTGGCTGGTGGCGTTCCTGAATTGTGAAAGTAATTTGCAATCTGCTGTTATGCTGGTGTATTCAATTTAAACCAGTATAAGCACAAAACCGTATTATTTTAAGTGAGTCATACGTAGAAACTATTTATTAATTCATTGGATCTTTACGATCCGCTATATTCCAATATGAAATCTACAGTAAAGATCTCATCGGTTCGAGAAATAAATAACTGGTTTGGATAGTTATTATGAACTCAAAACAGTATAAACGTTTCTAAAAATATATGCACTTTTTGTGCCCTTTGCATTCCTTTAAAAAAGTCTTCACCTGAGCATGGTTTGAGTACACAGCCCGCAGTCCACTGCCCAACTATATGGTTTCTTGGTGAATAAATTCGTCAAGTTTATAATTTCTGACTCAGTCTATCTAATGGAATTAAAATCGCTCTCATACTATTATGTACATAGTTATTTAACATACGGACAGCACATGTACAGTATGGCGAGTGCTGCATGCAACATGCCTAAGTTTGTAAAAGTGTGATCAGTACTCGCGTACCGGCATGATCGCATTTATGAAAACTTCGAAATAATAATGAGCAGCATTAGGCATATTAAGTAAATCAAAGAAGTACGATAAGTACTAAGTTTTGCTATGAAAAAGGAAATTTTCTAAATAATACCCAAGTTCTGGAAACTTAAAAAATAGTTATCAATTAGAACAATGAGTTTTAATCTTTTCGTAAGTTGAAAACGGAAAATAACCAATTTCTTTATATAAAGGAACATTTCATTAGTCAAAAAAATTTATACATATTAACACTAACGGATAACTGTTTATGTGGTATCGTCTTTGAAATTGTGGGGTCATTTCCTGCGTTTTCAGTGTCTTCATTTGTTAATCAATAAATTGACCTTCCGTTTGAGGTATACATCAAAACCTTTAAAGTAAGATCTACATATAGAGTTTTTACCGAAAAAATGATTTTTTCATATAAGTTATTATGAAAATGACTATGTGGATCATATATAGAAATGCCTCAAAACAGCAAACCCCATTTTCAAGCATCAATAATGTCCGCAAGACAACTCGATATTGTCATTCCTTTGATTAAAAAAACTTTCCATAATAGGTTACCTCTTCAAAAAGTACTTTTATTGGATATTTGGCTGGCGAATTGCTGTATATGTTACCTTTTTCCAAGGTAATGTCACAATGAACTTGTAAATTGTTGATGAATTTTGTAACTTACCTGAAAATAAACAAGTCAACTTGACTGGAGATGGAAGAACTTACTTCTCTATTTTTATTGTTCTATTTTCAGCCAAAGTGGATAACTTCCACGATCTGCATTAAGCTAACGAATGCGTAAAAGAGTGGCCATACATGGCTTTTAAGAATTATAGTTATTCTTCTGTCTGTTCTATTTCTAAATAACGCATAAGCGGAACGTATAGTTTACCAGAAAGGATATTTCTACATGATGTACATGTAATAAGACCTGTTTCACATTACCTTCATGGTAAAATATATGGACACCTTGCTTATTCACTTATTGTTATCTGTACGAAAAAAATATCATCAAACAAACTTATTACTGCATTTTGTGGCTCAACACTTTACAGGTTAGCTAAACATAATTTTAAAACATAACTCGTTCCTTGTTTCCGAAAAAAAGCGATTCCTTAAACCTAAATTGACTTCCGTCCGAGCAATTTCGGAAAAAAATTTGCTGGTTCTGGCAGGGGTAGGTTATTCATTTTTTTACTTTTTTTAGTTTTTCAATAACACAATGCATATTTATCATAAGTGTGGTTCTTTCATACTTAATATCGTAGGGAACTCCTTCGATATGAGATTGCACTTAATTTCGCTAACATTACTGCCCATTTCTCTTAATGAACCTGACTTAAGTGGTAAGTTTCTCAAATAAACGGCTTTCGCATGATTACATCTACTCTGTTGATAAAAATAACGTGACCAATTATATGCTAAAATACCAAGTAAAATTTTGTCATGAAAGTTGCATGCAGGTTGCACAATACAGTACTATCTAAATGCCCAAACACACTTCTTTGGTCGATCATGTGTCGCTGTCTGACGCTGCTGAGAACGGCTCGGCTCATCACGGGGCCACTCAGCGTTTACCGCGTATTTTCTCGTGTATGAATTCTGGTTTTAGCCTGCTTTTTTTAAAATTTAAACAACGCAAACTGGGAGAAATCCTTTTGAAATAGACCTTTTCAAGCTCACTGTTCACCAGATTTTTGCTCCCTTATCAATATTGCCTCGAAGCAATTGAGAGAAAATTACAAATGTCGTGACTTTCTTAAATTTGAATGCAAGTTTAAGCCTATGATATCCCACTTACTTATGTGGATCCGTTAGAATCCTCGTTTTCGTAAACATAAATTTAGAATAACGTTATTTACGCCACACAACGAGAGGAGACGCAAATTAACACTCTCACAATTTATCGATCCAATAAATTCTGCTGCTTGCATAATCTTCAAAGTCACACGAGGGAAAAGTGCTTTAAACAAAAGTATTCGCAAGTTTCAGGACTTATTTGCAGTTCAATGATCGGAAGAAACTCCATAGGGCCATGAGCGCATTCTAATTGGAGCAAAAGTGTTGTAATTTAGTTTATTATATAATCGAATCCCGTCGAAATATATCAATAGTCGTACATGATTGCTGAAGGTAACATCCAAAATTATTGACGGCAACCTTACCTCAACAGTTATATCTTGAAATTTTGGCTGTGTTTTATTTTGAAGTCGGCCTCTGTTTGTGATGAAGTAAGAATTTTGCTCAATAAGGAGGAGTCTTTCGTTTTAAAAAGTTGACGCTTTTAGCATGAATTCTTAATCTACTCACCTTAAAACAAAATCCAAATAAAATAACGTAAAACAAGTTCCCGGTAATATCTTGTTTAACAGCATAAAACATTATTTTGAACACTAAACCCTTAATTTTGCATGCCATAAAGTCCCCCAGGAACTTGAAATTCATTGCAGTCTACAATTTAGTTACTGTTAAATAACCAACTTACCAAATTTAGTCAGTGCATGGGATAAAATTATCTGTAAAAGTGCAAATATCAGGTAATTAAAAGCACGCGGGGAACTGCGAATACACTGAGACTTGTCAGATTTCTACAGTAGAGGATTGGAAAAGGCAGCACATGCAACAGACAGAGGTGATTGGACATACTCTCGCACGAAGAAGGACCAGCTCTTGCATAACCGTTCTAGCTTTGTGATATGAATGAAAAACATAGGTAGCGATAATCTCACACGCATTGAAGACTCACCACCACCAAATCTGCTTCTTGGGCGCGTTCGATTGGACTTTCACTTTCGTTCTTTGCTGACTTGTAGAGGAGGAATATTCGCGTGCGTTTTAACTGAGAACTTAATTTTGTCCCAGTAAAAACCATGAAATGTGAAATATTTTTTCTGGAATGAATACAAAGCAGACATAGATTTTCGCTAAAAACAGTGAGAAAAAGAGATTGAAAAGATTTCTAACAAATGCATGAACTCCTTGAAGCAGAGTGCGTATTTACAGAGGTAGTGCTAGATTAAGCAATAGACATCCTGTGTACCCATGCTTCTGAAATTCGCCTGTTCCTCTTAATATTGTGGGACACACTAAACTTGCGTAAAACGAATGTCCATTTTCTTTTAAACGATCAATTATATAGAGAAATAGGCGAAAGTCCATTTGTTCCGAAGTTTTCTGACACCCTTACGTGACATCTAGAAGAAAAGGTCTTTTCTAAATTAAACATTATACCCCTGTGCACACAATAGATGGGTGATATATTCACGATATTTGATGACCTTTCGAAGCTAAAGGTGTGCTTATTACCATGGATACTCTGCATGCAAATATAAAATTCACGATGGAAAAAGAACGGGATAACCAAAAGGGCAGGAGTTTCCTTGGTAGCACGCATATGTTTTTATTTATATTTAAATGCGTACACAATTAATTTCTGTTAGGGGTAGGGTTAGTTTCACGGTTCGGGTAAGTGTTAGGGTTAAAGTAAGAGTAAGGGTAAGGGTTTGGGTTTGGGTTATAGTTAAGGGTAGGCTAAGGGTTATGGTTCGGCTAAGGGTTAAGTTTAGGTTGGGAATATGATATCGCATGTTGCTGGAGTAGGCATTTAAATATAAATAAGAGCATATGTGCGCTACCAAGGAAACTCCTGCCACCAAAGGTTATTTTTAGATAGTCAAGTCAAGTCAAATTTATTAGAGGAAATGTAGGCAAACGCCTTTGAACTCCCTCTTGGTACATAGGATTTAAGAAATGCATCGGCATAGCCGAACATTCCAAAGAAGTCGTTGACACAATTTCAGACAACTACTCGCTTGTTTCAAGTAATAAACTCAGACTCAGTTTACAAGAGCCAGCAGTGTAACTGAGAAAGAAGAGCAGACAGTGAAAAAACTCCCAAGGCATAGCTCATAATTCAAAATAGAATGTCATTTGTGGTTTTTAGGCGAAAAACTGTCGCAAACTGTTCATGTATTTAAGCAAGATGATGAATACATAACACGAACCACGCTATATTAATATATATAAGGCTGCCAGAAGTGGAAGTGTCGACAAGAAAAAGGTTCCCCAAATCAGAAATCAGATAAGACAGAGTTGGTAAGGACAACTTTACTGCAAGGAGACGAACTGTGCAGAGGCTGTGTGACGAGCCAGCTGCCAGCTATGCGTGCACGTTAGTTGTGTCCATGAAGTTGTGTGTTTTTGTGTAGCTCTGTCTGCACGATAAGTATTCTGCCGTCCGCAGCCAATCGAATGAAGCGGAAGTATCGATTGACTCGGAGCGTATATGCTTATCAAGCAGCAAGTTGATCCATAGCGTGAGAAAGGTCAATAGCACACGGAGTGACAAGTTACGCGTGGAACCAAGGCTTGACTGAGCGAAGGCAAGGTGAGGTACGCGCAGTTGCGCTGAGTGGCAGACTCCTACAAGGTCAGTACTTGTCTGACCTGACTTTTTTTCCCATACAATGGAAAAATAGCTTGGTACACACTCTTCCCAAAGAGCAAGAAACGTCTGCTCCATAGAGACATAGGACACAGCAGTCGTTTCTCGACGGGAACCGGCCATATTTTCAAGTTTGACGAGGCCGAAATCGTCGCAAGAGGTGACAACCACGTGGGCCGCCAACTGGTCGAGTCATGGTTCACAGGCCCCAACTCCATCAACAAGTGCAACGATTTGGCGTTCTCATACGGTGTACTGAGACATTGTCTGAGAAAGAGAATCAGTCATGTGGGAAGGATCGGACGCAGGAACAACGACAGTAGACATACAGTATATTAAATATCTGATGGGGGGTTTAACACGAATTTGAGGTTGTTTATCTAGTTCTGTGGGTTGACTTCAGGTGCAAAATGCTGTTTACTAGGATTGAAGTCCGTTCAGATTAGTACACTGGGAGAAAATATAGGCGCAAATAAGCGAAATTCACCGTCTGTTGATACCCAAGGAGTTTCCTACGCTATTAAACGCTGCAGAAAAACCTTCTTGTTAGTTCATGTTGCACTATAAAAAACCATTCATGAAGAACAGAACCATTTTAATTATATCTGTTTAGAAAAACGGAAAATGTTTTTTTTTTGCGTCCATGAAATTCGGGTTAGTGTACGTTCGAGATACAGCACTTTAGTAGAGAAAAGATCAATGAATTAAGTTAACAAATGTTTTCACTACAAATCTGTTACGTTTTGTGCCTTTAAGATAAGTAATTAACTTAAACAGATCAAAATATGTTTTAGTACGCCAAAATTACGAGGCCTATTTAACTCTACATGAAGATCACAGAATAGAAAATGTTTTCTAAATAACATTGTTAACTTACTCCATCAAATGTTGTCAAAAAATAGAAAAAAGTCAACAAATATAAAAACTTGGAACGAAACAAGCTGTAAAATCACGTCGTTCTTCAAAATAAGACATCCTGCAGTTTATCAAGTAAAATAATGTTTTTATTTGACCCAATTTTGAATAAACTCGCGGCATTTGGCGCGATTTGAGCCCGCACAGTAGCGAAGGCCTTTATGCAAAGCCAATGCTCTTCCAGTTGCGCTACAAATGCCACGCTTCACATCGTGAGGTTAGTCACACTTGGGTCGATATAGGCCGCCCAAAATTTACCGCTCGCGTGGAATTCACCAATATGGAACAGTAAGCTGACTACTCAAGCAGGATTTTCTAAGCAGTCATCTACAGGGTGCCCCACGAAAAACCCCTAAATTTATGATCATGTTTATACTGTTATAAAAATAAAAATAATTGATTACAATTATAACTAACAACTTTATTGTGTAATTAACAAACTGTTACCTAATAAAAAATTACAGATACCGCTCAAAATGCTGTCCATTAACTGCAGAACAGTGACGTAAGCGATCCATCCAGCTCTGAACTGCTCGACGAATGACATCAAGAGGGATGTTGTTCCATGTGTCCATCAACACATGTTTTATTGACTTGATATCAGTGATTCCTATTCTTCGTCTCTGAGCCTCCTGTAAGAGTACACTCCAAATGCAAAAGTCCATTACATTCAGGTCAGGGCTCTTGGATGGCCATTGCTGGGGTGTGATGAAATCTGGAGTGGTAACTCGGAGCCAGGCGACAGTGTCATTGGCAGTGTGTGGCTTTGCATCATCTTGCTGCCACGTCCAGGGTTCTCCCTGCATTACTTGATCAATATCTGTAAACATCTGCGGGCACATCTCCTCTCTGTAAACAACTTGATTTACAGTTTTTTTCGTTCTCCGACTCGGTGCAACACCTTCCTGCCCAGTAGCATCTCCTTCAATAAAATAGAGGTCTGTTTCGCCTTGCCAGGAAACAGCACCATAGCACATGATAGATTTTTGCTGCTTGTCTATCTCCACCAGCAAATCTTCATCAGGAATATCAGTTTTGACTTCCACTGCACGACATATACGTTCATTTTGCCTATTCAGTGGTGCAGACAAGCAGAATGATGATTCATCTGAGAACCACACCTGTTTCCATTTTTCTCCTTCCCCGAAGCGCTGAAGCATGGTATCACACTTTGTCTTTCGAGCTTGCTGGTGTGCTTCAGTTAAAACATGGCATTGAATACGTCGAAAACATTTTAAATTGGATTTTGCAATTGTTCTGTGCACATACCTTTTTGACAATCCCAGTTCTTTACAAATTTCACGTTGACTTGAATGTCTTCTGTGATGATCTGGTGGAGTTACGGCAAGTTCCAAGACTGCTCGCCTTGCTGGGGAATCGTGCCTGCAAGAAGTGCCACTACCAGGCTTACGCACCTTTGCTGCAGGTGATCCACCTTGTTTGAATGCAGCCGCGACACCTCTAAACTGGTCAGTTGTAATGGCACCAAAAAATTTAGGCAAAATGTTCCGACATTTCTGCAACCCCCATGTTGGATGTTCTTTCCGGAATAGGACGATGACCTCGCGCTGGAAATTGCTCAGCTGTGGCATGGGTCTACACGTCTTTCCAGAATATTCCTGGCATATGGAGCGCAGGTGGGCATTTTAGAACCTTCTCCTCTGCGACCACCACCCACGTTGTGTGGGTGCTCCTCACCACTGAGCGGAACATGGCGTGGGCGACATGAATGCGGGTGCGAACCAACGGGGGCGGCTTCACTTCGGATCTGGCCCATGGTGTTCTGTTTTCTCCGCCATCGATCGTGACGGCATGGGCGGTCCGGCCGCCGTAACAATCACAAACTTAGGGGTTTTTTGTGGGGCACCCTGTAGAATACACCAGAATGACTACTAGGCTAACTTAATTATTAGAAAGTTTGACAGAGCTGCTCAATTTTAAGTTGATCCAATTTTGACAGAAACTCGTGGCATTCGGCGGGATGTGAACCCGCATAGTAAAGAAGGCGATCGCATTTCGCCCCCAGCCTCCAGTGAGAGTCGCTCGTTTCGTACAAATAGCAACAATTATCGCTTCATATATTTGACCTCTGATCAAAGCCCGCAACCTAACCCAACCGCCCCCTTCCCCTCTATCCACCTCCCCCAACACAGGAACCTCTACACGCCGACCTCGCCATGCGGACGACGTGTAAACGAATAATTGTAATCAGACTCCCCTTAATAACCTTGCCCAACTGTACAGTTTTCATTATCCCTGCAAATTTTTTGAACAGACGAATATTTGCTGAAAACATATGTTTGCCAACTTGATTTCGCAATAACTTGGATATCAAGAAATGTTTGACCTGGCCCAATTCGAATCAAGTGTTCCTTTTGAAATGAATGCATTTTCAGTAAACAGCATTTGTGGCCTCAAGTCAATTAAATGAACAAAATGTGAAATAAATGAAATGTGAAATGAAATGAGGCACGTGTTAAACCACACCCTTAACTTTCTACATTCACATTTCATGATTTTGGCAATCTAGTGTACAGGTAATTGCGTTTCTTTTGAACTCTCATAAATTTAGTAGGAAGATTCCTGCTGCACACAATTAGCCCCATATTGCGTTCCGAAAGGTCTTATAGAAATAAAGAAGCGATCCCTATGTCCCATGCTCTCTAAATATGTCTTTCGTGATGAATCCGCGATTGATCTCGAAACCTCAGGCGAATAAAAGAACTGTCCCAGCGATTGAGACATCTTCTCGAAATGATCCTTCGGCAACAGTATTTTATAGCTTGCACCTTTGTCATGGAGACGCGAACGGTGACGCACTCAGGGCCCAGAGTTGGCAGTGCACCCCAGATAAGTCATGCCGGCAGACCGGCCGCGCGCGGCGTGAGCACACGTGACGCACTGCGTGCACTGCGATGTTCCAGAGCGTGCCGCGGCGTGGGAACCACGCCAGAACCACCCCGCTCGTCCGATAGGCCGGGAACAGTCTAGAAGGATCAGCGCCTTATAAATGGCTGTACTGCACGCGCCGATTCATCCTTCTGCTGTTTCTGTGTTAGCCTGAATAAAGACTCCCACGATCAGACCGGCTTTGCCTTCTTCCACTTACTAGTCCTGGGGACATAACAACTGGTGACGCGGCCGAATGAACAGCATGATCAGCCAAGAACAGATGAAAGAAACGCTAAAAGAAGTACTGGATGCCCAGCGGGAAAGCATTATAGCACTTATCAAAGAAATGCAAGGAAATTGGGGGCCAGTCTCCACAGACAGCAAACGAAAACAGATTGAGGACCGGATAACTGAGTTCACATACGACCCGGACAGCGGTGTGAATTTCGAGGCCTGGTTCCGGAAATATGAAGCATTGTTTGCAGAAGGAAAACAACTAGAGGATAAGACGAAGGTGGAGATTCTACTGCTCAAGCTTGGTCAACGAGAACACGAACGGTATGTTAAATTTGTCTTACCTGAGAAGCCGGTTGACAGATCATTTTCGGACACAGTTAAGAAATTGAAGTCTTTATTCAGTTTCTCTAAGTCGCTGTTTCACAGACGTTACGAATGTTTGAAGCTAGAGAGACAGCCAGAGGACGACTACTTTGACCTAGCCGGACGACCGAATGATGCATACCATCAAGCGGAGTTAGAAACTGCCACTAGCCAGCAGATAAAAGCACTCCTGTTTATTAAAGCTTTGGTGCTGCCTGAGGACGCTGACATCCGTACACGCCTTCTTGCTCAATAAGATCAGAGAACAGAAACGACGGTCCAAGAGTTAGCAGAGGAGTGCGTTCGCATTATGAATAGCAAAATCGACACTCGGCCGATCGGGGACCCAAGCAACTTACCAGTGCGTGTGTACGAAGCAAAATCCAGCAAATCTAGGGAGAATTATAGTTCCCCAAGGAAATCAAAAAGAGCCTGTTGGAAATGTGGAGGATGGCATTTTTATCCGATTGCCCTTATCGCAGTAGAAAGTGTTACAAGTGCTCCCAACTCGGTCATAAGGCAACCCATTGTCGCGCCAAATCTCTCAGTCCAAGAAAGAGCTGTAATGCCCTAACCCAAAATGAATCACAGGTCCTCAGTTGCGAAGACAGAAAATATTTGACGGTCAGTCTAGATGGAGAACCTATTACGTTGCAGGTTGACACAGCGTCAGACCTTACGATAATTAGTAAAGGCATGTGGGAGGCCCTGGGAGCGCCAGAACTGAAGCCAACGACCGTCCGTGCCTGGGCATCAAATAATACACAAATGTTTTTGAGGATGTTTTCCAGGCCACTATCGCTTTCGAGGAAAAGGCCTGTCTGTCTGACATTTATGTATCGAAGTCGAAGACTGATCTCCTTGGAAATAAGGCTATATCCCAACTGGGTCTCTCGAATCGGCCATTCCAGGAGATATGCTGTGCGGTAACCATTACAGAAGAGGACCTGAAGCAGAAGTATGCCGAGCAGATGGAGATGTCAGCCGGAACGTGTACAAAGACTACAGTAAGCTTGAGGGTAAAGCCTGGGAAAAAGCCAGTCTTTAGACAGAGTAGACGCGCCCCATTTGCCGTTGAAAACAGCGGTAGAGGAAGAACTGGAGCGTTTGCAGCAGAAAGGCATAATATGTCTCACAAATTATTCAGCATGGGCTGCTCCCGTTGTCGCCGTAAAGAAGCCTAACGGTAGGATAATACTATACGCAGACTACTCGACCGGGCTGAATGACGCATTGGAAGACTACCGCTACCCCTTGCCGACTGTAGAACACATTTTTACCACCCATAATGGAGGGAAACTTTTCGCGAGGATTGACCTTTCAGAGGCGTACCTACAGTTACCAGTTGATGAAGCAGCGCAGGAAATGCTGACGATTAACACACATAAGGGGTTTTTCAAATCTACCCGCCTCAATTATGGCGTCAAGACGGCACCTATTATTTTTCAGCAGTTAATGGACACCATGCTTACGAATATCCCTGGAACTGTGGCATATCTGGATGATATTTTGGTTGTCGGTCGTACGGACGAGGAGTTGCTCGAGAGACTTGACAAGGTCATGGAAAATCTCATTGACTTTGGCCTTAAAATCAACATGGAAAAGAGCGAGTTCCTGCAAACAGAAATTCACTACTTGGGTTTTGTGGTAAGCGAGGCAGGACGATCATCCGATCCAGAGAAAGTTGTCGCATTTAAGAATGTGAAGGTACCTAAAAATGTTTGAGAGCTACAAGTATTTATGGGCCTGGTCAGCTACTACTCCCCATTCATTGCGGGACTACATAGTTTAAAGCCACCGTTAAACCGGCTACTTTGTAAAGATGTGAAATTTGAATGGTCCCCTGACTGTCAAGATGCCTGTGACAAAATAAAGGCGAAGATAAGTGAGTCGACTGTGCTCTCACATTTCGAAGCCGACAAAGAACCGATAGTACAGGCGGATGCATCTGAGTATGGGCTAGGCGGCGTGCTTCTTCAGAAAGGTACCGATGGAAATACCCTGCCCTTGATGCATGCCACCCGGTCACTCACAAAAGCAGAAAGAAACTATAGTCAAATCGAGAAAGAGGCCCTGGCACTCATCTTCGCAGTAAAGAAGTTTCATCAATTCATTTACGGAAGACACTACGCTTCACACCGATCACCAATTTTTAGTTGGCACGAATCGCGGTGTGCCGCAGTATGCGGCCAAAAGGATACAACGATGGAGTACTATTCTCCTGAGTTATGACTTCACAATCCAGCACGTGCCCACTCAGAAATTTGGAGCTCCAGACGCTTTGTCACGACTGAGTGGAGGTGACGAACACCAGGAAGACATTGTGGTCACAAGCACTTTGATAGAAGACGACGACGAGTTTAGAAGTGTTATCCGACAGCAACCTCTCATAGCCGAACAAATCAGGGCAACCACTTCAGCATATCCTTTATTATGTCAGGTAAAGGACTTTATACGGACGGGTTGGCCCAGGGAAGACAAGATACACCCAGCCATAAAGCCCTTCAGAAACCGAAAGGATCAGTTGTATATAACCGAAGAGTACATCATGTATGACGGCAGAGTGGTGATCCCAGCTAAACATAAACAACAGGTTTTACGAGAACTCCACGCCGGACATCAAGGCATGACCCGTATGAAACAACTGGCCCGGAGGTACGTATATTGGCCAGGAATCGATGACGATGTAGAATTCTTCGTGCGAATTTGCGGCCCATGCGCACGTGAGGCTAAAAATCCCCAAAAAGTACAACCTGTGCCATGGCCAGAGGTGATAAGATCGTGGAGTCGAGTTCACATGGACTTTGCTGGCTCATTCTTCAGTCGAATGTTTCTAGTAGTAGTAGGTATGTGGTCAAAGTGACTGGAAGTTTTCGCTGTTGCGGCAGCTACCGCGGAGGTCGCAGCAAAAAGGGTGGAGGAGCTTATCTCTAGATATGACATTCCTAAGGATATTGTGACCGATAATGGCACCCAGTTTACATCATCGCTGTTCCAACAGTTATGCCGAAAATGGGGAGTCCGACATGTAACGTCACCGCCCTTTCACCTCCAATCAAACGGGCAGGCAGCACGGTTAGTGGACACGTTCAAGAGAGCGATGAGAAAGATGTAGGATGCTGGGGTGAAAATGGACTACCTGAAAAGGTTTCTCCTAGCCTACAGAAGAACTCCGAAAGGTGATATGGATGGACAAACACCAGCAGAGCGGTTTTTGGGTCAAAAACTCGATGTAAGGCTGCAGCACCTCAAACCCGAAGATCAGTCATCCAAACCGCGAGAACACTAATTTCACGAAGGAGAAGAGGAGTTTGCTCGAAAGTGCAAACCCGGCGATAAACCGTGGATGGAGGACATTGTCAGAAAGGCGAGAGGTGTTGTTTTTGAAGTAGAAACGCCAACAGGGAGAATCAAACGGCACGCGAATCAGCTGAAACGCAGATTCTCCTCAGATGGCCAAATAGCACTCGAAGTGCTATGGGATACTTTTGAACTCCCGACACCCAGGTTAGAGACTAAGTCATCACCACTGCCCGTCCGAAATAGTCATCGAAAAGTACAACGGCCTAAACACCTCGTCGTGGATCGAAGCAGGAAGAAGTATGAAGTCCGTCTTTCAAAAGCGGGAGGTGTTATAGGGAAGCAAACGGTGACGCACTCAGGGCCCAGAGTTGGCAGTGCATCCCAGATAAGCCATGCCGGCAGACCGGCCGCGCGCGGCGTGAGCACACGTGACGCCCACCACCGCGTGCACTGCGATGTTCCAGAGCGTGTCATGGCGTGGGAACCACGCCAGAACCACTCCGCTCGTCCGATAGACCGGGAACAGTCTAGAAGGACCAGCGCTTTATAAAGGGCTGTACTGGACGCGGCGATTTATCCTTCTGCTGTCTCTGTGTTAGCCTGCATTAAGACCCTCACGATCAGACCGGCTTTGCCTTCTTCCACTTACTAGGGACATAACAACCTTCTATTCCCCTAGGCCCAGCATTGTGTCGTAAGGAAACAGTGGTTATAGGGTTTTTTGGGTGGGGACTGACTTAGGATGCGCAGTATAAGATATTTTTAATAACTGCTACATGCATTTTCATTGTATTTAGAAAAGTTGTCGATTCACATCTGTAGATTTTAGCAATCGGTATTATCTTTAAACGCATTGCAAAAAAAACACATTATCAAATTGCAGGTTTCATGAAATTCCTGAAAAACAGGAATGATGGTTAGGAGGTCGTCTACTTCAACTTACCTGAGGTTTAACCTACCGTTCTGGAGCAAGATTAATAAAGTTGACAGTGCGAAGCTTTGCGCTCACCTTTAATTTACATGCGGAACAATTCACTCCCAGCAGCCGCGGGAAACAAGTTCGACTACATTTTTCCTTACTTTGCACTTACTTCGTAAAATTTAATTCCCTGCCCAACGTATTTCCCTACCCACAAAAATCCTATAACCGCTCTTTCCGTATGACAAATGCTGGGACTAAGGAATAAATGAGGTGCAATACACAAACTACTTTTGCCGATCCTTCTTAAAAGGAAAACATACCTTGGTTTATAAGTTGCTATGGCATTATTTAGAAATACCAAAGGATTTTAAGGAAAACGGGATATATCGGAGCGCACCAAGTAAGTTAGGGAATCTGCTGCATTAAGAGAGCGTATGTTCTGGGATCTTCGTGCAGAGGCAAAGGGTTTTCTTACCTGGGAAGAAGCAAATATAACCTAAATATAGAGATAGCTGCACTCAAAACAAATATGATGATCCAAAAATATGCCACAACCCCAAAACCAAGTATAGCGAGATGTGACGAAAACAACAAAACTAAAATAGCCCCTTCTGTTTTGCTTTTATTTCTGCCACGTTGCCATCGAATTTAGAGAAAATGTTATTTGACATCTCATTGGAAAGCGGTAACCTGTCTCACGCACCAAAAGATTTATTGATGAAGAGCCATGATGATGACAGCCATGCACCAAACCACAAATGAGCATTTGTTGCAGGTCGCAACATGTGAGGCCTGTTTGTCCTGACTTTTCTTTGGCGTACCAAAGCTGAAAATTACCCTGGGTGTCAACGTTTGTAATGGTGCCATTCTATACCCCTTTGTACAGCACATGAACTAGCTCATGCAAATTTCTTGAACGAAAATGAAGTTGGTAGGTAAACATGCGTTTAGTCTTGCCATTTTGATATGTTGAGTGGATTTGAGGTTCCAAATGCCTTTTAGCAAGGCGAGCTTCATGTAACGTCTTTATGATTAAGAAAAAAGGCAGGATTTCGGCGAAACCGGAGACTGCCGTATTTCCTTTGTTATTTACTACCACAAAACAAAACCTTTTGTTTTTTGCTTTACTTAAAAACAACACCAATGTAAGCAGGAAGTGAACTAAGTGCTTATTCCTGGCTAGGGGTCTCGAACAGGCGACTACCTGCGAGGCCGAAAACGGCCAAGCTAGAAGAAGCAGAGAGGGCGAGATGACAGCGTTTGAGAAGGGCTTGATACAGCACTGATTGGGGCATATTTGCCTTCATTCAGCCAAGAATAACACTGACAACCAGCTGTGGGCCAGAAAAACAAGGACTTGCACTCACGGATGGCGCAGATGGCCCACCACTGGGGCTTACCAGATGGGTCATAAGCACTGCATCGAACCGAAGTTCAACAATGTCTCACAATCTGCCATCCTCTGTCACTGCAGACCAGGTATATACTCACTCAGGAAGGTGCGAACACCGATCTAATTTGCTCATTGAGGGCTAGTTGCTGTCTAGACACCACAAGGAACCCCAAATAACAAGTCTGGGAAGACTGATTGAATACGAACAACTTAAATGCTCAAAAAGCTGTGCAGTGACGCCGAGTACGATGGCCAGCCGTGCAAGTTCAAAAGTGTGGATGTGACAAGTTTAGGCTGTACAACGATAGATCAATCGGCTGGCACTAAGCAAGTGAGGCAGGAATATCGATTTCCTACAAGTGTAAACGCGGTGAGTTGACATGAAGAGTGCGAAAGATCAATAGCTCCCAGCGAACGAAGCTCAGCGCACGAAGGGCAGCATGAGTCAGCGCAGGTGCTCTGGGCGACGAATTCCTACAGGCTTCTCAATTTTTCGTTGTAGTACTGATACTAAACAATGACATGGGTGTTTAAATGTGCACGGGGGCAGTTCTATACCCCGTGTACAGTACGTGACCTAGTTCGTGCAAATTCGAGAAGGAAAATCGAGTTGGTAGTTAAGCGTACATTTAGTCTTGCTCTTTTAATATGTTGAGTCGATTTGAGGCTCAACATGATTTTTAGCAAGGAAAAAATGTGCGCACATCGATGTAATTGGTTTCGCGCAGTAAGTAAATTTCGTATGGGTGCAGAGGGGTCCCGAACAGGGGACCACCTGCCAGGCCAAAAATGGACAAGCTAGAATATGCAAAAAGGGATGAAAGCATGTGACGGTAACTTGGTAGAAAACAATTTTGGGCTTTTTAGCCTTCCTTTAGCCAAATATAACCATGACCACCAGCTAGGGCCAAAAACACGAGGATTCGCACACACGGATGTCTCAGATGGTCCACCACCGGGGTTCTACCGGCTGGGTCGTAAGCACTTCATCGAACCGAAGTTCAACAATGTCTCACCACCTGTCATTCCCTGTCACTGCAGACCGGGTATATATTCACCCAGGTATGTGGGAACACCGATCTAATTGCCTTCCAGATTCTTCTTTGTAGTACTAATGCTAAGCAGTGCTATAGGTGTTAAAATATGCATGGGTGCAGTTCTATACCCCGTGTACAGTAAGTAACTGAGTTCATGCATATTCGAGAGCGAAAATCGAGTTGGTAGATTGGCGTACATTTTGGCTTGCTTTTGTTATCTGTTAAGTGGATTTGAGGCTCAAAACGCTTTTTGGCAAGGACAACTGCATATGCAGTCCTTATAGTTAAAAAATGAGGCAGGATTTTGGAAAAATGCAGATTGCCGGATAGGATATGTCTTTCCTATCCTATTTACTAGCACAGAACAAAAAGTTTGTTTTTTAGGTTGTGCTATAAAAGAACATTAATAAAGGCACGAATATTTTTGAAAGTAACCCTTTCTGGAGGCGGAAAAGCTGATCGTAAGTCAAAGAAAATTAGGTGAAAGGAAAGGTGAGGACTGGCAGAATTTAATAGGAACAAGGAATGCAATCAGAAGAAGAAGATGATGCGATCGCTGGAACAAGTGTACTATCTTTCTGACGTTTTGGATGCTGCCAAGAATCCTTAATTATAGGTTATCTTAGAATGGTGTGAGACATGAACAAATTGGGGTTATACGGGTACAGATTGCGTGGTATTCAGAGCTTGAAACGTCCATTGGACCGCGTACTATAATTAACAGCATCTGTAACCACTGCTTGGGTCGTAATTTGTGTGGATGCGGGCTTGATAATTGTGTGAAAATTATGTTCGCTGCCGACGGAGTTGTTGATGGGTCCGACCCTTCCCACGTGACTAATTATCCTGCTCAGGTAATGTCTCAGTACGTAGCATCAGCTCCTCCTGGTTTAGTGCACAATAACCCTTCTCCGGCTGGATTCTAGAATTATGCCCTTCATATTATTTTCCTCCTTGGGGATTTTAACAGGGCGTAATTCGACGGTGACACACGTCCAGACGCCACCGTTACAACATTCGCGACGCGTCGTTATAACACTGGCGACGCAGGTGGGATTGTTCTCCTGGATGTAACAAAAATATGTGACGCACATTTCAGCATTCGTATTTCCGTGGAACAATTGCTGTTCTATGAAAGTGTCGTGATCCAACCAGCCATCACACGGCGTTGGAGTCTTTACATCATTGGCGACACTGCCAGTGGCAACCCCTACAAGTTGACGTCAGAGAACTCACAATTTCTATCATCAAGAAAAAAATAGCTGACTATGATGAAGCACATTACAAGCATGGGTGACACACATTCCAACCATTCACATTTCCATAGAACAATCGATGACTGTCACACAGCGCAGTACAAGCATGGGTGACGCAGATTCCACCATGCGTATTTCCATTACAACAATTGACGGACATAACGGTTTGTAAATGTTACAACGGGCCTCTGATGATCACATCGTGCAAAAAGATAATGAATTTTTCTGTTTGTTACCGTGAGAACAGGCCTCCGATGATCACTTCGCGCAAAAAGGCCATGAATATCTCGTAGCTTATTACCGTTACTTCAGGCCTGTGATGATCGCAACGTGCAAACAGCTATCAATGGTACTGAAGGATTTCTCCGGCTCCCAAGTATTCCAATCAAAGGAACACGCTACCCACCTCAAACGAGGGAATTATTAGGAAAGTAGCCTGACCAAGTGCTAGCAATATTTGGAGACTTTCCTGAGGCGTCGAGCCTAGCCAAGTGTCTTTGTTTGTTAGCTCTGACCGCATACAGGCAATGACTGTCCACACGAGATGACCTTAACCTCTGGAGAGGACACAGATGCACGCGCTTGCTTGCGCACGCCACTGACCGCAGATGTCCCAATGCGCCAATCAGGCTACAGGCGAACGCGCACTTGACAGTTTCTTATAAGACACTGTCACCCTGACACAGGGAGAGTTGCACCACACGTGGACTACAAGGACACCAAAGTCCGCTCCCAATGCCGGGGCTTGCCTCAGAAATGGGACAAAGAGCGCGCTGGAGATCAATCAGCGGCAACAGCCGCGAGAGACAGCTGCTCCAGGTTTTGTACAAAAAAACCTCCTCCGCGTGGATTCGAGATTTATGCCCTTCTTTTTGTATTATTCCTTGGGGATTTCAACAGGCCGTGACTGGACAGTGACACACGTCAGATGTAATTGTTATAACACATAGTATGTGAATGTCAAATCATTTTGCTTGTTAACTGACTGTGGGCCCGAGAACCCTGACTCAAGCAGCCCACGGCCCATGCGGTCGCCATTTCTTGCGAGGATTTCGGCCACGTTAAAGATAAAAATATGGTCAGGTCTCATCATCCTCTCCGCCACTGGATGCTCGGCCATTTGCGTCCGGGGTAAGCCCCCGGTTTCTCCGACGTAGATGCTTTGTCCACAACTGCCCCACATCCGGAGCTGTTTCCAGTTGTGCCATGGGTTTTCGGTCTCAGGACACGTCGCCTGATGGTTGCTTCTGACCTATGCGCAACTCTAACTCCATGTGGGGTGAGCAGGCGGCTGACCGCTTCCAATATAACTTCACGCATGGAAGAGCTTGCTGAAAAGTCGGGAAAATAGAAATTTCGTTCCTGTGATCACCCCTCCTTCTTCTCAACTGCTTTTTGGAACTCGCATATTTACTTCTATTGGAATAGAGTCAGCTTTATAAAAATATTTTGCGAATTTCTGATATTTTTGCGTCAGGAAATGCAGCAGTCAACGTGGTTGACAGTATTTTGATTTATCACACTCATAATTCGGACCGTAAGCAAATAGATCGACATATATCACAGAACTCATGACATGCTGCGTCCTTGCTGTGTCAAGTGGTTTGTGAGGTACAATAATATTTGTGCAGATACGCAAACACCGAACCCTTAGATGATATTCGTCCGTCCCTGGTGCCTTTGGAGCCCACACTCGAGCCTACGCTGCAAGCTGACGAATGATATAGGCGTAAAGACATTAACGACAAACACAAGAAAGATTAGGATGGCCATTTCTGGCTTATTTGCCTTCGTCAGACAGTCCTATCCAGACCCAAGCGGTGTCCTGCCCGAGCCCCGTACTCGCGACATCTCTGATTCGATTTAAAGGCCCTTACTACGGTCTAACCACAGTGAAGCGTGGACTGGTCATCTTGAGGTTATCTAAGTGCCCAACAGAACCTATACCTAATGTGAACTTCAGAGCGTATACCATCTCCGATGATGGAAAGTTATTTATTTGCGAAACGTGAGGATAATATATATCCCTGGTTACCGTGATCGCACTACATTCTCGGTTATGTACAGAAACGCGCTATTCAATACATAGAATGAGTTCCGATGCCGTCACACGACTGTTAGAACTCACTGGAGTAGGCATAGCCCATCAAAATCAGACTACAATACGCTGCCATGTGATGCAACTTAAAGACGGACTGCCCGTACTGAAACCCCCTGCAGTTGTCTACAAGATAGGTTGCAATGGTAGAGCCTGAAGTTATGTTGGAGAAACAGGGTGAAAATAGTCAACCCGTCTGCACGAACACAAACTAGCAGTTTGACGACAAGACCAAAATTTGCAGCTTGCAGCACACATCGGAGAGACTGGCCACGACTTCAATATCCAAAGAACAACAATCGTAAGCCAGGGGCACTCAAAAGCCAAAAGATTGACGCTAGAGGCATGGTACTCAGAAGCCAACTCTATCCACAGGCATTTAGACCTTCATGCGGCCTAGAAAGGCTAACACCATTACGAGGGTAAAATATCGAATAGGGTCAAACCGACCTAAAGAATTGCAAGTCAAAAAGCTCCCATGAAGAACCCATCGGAAGAGGGAGCAGGATAACCAGGACCATCAACCGTGCAGAAACGGCGTAAAATTAATTGCTGTTTGTGATTTCGGACGACAGCTTGACTTCACTGACTGTTAATTAGCGTATACCGCTCTAATTGCCTCCCTCTACGAATTTTTTGGTTGTTCTTATATTTGTCTTGACAGCCTAATGACCTCTGATGGCCGATTGACGTATGCTCCCATAATTACCCCCTTTTGGTTGCTGATTCTTATCCCTGAAGCTGGACTCATGTAAGATTTCGAAAGCTCAGGACAATCAACCAATTTATCCGGTGCTCTAAAAGTCTTCTTCTTTATCCATGCAAATACCTGGAACGAGAACTTTCTCGTTCATCCGTGAACGACAAATGTTTTCAAAAGTTTCAGAACATCATGCCTCATTCTACACAACATTATGTCACTCGGCCTTCCCATACTCATCGTGTTCCCATGCCAAAATAAGGTCAAGGAGACTGGAGCGTGGCAAATACATTTTGTCTGGCCTCATAAGAAATTATACGGTTCACAAACGTGCTAGTTCATGCACATCCACCACGTTTAAATCCTCGTAAGGGTGATTTGCAACAAAGTCCTCAGTATTTTGAAGTATCTTTTTCCACATACAAAATTCTGTTGTATACGCAATCGTCAAAAGTCCTCAGTCACAAAACTCCAGCTGTTTTACGGCAGAAAGAAGGCGTAATCGAGGTTGATAAAATTGCATTCAATCTTGAGATTTGCATTGCCACTTTAATCATCTTATATACTTCGTTTGTTTATTGCGTCCCCGATGATATTTTAAGGGTCTGAAATATAGACATAGATTGATTTAAGGCAACTTCTAAAGCACTGACACCAATGCTAAAATTTACCCAGATGTAGGACAGCATAGCCTTCACCTGTCATGCCTATCTGAATCTACGATTGACAAAATAAGGGCAACTTATTAACGTACGTCCTTTTTATTTGCCAGCGATTTTTTCTTTTCGTCCAAAAGTTAAACCTGTTGTCGAATTAATGATAAAAGATGATAAAGCGCTGATTACAGCCGAAGTCAGTTTGGCTGGTTTGGTGAGATGAATACAATGCGGCCGAAATTTCATACAAATGCCGACATTCTCGTAAGATTGGTGATCATTCGCAAACTGGCATTTACGCATGTAAAAAACCTTGAAAAAGCAATGAATCTGCCTAGGCGACTATGATACATAAAATAAATATAAAAAGTACTAATCGTCTGTTAAGAAAATAAATTTTCGTTACAATGCTGAAGTTCCGCAGCTGTGAAAAATAGCTATCAATTAAATCAATAAATGTAAATCTAGTCGTAAGGTAAGTATCAGTTACGATATCTTTTAAGAGGTTATAATAAGCAGTACCCCTGAAGATGAATGTAGGGTAAACCTGTCAGGACTTGATAAATTGTCGTGATTAGGTGGGTTGACAACGGGCGGGATAAGACTGCCCGCTCTGAACTGAGAGTCAGCCTATATGGGGTCCTTCTCAGAGTGGTCTCACGGGCAATCCAAATATGCAATTTTAAATTACTCAGATAAATTGCGGTTCACAAAAAGAAAAAGCCAGTATCTATTTGACGCGCAGGAATTGTTTGTTTAATCGTGATTTATTGCGTTGGCGCCTGCCTTGGCTTGGTTTTAATAGCACAATATGACATGCAGCATAGACGCGACGCAAGTCAGTTTCGCTATACAAAGAGTGTATAATGGCAATGTGCCCTCATAATCGACCGTTAAGTAGTTGTAGTTTTAAGAAATAAGAACATTTGTGTTAAAATGTGGGCATCCCAAAAAATATATATTTTTAGGTTGAATACGTTCTTCGGGAAATAGAATTTTATTTCGTGAATTTTCGAAGCCGGAAACCCCACTCCGTCTTCAGACGTTGAGAAAAGTAAAGGCAAAACCAGCTAACAGTTAACATTTGAAAATCGTAGAAAAATAAACAAGACAGTGGCATAGGCGTACAAAAATTTCAAACAGGAATGGGCGAGACGCGAACCGACCCGAACAGAGGGAGACTCACTGCAGCAGCCTACGCTACTGCATTATCGATTTTCCTACGTTAACTGTTAGCTGTTTTTGCATTCACTTTTCTCAACGTTTGAAGACAAAGTGGGGTTTCCAGCTTCAAAAATTCATGAAATAAATTCTATTTCCCGAAGAACGTATTCAACCTCAAAAGAAGAACATATTCATCATACTATTTCAGTTCGGAGACCTTGGTCAGCTCGCCAACGTTACATTCACAAAATCCAATAGAAATTCACATGACTCGCCAACCTAGTCGAACTTCATCCGAAGGACTTTGTTTTCCCTTCGCTACCTCGAACTCCCAAATTTACTAGATTCCCTCAGTGAAGTCGTATTTGTATCGTTCTCCACAGGAGAAAGTGCAGGAATAGATGCACATAGATCTGGCCTTCAACACGAGTCGGTCTTTACCTCCCAATCGCAGGAGAGAAGAGTTCGTGAGGAGCTGCTTATCCTTGGACTATTTTTCGTTTTTATTTAGGGTATGCATTGTCCGAACAACGTGGCGCCTGGAAAAAAAGAGTACATGAACACGCACCGGCCTGTATAAGCAAAAGTAAAATCAAGCCGATTTCGAGCTCTATTCTCGCCCACCTTGTCGATACGAATCATCGAGTCGATATTAATAAAGCCTTTCAGATTGCCGATCGGACCCCAACCTACTTTTTCAAAGGGTCTACGCCAACGAGTGCATGCAACAACCAAAGCAGTGGCTATGTGGTTAGCGAATCCAGTGTTGTGTTGTCAGAAGACCTGACACAAGCCCTTGTACTTCCGTGGCCGACACCGACGCCAGGTGGCGATCGCATTTTGGCCCCACCCACTAATGTCGGTCGCCCACCCAACACGCCGATCTTGCCCACTTGCGCAGACTGACATAGACCGTAGTGGCCAATCGGCGTCCACGTTAGACACATTAAAATTTTTAATTGTCGTGGTGTTTGGCCTGATTAAGAGTTGCTGAAAACATATGTTTGCTACAAACTGATTTTTCGTATTAGCTATCTTAGGAAGGCAATATTTTATTGTGTATGGGGTACACGATCTTTTTAAATACGATGGATAGAAGAAGAATGATAAGCTTCGTTGTTAAACTTGTATTCGATTTTTTCAGCGAAAAGGATTTCACCAACCCAGCTTTTTACAATATGGCAGAGTTGCTGCGTTTACATTCTACTCTTCTCTTTATGTGGTAATGAAGGATGCTCCTTCCTCAGCAACCACTTAGTAGTTTCCGTTTAAAAAAAGAAGAAAGCGTCTACTATACTGCTGCAGTTCGAAGACGTTGGTCGGCAGGCCTTTCTTTAGCGTTCAATTAACAAAATCCTACAGAACTTCATATAGCTTGCCGAGCTAGTCAAAGTAAGTATAGAGGGTTTGCTACGCTCTTCGCTACCTCGACTCTCAAGTTTACCAGATTCCCTCATTGAAGTCCTAGTTGCGCAAAATGTGTGCTTAGTTGTTAATGAAAGTTCCGGTAAATCTAATTTGTTGAGAAAGTTGAAAGACGCTAAATCTCAGGTCACAGCTCACTCGACGGGACCCGGCCATATTTCCAAGTTTAACGAGGCCGAAATCCTCGTAAGAGGTGATAACCACATGAGCCGCTAGCTGCTCCGGTCACCGTTCTCAGGCCAAAAATCAAGCAACCGGCACAACCGTTTGCCATTCCCATACTGCGTACTGAGATTTTGCCTGTGCAAGAGAATCAGTCAAGTAGGAAGGGCCGGGCCCAGCAACAACTCCGACCACAGCGAAAATAATTGTCACGCAATTATTAAGCTCGCATCCGACGCGGACAAGAAAATCGTGGCAATTAATGAGTCGAAAGCAAAACGGCCAAGCTATCATCACACCACATACAATCCCAATAATTGGTTACAAGAGCTGTTAATTATAGTACGCGGGCGCATAGCCGCTACAAACTATAAAAACCGCGCGGTCGCTGCATGTATCACCCAATCTGCGCATGTCTCACAACATTTCTCCGGTAGGTATGAGTAAGGATTCTAGACAGAATCCGAAACGTGAGGAAAATAGAATTCTTGTTCCAGTGATAATAGTGACTTACTCAAAAAAAAGTACCCTTGTGAACGCTTGCTGTGACAAGCTCAAGTCGAAGTGCATTTTGGGAACGCTTGCGGATTCCGGCCTCTGGAACAGCCAATCACAGGCCGACTCACACAGGACCTCATGTGACGACTGCCGAGCAGAAATCCATTCAGACGCCGTCCGCTGGCTGTTGGTTGTGCGGTCGTCTGATAGTCACGTTCCTACTGCCTTTCATCCTTTTTATTCTTTATAGCATATACTCTTCCTACCGCTCTAGCATGCCCGTGATTTCTCTCTTCTCCTAAGGAACCGGGCCTGGAAGGTTGCAGCCGTTAGAGTTAATCCAATGAATCTTAACACTCCTTCATAACTGGTGAACAACAATATGGAATGAACGCTGCACTTCTAATGAGGCCGAGCTCAACCAGCATCAAACTTTTCTCGCCTTCAACTAACATTTTACTGTGTCATTATTTGGCCGCGAAATGTAGACTTTCATCACCGACATCCTGTCCTGAAGCAAAATGGTGATCCTCTACTGTTTACAGCCCATTCCCCAGGTTACGGTTCCGTCCCAATCCCGCAGAACAATTCCCTCTATGACTGCCAGTCCTCAGACATCCTTTTCAATCTCTGATCCTACTTCTACTGCCAACGATCTCCCTCCTCTCTCAACGCATCCAATGTTGACACGGCATACTGATGTGCCACAAACGCTGCCAACCAGGCTCCCACACACGTCGTCGAGATTAACAATCTCCTACTAACATGTCAATGCATGCGTAGTCGAGAGCTTTCCTCCTACCAACACGCAGACTCAGCGGCCCGCATACCAACCGGCACTGACATGACTCACACATGCCAGCCACAGCCGCTTATGCAATTCACAAACGTCCCTTCAACCTGCCTAGACCACGCCACTCGCACGAACACCAGCTGTTTTCACGCCATTTACATGACGAAATCGGCGTGTTGAGGACGTTGGGTTCGGAGTGGGGGGTGGGAGAGGAGAGGACGTGATCAGGTCACACTGCGATTGAGGTCTGCACATGAAACATGCGGGTCGCGTGTGACTGGGGCTTGGGGCGGCGTGCAATTCCATCTACAGTTGCGTAAAAGGATGGGAGGTGGAGTGAGTCGGCCCCACTAAGTCCAGAAAATATGATTGACAGCGGCTCTCTTCAGTACAGCTCACAATTCGTGCTACATGCTGATATTTTTGAAAAACTGGTACTCACTCGGTAATCGGTATTGAGTAAAACTGTAATAGTGATTATCCTGTAGCCTATTATAAAGTCATCTCAGTCACGATATGATGTTGGCTTTTTAACGAGCCTCGTTCTGAACGCTAAAAAAAGGTATGCACTGTAAAAAATGACTACTTAACTATCATACATTTTTACCATCGATATTGACTGCCTTTATAAATTCTCATATATTTTGTGGAGAACATGCATGAATAAAATTCTTTCTTGTACTTGCTTGGTAACAAATTACAGCTTTACATTTATAAAGGGTTTCTTTCGGTTTTAGAAATGTTTCCGCATTGCCGAATTATTTTTAAACTCGCCAACTGCTAAACCTGAATTCAAGGTTTACAAACAGCGAGCGGTGTATATCCTGTTTAAGGAAAAGTACGTTTTTTGCCTACGGTTTCAATAAGAAGTCACATAGTTCTCATAAAATGTTGCAATAGATGTGAATCTTACTGCATACATGATAGAAAGCAGTTAGAACGGCCCTGCACGCGATTCGTCACTCTGACCGCCCTGAAGGAAAAAGAACAGAGGAAACCGACGGGCCAGCCAGTGTATGTAGAACATGCCAAGACGCGCGACCTTCAAGGGCCGACACACGAAGACGCGAGGACGACCGCCGGCTGGAATCCGCCATCCGTGAAGTCACGTCTGCCAAGAGGCCAGTAAAGGACGCATGCAAATGCGCACGTCACAGCAGTGCGACGTGTCGCGCCGAGGACACTACACGATGGCTGCTCGCATGGGTCACTAGTAGAAGAGCTAATAGAGAAAACAGGCCGTTGGTCCTTAAATACGTTGCCACCGACACGAGGTGGCACTCTGCTGCTGGGGACACGAGATTCTGCTGCTGCAGACACGGAACTCTGTTGCCCTAGACGAGAGACCTGCTGTTCGTCGTGATGAGAACGACAACAGAACACACGCTGCTGCCGGACACAGAGAAGACAGAGCTGATGTACAGCCAGAAGCAGTGACAGTAAAGTACTATCTGCTATCCTGTTGCCTGCTCTTCCTAACACGCAACTGGGGATATAACCAGTGTCAACACAGGCACACCCAAGGCTATAACAGTTAGACAGCGCCAAAGCTAGGTAAATATATTTAAATAACTACTATTTACTAAAATAAACTAGGTAAATTGCGCTACACTTAACTTAACTAAAAACAAGACTACACTAAAACTAAACATAACAAAGAGACTAAAAAATAAAACAAAATATCAATTAAAATAATACCACTGGTCTCGTAGGACAGAATTCTGGAGCTGGGAGTATATAAGGTGGGTGCCCGACTTAAATTTCGCCAAAAATTACTGCTGAAAAATGCGCATTTTTGTACTAATTGTCAATGCTCTTATAAATTCAAACATATATTGTAGAAAACAGAGCATAAGGTATCATTTTTCACCTATTTGGTAGCCAGTCATGTCCTCGTCAAATCTACTACTTCAGCAAGGTCAATTCATACAATGTCCATCAAAATCGGGTCATATTTGTCCATTTCTTATTGTTCCACAGGCAGTAAACAGCAAAAGTAAAACGCAATGTCAAACTGTATGAGACCAAGAAGAAGCAGATGTGATTGCTAGGACAAGACTTGTATTCAGGTGAGGTTTATAAATCCATCACGCATCTATTCGCAGAGACAATGGCAGAAACGGATAATTCCTACACAGTTAATTGCGGTCTATGCAGGATTAAGTCAATATGCTACTGCATACGTAAGACAGACAACTGCTCCACTATCGATGGAGGTTGTCCGCTTCTGCGCTAATCCTTTTAATACCGGCGGGGAGCCGTGACATTTTGAACTTTCATCACATGTGGTGGAATTGGACGTGATGACTGCTCAACTATCTGGCTCCCTGGCGCTTGCGTAGGACGATGCGTTGGTCTGTGTGGTCCACAAGTGGTGACTTGCAGTGGTTAAATTGGCCCTAAGCGCCGAGTGTGGGTGTTAGGACGGCCCAGCACCCAAGTTAGTGCTCGGGCCGTCCTGATGGTACAAGAACAAAGAAAGTCCACATGTCACAGGTGGCAGGCAGAATGGGACGAGAACGCGGCCTTTAGAGGACCGAACGCCAGGACGCAAGGACAGCTGCCGGCCAGGTTCTGAGGTCACACCTGGCCAGAGGCAAAGCGTGCGCGCCAAATGTCACACTGAGGACACCCCACAATGGATGCTCGCATAGGAAACAGAGGTGGTTGGTCCTTAAATACGCTGCCACCGACATGAGGTGGCACTCTTCTGCTGGAGACACGAGATTCAGCTGCTGGAGGCTCGGGACTCTGTTGCCCTAGATGAGAGATTGCTACCGAGACGAGAACGATGAGAGAACACACGCTGCTGCCGGACACTCAGAAGACAGAGCTGATGTACAAGCAAGACAGTAAAGTACTATCTGCTATCCTGTCCTGCCTGCTCTTCCTAACATGTAACTGGGGGATAAAACGCGTGTCGACGCAGGCACCTCCAAGATTATAAGAGAAGCATTAGTAAATCGCCGGATACGATGCACTATGAATAAACATCTCACAATCATAAAACAGCTCACAATTAAATGTTTTTCTAAAACCACGCCAAACATCAACATCAGTTCCACAGGTCAGAACTCCGGGTCTTTCCCCCTTGCCTTCGAACTACAGATGGCCGCGATTGCGACAGACAGATGCCTGCGTCGGCAAGAGCACACGAGTAAAAAATCGATATTAGAGCGTCGTATCTTGCGCAGCGTTGAGAGCAAGCGAACGAGTGCGCGCTGCCCACGCTACGCGGCATTCTGCAGAACACACTCAGGCGTGAAAGGATGGGAGTTAGGCGAAGGAGGAGTAGAGAATCGGCACGACTGAGACCATAAAACGTGATTGACAGTAGCGCAAGTGAATGGTCTCGTTTGTAGCAGACTAAGTGCATAATCTAGAGAAGTGCTGCAACGAAGGACTGCGTTCTGACGGATTTGGAAGAAGCATGCTATGCGCGGCTGGGTATTGTACTTGGTCTTTCCGAGTAGCTGCTGGGTCTGTAGTGGCCCCTAGCAGCCACTTGGAACCCAAGATCAGCCGCTGACGTATGGTGCACTTGGCTTGCAAGGCCTGCGTGCCCACGCAAGACCTCGCCTATCTCAAGGTCACACAATAGCAGGTAGTGTAGATATTAGCCGCGTGATTGGCTGCCGTAACAAAGCATGCGCCGAAATTTCGTCGATTCCCGACGCTCTCGTCCCCCCGGAATCGACGCTCTTGCAGTCGGTGTGCAGTCATCCGAGAGTTAAAAACTCTTTCTATCCATCCTCTACTTCTGTGAGGAATACACTATTCCTAACAGTCTGGCCTTCCGACCGTCTTCCCTCTTCTCTCCTACGGAAATTCTTGCCCATCTGCATGCAGGTTGAACTCACTAAACTAAGGCACTTGTCCAACAAATGGACGCCCGTCATGGATAGTACCGAGGTGATGGGTGATTACACCAAATTTTGCCATTACTGACTTGGTTCACAATGTCCGCCTGCATAAGTCTATGAGGTTTATTTTAATCTGACATTTTGGATAGTCACCCATTGGAGCCGTGGCTGAGCACCCTGTGCACGAAAAGGATCTCCGAAACAGTGGCTAGATCCCTCACGCATCTCGTAATGCGATTGGCCGACAGGCCCGCCGGCACAATTCGGCAACAAGTAATGCGGCGAAAGACTTTATCCAGAAACAGGAAAAATCACGCGTTGTCTACCGACTTTAATGCAGTTGTGTGATGTGCAACTACGTTGGAGAAATCAGCTGCAGCTAGAAACGCAGTTGCATGAGCATCAACTGGTGGTAAGAAAGCTGGATCCAAAGTCGGAGGTAGCATCTCCTGTTGCAGAGATTGGGCACGTCTTCAACTTTGATGCTGTCGAAATTGTGGGCCTAGGTGAAAATAACACGTCAAGGCCTGTCAACCAACTGTTCGGTAAACTGCCACATAAATTAGCCTGCCCATTATGTTTTACTTATAAAATTCTAATGAGGAGAATGTCACGGTGCGGAATATTCGGGAATAGCAACCAACTCTATGCTCAACCTGCGTATCCATCAGGCAGCCTATGGCAAGACATGGGGAGGCGAAACAGGGGGCGAGGCGAAAGAGATAAGTAGCGCTCGGGAAGACCAAATAAACACTGACGACCCAGTTCCAGACAAGGTCAACGCAAAACACAGTGTGGGTGGCGGTTACCAGGCTGTTAAGACTGCCTGTGGTTACGACCTAGATATGCGAGCCCCACAGGGCGGCTAAAATTTGATTTGTATACTACGCAGGCGTAAAAAAAAGGAACGGATATAGCGAGAACTAGGAGCCGGAGTTCTCTCTCTCTGAAGATGGATAGACGAGATAAATATCCGAAACTTCAGACAAAGAATAAACCCCTACCGGTGAATGTTCGTTCTTATTCTGACTTACGCCGCGGAATATACTAATCTAACTCCAGAACGGTTATTTAGGCCTCAGGTTAGTTGTAGTAGACGACCACCTAACCACCATTTCAATTTTTCGGGAAATTCAAGAAACCTGCAGTTTGATAATCGGGTTTTTCCGCAATAAGTTAAATAGCAATACAAATTAGGAAAATCTACAGACACAAATCAACAAAAGTTCTCATTACAATAAAATAAAAGTGCATTCAGCATTTTTTAGAGTGTATTCCACTGCGCGTCCTAATTTCGCGCCCCTAAAACCCGATAAACACCGTTTTCGAAGGAAAGTATGCAGGTTGTAGGGATTAATGAGTAGGACTACAAAAGCTACTTTTGCCAGAAGAAGCCATCTCTCTGCCAGGATTCACGAATTAAGGTTCATTACACTATTCGCGGTAGAGAATTAATTTATCATCCTACACAAGTAAATAAGCAGGCCTTGCTTAACCACCTTGCGAGCAAGCTACAGTGAATCACCTCCTCCATGTGGTTTTAAAATTAGATTTTAAAGGGAGACCAGTCTCTCGCCAAAGAAAGTGCTATGTGCAGGAACGTGTTTCGCTGCAGAGCTAGTAATATGACACCCTTTATTTTGAACCTGTAGCTGTTCACACAAATGAACTTTCTTCCGTCCCGCAGGTTTCGGTCTGCGTCAAATTGCTTGCTGTTCCTTCTTACGTAGAATTAAATTTGTTTTTAACCTAACAATCTAGCGGGGCCTGAGGACCCAGTAGCCGTTAACCAAAGTCCGGTGTCATGTACCGCATCAACTGCCTTTGTGGTCAAGCCAATTACGTTGATGAATCCGGCAAACGTGTTCTTACGAGAATCCACCAGCACGAACTCACCGTGCGACGGAATGAAATTCCTTTTTACTAGCCGCTCACGCATCCATGCCAGGGCACAGCTTCAATTTCAAACACGTGCGAATACTGGGTCAGTCGGACGACCGAATCTCACGCCTTTTGCAGGAGGCATGGCACTCGCACGCAGGCATGTCGAGCTTCCTAATGCCTACCTCGCATTGCGCGAAAAAAATCAATAGTAGATCTGAAGGTCATTCTCGGCAGACTTGAGCTAAATACACAGCTAGCTGTACATTTTTGATTCCTTGACAATGAGTTCGAAACGTCGGGCAAATATAATACTGTTCCAGAGAGCGTTTTCCCGCCTTTTATGCAATAACCTGGGCCACGACTATTCACAATAGTAAGTTTTAACTGCCGAAAGATTTGGGGTCCAGATATGTTATGGCGTTCATCATCTCCAAAAGGTAAGGAGGAAGAAGGGCGGGTTCATGGACCAAATTATATTTGAACTGACGTTTCGAAAAACGTTTTGCTACCATCGTCAGAGTTTTTTGGTAGCTGAGTCTGGTGGTCTTGAGTTAGTCCGCCTTACCGTTTGCCTCAAATTATATCGGTTTTGGATGTGTGAACTTTGACCTACCCGCTCGTTGCCGGCCATATTTGGTCTCCAGGAGGTAGTAAGTATATATATATACAGAAGTGTATCACTGACAAAGCCAAGGGAAACTAGGATGGCCACTTGTGGCTTATTAGCCCTCGTCAGATAGTTATACCTAAATTAAGTGTTGCCCCAGAATTTGGTGTCCTGTTTGCGTTTCGAGTCCGAGACCATGTTAGTAAGAAGAACACCACTCTAACCACGGCGCCATGGGTTCGCTGTCTTGTCAGTTTTTGCCCGGGAATATACAGTGGCGGATAGGCGAACACCGATCAGTTAGAGGACACACTCCTCCGTCCATGGTGCCTTTGGAGCTCTAACTCGAGCCTACACCGCAAGGCGGCTAAGGATAATGTCTTTCTGCCTTTATGGTCAGCCACCCTTCCGTGTAGGCTCAAGAAGCACAATGGATGTACGAGTATGTCCTCTAATTGATCAGTTTACGCCTATCTAACACTAAGCATATGTATATTCATTATTTTGACTTATTACCGATATAAAGAACGGTTTTCGTTCACTTTTTCTAAAACAATTGCAATAAAACTTATCCGCAGATATGATCTGCAAACCTCTATACACCAAAACAGTTAAAATTATATTGTAAGAAACACTATTAGAAGGAAATAAAATTCGCAAACATGCTTTCGCAGCATGTTTTAGGTAATACTTCAACTATACGTCAAAGCATGGCTTCTCAAAATTTCTGACTTGCGTTTACATACATGCTGCGCCACAAACGTATGGCAATTTTCATTTTACGGAGCTTATTGAAACCATTCTGTTCTTTGATTGCCAGACTTTACAAAGCGCCAAGAGTACTTAATTTAGGTCACGGTTTTCAATTTATGCGGTTATCTTTTAGAGAGCTCCCAAAAAATAACTAGTGGAATGTTTGGGTTCATTGTGCTCTGAAATGCTATTTTTTACTGTGTCAGAGAGGCTTCGTTTAACACATGTTGACAATGTTTATTCAAAGGAATTTGAAATATACCTTCCCTTCTTCTGCCATTAAATGTTTACGCATTCAGTGATAATTATTTTACTGTCTGGCTTCACGACACAGGCCAGCTAGTCTTATAATTCACTTTTATGCTAGACCACATCACTGCCACGTGGTGAATTGTTCCACGCTCTTAGCCTGACTACACAGATGACACATTCGCTTACGAAAAGTACACACCTAAGACAAAAGTGTAAGTGGTAGAAATTGAAATTTTGAGCAACTGTTCACTTTCACATAGACAACTGACTGTCTTAAAGTTGGCGTACAAAGCAATTTGCTCTGTTCACTGTTAAGTCAAACTTACCCATGGAGTATTAAACCGTTCTCAAAGCTCTGCTTAAGTGAACAAATTCATACCAATCAATGTTTTCGTAGGATATCGCAACATATATGCCAGATTTCCAGCAGGCCCAAGGCCGCTTCTAGATGGAATTAAATCTGGCACCTTTGTAGAGAAAAATGTACTCCAATTGCAACAGTCAAAAGTTTTCGAAATTTTCGAATTTATTTGGAACTGTTTCCAACATTTTTATTAGCATTAGGACGGTTTTTATCGATCATCCCACATGTAATTCCATTTCGTTAATCATGTACAAATCTTAGTATATCAATATAGTAATAAATACGTTACAGTTATGAACCTGTTTCTGGTAGAAATGGTGATAAACTGAGCATATTAGCTGAGGACTTGGTATAAAAACATCACTTGATAATCTTTTTGTGAAAAAATTTCTTGTCTTATGATTATGTCTGAAGACAAATTGCTGAAATTTCCCTGAGTTTTTTTCATATTTACAATGTAAGGAACCACAAAGGGCATATTAGCCTTCATCTTTGCATGTGATTTAACCCATGCTGATAAGATAATCGGTTTCATGTGAGCAAAAGTACTGTTCCAGGTTTATAACACCGGTTCTCAAGTCAAGTCAAAGTCAATTGAAACGATTGTTTTCTGTTGTCACATGATAAATATTCTGCTCCAAAAACATCCAACTGAGTTCAATATCAGCCTCCCAGGTTTTTTAACATACGAGTATCGAGTTTTTCTGCTTCGTTTCTTCGTGCTGTCTGCGTGCGTAATTTGGTTACTGACCTTCAGCTAAAAAACTCATTTTGGGAAAAGAAATTTAAGAGCATGGCTTAGGTGCAGCGTAATCTCTTCCTTAGCAACTCCCACGTACACTAAAGCGGGTTTTATCCGTACCGATACCGAGCTCGTCATGTGAGATGCTTGTCCTGCAAAATGTATCCAATCAAATTGCATCACTTCACTGGTTGGCTGTAGACGACTGAGGACCCACGCCCAAGGGGCAAGACTCCACGGCGAGCACAGGCACTCCCACACTGTCACTTCATTAGCTGAATGGAAGTTGTTCAGGTGAAAAAATTTTTCCGCTAGCGGCTCCCTCGTTACCCAAACGTTTTGTACCTGAGGCTACACTACATCACGAAAATGCTTGGAAAGAGTCACAGGTGCCATTAACGATGTCTGGGAGGAGCCCTTGTCCAGGAGCGCTGGTCTCTTAAAGAATTTTGGGTTGCAAGGACTACTCTTGCCCGATAAACTCCAACTGTTGAGCCGTCTGCTTTAAGACATCTGATGGAGGACAATCAACATCAACACTTTTCTGCTATCGTTTTCTACTAATGTCTCTGATGATGAATCGGCGACGGATGTTGAAACGTCAGGCAAATAAAACTATTGCCCCAGCGATCGAGTCGTCTTCTTCTCAATCAACATCGTGTTTACACCTAAAAGACGCTTGTAAGTGCAAGGAACCACACTCGAAAGTTAATGAGTTATCGCATGGCCGACATTTTAATCCACTTGCGAGCCTAAAATCCAATTTTACAATCTTCATGTTTATCGTAAACGGTATCTGTTTTGTGCTAAACAGTCCCACGTTTTCTTTTCCGAGAAAAAGTGCATGTAAGCGCCTTTAAAACCCAGACTGTGCAAGTGTTAGGGACAGCTAAAGACTAAATTTTCGAAGGGAAACGCTATTTGATTAAAAAAATAATCTTGCGTAGCATATTATAATTCACTACATGTAATCAAAGAAATTATGCAAAGTCTACACAAATAAAAATGTGAAACTGATTTATGCGAATAAGCATAAAACTACTTCTTAATTACTAAATATTGACTAAAAGATGACATATATAACAACGAAATAAACATTCCTACCAAATTAGAAAATATGCACTCTAAACTGATAAGTTATAGCCAGACTACATCCGTTCAGCGTACATCGATTTCAAGTCTAACTTCGGTCATGCTCGACTACATGGCAACTTCACTATTTTTTTCTTCACAACAGAATGAGTTGTAGTTCAAGTGCTCAGAGGGCAGAAAATAGACCCTATAACTTTAACTAGCCAGCATACTTCCATGGTTTGTAAGCTATGGACGAGTTCAGTTTTCTCTCCACGTGGGCACCTATGTAATGACCGGTTTTATGATAAATATTTATGTCTATAACAGAAATTGGTTACTGTTCGGTTAATTTTGCCGATTATTTTACTTCGCTTAACGTACTTACGAGTTTAATTGAAACACCAACCTTCGCAACCTTCTCTTCGTGGGACCCTTGGTATTATGGCGAAAACCGCGATGGACTCTCCCTGACATGCTTCAAACACTCTTAGCACAGCCCATCAACTTTGAATATACTCTGCACCCCCCTCCCCCGGGCGACAGTTTTTCTCCTTAAATCTCTCAAATGGTATTCAAACCCCTAGACTTCTGAACAATGCCTAAGGTGTTTTTTCACTGTCGGCCCTCAAATTTCGGGCAACGCCACTGTTCTGAACTGTTCTGCAGATCAAATGCAGTGAAAAACTGTACCAATAGGGAGTTCAAAAGTATTTACCTATATTTACCTCAATAAAAACCTGACCTGACCTGACCTGACCACACGCAAAAAACGTCCAGACCGATGTCAGTAAGTTCAACTTAACCAAAATGTTATCAAGTTTAATATCCAATTATTCTGTAATAGAGTTCGTATTTTAAGGGCTCTGTGAGGTTCTGCTGACACTTACACAACATAATTAAAATAATATTTTTGTAATTGTGACAAAAAATAATAAGTGCAGCCCGATACAACGAATGCTGTAGGTAAGACTGCGAGAAAGCTTCCATTTGTAGGTGTCAAGTATTATTTCAGAATTGTTTCAAAACAGGGCCTATTGCATTTTCTAGCAAAACATTCTTATGCTACGAAGCCTTTAAACAGAAAAGCACGGACATCAACGCAAGTCAAAAAGAACACGCTAAAATATATTTTCCACTCCAAGTTAAAATGTCACCAGAAATATTTGAAACGCGTGGAGCACAGAGAACGGTCTCCCGAACGTGTATGCGAGTAATATTGGGAAACACATTGAAAGATTATTAGAAAAAAAAGGTTATAACTATCACCATACAGGCGTATGTATCACAGAATAAATGGTAAAATGAAAGCTTATTCTTTTGCATGTGGCGAGGGCATGGGCATTCAAAAAAATATCTAAACGATCTAACTTAGTAAAAGCTTCTTTATTTATGCAATTTTTTTGATGCATCTTAGTATAAATATATGTCTAATGTGTAGATCAATTCATTAAAAGTGCTTTTTAATTGTTGCATCGGATAGGTCACAGCAGACAAGATGCTTATTTTAATGTGCTGTCGCTACATGAAAAAATGAATATTTTATTCATTGAATAAGTAAAGTATATAATTTAGTATGCATATCAGATATTAATTTTTGGGTTATATAATACTCTGGTAATACTTATAAGTTATCCTTATCTGGTATAATTAATTCGGTATTTTTATATTTACGACAGGGTTAGTCGTAAGACAAGTGTTCAGAGGACCGAAAATTGCCCCTATAACTTTTACTACCCAGTATACTTCTATGAATTGTAAACTTTCGACGAGTTCAATTCTCCGTCCCCACAGGCCATTACGCATTGACCGATTTTAGCATCAATATTGTTGTTTAGAACAGAAATGTCTTATTTTTTGGGTAATGTTGCCTTTTTTTTAACTTCACTCAGCATACTCAACAGCATATTTGAAAGGCCACCAATATTTGAGCTTATATATACTTATTTTACATCTGATGTCGACAGACATCCAGGCCGATGTCAGTGTCGTCAAGTTAAACAATATGTTCTCGTGTTGAGTCTCTAGTTATTCAGCAGTGAGGCACGCATATGAGGTCGCCAGTAAAGAGAACTTTCATACTTTAAGAGTTCTGTGAGATTCTGTTGACACTTAGACAACAGAACCAAGATTAACTTTTTTTGTAATCGCGGAAAAAAAATAAAATTGTGTTTTCTTTCAAGTCACAATTCAAGCAATTTAGGGTAGAATCAAGCATTGAAATCTCACAACTTGCAGCCCGATAAAAACTATGTTGCACGTTAAACTGCGAGAAATCTTCCATAGTAGGCCTGCGTTTTAAGACACAGATTATTAGGTTTTCCAGCATGACATTTTCATACTGTGTAGTTTGCCACTCCACTTCAAAATTTCAGAGGTACACAAACATACACAAAAAGTTGGTTTCCTACTGCAAGCTAAAATGCCCCGAGAGATGTTTAAAACGCGCGGGGATCCGATGACTATGTCCCGAACTGGTTATCATTGTGTTTGCGCAGGGCAAGAGATTTAAAGAGTATTAGTTAAGGAGGGGTGTTAGTTATCACCAAATTAAGCCTCAATCACGGACACATGTTTTTCGGAACTGTTGGTAAAATGAGAATTGCTCCTTTTGCATCTAGGCAGGAACCAACTTATGCAACTAGTAAAAAGATTCTTTATTAATACTATTTTTTCTTACATCTAAGTATCTACTGTGTAGTTAGCTTCAATAAACTTGCATTTGAATAGTTGTCGAGAATCAAATACAGTATACTACATGTTTATTTTGATAAAAGGAATATTTTCTGCATTACCATCTTTCGCGTAGTACAGATATTTAGGTTTTGATAATATCCTGGTAATACTGATAAGCTCTCCTTAGATAGTTTTGTTACTTAATAAGCAATTTCTGCGATTGCACCATCAAAACAGTTAATATTTGTTCTACTATATACATGTCAGCCATTAACTCTAACTAAGTGCTACGAACTGAAGGTATTTAAGCCTAACATATTGTTTCTTGAGTGAAAAATTAATAATAAGGAACACTTTAAAGTGGTAAGTGTCAACTCAAAATAAGCCTATACTGTGACTGGTTCGGAAAATTTTTACAGAGTTAATAAAACATTACATGGGGAGCTTCACTGCTCCACTGTTTCAATCATATCTGAATACAGAGAGTTTACGCTGTTATCCCAGAGCTCTGTCATTTTGGATCACGTCTCAGGAAATCCATGGTCAAAAGAGTTGAGCATAAGCTCAGTGTGAAATAGTGTAGGAGTGTGATTTCATAAATGCGAAAGACATTGGTTTAGGGGTGGGGGCTGCTGACTCTAGAGTTCTGGCGTCTGGTTTTCCGCCTCCTCGGCTACGGGTGGTATTCGCGACTCGCCTGGCGACGCCGCCATCACCGGAACATTGCGAGAACGCCTGGCATGACGCTGCCTTCGACGATCTTCTACAGGTTGTTGTTGTTGTGGCGGCGTCGGCGACGGAGGCGAATTAGTTAGCTCTACCGGCGTTGGGGGTGCTGGCGGCAAGGGGGTCACCGTTTCGTAGAGCGGCGGCTCACCACGTACCGACAACTGTTCGTACTCGGGCGGTTTCCTCACCTCATTGGGCATGATAAAGTCGATTGGCGGCGCGGGCATATTTTCACCATGGTGCCGCCTCTCTGGATCCTCGGGCATGTCCTCCGGCAGCTCAAACATGGCCAGTCGACAACAAATATCCAGCTCGCCAAATATGGCAAAGGCGTGATAGAGCAAAAAGGTGGTCAGAATGACCGAGAGCCAGCCCACAGCGTAGACTTGAATACTGAAAAACACCAACGAAAGAATGGCTCCTGAGATGCAGGTCAATGCTGCAATAAAATCCATCACACAGGTCACAATCAGCACATAACGATTCGGTTTTACTCCCAGTATGATGGCCCCAACGGCCGGCAGAAAACTCGCCACACCGACCCAATAGCCGGTGTAGGCAGAACTCGGTCTCTTCGCCTCTGATATCATGAGGGCAACGCTGAAGAAGAGGAGGATTACACCAAAGGCGATGTGACGTCGCTGTACGGCCGTCTGTGGCACGATGAATCGTGGGTTTCTGCACATGAAGCAAGTAAGTGTCATTACGCGACACGGCGCGTCTATTTTAAGGCACCTGCGAGAGTGTGCGTCGACAGTACGCCTGCCAATTAGAGACGAGAGCGGGCAGTGAGCGTGCTCTGGTTTGGCACCTGCCTATCGATTGAGATTTGCGTCAGTACTGAATTCTGCCTCGCGCGAATTACCTTACTGATATCAACTGACTGTGTATGAGAGAGAGAGAGCGGAGAGGTACAGGCGTTTGGTCTAAATCCAAAAACCACAGTTCTCTTGACAAGCAGTAAAACATGGAGCATGGCTGTGTCTAACGAACGCGTGTAAATCTAACTGAGATCAATCTTCGAGTACGGTATGCCTTTTTAATATATAGCTTTATGGTCTACCAGAATCTTTTGACTAACTGTTACTCAGAATACCACGAAACATTCGTTATGGCTGAGGAACGTTGCAGCTTATACTGAGCATCTATTAATTGGGAGGTATACGAATCTAAATGTGAAGATGAACTGGCGGACATACGTTGGTTTTCGATAAATTCTTGTCTGGTCTTTACATTTTTACGGTTATCAACTAAAGGTAATATGCGCCAAGAAAGATGGCTGAAAGACCGCCAAAGCCCTAAGTTTTAACAACAGAGAAGAAACGAATATTTATCCAGGTCCCCTTTAAAGGGAATGGACTAAGCAAAATTCTTAGGAAGCACAAGAGTCGAGCTGTAGCAACCACCTTCCCAGCAGCCAACGCCCATGTAACGTTCTCGACTGCTCCTATCCTATACGGAGTGACTAAGCCGCCTTTATGTGAATATATTCACTCACCTGCTCCGGTTTAGCAGGATATATTGGTCGTAGGGGCTGGCATTTGTCCAAAAGAGTACTAGAACATATTCCAGCATGATACGAAACGGCCAAATAAAGGATACTAACGGTTCCATTCTAGCACACCTGGTAGACTTAGACCATTGCGTGGATACCAGGGAGGTCTTCCAAGTAATCTACAGGGTGCCGTCATGCTTGGACAACGTATGTTGGCTACGACAGAAACGGGCCGCTATAAAGCTACGCAAACCGGTCCTGTGCGCCCAAGAGAACTTCGTCACGGCGCCGCAGTTACCATGACCAAAAGCCGGTAATCCAACAGCCCGTATCTTATCACCTCTCTCGGCTACCAGTCTGCCCTAACGCTGATCAGATTTAAACCCCGATTCCTCTCCTTCTCACCTCCCCTGACAACCACATTATTTTTTTACCAACTCGCATGGTTTATTGACTTAATAACCCTATAAATGTAAAAGCTTGATGAGAATTTATCGAAAACAAACGCATTTTCGCCAGTTTATCTTCTGAAAATTTTAATGGGAATTTTCGCGAATCTAAGTTAATTGGAAAAGTTTTGTTTGATTAATTAACCCAGCATTTATGGTTCATCAGTAGACTGTGCGTAACACAAGGAAAAAAATAATTTAGTTTACCTATATAAAAATCGAACTCAGGGCCTTATTCAATGTCGTTGCGTTACATAACCTCAGGATTTTCGATAATGAAAATCAGCCTTGTGTTAGGATAAAATCGCTCAATTGTGAAACAGGGTTTTTCGTCTTCTTGACTTTTCTGACCGTATCCACCAGTCACGCATACTTCAAACCAAATGATAACAACTATCAAGGCGGTAGTGTACTATTAAACAAATAGTAAATCATAATCAAAGTACAAACCTCAATCATGGATACACCAGGTCAAGAGCGAAGGCAGTTGGCCAAATCGCCTGACTCTATACAAGAGAACAACACAAGATCAACAATAGTGCCACACAGGGCGAAACTAGTCTTCGAAAGGCTTGTGTGTGTGTTAGTGGGAGAGAGGGCATGGCTCTGTTTTCATATGATTTCAGGAGGCCAGTCGTTTGGCCTCAGGATTTGTCTGAAAACACCAGCGCGAAGGGAGGAGTGGACGTGAACAGAGGCAATGCTGCGCCGGCAAGGGGGGGGGAGGAATTGCAAGCGCTTGTGATCAACGCTGGCGACAGCTGTAATCGAACCAGAGAAGAAGGGGGAGGCAATAGCATGTAGCTCATGATACAGTTGTCACGTGATGCAGTGGGGGCGGGCGAAATCACTGTCGGAAAAGGCGATTAAAAGGCGGGAGGGCGGAGGGGGGGGTGGGGACAATATTCAAGCACCACTTAAGTGGTACTTGGCTGGGGGACTAGTTTTAACTCCAGTGTGCATTCGACTAGAAACAAAAGGGTCAACAGGAGCATAATTCTTGAAGGAGGGGGCTCGGGCCCGCAGGACGAGGGAGCATCCTTTCGCAAGAGGTTAACAATTTGAGTCGGGCTAGCAAGAAGTCACTGGAAATGGAGCTGGAAGATTTCCAACTTGTTCTACTTGAAATAACACATGACATTTAACTTAATCACAATAAACTAGCTATTAACACGAAATGTACATGCACATGCAGTCCAAAAAACTGAAAAGAGTCATCAGGGACAAACAGGGAATAAGTTCCTTGCTAAAAGAACCACAATAGGAAGCCTCTTGTCGAATCGGCAATCTATCATTTATTTGTTAAAATGATGGGGTTAACACGCCATCCACACGGCAAGATCATAATTTAAAGGTCATTTCGCTGAGGAAGTGAGGGAAGAGAATTAGGATATGTAGTGAGGATTGGTAATGGGTCCGGTAGGTAAAGTGAACCTTACTGTCACTTGCATGGAGCGCAAAATTGTCCCCAGGGCGTGGGGGCGATATGTGGTCACCACCTGGTATCGTCGTCGGCCATGGAAGTAAAAGGGCTTGTTTAAGCGTCAGTTGACAGCACAGTATTAGATTATTATCCAAAAACGAATCAATTTTACCTAACACAGATTGGGAGCGCATACTGGGTGCGACTTCTTAAAAAGCTCACAAAGTCAGCATTTATAGCATACTATTTACTGGCCTTAGTAAGCACGATTAATAGAAATTAGCACGTTTAGCATAGACACGTACCTATTGCAGCAGTATGTTAGCCCTTACATAGAAGCAAAGTACACAGCTCGATGGATAGAGATGAGAGTGCGGAAACAAAGGTAAGCCCTGCTGTGATCAGGGCCCCAAGCTTGTACTTACTCGAAATAGTTTAAACCCAGGTTCAAACTCCTTCTTGAGACCAAGCAGGTATGAGCCCTAGAAATGGCTTTATCAGCGTCACTTCTGACAAATTTGAGCGTCAGAGATAGTACTGATACTACCAAAACTCGGCTGCAATGATAGCCAATAGTAGTATCGCCATACAGTGGCCGTTTCAGTCTCGGCCTCTTTGGGCCCGTCTTCACACCTACTATGGGTGAGTGAAGGTTGATCATACAGCAGTGCCCGCGCAAAGTCTACTGCCACTTAAGTTAGGTGCTGCTTTGTCTTGCATTTGACAAAGCAGCCCACGCCGGACCCCGTTAGTCTTCGAGACTCCGGTAGAAGGTAATGATTGCGGAGCCGCTAACTACGCTTTCTTTTACTTTAAACCTAACCTTTGAGACCGTCACCTTTTGTACCAACCTGTTGGTGAACTTGGTCGACTTCATCAAAATCGATGGTCGAACACACACACACACTAGATTTTATAGTCGTGTTGGCACTGTTTCAGCCGCTACTAGCGGCCGTTTTTCTCTATGACTTCCATTGTCTACGCTGGCACCGGGTGGCGATCACATATCGCCTCCTTTCTCTCGCGACAATTTTTCACTCCATGCAAGTGGCAATAATTTTCACTCCGGGCGTCCAAACCGTGACCAATACTCGCAGCCTATGCTAATTGCTCCCTTCTCCAGCGCATTGACCTCAAAGTGAAAGGCCTCGCCATGCGAGCGACGTGAAAGCGACGAGTTTTAATCATAACACACTTATTAACTTGTGCTTGGCAGTATCCATGCCAAAACCATATATTTTCCAAATCGATTTTGCAAGCATTTGCAGGACTAAGTTATATACTATTCACACTTATAATATGTCATATAAAATTCGAGGATTTCTTCTGACTTGACAGACATCGTACTAGTTAAGGAAAAAGTGAAACTGTTAAGGATAGATAACAGGGGATAAAGTTCGGACTATTGAAAAAGGAGTAAAGGGACAAAAATCGTCTTTTGGCATGCTAACGTTGTTTTTTTAACACGAAATCATCAAAAAGGCGAGCTTTTTTTTAGATAAAGCTTTAAATTAGACAGACCACATTCGTGTACCCCTAGCAGACCAGGGTGGTATTCAAGAATATCATAATAACCTCTGATTGGTGCATCTAGACAAATTGAAAAAGAGGCAGGGTCCGTAATAATGGTCTAAAAGTTACAGTTAAAGCCTCACGGTCACGTGAAAGGCAATGAGTGGAACAGAAGTAAAAACGTGACCTCCATAAAAATAAGAAATTAGTCTTCATCAGCCCGTGTGGAGAATAATACCAGGAATTGCATTTAGTGAGAAAAACTGCAAGAACTTCTAACAATCACTGTATGCAAAATAAAATCTATTCTGCTGGGGAATTTTACACATGGATCTACTCAACCAGACACAAGAAACCTTCGTTTGGAACTTTAAAAAAATAATAGGTGCTTGTAAAATCGCAAATGAAACAGAAAATTCGTTGCAAAACCTGTCATAAAGTAACCTTATTTTCGCACAGCGATAAAGGCTGTTTTATAAGGCTTTGTCTATCCTATCTCCGCTTGAAATCTAGACGAAGCCAATTTTTTAAATATTTTGGATAAAACCTTGAACAGAACCGCAACAGATTGTTTATTGAGGAATCAGACATCATATTTTCGTCAATTCCTCCTCGAGTCAGTACAACGGTGGGGTTAATATGCCGTCCGCATGGCGAGATCGTCATTAAGAGGTCATCGCGCTTAGGAAGTGGGGTGGAAATTAGGATATGTTGTGATGATTCGTAATGAGTCCGGCAGGTGGCGCAAACCTTACTGTCACTTGCATGGAGTGCGAACGTACCCCTAGGACGTGGTGGCGATATACGATCATCACCTGGTGTCGTCGTTGGCAACAGAGGTGCAAGGGCTTGCGCTAGCGTCTTCTAGATTTTCCAGCCGTATAGACCCTGTTTCGGCCGTTGCTACCACTCATTTTCACCATCACTTGTGTGGTCAATGGCGAAACTAGGTGGCCATCGCATGTTGCCGCCACGCCCTGGGACAAGTGTTCACTCCACGCGCCGACCCATGACCAGTTCTCACAGCCAATCGTAAGTGCCCTCCTTCTCCAGCGAAATGACCTCAACATGAAGATCTTGCCATGCGGGCGGCGTGAAAAAGAAGAATTTTACTCATAAAAAAACTTATAAAATCCGTCCAACGGTACCTTCCAGTTTCCATGTCGTTGTATCGGCCTGATGGGTAATTGCCGAAAATATAAGTTTGTTTAATAGACTTTTCAAGTTAAATGTGGGAATATTTGCAGAACTTAGATATATTCTATTTACACATATGATGTATCGTATAAAATGCAAGAATTGTATTCGAATTGACAGGCATCGTACTAAGTGAGGAACAAGTGGTACTTTAAAGCACACATAAAAGCAGATGAAGTCCAGAAATTTTAAAAAGCAGGTTTGGGGGCAAAAATCGCTAAGAATATTCTAGTTTTTTGTTTTAACTCCGAGTCAACCAAATCGAAATTACTGGCTGTTGAGCTATATCTTTGACGAGCATAGGTTTGTTTTCGAGAAATACTCTTCAGGTCTGTACATCCCCGCCATCCCTATCAGGTTCTTACCCTCATCACCCCTGATAAAAACATTACTTTTTTCCAGCAACAAGAATTGTTTATTTATGTAATTAACATATATATTTGCAGGCCTGAAGATAATTTATCGAAAAATATACGCTCTCAAATTTTTTCATTTGATATTTACACGGGGAACTGTCAAAAATATGACTTTGAATTAGGCAGAACACATTGTTAATATGCACAAAAATTCACCGTACAGACATACTATCCCTTTCATCATCCCCGGAAGATAATGAAGAAGGGCCGATTTCTGGGACCAGGGTGTATTTTGGCTGACTTTTCAAAAGCCGGCTCGCTTCCATCATCAGAGCGTGCTGAACGTATTGCTGTTGGTGTCAGTAAGTGTGTTTGAACGCTAGCCTGACGCCTGAGGTCCGTGTGTCAGTCGATTGTACCAATCGATTTTTGTAACTGTTTGAGATGCTTGCCCCCTCGAGGGCGCTTCCATGAGGTGCGTTAAGTCGTTTGTGTGCATCCTGAGCGTTTCCACTTTCTTCGCTTGCGGCTGCGGGCTGTCGGCCCTGTGTATCTTCCTCCGCCCGACCTATCACTCCGTTCTGAGCAGATGTTAGTCTTCTGCGGAGCGCACGATAGGCGGGATGAAAGTCTATGGCTCTGTTTAGTGTGCAGATCATGAGGCCCAAAGACCCACCATCGTTGACAGAACAATCAGCTGTGGTCTACAGCATACCATGCCAATACTGCAAGGCATGGTATTTCGGTGAAATGAGCGGACGCCTTGGCACAAGGTTGCATGAGCATCAGCTCGCAATTAACCACAAGGATACCCTGTCTATGGTCTATGACCACGTACAGCAGGAGAACCACACGTTCGCCTTTTGGAAAGCAAGGGTAAGAGGCTGAGCCAACGATAAGATGGCCAAATTGTTGCTAGAAAGTCGGTCCCCAACTGACACACTAAACAGAGCCATAGACCTTCATCCCGCCTACCATGCGCTCCGCAGAAGACTAACATCTGCTCAGAACGGAGCGAAATGGTGGTAAGGAGGTCGTCTACTTCAGCTTATCTGAGGCCCAACTTACCGTTCTGCAGTTAGATTAGTATATTCCATAGCGCAATACGCCGCGCACACCCTCAATTTACGTGTGGAACAACCTGCTCCCAGTGGCCACGGGAAGCAACTTCGACTGCATTTTTTCATTTTGAGCTTACTTCTAAAAATTTCCTACTCTGCCTATTGTATTTCCCCACCCCCAAAAGTTCTATAACCACCGTTTTTGCAGGACAAAATGCTAGGACTTGGACTATAAGAGTGGGGTTACATAAGCTACCTTTGCCCATTTTCGAATTACTCTCACTATAGTATTCAAAATTCGATTCTCAGGTGGTAACTTCAGAATAAGAACGAACATTCACCGGTAGAGGTTTATTCTTTGTCTGAAGTTTCGGATAGTTATCGCGTCTATCCATCTTTAGAGAGAGCGAGAACTCCGGCTCCTAGTTTTCGCTATATCCGTTCCTTTTTTACGCCTACGTAGTATACAAATCAAATTTTAGCCACCCGGTGGGGCTCGCATATCTAGGTCATAACCAGAGGCAGTCCCAATAGCCTGGTAAGCGTCACCCACACTGTGTTTTGCTTTGACCTTGTCTGTAACTGGGTCGTCAGTGTTTATTTTGTCTCCCCGAGCGCTACTTATCTCTTTCGCCTCGCCCCCTGTTTCGCCTCCCCATGTCTTGCCATAGACTGCCTGATGGATACGCAGGTTGAACATAGAGTTGGTTGCTAGTCCCGAATATTCCGCACCGTGACATTCTCCTCATTAGAATTTTCTAATTAAAACATAATGGGCAGGCTAATTTATGTGGCAGTTTACCGAACAGTTGGTCGACAGGCCTTGACGTGATATTTTCACCAACGCCCACAATTTCGACAGCATCAAAGTTGAAGACGTGCCCGATCTCTGCAACAGGAGATGCTACCTCCGACTTTGGAGCCAGCTTTCTTACCGCCAGTTGATGCTCATGCAACTGCGTTTCTAGCTGCAGCTGATTTCTCCAACGTAGTTGCACATCACACAACTGCATTAAAGTCGGTAGACAACGCGTGATTTTTCCTGTTTCGGGATACAGTCTTTCGCCGCATTACTTTTTGCCAAATTGTGCCGGCGGGCCTGTCGGCCAATCGTATTACGAGATGCGTGAGGGATCTAGCCACTATTTCGGAGATCCTTTTCGTGCACAGGGTGCTCAGCCACGGCTTCAATGGGTGACTATCCGAAACGTCAGATTAAAATAAACCTCATAGACTTACGCAGGCGGACATTGTGAACCAAGTTAGTAATGGCAAAATTTGGTGTAATCACCCATCACCTCGGTACTATCCACGACGGGCGTCCATTTGTTGGACAAGTGCCTTAGTTTAGTGAGTTCAACCTGCATGCAGATGGGCAAGAATTTCTGTAGGAGAGAAGAGGGAAGACGGTCGGAAGGCCAGACTGTTAGGAATAGTGTATTCCTCACAGAAGTAGAGGATGGATAGAAAGCGTTTTAACTCTCGGATGACTGCACACCGACTGCAAGAGCGTCGATTCCGGGGGAACGAGAGCGTCGGGAATCGACTAAATTTCGGCGCATGCTTTGTTACGGCAGCCAATCACGCGGCTCATATCTACACTACCGGTCATGGTGCGATCTTGAGATGGGCGAGGTCTGGCGTGGGCACGTAGGCCTTGCAAGCTAAGTGCACCATACGTCAGCGGCTGATCTCGGGTTCCAAGTGGCTGCTAGGGGCCACTACAGACACAGCAGCTACTCGGAAAGACCAAGTTCAATACCCAGCTGCGCATAGCATGCTTCTTCCAAATCCGTCAGAACGCAGTCCTTCGTTGCAGCACTTCTCTAGATTATGCACTTAGTCTGCTACAAACGAGACCATTCACTTGCGCTACTGTCAATCACGTTTTATGGTCTCAGTCGTGCCGATTCTCTACTCCTCCTTCGCCTAACTCCCATCCTTTCACGCCTGAGTGTGTTCTGCAGAATGCCGCGTAGCGTGGGCAGCGCGCACTCGTTCGCTTGCTCTCAACGCTGCGCAAGATACGACGCTCTAATATCGATTTTTTACTCGTGTGCTCTTGCCGACGCAGGCATCTTTCTGTCGCAATCGCGGCCATCTGTAGTTCGAAGGCAAGCGGGAAAGGCCCGGAGTTCTGACCTGTGGAACTGATGTTGATGCTTGGCGTGGTTTTAGAAAAACATTTAATTGTGAGCTTTTTTATGATTGTGAGATGTTTATTCATAGTGAATCGTATCCAGCGATTTACAAATGCTTCTCTTATAATCTTGGATGTGCCTGCGTCGGCACGCGTTTTATCCCCCAGTTACATGTTAGGAAGAGCAGGCAGGACAGGATAGCAGATAGTACTTTACTGTCTTGCTTGTACATCAGCTCTGTCTTCTGAGTGTCCGGCAGCAGCGTGTGTTCTCTCATCGTTCTCGTCTCGGTAGCAATCTCTCATCTAGGGCAACAGAGTCCCGAGCCTCCAGCAGCTGAATCTCGTGTCTCCAGCAGAAGAGTGCCGCCTCATGTCGGTGGCAGCGTATTAGGGGACTAATGACCTCTGTTTCCTATGCAAGCATCCATTGTGGGGTCTCTTCAGTGTGACATTAGGCGCGCACGCTTTGCTTCTGGCCAGGCGTGACCTCAGAACCTGGCCGGCAGCTGTCCTTGCGTCCTGGCGTTCGGTCCTCTAAAGGCCGCGTTCTCGTCCCATTCTGCCTGCCACCTATGACATGTGGACTTTCTTTGTTCTTGTACCATCAGGACGGCTCGAGCACTAACTTGGGTGCTGGGCCGTCCTAACACCCACACTCCGCGCTTAGGGCCAATTTAACCACTGCAAGTCACCACTTGTGGACCACACAGACCAACGCATCGTCCTACGCAAGCGCCAGGGAGCCAGATAGTTGAGCAGTCATCACGTCCAATTCCACCACATGTGATGAAAGTTCAACAGGTCACGGCTCCCCGCCGGTATTAAAAGGATTAGCGCAGAAGCGGACAACCTCCATCGATAGTGGAGCAGTTGTCTGTCTTACGTATGCAGTAGCATATTGACTTAATCCTGTATAGACCGCAATTAACTGTGTAGGAATTATCCGTTTCTGCCATTGTCTCTGCAAATAGATGCGCGATGGATTTCTGAACCTCACGTGAATACAATTCTTGTCCTAGCAATCACATCTGCTTCTTCTTGGTCTCCAACAGTTTGACATTGCGTTTAACTTTTGCTGTTTACTGCCTGTGAAACAATAAGAAATGGACAAATGTGACCCGATTTTGATGGGCATTGTATGGATTGACCTTGCTGAAGTAGTAGAGTTGACGAGGACATGACTGGCTACCAAATAGGTGGAAAATGACACCTTATGATCTGTTTTCTACAATATATGTTTGAATTTATAAGAGCATTGACAATTAGTACAAAAATGCGCATTTTTCAGCAGTAATTTTTGGTGAAATTTAAGTCGGGCACCCACCTTATATACTCCCAGCTGCAGAATTCTGTCCTACGAGACCAGTGGTATTATTTTAATTGATATTTTGTTTTATTTTTTAGTCTCTTACTTATTTTTAGCTTTAGTGTAGTCTTGTTTTAGTTTGGTTAAGTGTAGCTCAATTTACCTGGTTTATTTTAGTAAAAAGTAGTTATTTAAATATATTTATCTAGCTTTGGAGCTGTCTAACTGTTATAGCCTTGGGTGTGCCTGTGTTGACACTGGTTATATCCCCAGTTGCGTGTTACGAAGAGCAGGCAGGACAGGATAGCAGATAGTACTTTACTGTCACTGCTTCGGGCTGTACATCAGCTCTGTCTTCTGTGTGTCCGGCAGCAGCGTGTGTTCTGTCATCGTTCTCGTCTCGGCAACAGTCTGGTATCCCCAGCAGCGTCCTGTCAGTGGCAGCGTATTTAAAGGACTAGCAGCCTTTGTTCACTATTGGTCCCTCTGCAAGTGGCCCATGCATCATGTGGCGATCTCAGTGTGTGCGCGCATGTGCATGCACTCTTTCGTGACCCCTTATCATGCGTGACCCCAGAACCCGGCCGGCAGCCGCCCTTGCGTCCTCGCGTGTACACCCTTGAAGGTCGCACGTCGTGGCTCGTTCTGCATGCACCCCCTGGCCTGTGAATTCGGTTGTTCTCATATCCTCAGGACGGTCCGAGTGATAACTCGCGTGCTGGGCCGTCCCCACACTACCTTAACTAAGACCTCTGCTTAACCGAAACTAAAGTTTACTAAATAAACTAAAGACTTAATGAAAGTAAACCTAATAAAACCAAAAATAACTACAGGAGTAGGGGTGTGTAGGGTAGGTGAACAAAGAAATGTTAACCCCATTTTTTTCACAAAGTGTTATTTTTGAAGACGATGGAAATAAATGAACTTAAAAGCCTGCCTTTTTAAAAGTTCGGCACGTCAAAGAATTGTGTTGGAGGATGCTTGATCATAGAACTCCCCTGAAACATAATATACTTGTAAAACGCGCATCAGCAAAGAGCAGGTAACATTTATGGAGAAAATATTTTATCCTAACTGAAAGTAGATAGCTCGTTCTTGATAGAAACGCTGATCTTCCAAATCGTCCGGTTGGCCGTCTACTTAGACATTTGAAATCACTAGAAGTGTTTTCCCCATACGCATACCGCTTTCATTGCCAGACATACATTTCTCCTTGAACTCTGCTACTGAAAAAATCTCTTATAAGCATGAGTCTAACTTACTTTGACTGCCAAAGTCTTTGTGCCTGTTTTAAGTCACCTGAACTTTTGACCTCGTGAGTTGACCACTAAGCCAGATTTGTACAAAACTTAGCTGCTTTGCAAAGTTCAAAGTAAAAATCAGACCTGCTCTTTTTCTTTTGCAGAATTAAGCTCGTACGTTGACCCAATTTAAAATAAAGATTATCTTGGCGTGCTATGACTACAATTATTGCACGGTGAGCGTTCAGGTGAGAATGCGGATCACTGTCAGCAGGCTGTGAGTTTTGCAGGGATCTTCAAATCCAAAAAAATTTGTGCAAAGCGACGGAAATTGGCCTTGCCTCATTCATACCCGAGGAAATTTCCCGTTTATATTAAAATGATCGTTGACAAAAATAACCACTGCCTGCTTTAAAGGAATACTCTAATAATTCTTATCTTTATATGAGATAACTCTAGCTCAGTTTATTTTACAGATCTACTCACAACAAAGTTACGTAAATACTCTTAGTGTTGGAGGACGTTTGCATCGTGGGAGCTTCGTGCTTTGAAACATGAGATTGATTAAAAATTTTTGCTAATTAATCGTCGGAAATGGCTTTTCGGAACTGCTTGCACGGTATATTAACCTTAACATAAAAAATTGGTCAGTTTTACTGCTCACAGCAAAGATGACATTTGTGACCGCTGTTTTATGTTTTTTTGGTTTTGTCAAAATATACAATCGTCCTCGAGAATACCTGTTCAGAAAAGTGGATTTTAGATAGCTGTGTCAGTTAGCATTAGCTTTAAAAAGAGCTGGGCCACTGCTTTAATCACACACCAGACAATTACAAAGGCAACGCCTATGACCCTTAATATACTGAACCATACCGCACATGTTGAAGTGTAGTTACGTCAAAAACTTATCGGAGGCTGTCAGCCGCCTTTTTACAACACTTAGAGTTAGAAAGGCACACAGGCCGGAGGCAACCATAAGGCGTCAGTTCATGAAACCGAAAGACCCACTGCCACGGAAAGATACATCTGGAGTTGTCTGCAGGACCTGGTGCGGTTGCGGGCAAAGCAACTATGTCGAAGAAACTGGCAGATTTCTCAAGACGCGAATTGCTGAACACGCAGCAGCAGTGCGGCGGAATGATGCCAATTCTTAAGTTGTGGTTTATTCGACGAGACCCGGCCACATATTCAAATTTGATGAAGCTGAAATTTTCGCAAGATGTGACAAACGGGTTAGCCGGGAATTACTTGAATCGTAGTTCACTGGCCCCCAATCCATAAAAAAGTGCAATGATTTGTCCAATCCATATTCGGTGCTGAGGCTCAATTTGGTCAAAGCAAGTCGCCGCTCTGGGAACGGGCAGTCAACGGTGTCTGTTTACGCCAAAAATGTAGGGCCAGCTGAGCGAGGAATCTTCACGCCCGAGTCCACCGCGCGTGATGAAAGGTCAGAGCCCGCATGCCGTCCAACAAACTATCTACGCGCATGAAGACAACTGACGTTAATTGTCGCTTATGTTTGCAGTAATGACTGCATATTCTATAAATACTGCAAATTCCTGTGCATATTTTATCAGCTTCCGCTTCCATTTTCTACTGATGTCTCTGATGATGAATCCACGATGGGTGTCCAAAACATCAGGCAAATAAATGTATTGTTCCTGCGATCGAGTCTTCTTCTCACGTACTTCCTAAGACTTGCGTGTTTGCTTGTATCGACAATATTTATATAATCAGTTTCTCCTTTATCCGGATGTCAAGTACCGTTTGTTGTCAGGACAAACCAATTGCGTTGCCAGGTAACCGTACGATGCCAGTCCCTTTGAGGTTTCTATGCTTGAACTTTATAAAAAAGCACTTAGAGATGAAAAAGCTATAATTTGAATCCGACGATGATATGGAATTTTAATTTTAACCTACTCCGTTCAATGTGTATAAGGAGTTTAAATAAGCATTTGTTGGTGCAGCGTTCAATCATGCGTGGTGTTCTACCTAATGACAGTTTCAGTTTTTCAGTTTATTTGGTGAGGATAATAGGCAATGCCTTTGAAAACCCTATTGATCACGTGTACAAGCACCTATAAAAATTTACCACTTCTAACATTGTATTGGCAAACAGTGAGTAGCATTGTTTTTTACAATATATGTCTGGTTGTTAGAATTCAGACTTGAAGGGAAGAGAGTGGACGCATGTAATTATCCAAGCGTTGTTTGTTCATCCGAAGGGAAGTTGCCTCCACGACTGACTGTGGAAGGTTTTTGCGTTGTTGTATGGCACGTTGCGTGACGGAGACTCAGATGGTCGAGCAATCATCACGCCAGAGTCCACCACGCCTGATGAAAAGTCAGTAGGTCAGAGCCAGCATGCCGTTCAACAGACCACCAAACCTCAAGAAGGAAACTACAGTTCATTCTGTGAATACTGCAAACTCCTGTGCATAACTTACCCTACCTTCAACTACTCTGACTTTGTCTCTGATAACGAACCCGTGACGGATCTCGAAACATCAGGCGAATAAAAGTACTGTCCCAGCGATCGAGTCATCTTCTTCTCAAAGTGCTTATTGACCGGCGTACACGAGTTCGTTATCACGACTGGTGTCGGGCATGTGGCAGCCGCATCAGTGTCCCATTCATCGAAACCATTTCCTCGTTCGACTGCGGTGGCAAAAGTGCTATATTTTGGGGTGCTTCGCTAACGCATTGTAGTGGCTTGGTATCCTGACATCCTTCTTATGCGCCACGCCACAGACAAGGTCACGTGATGGCAACCGGTCGTCAAGACCGGTGACCGCAGCCTGCATCCACACATGCTCTCCACGGTGGCCAACGCACGCACACACCGACGCTCAACCTTTGGATTCGCGTGACAGAGACTGGTCTGACCAATCACCTTCTTCGTTCCGTCCGATCACCCTTAAGGCTGACTAAGATAAAGACCACTCTCGATAGCCGCCATGTTAGGAATTCGGATTCTGCCCCGTTAGGGTGCGCCCATGGCTCATCCAATATTTAGTCTCCTCCTACCCATTTTTATACTCCTTTTGTACAAATAAACTTTTCCTACAACTCTGGCCTCCCATAACCCCACTTTGCTTGAGGAATCGGGCCTGGAGATCGCTCTGGCAAGAGTTCAACCTTACTCGCTTAACCACCCGTTACCACACTGCTACTCCCAAGAGCATGACCTTGACTGGTTCAAAGCTGCATTTACGCTCGTTGATCTGTAAAAAACGACAAGTCTGTGAGAGTTTTTGCATTTGCCAAGGCCATTTTTTGCGTGGATGGCAAATGAGTATGTTGTAATCTTCTGTGGGAGATAATTAGCGGCGTGCTCTGCCTGCCTGCATCCCTCCCTCCCTCTCTTACCCCCTTGCCAACTTTATCATATCGCCTTGTATGTTCTTAACCGTCAGCACCACCAGCTGATGGTGGCTTCAGGCCCCCTTTCATCTGTAAGAAATATTTATTTGTGGTAAATTCAGAATCTTAGGTAAAGACCGCTTATTCTTCAGACCCTAGTATTGGGTTAATTTTCGTAAAGTGTACTTTTTATCTACAGAAAAAGAAGGGCGATTACCAAGTTTTTAAAAAACGCGCAAGTTAAGCCACGCTTATAGACACCTGTTTAGGGACTATTTGAAATGCTGATCGCTATCAAACCAGAGAGGCGTCTGCGTTGAAATCAGTGCGTACCCACTGCATGAAAACAACTGCACTTGTTTTGCTTTAAGATGAACCGAGGCAATACACTTTTTGCAGCTGCTCATAAATGTGTTCATTTTCATACCTTGTACTTGGAGAGAACGACATCTGTCAACTGCTTTAAATACGGGTGTGTAAAGTTGGAGCAAGAATTTCGGATGGTGGTGATTGTTCTCACGGCTATAAGGAGCTTCATAACATTTCCAAGTGCACATGCACTTATTTACTATTGGTGCCGTTGTATCCTCATGATATTCCCCCTTGGCTGACTGCATGCATTACATTATTTGCCAAGTCTGAAGCCCTAACCTTCTGCTGGTTTAGTGTGAAGGTGGTGAGCGTTTATGTGAATGCAGGAATCACGATCTGCAATTTCTGGGGCCATTATAAGTACTATGAAGCATAACAGAAAAAAAACTCAATTATGCAAGCCAAACATTTCATTTAACGCATTGCGGACATAAACAAAAGGTATAGTAGTCGGCATATCTGATGAAGAGCAAAACTTGAGTGGGTGAATTAACTCACATTTGAGGCTGTTTATTTTGTTGATTGAGTTGACGTGAGGTGCAAAATGCTGTTATATAGCATAGAGTTTTGCTCAGAGCAGTATACTGGGGGCAAAAGAGGGCGCAGTTGTGACGGAATCCAAATATTTTTATATCCAAGGAGTTTTATAGGCTATTGAACGCCGCGGAAAAAACTCCATATGATTCCGTGTTATGCTATTAAAGAACATTAGTAAAAAGCGGAAGCTTTTTAAGCACATATGTGCATGGAACAGAAAAGTTTGTTTTGGTTTCATAAAATTGAGGTCAGTACAATTATGAGATTTCGGGAAATAAAGAGCAAAATAAGTTTAAAAAATTCTATTTTGCAAATCTCTCAAGTTTTGTGCCATAAAATTGAGTAATAAAATTATAAGGCTGTTACTTGCTATTCCTCACCTTAAATGTATATTGCATATTTGAACGGTTTCAAGCAAGGAATGCGTATGAGGACTTAATACGTAGAAAGAAAATAAATCGAATGTACAGTCAATATTAAGTTGAAGACAGTTAACATAATACAAATTTGAGTGTGTTTAAACAAAAGCTAGCTCTTCATTTACAACAGAATATGTATCCCAAATTTCTGGGGAAATTATTAAACTGGCCAAAATATCCATTTTGATCTTTTCTTCATTTTCAAAAAAAAGTACGCAGAAATCCGAAGCCAAAAAATATGAGTAAAGTTCTTTTGCAAGACGTTATGTGTTAAAGAAAATCTTTAAATCAATCTTAGGTGTATTCATTCGCGACTTATGTCGTAAACGTTTTATTTTTCTCGGCAATGAGCTGGCATGATTGGGTGCTTCAGAAACCCTGACACAAATAGACAGCTGCATTATAAAGAATGCTCAAAAACTAATTATTTAGGTGAATTTTTGAAGATATATCTTATGTTGAAGGTTTTTGGAAGAATATGTATCCGGAACGTTTCAAATAATTTATTTTCCAACGTAATTTTACTTGTACTGTTGGTTTCACTCAATCGTTTTGCATAAACAGGCTTCCTGTACTTGTAAAACTTTCAGTTAACTAGAACTTCCAATTTGAATTTTTTCAGAATATACCACTTTGCTAAGAAAGCTTGTATTTTTATATAAACTTTTAGTCCTTCACAAATCAAATTAGGCCCTTTTGAGAAAATAACCATTTATTTAATGTTAAAAGACTTTGGGGATCGCAGCTTGAGCTGCCTTTGAGTAACAGAACGTTTATTGTAAAAATCCTTGGATTTCATGAGAAAGGTAACCTACTGTAGGTGTCATACAGATTACTCAACCTCGTTTTCACTCTGCTAATGTTTCGAAGACACACCCATACACCGCATTGATGACTAAAAACAAAAAGTCGTATTAATGTATTTTCTGTTGTAGTGATTAATGATGCAGCAAAGGAAAGATCTAACCGGTTATAAAAGTAAAAGAGCAAGCTTGTCATTACTTTTTTTCGGAGAAAAATATGCGCAATGTTACCAGGAGGAAGGACGTCGACAGGATATCAGCATGTAAAAATCAGTCAAACTTCTTGGAATTTGCAACACGAGAGACCTCCATTGTGGAAAAATATCTTCAGTGTGAATTCAAAGCAAATTTTCGAAAAATTTCTCAAGAAAATAAGTATGGGAAAATGAGAGAAAATAGTAACTTGTATTTACTCAATACAGAAGTCCGAGGAAGTATATGGAGAAGGAGGAGTTACTAGTTACCCAAAAATACTTGGAAAACGATGCTCATTCTATGGAATAAACACTAGCAAAATGATTCACGCATACAATGTCTCCTAATTGCGCCCTAATGCACCACGGTTGAAAAAATTAGAAAATGCACACTTTTTCGGCTTTTTTACGCTACCCTAAGTCACTGAGTCAGCGTCTGCTAGCAACAGCAGAAGCAACTGCCATCCGGTTAAGGAAGCCAATTTTGTGCGCGCAGAAGAACCTCCTGCAAGCCCCAAGCTTAGCATGGCCAACGCCACCTCAAATAAAATGTAAAGAGCAAAAACTTTTCTGAAAGCTCAGCCGTATAGTAAAATAACGGCGAAGCAAATGCTAAAACTCAATCCTGGAGTGAATGGGTAGGGGTATTTTCAATTGATAGGGCATGGAGAGTGAAGCAATGGTTGCTGTTTAACCGCAGGCACGAGGAGGAATAAATCCAACTTACATAATGTCGGTTCGAAAACTGTTATCACCAGTACCGTCACGTTACAGGCTGTCTGTGTCGTGGTAAACATTTTTGCCGAGTTGCAAATTTATGAGTGGATACAAATAACTCAAGCGTTTCAAAAAGTCCCCGCCACTCATAACTACAAATTTTCTATCAAGGAAAGTATTCGCCAAGGACCATGCAACGTTCATTATGAAATTTGACCTGGTGATTTAGCGCATATTTAGTAACACTTTTTTGATTCATCCAGTTTATTGAATGCTGCGAAAACATTTTGATTAGTTAAATCATCATTTAATTAGGTTTATTAAGAGAAATGGCCATTAGTGTTGGGAAATTGGGAGTACAGTAGACGCCGTTTATAACGCTAATCGGAATTGACTCCAGTTATGATACTGATTATCATGTAGTCTATTCCAAAATCCTTTCAGTCAGGTTAGGATGCCAGCTTTTTAACGAGCTTCGTTCAGACTCCAAGCAAAACGTCTTTATCGTAAAAACTGACTATTTAAGTACTATGCCTTTTTATCGTTGATTTTGACAGCTTTTATAAATTCAAATATATTTTATGGAAAACATAGACAAAAAAATTATTTCTTGTACACGTTTGATAGCAAATTACGCCTTCTTTAAAGTTGATTTTTTAAGAAAGGGAGCTAGCAGTTTTAAAAAAGTTGCCCAATTGCCGAATAATTTTCTTATAGCTATACTCGAATTCACGGTTTAGAAACTGCGCACTGTGTACATCTTGTTTAGGAAAAGTACGCTTTCGCCTACAGTTGGAGGAAGAAGTCACATAGTGGTCATAAAATATTGCAATAGATGTGGAACATATTGTATGCAGTTTAAGTAGCGTTAATAAACTGACAGATGCAATGTTTTATGAATAAACGCCTCACAGTGCTAGAGAAACTCATAGTTGGCAACTTTTTTTTAAATCGAAAGCTTCCCTTCCTTCAAGTATAAAAATTAAAGAAGCGTTATTTGCTATCAAACATGTACAAGAAATTATTTTTTCGTCAATGCTTTCCATAAAATATATTTGAATTTATAAAGGCAGTCAAAATCAATGATAAAAGGCATACTACTAAAGAAGTCAGTTTTTAAGATGGATGCGTTTTGCTAAGAGGCTGAACGTAACTCGTTAAAAAGCCGGCATCCTTTCCTGACTGAAATGACTTTAGAATAGACTACATGATAATCAGTAGCACAACTGAAGTCAATTCCAATCAGCAAAAGAGTCTTAGTCTTTCGCATGTGTCAAAATATTGCATGATCAATAGCGTCTACGCCTATGGAAGGAATTTCCTATGCTATTACGAAAGAGATTACCAAATTACACATTAATGTTGACAATACTAAGAAGAAGCTCAATAAAAAGCAAACGAGTTATCGAAAATATCCCTTTCAGAACTGGAAAAATTTATCTAAAATTGTTTAGATTGAAGTAAATCCATGTTAAAGGGACCAAATTTGTTTGCAGTAAAATTGAAGATTTTTAGTTTTAAAATTATCTTTAGCTATCCTGTGAAGATTTTTGCACACAATGCGGTAACTTAAGAGTGTTTGTTTAAATGCAGCAATGAACCTTGAATGTCCTTCAATATAAAAATATCTAACATGTTGTCGCGAAATTAAGAAAAAGAAGGCCTTATTGAATAAAGGTCATGAAGAAATATAGTGTTTTTTATACTTTACGTTACCTTTTTCCTTTATTTAGAAACGTTAAAGACCCTAAAATGTAATAAGTACATGACCAGATTTTTTGGATTCACCAGTTGAAAACTGAAAGTGGAATTAATCTACTCATGCGGAAGGTAATCCATTAAAAAGAGAAAAGAAAATTCTTTCATCTTCAGTAAAATTGAATCGTTGATCTTTAGAAAACTTCAATAAATTCTCAAAAGTATCAAATTTCATTGTGATATTACGTTGGAAAAATTAAATAGACGCAGAAGTTCGTCAGATGATTATAAAATCAAAACAATTTCAAATAGCTTATATTTATGGAAAGTTTTCTTTATTAATCTTAGGAATAGTAGTTTCACAACTCTAATGCGGACAAGATTTACATTCAACAATGTGTATTGCTGTTCTGAAGCATTTCTGTATATAAAAAACGTTGCCTTATTCACGAAGAAAAATATCGAAAAACACGTTTCTTCCGTAAATGCTCTTTGTATCTACCTTATTTAAAAGGTTTTGATGTAAACGTCGAACAAATACAGAATTTATAAAAAGAAGAAAATGCAGATAATCCTATCAGATCAGACTTAATTCAGGAAAACAGACAAAGAAAAAGATCGCACAGAAGGAGTAGAGGCCCAATTGATTGACTGCATACGAAGACTCCACACGGGAGGTTTCATAAGCGACCGGCACTTCGAAGCCCTCCGACCAGTATGCACGCACATCCCCCGTTTATATGGTCTATCAAAGATCCATAAGGATGGCCTGCCAGTTCGTCCAATTCTAGACATGCACAATTCACCGTATCATGTGATAGCGAAATGGTTGGCGGTGAAACTCAAGCCTTTGCAGCATCAACTGGCACCACGGAGCTATCGAGACACGTTTGAGTTTTTACGATGATATCAAAGATGTAAACTAAAACGGCATGATAATGTTCTCCTTAAACGTCTCTACGCTGTCAACAAACGTCCAGGTTACCGAGACAGTCGAAAAAATCTGCGAATTCCTATTTAGCAATCATCTAGAAGTAGGAATACCGACAGATGAACTAAAGTAACTACTAGTGAAGTGCAAACTAAATGTGCAGTTCCTTTTTGACAGCCAAAAATACAGACAAATAGATCGTGCTGCTATGGGCTCGCCTCTAGGACCCTTCCTGGCTGACATATTTATGGACAAGCTGGAAAAATATCAACTAAGCGATCAAATCCACAAGTTAAAGCACTACGGTCGCTACGCGGACGATATCTTTGTGATTGCAACAAACGAAACCGATAGAGACGCACTCTTAAGCGCGGTCAATCAAGCCCATCCATCCATAGAGTTCAAGTTGGAGATGGAAACAGCAGGTTCTCTCCCCTTCCTGGACGTCCTCCTTTGTCGTAGACCGGACGGTAGCCTCCGAAGGAGCGTGTTTAGAAAGAAAACCTGGTCTGCACAATATACGAACTTTAACAGTTTCGTACCTCGCCAACAAAAGTGAAATCTAGTTCGCCGCTTAACGCAAAGAGCTAGGAAATTTGCTCTGAAGACATTGTTGAGGAGGAACTCAAGAAAAGCCAGGACTTACTCCGTGAGAACGGATATCCTGAGAAATTCATTAGCAAGACTATGGCTGCAAAAGAAATAAAACCCACAACACTCACTGTGGAGAAGAAAACATTATTCCTCAAAGTGCCCTTCTGAGGAGACGCGACAGGTGAACTCCTGAAAAGACGCCTTGACGAGGCCGTTTCACGAACTTTCCCGGCAGCGAAAGTTCGGGTACTATTCTCAACTAACCTGGTCTTCCATGGGGAAGCTTAGGACAGGCTACCGACTGAGACCACCTCCATGTGCATCTACTGCTTTGCTTGCTCCTGTGGAGCAGGTTATATTGGTCGCACGAGTCGGCGCCTATCCAAAAGAAAAAAGAAACACCTCCCACAATGGCTAAGAAAAGGTGAGGTCAATACCACCAGGACCATCAACAGCTATATTCTAGTACACATGGTGGATTCTGGACATCGGGTGGACCCCAACGAAGCCTTCAGGGTAATCTATTAGGTCCCATCAAACTATTCTAAGTCACTGGGTCAGCGCCTGCTGGCAACAGCAGAAGCAACTGCCATCCGGTTGGGGAAGCCCGTTTTGTGTGCGCAGAAGAATCTGCTGCGAGCCCCAATCTTAGCATGGCTAACAGCCACCTAGCTACCGGCATTTTTTCGCCAAGCCTCCTTTCTCCTTTCCCCCGACCCTTTCTCCCTAATAACCGCTTAACTATCCGCTTTCTTCTACCCCACTCCCTCCCCTATTTCCTGGATTAATTTGCTTGTAACGTTTAATTTAATTTAACTGCAATTTACCTTTTACGCTTTACCCCTCTCCCATATAAATGTACTGGCCTGATGAGAATTTTTGAAAGTACACGTATGCTCGCCAATTACTCTTCGGATTTATATATTTATCAAAGAAGACAGTAAACACTAGGAAAATTGTGACACACTTTTGTCGATGACATTTAATATATACTTTCCAGTAAGATAAAATTTAACAGAATGTCTTGACTAAAGAAAAGTTCTTTCTATATATAGAAAGCGGTTGCTTCAAGTTTTCAATTTAACACAATATCTTAGTTTATTCTTCTAATTTATAGCTCGTTAAACGTCTCAAAAATTTCGGGATTATCGAGAAAATGTTATTATTCTTTGCAAACACTTCGTAATTCCTATAGTTCTTTTAAGTACCTTATATGCCTGATGAAGTTCATTATTATTTCTAAATCTTCCTAAATGCATTCACATTGGTATTTGATTGATGTTCAAACTTATACAAAGTTATGAAAATTGCATGGCCTGTGGCGACTACTGTAAGTTGTCATGTTTAATGACGTACAAACAGTTAGTGTCATTGCTCTCTGTTATGTATGCTCAACTGCCTACGTTCAAATAATTCTTTCTATATCTTCTGCCAAACTACCCTGGGTATGGAATACAACATCTTGTCTCTTGCCAGCTGACATTTCTGTTTCCTGATGTGGTGTAGGAATTGTGTTTACTTGTAATTTCAGCTAGGAGGCGAGGGCGGAAACCCATTACCAAAAGATAAATTGGCAAGCATAGGTTCGCTTTCGATCAATTCTCTTTAGGTCCGTACATTTTTCATGGTAATGAAATAAATAAACTATGCTAGTTGGTGAAAAGATGTATTGTTGTTGTTGTCGTTGTCAGGAGAGGTAAGGCGTGGAGGGCAGTGAAGTTAAAATTTCTAGAGGGACCGGAGGCTGGGACAGGTGATAAGGTGTGCGCGGTTGAACTGAGGGACCCCTTTTTAAAGTCCGTGATAAGCCGTCTGCGGTCGTGTTAGCGATATTCGGCCGTGGTAACTGCGGCGCCGTAACAAAGTTCTTTTGAGCACATAGTCACGGTCTGCGTAGCTTGATGGTAGCTGCTTTTACTATAGTAAAAAGACGCTGTCCAGGTAATTTTGGGTAGCTGGAGGGTACCTTGTGGATCACTCGGAAAGTCTCTCTGACATCGGCGCGATTGTTCGAGTGAGAACTATTAATGCTCTCTACTTGGCCCTTCTATTACCATGCCGGAGGGTGTTCTCGTATTCGTTTCGACAGAAGCCACCTCGTGCGACCAATATATTCTACCCTGCAGGAACAGGGGAATGAGTAGATGCACATGGAGGTAGTCTGGGCTGGCAGTTTGCCCTCTATCTCATTGTGTAGGATGAGCGTAGACAAGAACAGTATATGTGCTTTGGCTGTTGGAAAGGTTTTCGATGCGAATTGGCTTAGACACCTTCTAAGGATTGGTTTGGCGTCTACCCTTGAAATGGCAACCTGATGAAGATCTATTTCTTCTCTGCTGTTAGCACATATGGCTTTCGCAGTCTTTTGACCACCTTCTTAACAATAAGTCGACTAGAATACCCATTTTGTCAAAAAACACCTTCTACCATCCTAATCTTTTCTTCGATGCCATCGGCTGCGCAAAGCCTGCTCGTCCTCTGTGTCAAACATGGTATTAAATTACGTTTGAAGTTAAATGGTAAGAAAATAGCAAAATAGGCGTTTTCTCCGGACCACGTCTCCTTACGATGGACCCTACGTTCAAGTGGAAATTATATGGACGGGTGTGCCTGATTTATGGTACGCAGCAGAGCTGAACTGTTGGTTTGTTCACATGCAACCACGATTGTTTCACAAAGTTCCCAACAGTCGTAACTTCTAACTTCTATCAAGTGTATTGACATGTCTAATGACGCAACGACAATTAGTCTCACTTCTCTGTACGACTGTCTACGTTCAACTACCTCATTATGTATCTTCTGCCTCATTAAATTTTCTGCCGTGTCTAGGGTCATGGTAGCTGGCATTATTGTTTCCTAGGTAAGTGTGAGGTTTGCGTTTAGTTGTTATTTAAGCGGAGTGGAAAGGTCAGTTTGCGTTGCTAGAAAACGTCATGATTAATGTGAACACTGACCGTGATTTGCATTCATGCGCCATTTTCTCACGCTAATATGTCAGGCGCTGTGGATTTTACGAAGGTTTTTGTGAGATCAGATAATTGTTTTTTTGATTTACGGACGTCTTTCATCACGCAGTGTGCCCTAAGAGTTCAAACAAAACATTTGCATAAAAAAGAAAACGGTACTCCTTGTCACACGTTGATGGACGTTTTTCTTACCCCTAGTTAAACTACACTGTTCTGCTATGCCTTGGGACTCGACAGACCCCTGACAGCCGTAACAACTGGTTGTAGGCAAAGAGTGTTGCCAACAAAGACAAGAGAGACAGGAATGGTCATTTCTGGCTAATAAGCCGTCGTCAGCCAGTCATATACAGACCCAAGTGGTGTCCCGCCCAACCCTCAAACTCGCGATGATCAGATTAAAACGCCCTAATCATTGAGCCACGACTTCTTTGTCTCGCTGGTTTACGTCAGAGAGATATATACACTAGTTGATGAACGTTCACCTGATCTCGTTAAATTCTTTTATAAATTCTTAACAAGGCTGCATTCCTAGTCCATTTTAGTCTTGTCTGCGACAAAGATGGTGATATCAGGATTAGTAGATGTAGGACCTAATCAAGCAATATAAAATAACCTTAACTCAAAAAACAGCAACCGATTTGGCTTGTTCGCACATTATAGTAGCACAAAATTGCATTAAGTTTGGGGTTATTCAGATAAAATATCTATTCCAGCATCCTCAGCCTTCGTTACATAGAAATTCCCAAGGAAAGTCAACACGTTATGCAAAGGTGCGATCAACGATGGCAATTGACTTTTCTTGGGATGCCGTTTGGCGTCTGTGGAACAATTCAAAACTGGCTGTTTACCTTTGAAAAGGAATCAGATATGTTAAACGCGGAAAAATGAATGCGCACAAGCGTAGGAGATAAATTAAGCCAGACGCTGTTCAGTCGACAGGATCGTGCTCTGCTTTGAAGTTTGTTGTCGTCACAATACGTGGAAGAAGCTGCAACTGCGCAAATCGCTCGTGCCACAATTATCCACTTGAAGATCGATCAGCAGAGCAGCTGGTCTTTTGGACTGTGTGAACAAAGAACGAGACTGGTGGAACGCCAGAAGAGTCTCTTTATCATTCCGAGGGCACAAGCCTGTGTACGCGATCGGCAAATTGATACAACGATTGAAGGAGTTCCCATCTTGCGACAAGGCTTCAATCAGTGTTCGGCTCATCATGTTTCCTGCGTGTGTAATTATGTGAATAGTAAGCTTCGTTGCTCAATTGTAGAGCGTTGGCTGCGCAAAGCCTTCCCTGTTGTGTGAATTCGACTCTCATCGAGGCTGCGAATTTTTCCCAATTGGGTTAACTGACTTAAGACTTTGGACGTACGAGCATTAACAGCAAAGTTCCTTATATCGACCAATGAACAGTGCCTTTTCCAGAGTTATGCTCGAAAGTCGTGAGAGGTCTCCCGACTTCCGCTTTACCTCTGAAAAAAAGGAAGCAGCAAGAAACCTCTCCTTGTTTAATTAAGCAAAGTGATTGGCTTAAGACGATAATCTTAGATAGAAGAATTCCAGCGGAAAGAAACCCAAAGAAGCCAGACTGCAGTAACTGGAATCTGACATCAGTTAGATGTGTGATAAGACCATGTTATAGGGGCGAGGGAAAGAGGACCCGGTGCCCCATATGCAGTACCGAATGAGCACTCATAGGAAATTGCCTGGCTCATGAAAAGTCCCCCAAAATCCTGAAATATATGTTCGATTCGAACAAGTTTCGTAAGTTGAGTATCGTGTGAATTCGTCCTATGCTTTTTCAGCCATATCAGGGTGCCGATCTTTGGAAAAACTACTTCCGGTGTAAAGAATACAGTATAAAAAATGGATACTTACGTAGTATGCCTTCTCCGATTTCAATTTCGTTGTCTTTTTAAATTCAAATATATTTTTAGCCAAAAAAACATACACATCCTCCAAGCATACAATTTTAAGAAGGTAAAATTGTACAATAAACCATATTTTGTGCACATTTTCTATACAGCATATTTAAACAGTTCAAAGAATCGAAAATCAATGGGAAAAAGCATGCAAGTAAAATAAATATTTTTACAGATTGTTTTTTACGAGCGGTCAGAACTAACCTCGGTTAAAAGCGGACATAAAAGTACGAGGCTGCACCGTAAGATAATGAAAACAGGGTGTCCCAGAAATATGTATACACATTTTAAAGCGTTGACAGGGTCTTCAATCCACATTCTCTTCCTCCGTGGGAAATACTATTTTCGGAATTTCGGGATTTTGGACTCGCTAGCACTCTGGCGGACACTCATTATTAGCTATTGGATTTGTTTTAACATCATCCCAAGCCTCAGAAGCCGCGGCAGGCACTAATCAAAATGTGAAACATCTCCGTGACCACCTTCTGTCAACAATTCTCACAGATTCCAACTATCTACAAACGGCTGAGTCGAGTTTTTATCCTTTCCATACAGTTAGTCGCTTTATACATATTGAATAGAGCTTTAATATCGGTTACCTTTACTTCAATTTATGATGGGAAGCAAAACGAAACGTACAGCGCAACGTGTAAACAGTCTGCCGCGAGTGGGATTAGAACCCAAAACCCGTGGTTCGCGGGCATCGGTTTTTACCATTAGACCACGAGGGTGCACATTTTACACTGATTTAATTCAGGATATAAGCCCAAATCGCAATTTCGAGGGTTGAAACCGCATGGTTGGCGCAACGAAATCGCGCCCAGCTAAAACGCCTATAATTCCTCGGAGCTCAATAGACACAAAGTACGAAGACCGAGATGGCGAATCAGATATGGGACTTTCCAAAGCATTTTCCGTCATGTAGAAGGATATGGTATGCCTTAAAACGGAAGTAGAGGAACAAAAGTCCCTTTTGCATATTCTAACGCATGGCTCGATGTTGGAGATGACTGAAAGCCGAGAAAAGGCCAAGACGAAGAAAACAGGGGAGATTTCCATACTCCATAAGCAGACTACAGCAAAACCAGTAGTGTAACTCGACCTAGTTGAAGAGTCGGAAATCCACAAAAATGAAGGAGACCCTAAAGTCGAACCTTGTACGTTGGGCCAACAGGCAGACGGTGTCGCCACTAGACTAGCAGACCTCGATAAAGGGACTGAACATTTTGCCTACTCGAAGGGTGTCGTGCTTCACACAGACCCAAAAACCAAGCATGCGGTGTGGAAGATACCAGTAAGAACTAGTCTGGTTGCGTCTCCCAAAAAGCCCAAGACGCCACCGACTACCACACAAAAAGGTGGCCTTGGCACAAAAGAAGAGCTGTCGGGTCCTTCAAATTATCAAATTCCGGAGCTAATAGATCTCACAGCCAAAGTAGAGGATACCCATACGTCGTAAGGGTCCACTAATAAACCTCATAGCCCGTTATTTAATCGCAGCCAGTGCATCGTCATACATAGCATGCCTGAATCTTCTTCGGAGACCCCAAAGAATAGAATTGACCATGATATGGATTTATTCCGCGAATACATTAAACTTCTTCTACATGAAAATGAAGAAATGGTGGTCCCCGTCCTAAAAGCATTTAGGATGGGCCTGAAGAAGGGTTCATATACGGACTCGGGTCAACCCAGACCAATAAAATTTATGCTCAAGCACAAAGAACAAGCAAAGCTACTGTTGAACAGGAAATCGCAACTACGGAACAAGTACTTAACGGTTTTTTTCAGCAGGAGTACTTGCCGGCGAGAGGGAGAAGTCGAGGACACTGAAAACCGAACTCCACAGGAGATCCAATGCGGGCGAGAAGAACCTGCGAATAATGAACGGGGAAATAATCACCACCCAGAGGTCATCCCTCTGGGGACAGTCAATAGCGCTGAGTTTTACAGACGCAAAGCAGACCAAAACTCATGCAATAAAGTAGCTAATTCGCAGAGACCTTCCGGCTCCCACGACCCACAAATCGCTTAGAACTCTATGCCGGCGAAGCTGCGCTTTCTTAATAGGAACACACAGAGTTTTTTTCAAAGGATTGACGAGCTCAAAGTTTGTATATCTGACCTACAGCCGGATGTCATATCCATTACAGCGAAGCTGCGCTTTCTTAATATGAACGCACAGAGTTTTTTCAGAGGATTGACGAGCTCAAAGTTTGTTTATCTGACCTACAGCCGGATGTCATATCCATTACAGAGACCTGGCTACAGGCCGATGTTATGGATGCCAAAATTGTACCCGTAGAGTACCAAGATTTTTGTCGGGACCGGATAAATAGGAGGGGAGGAGGAATAACAGTGTTTGTCAAGAAGGGCATCATTGCGTCAGAAAGCAACATTAGTTCCTCTCATGATTGTGAAGCGCTATGGCTTAAACTGAAAACGCGTGGTGCACCAACTTAACATTTCATGACTGTCTATAGACCGCCAAATCAATCTCCAGAGGGTGGCGAGACCTTGTTTGGACTAATGCGTGAACTGGCTCAAAATGAAAATGCGCTGATTACTGGAGATTTCAACGCCCCACTGATTAACTGGGATGAGCTATCAGTTAAGGGTTCACATGAGTCTTTTAGCTTCAGATTCTTAAAGCTGACGGGGACCTCTTTCGTGCAGAATGTTGGATTCCCAACGAGAATACAAGAAGCACAAACAGCGAACTGTTTGGACCTCGTATTATCGAAAGACCTGATTGATACAAGCGAAATTAGGTCAATCGCGCCTCTTGGAAAGAGTGATCATGTCATGATCCTGTGGGAATATGCTTCAAACACCAATCAACCAAAAAATACGGAGGTTCGGTTAGACTACTGGCGCGGAAATTACACCGCAATGAGAAATGAACTAGTAGCAATAAAATGATATGACCTTCTTACCGGTAGTCCGGATGCCGACTGGAACACTGTCAGGGATCTTATAAGCGAAGTTATGCATCGAAACTGTCCGCTGAAAAAAGTACAAAAGGCGAGTAGACCCCCCCTGGTTAACGAAAGATCTAAAGAGCCAAATAAACCGCAAGAACAAACTCTGGAGAAGGTACCCATCAACACGCCATCCTTCACACTACGAAGAATTCCGCCAAAAGCAGAACAAGGTAAAATCAAACATTCGGCAAGCGCGGAAAGACTACGAAGCGAAAATTATCGAGCGGGCCGTAACGAAGCCAAAGGTGCTCTACAGTTACATCAACAACAGGCTAAAAAACAAAGACACAGTTGCAGTACTAAAAGGCGAAAAAAATGAGGAAATTATAGACAATATCGAAAATGCAGAACACCATAGCAGGTTTTTTGCATCTGTTTTCACTGAGGAACTACATTTTAATCCGACAAACTTCCATGCAGAGAGTAAAGGCAGAATCATAGAGGACCTCCATTTCACACAAGAAGATGTAAGGCATAAACTTCTTGCGCTTAATGAAGCTAAGTCCCCTGGTCCAGACAAAATACCAGCAAAGGTACTGCAAGAGATGGCTTCGGAACTTCTCACACCGCAAACGCCAATTTTTCAGTTGTCCTTTGATCGAAGCTTCCTCCCATCCGATTGGAATATTGCGAACATATACCCTATTCACAAGGGTGGATCCAGAACCAGCGCGAACAACTATCGATCAGTGATCCTAACTTGCATCTGTTGTAAAGTTATGGAAAGGATCATCAAAAAGGCCAATATGAAGTTCCTCGAAGAAAAAGACTTCTTTGATGGTGTTAAACACGGGTTTTGAGGAAACCACTCCTGCCTGACCAACATGCTTCATTCTATGGGGCAGTGGTCCAAGCCATTAGACGAAAATACCCCCGTAAATGTTGTTTAAATAGACTTTAAAAAAGCCTTTGATAGTGTCCTTCACCAACGGCTACTCTACAAGGTTGGCGAATCCGGGATAAGGGGCAATTTACTAAATTGGGTAGGAGATTTTCTCATAGGCTGATCGCAGTCCATGTGCGTCGGAAACGCAAAATCCTCTTCAGTGCCAGTTGCGAGTTGAGTGCCTCAGGGCTCCATTCTTGGGCCACTTTTTTTCCTAATCTACGGCAACGACTGTAGGCAGGGACTGGTCAGTAATGGAGTCTTGTTTGCCGATGATATTAAGATATGGCAACCCATCAAAAACGATTTTGATGAACAAGCTCTGCAAGAAGGAATTGAACGCCTAGGTGAATGGTCCAAGAATGGTAAATGTGGTTTAACTTTGCGAAATGTGTCACATTGCGACTCAAGACAAAGAAAGTTAGCGCGACGGATGACTCACACAACTACGTACTCGATGGAAGGTGTCCGTCAAACGCCAATGAACAAAATGATCTGGGTATGGCTATTGTGCCATCCCTGAAGCCGTCTTTTCAGTGTACTAGGGCTACCAAGAGGGCGATTAGTGTTCTGTTTGCCCGTAAGTGAACGTTTGTCAACATAGACAAAAAACTATTCAGCAAAATCTATGGAACATTTATTCGCTCACATCTGGAGTATGGCGTTCAGGCGTGGCGACCATGGATGCACAAAGATAGCCAGATGCTGGAAAGAATTAAGCGAAGGGCAACGAAAATTGTGAAGGGCCTTCAGTCTTAATCTTACGAAAGTAGGCTAGAAGCACTTAGCGTTTTTTCCTTGAGTATAGACAAATCCGCGGCGACCACATACAGATGTACCGCCTCGTGAGGAATCGGGAGTGTGCCCAGAAGTTTGATGAATACTTCGCCTTCGCCACTTCAAACAACCTCCGTGGGAATTCCCTCAAACTGCGGGGAACCCTATCCCATCTAGACTTCCGCAAGCAGTCGTTGTCACAACGAGTCATCGGTGTCTTGAACGGACTGCCCAAGGAGGTCGTAATGGCGAACTCCATAGATGCGTTTAAACGGAAACTGGATGAACATCTACTTAACACTTACCGTTCATATGTACAAGGAAGCAGGAATAATTTACGCCCCGGCAATACCTGTAGATAAAAACTTAACATTTGTATATGCTTCTCATATTTTACAGTAACACATTTTATGTTGGATATATTACGTACACGAGAGAATATTCTGACTGCTCACACGCACACGTTAAAATGTGTACATGTATATATGTTACTCACTCTTTATAGTGACATATTTTATCGTTGATATTTCATGCATACTGTTTTCAGTAGGGTCTTCAAAGGCATTGCCTACTACCCTAAATGAACTGAACTATTTTAAATTATTATAATATGAGGGTCTCATCCTGATTTACTTTGGACTTCGGCTGAAGACCAACTAACAGTTACGAAGACGTAGCACACGCGCGATCCTGTGTGAAGATTCTAGATGCAAGCTTCGAAACCCTTTGTAGTCCGTCACATAGACGACCTCCACTGTGCAGTAAAAGGGGCACATATACGGAGAGGTAGCGTCACTTGATGTCATACTCTGGCGCAGTGAAAAAGAAGCCTACGCCAAAGGCGCGGCGAACGATTCGCAATAAGAAGACGTCAGAAGAAACAGGCCGATACACCGAATCAAAGATGGGTGTGAGCGCCAACAACTGATCCAACCCGAATACTTCCTTGAGTCCTGCTGACGAAACCATAGCAAACGATTATCCACCGCGTACCCTTTCAAACGTGCAGAGAGCTTTTGAAATTAAAAGAAAAAGGCAGGCCTTATTGATGAACAACGATGCGCCTGGAACAGAGGAAACTTGAGCATACACAGGTGTGGGTAAGTAAGGGTCATAATAGATAGATCTCGACATCTAGTTGCGCACACCTTGTCGATACGAATCACCTAGTCCAGGGGTCGGCAACCTTTTAAACTTTGAGATCCAAGAAAGCAAATATTTGGGAATATGTTCTTGTGAAAGCCATAAAGTATATTACAAGATGAAATTGAATTAAAAGAGAGGTAAATAAGCCTCTGACTTTATTCTTTTAAATGATGTTCTTTTACTATTTATTGTTTATGCAACTTCTGGTGCTGCACGGATTTGCTGATGGCTTTATAGTCTGGTTGGTAAGTTGTGAGGTTAAGCTTCATGCAAGCGTTGAGGCTTTCATCCATTAGACGTAAGTAGAGGGTGGACTTGATGTATCTAAGATGTGAGAATGAATGTTCACAAGGTCAACACAGCAAAACGCATACGCTGCAGTATGTGATATGTGACAGGAAGTGCGTCTCAAATGTTGATTTTCAGCCAGTCTTCAGGTTGAAGTATTTTTTAATTTCTGCCCACATGTGTTTGCTTGCCAACTCCGCTTTATGTCGTGCGATTCTTTCCAAATCTTCATTGAGTGACTTAAACTTAGCCACCCACATGTCTGACGCCTTCAGGTCAGCCAATTCTTCTTCGAAATCTCTAACAGAGACACCAGGAATATAACTTAGGCCGCCTTTGTTTAGCGAACACTCGGTTATATAGATGATGAACTTAAAAAAGATGAGTGTGCTCTCGAAATTATCCAAAGCTTGATTTGAATGACTGTAGGAGACTGCATGTTAAACCAACTAGCTGGTGGAGATCAAAGTTTTGAGTGGACTCACTTACTGTGCATGCATCTTAATATTGTCTTAGTTTTTCAAAATTACTTAAACGATATATTTCAAGATTCATGAAAAAGAGTTCAAGCTTGTTTTCAAAGCAAACACTGTATTTCCATTGCCTAGCAATTTAACGTTAAGTTGGTTTAGGTGTTCGTTCATATCTACAGGATATTAAAACATGAGGAGCCACTTAGTTGCGGCTAGCTCACGATGCTCAATGCCCTTCATTTCAAGGAACGTCCGAATTTCGTTCAGGCAAGCTGCAAAACGGCTAAGAACCTTTCCGTTTGTCAACCAACGTACATTGTTGTGCAAAATCAGACCGTGATGGTTATTTCCAACTTCATCAAACAGTGTTTGAAACTGTACATCATTGGAGGCTCGGGCAAAAATAAAGTTGATCACACGAATGACTAGCGGCATCACTTCGCCAAGCTGCCCGTCACATATCTGAGCACAAAGAGCCTCCTGGTGTATAATGCTATGGAAACGTAGGATGGGTCTTTTTTCATGTTCATAGAAAAGCGCCACAAATCCTTTATTTCCCACCATACACACAAAATCGCAAAATATGAAGGTTTTGAGAGAGCCATACGCAATTATCAAAAGAGCCATATATGGCTCGCGAGTCGATACTAATTAAACCTCTCGGGGTTGTCCACCGGGCACCAGACAACTTTTTCAAGGGCCTACGCCAACGGGTGCTTGCAACAGCCGAAGCAGTAGCAATACGACTAGCGAATCGAGTTCTGTGCTGTCAAAAGACGCTGACACAAGCACTTTCCATTCCCTGGCTGACCTCGACTCCAGATTGTGGTAGCACATGGCCAACACGCCCTAGCGACAGTCATTCTCTCCGGGAAAATGACAGTGATTATCACTCCATGTACCTGACCCCTTCCAAATGCCCACTGCATAACCCAATTTCCACCCCTCCTTCTATCTCCGCGCACAAGGACCTCTACACGCCGATCTCGCCATGCGGACTGCGTGAAAACGATAATTTTTAATCCGAGTATTCTTCTTAACCCTATCCAGTTATACAATTATTTTTCTCTTGTAATTGTTCTGGCCTGATGAAGAGTTGCTGAAAACATACGTTTGCCAAATTGACTTTTAAAAAAGCTTTAGCTCAAAAGCTGTACTTTATCTTCTAGCTCTCATTACCTTTCAATGCTGAGAAGTACTTAGTTCAACTGGATATGAGGGGTTGTCTTTGTTTATGCTGAAATTTGGCTGAAGACGTAGCACATACGCGAAACTGTGTGATGATTCGAAAATATCTGTATCACGTCACACAGACCACTTCCAGGTGTTAGGTTATCTCACTCTGCAGTTTGAGTTAAACAGATACTGAGAGGTAGCGTCACTATGTCACACGCCGGCGCAGTGAACCAAAAGCCTGCGCCAATGTCGTGGCAAGCAAGTCACTCAGCAAAAGTAAGAATTAGTCAGAAGAAACAGACCGAAAGACCAACTACAAGATGGGCGTAAAAACCACCCAGTGACCCACCCCAAATGCTTTTGCGAGTTACTCAGACAAACTAGTGGCGAAGCCGTAGCAAACAAGTATCCACAGTGTACCCTGTTTAATCGCACTAAGAGACTTACAGAGGCCTTTTTTGTAGAAAAATGGATGCAGAAGTACCAAAGAAATAGACCAGTAGTCATAGGTGGCAGTGGGAACTATTTTCATTTCAGTAGTTGTAAGGCGACGCCGTCATATGGTTATTTTGCCGCGGGAATACTAATATGTATATCGCAGACGGTTACGTAAGTTAAGTCCATCTTCGATCTTCAGACCAGGCTTACTTAGTAGTGGAGAAGTCGGTAAAGACCAGAGTAGTAGAAAGAGTATATAGTTTGAAGTGGATCCCACAAAGCAAAGGGAGACCGGAATGGCCATTTCTGGCTTATTAGCCGTCATCAGCCAGTCATACCCTATCTCGAGGGTTGGCACCCCCGAGATTTGAACCCAGGACCTTCGGTCATTGTGTTCGAGAAAGTGTCTCGAGTCCACGGGTCCCCTGCTCTGTCGGCTGTGATCGGGAATATGATGCATGCATGCAGGTGTTTCACCGATCTAGTCAAGGAACAATTAAGTTCCGCTTCGCCAAGGAGCTCGCAACGCAAACCCTCATGACTCAAATGACCCTCATGACAGTATATAGTGTACACAAAGGAAGGGAGAATAGATGAAAGAAGTCAGGCATGAGAAAATGCGACCACCCAGGAGATTTACCGGGTCCTAAGCGCCACTTTGTGAGCAATAAAGCTAGTAGACAAAGAAAGACAGCACTCATTGGCCAAGGTCGGCCTGTGATTGGTTGGACACCGTGGGAGTAAATCTCAACGTGAGCGGCCTGTGTCCCAAGCGCAGTAAGTTTGGCGGCCGCCACGACCTTGAGGTGTAGACAAATTGAGGCCACGACAGGCAGGCCGGGCGTCCGGCAGGCAATGAACACTACGTGTATACAGGAGTGGACAGACCTCTTTTTGTGCTGCTATCATTCCACCTCGGGCGACCAATCAGCTAGGTGTTGGCCTGTTGCAGGCGGTGGAGAAGAGAGTGAGGTCAACCCTCAGCTCATTTCTTTCTTGGCTGAAAACAATCTGGTGCGTTTGAAGCTATCACGGTGCGCTACAAGCCGTAACTTGGAGGTTTGCCAACTGACAATATACCTCAGACAACGCAGTTGATCCAATGGCTGTCTTGTTGAGTGTAGTGGCTTACTGTGGACTGAAAGCTAGGCTCAACGGCTCCTTCGTAATGCGACCTTTATGGCGCTTACAGGCAGTAGTTAACCTCTTAAGTGTTAGTCGCACCAGCCAACCTCCATCACCGGTCTTCTTGAATTTCATCTTGACATCGGATTCAGGTGTGCAAGTATTCAGATAGTGGGGTGGACCCAGCGAGTCTCCTTTTACTATAATCCAGCTTTAGTCACCATGTTGCTTGAGCTTGCCGAAGCTCGTAGTGGACATCGTCGAAAGCTACGATCGATCTGTCGGACACTCAGGGATGCCAACGAACCACAACTGCGTGGCAGGTGCCATGTACAGGCAACCGATTGCCTTCATGAACTCAGCTGAACTTAGGCAGTATACGCTACAGAAAGAGCGAGATCAATGAGTAGAATGGTGAAGCCCTGTTTCGGCTTCATTCCATTTTACTTCAGCCAATCCTAATACTAACCACCCTGATGGCAATGTTCCGGAACCAAAGAAGAGAGTGGTTCCAGTGGAGCAATGATCTCACTTTGGTTCCACTTTTGTCCCACTTTCGTCCCACTGCGCCGTGATTGCGTATATGGGCAGTATTCCGTGCACTGGCCGGGGTAGTCTACAAGCCGTCATCGAAATCGATGGTCGACCACCCGCACACAAGCTCCCACGTCCACCTGAGAAAAACCCTACGCGCACGCACGCCTCCTGCATTTTCTACCTCCCCCCTCTCCAAATGCGGCGGCTGGATCGTTGCCTTACTTCGGCAACTTTTGCCGGCGTATGCCTAGGGCGAAAAACCCGTGTTCATGGCACACACATTCAAATAGGGGGAAATGATGTCTGGGGTAGAGGTGTAGGGGGCGACTACAGTCTCAGGTGGACGTAGGAGCTTGTGTGTGGCTGTTTGACCATCGATTTCGATGACGGCTTGTAGACTACCCCGGCCAGTGCACGGAATACCGCCCATATACGCAACCACGGCGCAGTGGGACAAAAGTGGAACCGAAGTGGGACGAAAGTGGCACCATTGTTCCACTGGAACCACTCTCTCCTTTGGTTCCGGAACATTGCCATTAGGGCAGCAGACCTGTAGGAGTCCGTCGCCTAGCGGAACTGCGCTTGATAAATAATGTCTTCGTGCGCCATGACTTGCATTCCCATGATAAATAAATTAGCGTGGGTCTTTCAAACGGAATCGATCGACTCACCGCTTCAAACGCACATAGGCTTAATGTCAATCGATACACCCGTCCCATCTGATTGGCTGTGCGGACGAGAGAGCACAAGATCGTGCTGGCAAAGCAACACAACGACACAAATTCTCAGACACACCTGGTGTGCAGACCTATGTGGCTACTGGCTGGTGACAGTTATTTTTTAAATACACTTTTAAAGCTGTTCCCACCAATTCTGTTGTACCTGATTAGTGATTTAGTGTACGTTCTATTGTCGACACTACCATTTACGACAATTGGTGACCCAACCGTGACCCAGAAACATGCCAAGACAGAGATGGACACACAGCCTCATCCACCTAGGTCTAGTGCCATTATTAAGTCTGAAAGGCTGTAGGTGAGAGAGGGCGCAAGGGGTCAGCGTGGCCGCAGCCGCACCTTAGGATGCCGTTCTGTCTGGTTCGGAACTCAACTGCATGGGAGTGCCATAAGGATCACATTAAGAAGCAGCCATTACAGCTTGGCTCTCAGTCACTCCGCACAAACACAAACTGGGTAGACCGCGTTGTCCGTAGGCAACCGTCCAAAACACGGCGTTTAGGACCCAGTGGTATTCTCATGCTCGAATCAAAAATACAACAGAGTTACCCTATGAAGAAGGTGTCGAGAATCATAATTTCCTCTCACGTGAGCAGTGCCGATGGCAAACACGTGGTATGGAGGCGCAACCGCCCTCGCCTCAGCTGACCAGACCAGGTAATTTTTTTATAGCGTCTGGGCTTCTTGAAGACTACCGTTGCTTTTTCGCTACTGCCTGTTTATGCATGCTTAGCACATATATCGTAAATACGTCACGTTCGCAAAGTTCATCTGCAATGTGCCATCTGGCATCCGTTATAGTTTCAGACCACAATTTATGCAAGCAAGAATAGGCCTGCGCATCTTTGTGTTTGCGGACTCAGATGAGTCAGGCTTGGTTGGCGAAAGACGGAATAAGCGCAAACGTGTGTTCACCCGTACATTGCTTTCGTCACCACCTACGGTACTGGCAGTCAACACTGAATATTCATCGAATAGGCAAGATAAACCGTGTTCATTTAATCAATTTATACTTTTCAGTAAGTTGCCTTACCTGTTTAAGTTCTTTTTGCAATATGTCCTATGACTTGCCGGCTGTGGAGGAGAGAGTGGGGTCCGTCAATTTTCCTTCATTAGTCAATCATACTTCAATCTTAGCCGTAAAGCTGATGTACGCACAGAGAGACTGTTGCAGTAAACGTGTGCGCCGCTATCCTGCCTGCCTCCTACTGCCTACACATACAACTGAGGGACGTAACACAGATGCAGTGACTGGCAGGGGTTAAGTTCCCATCTACACGTGCCACACACAACCTGAATCCCCGCAGAAACCGAGTTGGATCGCATGTACGCATAGACAAGGGGAGCGGAGTGTAACTTACCCGACTCTTGAAGGGCATCCAACACAAAAATTGTGAAGTTAGAGGGTCGTTTTTTGTCAAAGAACTGTAAAAATCCCGAGAAGCCGTCATTTCCCAAGAACGGCGCAAAGAACGTTGTATCATTAGAGTCCCCAACAAACTTCAGGATGGAGGAGAAGAGCTTCATCAGTTATGTTTCCTGCAAGAGCGGAAAATAGGGGGGGGGGGTCAGGGCAAACAATAGATAGCAGGAAAAAGACGCAATATATGTATTTCGTTCTGCTGGCAAAATAGAGCCATTAGCGAAATTCACGAAGTAGATTAACCCCTCCATGGCGTAAGTATCTAGACGCAGTTAAAGGATGGCCTGTAAGTTCACAAACCTAAGATGTCTTTAGATTTTTCTCAACAGTTGTCACAGCCATGCGTGATTCGATCTCTGCGAATGAAACCACTATAGCCGACAGAGAAAATTATAGAGCTTGGAGGGATTGATTCGCTCTCGTCTCAACTGGTAGGCAAGCTGTGATAGGATACTAAGCAACGTCTCCTCGAGCGAATTTGCCTGGCCCAGGCAACTGAAGGCTACTTGGTATGGAGTGGGCAACCGCAACAGACGAAGACAGTGGCATCCAGCAAACGTCAGTCTATGCGGCGTCCGAACTGGCGACTGGTGTTTTTTTTTCAATTTTGTTTGACAGAGATTGCACTTGCAATTAACCAGCTGGAAAAGACTTTTATGGTAAGGGCTAAATTAAATACGCCGAGGGGTCCGAGATACAGTTGCTAGATTGCCCCAGCACTGTGTCCATGCAACCCCAGACGACTGATTTCCTAGGCAATGGCCTGTTTCTGGCGGTGGGGGAGAGAGTGAGGTCGAACCTCAGTACACTTTATTCTTCAATCAAAACAATATGATGCGCTTAAAACTATCCTGGTGGCCTGGAGGGCGGTCAACTAACGGGATGCTTTAGACACCGCAGTCGGCCCAGTGTGTGTCTTGGGGTGTGGAGTTGCTAACTGCGGGCTGAGCGTCAGGCTCAATGGCTCATTCGTAATGTGGTCTTTATGGCGCTTCCACGCGGGCACCTACCTAGCGAGGCGTGCTGTTGGCACGTGTGTTGAGTTTTCGTCGCGCCAGCCGCCTGTACCCTCCCCTATCTTCAGATTTATTGACATTTGTATTGACACTGGGTCCGATGTGAGAGAGGTAATGGCGTAGGGTAGATTATCCGTGAGTCCAATTATACAGCAGAAGTCACCGCGTTGCTTCAGCTTGTTGAGGCTCGTGCTGCACAGTATCGAAGTCGACCGTCAAACTGTTATATGTCATATCAAATGCACATTTTGTTATTTAACATATTGGAAACCAATATGCGAAAAAATTTGAGGTCCAGATAAAATATTTCCTTCATCATCCCCGAAAGAGGATGAAGAAGAGATGATTTCTGGGACCAAGGTGTATTTTGTCTGAAGTTTCGAACGCGTGCTCGCTTGCATCGTCAGGGGGTTTTGGCAGCAACCGGTTCTCCTAGTTCTTGCTCCCTGACTCAGATGCGAGGCATCTATCCCACAAGCCGTACACTCAGTGCATATCCCCGCCCCCTCCTGATAAGCTGTTCTCAGTGGGAGCAGCGCAGATAAGTTTTTACCTTTTTTGTCTTAACCTTGCTTGACACTACAGGTTCTTTCAGTCTGCAGTTAACATATTCATCCTCGTCGTTCCACGTACTAATGGACACACTGTAATTGTCTCAAATGTGCTCAGATGTGACAACCCTGGAATCTTTCGGCTTGGCAGAGGTCCCAATTGATGTCAGTGCGCTCAGTAGTGCTAACGTCAGTGAATCTGTAAGTAGGTAACGCTGCATATCTATGTGTGCGAGTGTGTGCTTTTATGCACTGGTTCGACTCGTCAGACATCAGTTGTCTGGTTAGCTCATTTACACAGCGATGTCACCCGATTCCTTACTCCATGCACATTCGGCCCATAAAGCTCTCTTACTGTCATCTGATTTTGCGACTCCACGTTTGTGGGTTTTGAACCAGTTTTTGCCGTAGCAAAGCAGGTGCACTGCCACTGCTTGTCTTTAAAGAACTGAAGTGCGCTTGCCTATGGCAGACTATTCGTAGAGTTACATTATGCGCAAGAATTTGTGAAACATGTCGCGATGTGTGAAAGATTGATGCTGTTTCGCTAATTGGCATTAACTCAGGTTGTGATATTGATTATCGTGTGATCGATTCTGAAATTATTTCAGTCCTGATAGGATTTTGTTTTGTAAAGAACTTATTTTTGACCACTAACAAAACCCGTACGCTGTAAAAAGTAAATACTAAAGTAGAATGCGCTTTTATGATTTATTTTCGCTGCCTTACTAAATTCAAATACATTATATTGAACACGTAGACGAAATTTTTTTTATTGTTCTCGCTTGTTAGCAAATTATGCCTTCTTCAAACCTTATACTTAAAGAAAGCGTATCTTTCGGTTTTAAAAAGATTTTTATTATGAGCTTTTTTTTACGATTGTGAGGTATTCGTTCATAATTCATCGTATCTGTCAGTTTGTTTATGCTGCCTATACTGTAAAAAGCATGTTTCTAACCTATTTCTACGTTTTATGAGAACCATGTGACCTCTTCCTCAAACTATAGGCGAAAACGGTCTTTTCCTCAAACAGGATGAACACAGTACGCACAGGGAATCTATAAATGCAGTCAAGATCTATGATAAATACGCATACTATTTAAGAAGATACACTTACAATAAATATGTTTTAAGTGGTCAGAACGAAGCTCATTAGAAAGCTCGCACCCGGTCATGACTGAAATGAGTTCCAATAAGACTACACGATAATCAGTATAACAACCTGTGTCAATGCCGATTAGCGAAGAATTTCAATATTTTTTATATATCTTGGCCTGTTGTGCGAATTCTGGCGCATACTATATGCTTGCATCATGAAGTCATTCTAGTTAAATTAATAAATATATATCTTATAATTAGAAGAAAAGAAATATTCTTTCCAAAGGAGGTTTTACACACGACCAAACAACGAACAATACTTATGAGGTTTGACAGATTTAGTTAATTTAGTTGACCCAATTGTAAAAAACTAACGACATTCCATGGGATTTGAACCCGCACAGGAGGGAGGGCCTTCTACGCAACCCAAAGCTCTACCTTACTGTGATTAAATTATGGTATGAAGCGTGGCATTCGTAGTTCAAGTGGGTAGATCGTTGGCTTGCGTAGAAGGTCCTCCCTCCTATGCGGGTTCAAATTCCGCCAAATGCCGCGAGTTTTTTTACAAGTGGATCAACTAAACGTACAGTACAGTGCAGGCTGAAATTCATAAAAAATGCTGAAATTTGCGGCAGATTAATAATCACTTGCAAACCGAATTTAACACATGTACGAAAAATTTTAAATAAAAAGAAGCGTTCTTAGCAATTTTGTAAGTTAAAATAAATATAAAAAACCTCTAATTGTTGGTATAGGAAAATCAACTTTTCAAGGGAAAAAACAGATTTTTAAAAAGTTATAAATTGGACCGATACCCGCAAATACAATCTTCGGGTGAAATCATATCCATACCGCATTCGTTAAATTTGGAGTATATTGTTTGCTTCAATGTCTTTATACATACTTTATGCATTGGATTACAATTAGTTTGAGGTGGACTTATAAATTCTGGCTAATTTTCGATAATTTTCAGTGTTTCAAAGTTTAATTTCGTAAACGTACACTCAGTTCGATGTTTATGGCAAAATATTCCAAATAAAAATGCTGTTTTAAAAGTATTTACCAAAACCGGTAATTTTTAATAAAAGTTCACATAAAGATAGCCATTTAGGCCGTATTTCTTAACTATGAAAAAGACATTGATTTTGAAGGTAATTTCCAAAGTTTTCTGCAAAAATTGGTCCTATTCGTGGAGAATAAGGGATGAGATAAGGTAATGGATCATGATAAACGGTTATAGAATAATCAAAGTTAAAGGTTTATACGGTATCCGCAAACGTTATGGAGACAGGTCAGCTGTCAACTTCTCAGCCTCCATTTCTTCACACGTGTGGTAGCGTGCTAGAAATTGGAGTACAGAGTGCTGATATGCCGATGTACGGCAAAACATATTACGGAAGCTTCGGCGCACAGCACGAGAAGGTGTCATTACCATTAGTTCAGAGTAGAGAGGGTGAGCGACCCCACCAAGAATGCACTCCGCAAATTTCTTGAACCTTTTAAAGTTTCCTGTATTATAGTCAGCTTAAAATCGTAGGAAATACCGGCAGATAAAGAGAGCGTTCGGAGTGTTCGTTTAAAAATGACTAAGGTTTTTTTCAGTAAAGCTGGAAAAATAACTGCAGAGCAGTAAAGAATTAGTTAAGAATGCAAGAATCTATAAATCACCACATAAGGATTTACAGTAGGCGATATGAACGCGAGCGGCGGATCTAATATCAAAGTTAACATATTTTGGTAAAATGACGTTCAATATGATGAGTAAAGGAGATGTTAGATGCCAGAGTAACATCAATGTACCGGAAAGAGGCTACCTCGTTGGGCTGAATGTAAATAATTTACGAACTGGGAGAGCGTTAGAGTCGAAAGACACACTGGACAAACTTCCGGTCGCGAAGTAGTAACCCATTTGATGACGCCATGCTGAGACCTAGTCCAGACCATCCTTCAGTACTTGGAAATGGATATGGCTTTTGAGACGATGACTAACAACCAAACAAACATTCATTAGGCAATCATAGGTTATCAGTGTGGAGGAAGAAGAGGTGAGGGGAATAATATAGATCCTTAGAGAACTCCACCGTTTTTAGAAACGACCGGGGATTTTGGTTGCCACACTGAACAAATTGAGTGCGAATAGTGAAATACTTCCCAAGCCAAGGGACAGTCCAGCCGGGACAACCGGCGTAATTATGTCCAATACATCTCTTTCTGCAAATGTCAGTAGTGCAGAAGAGCAGGCAATTGGACAAGAGGAGTTGTTCTCACTAATCACCAGTCATCGGGAATCTTAGACTTCATGAAAGATAAATTTATGAGGTGTGACAAGGCGCAGAGATTAACTGAAAATAGCAGGATTTTGGGAGAAACGAGGAAATTCCATCTGGCTCGCCGGCTGTTGAACCTCTAACCTTTTTAAGATGTTTCATCACTGTTGCCACAGACACAGGAGCAGAGATAATTGGTAATAAGGAAATACTGTTTATCAGAAGATAGGAGTCGGTGGGAGTGTGCATGAAGTTTGCAGTTAAACAGTCTAAGTCTAAGTCAGCATCGACATTTGTAAGTGTATTGCGTTGACCAGGGAGACGCTTAATGCTCTTTAAAATGTCATCCGAAGAGAGAGAGGAAAGAGAGATGTTGAGAAAGTAAAAAGTTGACTGACAAAAACATCGTTCAGCCTGGAAATCTCAGCTTTTATTAGGAATTTTATACTCTCAGTTTTAAACATAGACCTAGTTTGTAGAAGAGAGTCTTTTGGCGTCTTAAAGTTTTTAGATGGGGAGAAGAAAGCATGTTTGGTCTAACGATAACAGTATTAAGAGGACAGCAGATAGAAAACAATTCGTTAGGAAAGATCGTCAGGTAACTGGAGCACGACTTGGCCTTTGAGTGTTCAAAAAGTGTGGGAAGATTTTCAGATATAACTGTCTGAAGCAAACAAATATTATGTAGGGACAGGTCGCGAACCTTCAGTTTTCTCTCGGGTTTTGCTTACGTCCCTTTCGTAGAGCTGGAATAGATGGTTTGAAGGCCTTATAACACAAAATGTTCTGAGGCTGACAACGGAGCTCTATTTTTTTAACCACAAAAGCTTGGGACAGTTGTGATTAAGAGGGGCGTGAGCATGAGTGTTGAATGAACGTAAGTCTTCAAAACCTAGCAAAATAAGGATGCGTAGGTTCAAGCGGTTGAAGGCACCACATAAAACAATAACATGCTCGCAACAGAGTTCGGCAAGTTTAGGGGTAACAAACTAAAAAAACCCGGCTTAAATCACCTTGGCATGTAGAGGGAGGAATGTAAATACTGACATAAATAATGCCTTTAGAATACCTTAAAAATGAAGGCTTGCAGACTACAACAATCGCGTAGATGAAGTCTTATGAATAAGAAAATAAGGAATTACAATGTGTGCACCATTGGAAGATTTAAAAAACAACCACTTCACAACCTCTGCTACTGGATAGGGAGTTTATGTCCGTACAAAAATAGAAAAAAGTCGCCGATGTAATAATTTGCGAATAAATATCACTAATAAGCCAAGCCCTTTGGAGACAGATAACTGCAGACATACTGTATTCTTTTTTCAACATAAATGCCGATAATGTTACGCTTTTATTAAGGGCCGGTCGCAGTTTGTCGACATAAACCCTGGAAGAAACGCTTAGGCAATGGTTGACGCTTCATTGCCGGTGGCCATTCACAACGAATATTTCTTCGTCGTAAAGTCTTCTCACAGAGACTTGTTGAGGTTGATGAGTTGCAAATGCAAAAAGTCGGATAAAAAGTGCAAAAACCGACATCACGGACTGTAATTGATAAAATAGATGGATTTCGTTCATTTGAAAACGTACTAGTTTACTGTAGGGATGACCTCATGCTCATAAGTGCAAACAAATTAGTGAAAGAAATAGACGGGATGTTCAACAATAAATGCATACTTGGATGGAGAGCAGAAAGAACCGACAGCCGCAATTAGAAATCCCGCCGTTCATGCAAACCAACAAAACCCCTTGTCGAAATAAACGAAAATCCAAAACAGAAGTCAGACATTGTTGTGCCTAAGAGTACGTTAAAAATTGGCAGAAGTTATGTTGGTAGTGGACCTTATATACGAATATTCCTAGGTTTCTGCCTAATGGGACCCGTGGTATTGAAGGTTTTATGAGTGGGTAAACAGAATGGGCGATGGCGAAAAAATGTAGGAAAAAGTATAAAACATAGTGTTTTCAGCAAATCCTCATCCGGCCACACAGTTGCAGGGGTAATTAAAATTGTTCATCCTCAGGAATATTGGCGAGCGCGCCAAAAAGCCCGCTACCTTAATTGGAGAAAAGAAAGACGTGCTCATAAGACTGCCTTTCTTAGGCAATGCAATAAACGAGCTGGTCAGACGACGCCTGAGAACCGCAATCGCAAGCACTTTCCCAGCGGTGAAGTAACGGGTGCTCTTCACGAACTCTCTCCTCATACGATTGGGAGGTAAAAACCAACTGCCGCTGAAGGCCACATCTACGTGCATTGACTATTTACTTGCTCCTGTGGAGCGGGATACATCGTTCGAGCAACAAGCCGACTGGAAAGGAGGGTAAGTGAACACATACCGGACTGGTTAAGTTAAGGTGAAACTACATCGATATCGAGTTCTATTCTGGCACATCTTGTCGATACGTATCGATACTTACGAAGTCTTTCAGGTTGTCTACTGTACACCAGCTAACTTTTCCAAGGGCATCCTCTAACAGGTGCTTGCAACAGCTCAAGCAGTGGCTATACGGCTAGCTTAACCAGTGCTGTGTGGTTAGGAGACGCTGACAGAAGCTCTTGCACTTCTGTGGCCGATCCTGCATTTCGTACCCACTACCTAGTGACAGTCGATCGCTTCGTGCAAATAGCAGCAATTATCCCTCCGTGATCAACGCCCACAACCTAACTCAATTCCCCCACCTCTCCCCCCTCCCGCAACAGAAAAACCTCTACACGCCGACCCCGCCATGCGGCCGACGCGTCAACCCTGTCTTACTGTACGGTTTTAATCATCCCTGCAAATGTGTGGCCTGATGATGAGTTGCTGAACACACTGTGTATGCCAACTTGACTTCTGAAATTACTTGAAATTGTTTACTGCGGCCACTAAATAGTGATAGCCTAATGCGCGTGATTTAAAAAAAAATGAGCGCTTTGTAAAGAAGACGAACAACTATTGGAAGAAACCACGTGGCGTAAAAGTGTGATAGGTCAGGAAGCAGTGGAATAAGTAACCAATGAAAATAAAATAAGTGGCGTGCGATAGAGGACGGGAAAAAATTATCCTCGAGAGAACGCGACGAACACAAACATCGGAGAGCAATTGGATAAGGAAGGGAGTGAACGAGACAACTGTCGTATTGTGTAAGTGATAATAATAATAATAATAATAATAATAATAATAATAATAATAAAAGTAATGTGTGAGTTAGACCTGATGGAAATGTACACAAATTGTTTACTGTGTGTGCAGAATGAAGATTCGTAAGTAAGCTAACGAAATTGAGACGCATATATGAAGTTGAAGTTGAATACTTGTTTTTCATGTATTTATATTGGCGTCGGATTGATAAAGAGGCATTGGAGAAGCAAACAAAAGACGCCTAGAGATGCCGGAGAACGGGAGTATGATATTATATATGTGCCTATTCCAAATGTTATTTTAAGTATGAAGGCAAATATAAGCGGAAATAATAAAAAATGCTCATTACTGGAATTCGTTATGGTAAAATTCATGTTATTTTTCCTGTGTTTACATACGTAGAATTCGTAAGTGATCTTAGGAGAAGAAGGTAATAATTTATAATAGAAGCTGGATATAAGTGTCTTATTTATTTATTCATTAATTTCTGCGGAGAAAATGCTCAAGCAAGCGGAGCAACATGACACCTGCCAGAGAGGGCAAGTTTGATGTCGTATGTGTGTTAATTGTTAAACAGGTAAGCCAATAGTAAATGCAATTTCTCATTTTTACTCATCACTATAATTCCTATGTCAGGTAATCCAAACGGATTTTAGCTTACAACAGAAGCAAAAAGTATATTTTTAGTATTTTCTTAGTCAAATTACGGCTGCAAGCCGAAGAACAACCTAACATTGAAATATGCTGCGGCAAAAGTAGCTTATGTAGCCCCACTCATTATTCCCTTCAACTTGCATCTGCTCCTACGAAAGCGGTGGTTTTTGGGTTTTATGGGGGAGGGGGGGGGCAATTAGGATACACAGTGGAATATACTTTACGAAATGCTAAATGCATTTTTATTTTAGTGTGTTGTTGATTTATATCAGCAGATTTCCCAAATCTGCAGTATCATTAAAATTATTTCTGAAAAACCCGAGTATCAAATTGCCGGATTCTTGATCTTCCTGAAAAATTGAAATAATGGTTAGGAGGTCGTCTACTTCAATTAACCTCGGGTACAACTTACCGTTCTGAAGTTAGATTAGTAAAGTCCGCGGCGCGGAGCGCCGCGCACCCCTTCAATTTACGTGCGGAATAACCTGCTCCCAGCGGCCGCGGGAAGCAACTTTGCCGAATTTTTCATTCAAAATTTTCCTTCTCTGCCTATCCTTTTTCCTCACCTCACAAAACTCTATGACGACCGTTTCTGCAGGACAAAAATGCTGAAACTAGGGGTGTTTGAGTGGGGTTACATAAGCTACTTTTGCCTGTGCTGTAAAAGGGAGCAGATATTGGGGATACCAATTCCACCGAAGTTGTGCAGTACTGCCAGGACAGCAAACTACTCCGCTTTGTTGTTTAGTGTCGCTACGGCAGCAAACAGATGAAGATGTCATCAATTGCGGACGCTGCCGAAGAAGAAATGCCTTGAGAACGGGCTCAGAAGTTGAATCCAGCCAAATCACAATTAGAAGTATCATGAAGGTATGCCTGACGTGTTTTTCTTACGCACGTAACTGCGAAGTACCCTAGTAAGACTTAAGTTGTAAGACTCTCTTTAAATATGAAGTGCTTTTTAATGAACTGTCTTTTCATCTGTTTAAAAGCTGCTGTAGGGAAAGTTTTTTCATGACCTCATAAACGACATACCTTAGTCTATCGTGTAAGCCGGATTACGTATGTCGCTGTATATGTCTTTGCGCAAAGGTGACTGTTCTTTGTTAAACCAGTATTGCATTAAAAGCATTTTCGTGCGATCGTGGAGGACGTAGCTTAGTCTATCGTGCAAGCCTGGTTACGTATGTCGCTGTGTATTCTTTCGTAAAGGTGTCCTTCCTCTCTTTTACCGCTCATATACATGGAAAGCAGTTGCGTGCTATCGTGAAGCACGTAGCTTTTTCTATTGTGTAAGCCTAATTACGTATGTCGCCGTGTATGTTCTTGCTAAAAGGCGTCTTGAATGAATGAGAAAGTTCGCGTTCTAGCTATCTGTTTGGATAAGGAAAGAGATGAGTCGAGCACCGGATCAATTAATTAAATGTCCTCAGCTTTCGGCTCAACAGAAAAAGCCGTTTTCAAAGAAAATGAGAAAACAGCAAGCGTTGGCTACGCGTAAATGGGGGTTCGTAGAGGGAGGGGCGGCAGGTGGCAATTTGTGATTGATCCTTGTCCGCGCTGTGTCCATTCCCACGCTATCTTATCGTGTGTCACCTGCGCGCGTCCCCGGAGTTAAAGGGTGTGACTTTGACGATGTAGCCTGCACGTTTGTAGAGAACTGGGCTCTGGTTTCTAGTCGTGGGCACGAATGGCAAAATAACAGGGCGGGTCATTAACAGCAATTCGTGTCGTGCCTTGTCCCCACGGTAGAGGGTCCTGGTAACCTTGCCTCCTCTTCCAGCCGGTTCATTGTGGGGTTCTCTTCGCTTGCATTTCTTACGTTCGGTTTGGCCTTGTTCTGTTCTTTGCCAACATAATGGCGCAAGACTTTGTAGGCCGCAGGCAGGTCCAGATGCCTGTTGACAGAGTAGGTATCTGAGAACCACGCCTCAAGCCTCAGACTCTCGGATTTCGAGGTTCATTGGCTTCCGGTGGTCGCTCCTTGAAGATCGAAGTCATGACCAGTCCTTGCGATGTGTGCTGCAAGTTTCGAGTTCGGGTCCAGTCTCCGAGCCGCTAGTTTGTGCTCATGTAGGCGGGTCTGCATGTTGAGGCCTGTTTCTCAGACGTAATTACAGTCTGCACCTTTGCAGCCTATCTTATAGACAACTGCAGAGGTTTCAGTGGGAGGCAATCTGTCTTTAGGTTGCATCAGCGGCGGCGTGTTGTTGCCTGAGGTCAATGGGCCATGCCTACTCCAGCCGGTTGCACTTGTCGTGAGACTGCTTCGTGGACTCCTTTTTATGTAGGGATTGGCCCTTCAGACGTCGGGTTGCAGTTGCACCGGTCTTCGTACGGTGTCTTATCTCTGCTGAACCGTTACTTAATGGAAAGTATTTTGGTGCGATCTTGAACGACCTAGCTTAGTCTATCGTGAAAGCCTCATTTTTAATGTGCCTCTGTATGCTGTTCTGTAAAGGATAGTCGATAATAAAGTACTGTAAAAGTAATCGTATATTTGAAACAGTGATATAAATTGAAAGACAGAACCTGTTAGTGGAGGAAGTAGGCAAAATGGCAATGACGATTATCTAAAGCTAATAACTGGCAACTTAAAAAGTCTTACTTAAAGTCGAAGCGTATGGAACTTCAATAAAAGAAATAGTATCATAAGAACATTAGAACAGGAAATCTACGAGAGAGCCTGCGGCTGCGGGAAGTAGAAAGTTAACGAATGCCAAATGAGGTGGCCTTATGTGAAGTGGAAGGCCATGGCGATATTATGCGAACATGTTATAAATCATCGCTGTTGATGGTATTTGGGGAACAATGTCGTGTCGTTGTGTCGGATAAACAAGGTAGCTTGCATAGAGATATATACAGAAACTAAGCGTTCCGTGTTGGAGAACATCGTAATATGTGCAGTATGTGAGTCATATCGAAGCTAAGTTGAGGCAAGCCGTCTTTCACTTTTAATTCCCTGAATTGCGATAGGTTTATGCATCGCTTCTGCAACTAAGACATTTTGTAAATAAAATGATAGGAGAAGTTTTACTAGCAACCACGCCAAACCACCCAACTTTGAAATCGATAGGGTTATGGCACTGAGCCAAGTCAAACACCTGTGAGCAATTAAAAGGTACTCCTACTGAAATGCATTTAGTAGACATTTAATACTTTTTTTATAAAAACGCTTCTGCCAAAAGTTCTATAGTAGGTTGCCTATTTAAAAAAGCACTTTGATTAAGTATTAAGCTGGCGATATCTTTGCATGTGAAACTGGGGACTTCTTACTGGATTTTACTCTTCCTGAAAATGAATGAAACATTATTTGTTTGTGCACTTATCTGTTACTCAAGGCCAATAGCCTGAAATAGCTATATCACGATATGCCTTGCCTACGCCGGAATTCTCCTATGAAAACATGAATGAAACAGTTTTGGCTGGAAATGAAATAACTCAAATATATTTTTATATAAGAGTATTTATCATTATAGTTTTGTACTTTTAAGCACAATTCTAAAACACACTGGTTGAATATATACTGTTTCACAAAAATTGTTTAATTTTTGTCTGTTCCGTTTTAAAAAAAACGCATTAATGAAGATTTAATTGTGCTTAAGATTTAATAAGATATTTATTGATCAGCACATACACGATAAAATATATGCATTTTTAATAACCGTCCAAATCATCGATTTAGTAAAACAAACTATGGTCAAAGCCCTTTACTGCGTTTTGTAAATTGGCAAAAATAATTTTGCTTCTAAAATTGTCTCTTGCATAACTAAGGAAGAACGCTTGTCGAGCAACGGATCAGTTGGTTTATCGTTCTGCGCTTTTGGGTTCGTTCAGAATTCCATCCTTAGAGATAGATACGTCCACGAGAAACAAGCGAAAGTTATAAATTCATTGGTTCCTGCCCTGATCGGCTGTTGCTTGCTTTTCGTGGACACCTTTATCTCTGACGATGGAGTCCAGAAAGACTCCGAAAGCTCAGTCAAGTAAAACTATGATTCCGGTTCCCTTCCCTCCCCTGTAGAACGTTTTAGTGGTTTCTGTCCCCTATAACTATTGCGTGTTTTTCGTGGACGCTTATATTTCTGACGCTGCTCCCGCATGTGCCCGAAATCTCGAAAAAATCAACAAATCGCTCTAGTGCTCGACAGCCCTTCTTCTTCATTTATGCAAATACCTGGAACGCCACACTTCTCATCCATTCGTTTTTGAAAATCAGTGTGATTCGTTAAACATAGTTTAACCTGATTTTCATCAAATTAATATTATATTTTTGGGTTTCGTAAATGATGTATTTTTAACTCCTTTTACTTATATTGGGGTTCTTCCATGGCATAAATAAAACTTTGGTTTTGTTTATCGAAGGTTTTTTTTTCAGTCTTTTTAAATAACTCTCAATGTCGTTGCCAAATAGCTATACAGCCAATGTTTACAGGGTGAAGTAGGCCACGGTGAGACGCGAGTCGTTGCGATACAACAGGTGGCTAACGCGACCTCCAATAGATATCGCCGCGACCAACCTTAACACAGGTAAAACAAACAATGACAAACCGGGGGTGGACACGATACTACAGACGGTCAACGGGGGCCAAGACTTTGACGATACAAGTGACAATGAATTGTGAGAATTAGGCAGCCATTCAGTCGGTATTGTCGAGTTGACAGCTAGAGATTAACAGATGCAGGCTAGATGAATGTTTTGAAAGGTTTGTCCCATCACATCTTCATATATATATATATATATATATATATAGCCCAACGAGGCTATCTGATCCGATCTAGGAGTTTATAAACTGTGTGACCAAACCCGCTCTTGTGTAGCGCCCGTAGTCATTGACTTAGCGCGACCCCTTTTTTTAGTCATGCTTTCCTCGGACGACGCGCGGACTAGGTCATGTCTGGCGTGACGACACGCGTCCGCAAGACACCATAGTCAAGGCCTCCATTCAAGGTCACTCCCATCTGGCCTTCTCAAGGTGGTCTAGTCTCACTAGCCAACCACTTCTCAAGGTGAGACCAGTGCCCAAGATGAGGACGGTTTGTTTACGCTCATTAACTTCCAGAGCCGACGACTCACTGTTTGGTTGCAGACCTCCAGACCTGGTGATCGACTTGCCGGAATGCGACTCTGGACTGCACTCGTCTGGAAGTCACTTCCCCTATTGCTTACATACTACGCTTGTTCCTACCTTAGTAAATTCTCCCTGACACTATGGCCTTCCACGCCTTATTCTATTCAACTAGCTTATACATGTTGGGCTACGTTCTATCGCCTACTGTCTGGCTGGACCACATCGTATCCCACATATGTATTAGACGACACCTTCGCCTTCGGCAATGCAAGGATAATAGGCCGAGCTAGACTTCTGGCTAGACTTCTGCTGGAATGTTGGTCTTCGACTGGCACACTTAACAGAGCCATAGACCTTCATCCTGCTTATCAGGCGGTACGCAAACGCCTCGAGTCAGTTTGAAAAAGGCTAACAGGATGGCGAAAAAGACACAAGAATGAAGTACAACTGAGATCAGAGGAAGATAGGAAAGGGGTCGGCCAGGGACCAGGTGACCAGCGTGGAACACTACCTCATCGCTACCGCGCACACAAGGTTGATATGAACTTATGCGGGCACCAACAACTAATTAGTCCGTCGGTGGACGAGGGACAGGCCAGTAAGCGCACTGACTTGCCAACAATTAAGACAGCCGCTAAGGGGACAGAGGTCACACGAACCCCCAGCGGTCAATATCACGGGCAGTCAGCAGCGAACAGGCTGGTCAAAGTTCGTGCGCTGAACACGGATTTAATAACAGGCATGCAGCAGGGCAAGCAAGAACAACCACCACGTTACTCTGACGATGGAAACAAGAGAGTGTCCGAAACGTCAGTCCCAATATAACTCGGTCCATGCCCTTGAACCTTCGTCTTCTTCTTCTTCTTCTTCTTCTTCTTCTTCTTCTTCTTCGGGGGATGATAAAAACGATAAGATATATGGACCTCAAACATTTGCGCATATTATTTTCCAGATAGACTGATAGAGAGTTCGAATATCACACACTTCCGAGGCCTGCTCCAAAAAAAGTTACTTTTAAGTCCAGTATTTCTTCCGGTCCTCCCAAGCGATTTTGCCGTCATCTTTCTGAATTGGCGGAAATAATAATCACTACGGCACTCCGCTTGAGATGTCTGAGCAGACAAGTTCTTCTTCTGTAGGTCAAATTACTGTGGCGTTGCAGGGTGTATCCAAGAGCTTTCTAAGTTACCTCATAGACTGATATTTTCAGTGATAACTATTGGCTTCTTTGATCTCCATCAGCTCGAGTTGTAAAATGGGATCGTATTTCTCTACTCAGGGCCTCGGCAATTCAGCATTGCCGAGGCGACATCGAGACGTCTAGTGCGTGTATTTTGGGCGCAGATGGGAGCTAATCTTCCAAGTGTGTCCCAACAAGGTCAGACCTATGGATATTGCCAGTCTCGACACTAAGCAAAGATCTGCTATCATGAACGCAGCTGCGAGGCCTTGAATTGTCTAAAATGTAGTCAATCTGACTGGGCTTTTGACCGTCGTTTGAATACCAGGTTAGCCGACGTTTGTTGCGGTGTTCGTAAAAAAGCCGGTTCTGATAAAACAAAGTTACGTAATATTTCACCATTCTCACATCAAGTACCAAGTTCAAATTGGCTAGTAAGATGACTGTTTGTGGAGTCACCAGGTCTATTCCGGCAATTCACACCCTCGGTTACAATCATCAGATCACGGCCTTTCAAAGCATGCTTGCAGCTGCAAATAAAACGTCTCCTTATCGCGATAGTTAGCAGCGGAGGTTGTTCCGAACGCGGAGATGATCGATATGTTTGTGAAGTGACTCTTCAGTCGACGTAAGCCATCCGTTCGTAGAATGGCTTCCAAGGCAGTAGGGCACGATTTACATATTGCGAGAGGGCGATCGCCACAACATGTCTACCGGAGGAGTCAAATGGTCACATTATTATAGGGTGGTGTGAATTTTCTCCCGGCATCTTTATTTCCCGAGCACCTTAGTCCGGAATTTGAACCTTATACGGGCAGCAGACATTTACGTTGTCCTGAAAAAGACTACGTACTGTAAGTATTTGGGTTCCAGCGATCAGGAACTTTCGCACATTCCAGCATCCAATACCAATTGGCCGATACCGATTGAGTAGTCCAGATCGCAAACTATTCGCTTGCACCACTGGACCAGGGTTGCGGAGCGCGTTGGTTACCGTAGACGCCGTAGCATAAATCTTTTCACTGATATTGGACATTGTTTCATGAGGTTGATTAGTAATTATGAGTATAGAAGGGTCCCAACAGCCGCTCGGATTGTTTGTTCGAGGTTTTCTCCTCTAGCGCTTTGGCTAAATGTGATGATAAGCGAACTTATTTAATGACGGTTCATGACCGCCATGTCATGCTGCCGTCTTCGGGCTGTCTGATATGCTATAGGCTTTTGTCGTGCTAGAACTAAGCCCACCGTACCCTGGTAGCACTGTTGCTGTTGGTCTCTGAATAATTATTTGCCAGACCTGAGAGTCTGGTTATTTTGAAGCTAACCGTAACTTAAGGCCGCTTCACTATGCGTCACCTGCGGACGTGCCGAAGTAGTCAGCAGCTAGACTATCGGGCAACCCACCTTCTCGGAGCTAATGAGTTAATTTGTTGCAGATACATGATATAAGCCACTCTGTTTATTTCATCCCGTTCATCGGCCCCCCTATGGAAACTGACAGAGCATTATCTACTGGTCATCGCAGTACATGGGCCGAGTAGGATGAAGATTCTTTGGCTAGGACGCAATATACGGCACTACTGAGGCACCAACAGACATGTAGCGACCTTGTATTTCTAAGCCATGCTTCCCTCGGACGCCGCGGTGACAAACCTTTCAAGGTCATTCTCTGTCTGGCTCACTGACCACCCACTTCGCAAGGCCAGTGTAGGTGGAGTTGTTTACACCCAGTCACTTCCAGAGCCAACGGCTTACTGTTCGGTTGCAGACTTCTGGACTCCGGCTCATTCATGGCTGGCGTGCACTCGTCTTGAATCACTTCTCCTATTGCTTACATTCTATGCTTGTTCCTATCTTAGTAAATTCTCCCTGACACTATGGCCTTCCACGCCTTATTCTATTCAACTAGCTTATACAGGTTGGGATACGTTCTATCGCCTATTATCTGGCTGGACCATATCGTATCCCACATCGTTGACCCCGACGTTCAATTAACTCCATATCCCACAGGCTCTTCACAAACCAATCAGGCCACTCGAATGGGGAATCGTTTGTCAACTGAACGGACAGGCCACTATCGGTTACATCACTCGTCAGAAAACGTCAAATAAATCGAAAGAGGGGGGTAGTGGAGACTTTTCTGCCTGTATCTGTTGGTCTTTGTCCTCCGTTGCCAAAAAAACCAACCAGTTGCTATTTACAGACCTACAGAATAATGCAGAAGAATAAATATTTACGGAATTTTACTTATTTTCATTTTTTCTTGCCCAAAGATCGCCACCAGTCATCTCATTAACATCATTTCTGTTTTACTCGATTCTGGGGTTAGAGGGAGCATAGGTGTTTACGGAACTTACCGTTGACGGACAAAAATTCCTGTATGAGTCTTGTATTGATGGTTTATTTATTATAGTCGTTCTGCTGCAATTCGCAACAGTAAAAACGTCACAAAAGTGATGGCCAAGAAATATCGTGCATCAGTAATTCGTTTTTTCACTGCTCAAAACTAAAGCCAATCTAAGGCATTCGATTTTACCAGCAAACACTGTTCAAAGATGTTCAGAAATGGCAACTCTTACGCAGATAATGACAAATATTCCCGTCATTCGACAGCATTAATAAACATTTTGGCAACTTGACTTTGCCGGTTCTCACGTGAAAATACCATCAGAGAAATAGGCCATTAAAATAATCTTACAATGTTAATACAACGGGGTGGAGAGTCGCGAGAGGGGCGCAAAAGTCCTTTAAATCTTTAAGTTCTTTCCGTAGACATATATAAGGTTTGACGGCACACCGACTGGTTCACTGATTTCGAAATCATATAAGGAGCAATCATGCAAAGATTGCGGTCAGTATCCTTCTGACAGCACATATGAAAATATGGGCTCGATATTTAGAGGATATATTCATCCTCTTTGAACAGGATTAGGCGCCGGCATTCAAAGAAATCGTCAATGCCTTTAATCCCGACATTCAATTTACGATGGAAGAGGGAAAAATTAACTAGCTGCTCTTGCTTGATGTCCTGCTCTAGTGCAAATATTTTTTTTGGCCCAAAAACTGAATTGTTGAGGACATCGGCAAACACAAGATACTTAGTGCAATTGAACAGTAACCATCTAACTCAGTCATCAAGGCAGTTGCAGACGCACTGATGTGAACCGGAATGCAATGGGTCTGAGTCATTATGTCTTCGATGGTTGCTCAGATTGAATAGGTAACCAAGCAGATTTTTCAACAGATACATATGGAAACGAAATAAGAAAACAGGCTGCATAACCCCTTAGTTTGCTTACGACAGCCGTATGTCAAAACCATATCGGAAACCGTTAACAGCCTTTTAACACTATTTGGACTAGGTGTTGCACAAAGGCCAGAGGTAATTTTAAGGAAGAAAATAATGGAGATAAAAGATTCTCTGAGTCTTAAAAAACAGGTGCAGTCGCTCGCTGAATCTGGTGCAGTTGTGGACAAAAATGTACGCTGGAAAATATTTAAAATTACATAAGACACGTACGGCTGAACACGCAGCAGCAAGAGGAAAGCGAAACGCAAACCTTTGTGTCGCAGCCCGCTCTTACTCTTACACAATCGTCAAATTTCACCCAACTATTAGTCTTTAGAGCATAACACCAACTGGTTGAGAGAAGTGGTTAGAAAATTGGCTAGATAAACTAATACTTTGTTGACCGGACATATTAATGAGAGTTTTTAAAATATCTGGTTGCCTTTGGGGAGGGACGTCTATTTAAACTGACTTGACGTCTGTCACCCCAAGCAGTTCTAATCTGGGCAAGGATGTCTTATAAAGTGATTTTGTTAAAGTAAAGCAAATCAGCTAAGCCAGACATTACCACTATTGCCTTCCGCCGAAACGAACACAAGGGCGTTATTCGCTGCCGATGCAGCCGAAATCACGTGTTCTAGAGTACTCGATTACGACCACCAATTAAATTGGGCCGACAGCCAGGTCACAACCTTTGCCAATAAAAAGAGTAAGAAACTGGCTAGAGGGTAGATATTCCACTGCGGCTAGTATCGGTAGCCAATTTAACCTGGATGCCTCAATTACGAGGGTCCATGTGCAAGGCTAACTAACCCCCGCCCCTATCTCACATCACCAACCGTAGTCCTGCTCCTTTGGAGCAGGTTTTATTGTTCGCATCAACCCAATATTACATGGGAATGTAAAATAGGTTACCAGCACAGAAAACCTCCATGTGCATCTACTCCCTTAATTGCTCCTATGGAACAGATTATATTGGTCACACGAGTCGGCACCTATCCAAAATAATAAAGGAACAACTCCGGCATGTCGAGAAAAGGTGAAGTCATGAGCATAAACACCTCTATTGCGGCGCATAGGGTTGATTTCGGACATTGTGTGGCCCTGAATGAATTGTTTCGAAAGATCTAGAGTCCCACAAAACTATTCAATATTCCTGCGTTAGCGCCTACTAGCAACAGCAGAAGCGACCGCTATCAGGTTGATTAAGCTGGCGTTGTGTGCACAAAGACGCTCCCTACAAGCTGCGCGTCTGGCGTGGCTCACAGTCACTTTGCGGCATGCACTAGTTTGCGCTCTGTTTGTCTCTCCCCCCTCCTCTCTCCCCTAGGCTGGCTCCACTTCACCCTGCTTTCATAAGCAGTCTTGTTTTATCAACTCTCCACATTTCCATGAATCACTTGTACGAAGAGACAAACACGCTTCAACTTGCACCCAATTCTCATTGGCCCGATACGAATTTACCGAAAGCTGACGTACGCTCGCCAACTACCCTTCTGCACACCTAATATTCACTCTCAACTTTCATCAGCGGGCATCTTTCTTAGTTCGCTTTACCAACCTCCTCTCAGAAACCCATAATGACATCGTAAAAAAAGCAAGAACGCAAACTACTTTTTCGCTGGCATCGCCACTAAACCTCCCTGTCCCTCGACTGTCGCATGTTTATCTTACCCTCTTGTTTTCATTTCTTGTTACCAGCTAGAAAAAATCAAGAGTTAAATCCAATTTTTCTGCAAAGGAATCGTGATATGTCTCCTTCTTTAACGTTGTAATTTCGTCAGCAGATTGTAATAAATGGTCAATGACCGTTTTAATCTTTTAATGTTTTCAAATTGGACTATCATTTGAGAATTTTACCTGCCAAGATATTCTGAAATTGAGGTGTGAATCTCAGATCTTAAGGCTCCCTAGTTGAGCAGAAGACCATTAAGCGATCAGTGCGCAGTCCACTTATTAGATATGAGAGAGGTTCACAATTATTTCTTTCTGTTGTAAGAGAGAGACATTAAATTCAGCGGTCCCTATGACAACCTAGATGCAAAAGGGATCAAACATCAGTAGAACCTAAAGCTTATGCAGACGTTAAACTCCGCGGAACTCGCATTTTGACAAATGGTCAGTGCCTTTGTTAAGAATTGAGTAGAGCTGGTTACACAATGGAAAAATCTTTCTTCTAAATTGTAGCAGCACTTGCAATAGAAATCAAAACAATTCCTGTGAAATTTAGCAGACACCTACTTTGCTTAGACTGTCTGTAATCAGTAAACTTTTAAACGGCTAGCAGACATAAGACACAGAAATTCCGCTGTACCACTGCCTTAAGGCTTAAGTTAGCTAAACTTGATTAAAATGAACCAACGAAGTTTATTGTAAATTATTAAAATCTCTACAGATATTTATATGTAGGTTACAAACGGGTGAAGCCAGCTACTGGGACAGAATGCTTGAGATTTATTTTCTAAAATCCTCCACCAGATGGATGTATCCATATTACCTATAGCACTCCTGCATGCGGCTATCCCGTCTGAGCTGTCTCTTGGCTTGGGGATTATTTTACTTCCTGCACTCAATTCCTTCATTGCAGCAAGCAAAAATTCATGGTTCTTCCCAACAACTGTGGGGTTCTTCGAGGGGCTATATTATCCCCTCATCTCATCTCTCTCCACACTGACGAACTACGATCGCTAAGCGAATGTTTCTACGTTAAATATACTGATGATATAGATCTTGGCCATCCTCTTAAAAGTAAAATACATCTCTAAGTACTGAAGGATGGCCTAGACCATGTCTCAAAATGGTCCTCAGAAAATGGCCTTATACTTACTGAGCGGAAGTCAGTCCAGTGTGTTTTTCGACTGTGACTCTCTCCTATTCCTGCATCCACTGACATTCTGCCCAACGAGGTGTCCTCTTTCAGGTAACTTTGTGTTATTCTGGCATCCAATCTTACATTTGATTTTCATATAGAAGACCTTATTTATTAAAATCCGTAAAATTGTATATAACATTTGCCACTTGCGTTCTTATCGCACACCGCAAGCCCTAATCTGGCAATTAATAGGTGCCTGCATTCTATTCCTCACTCTGTACTGCTCTCCAGTTACTTTGCAAAATTTACTTAAAAGATACCTGGTCATTCTTAGAAGTATCCTCCGAATGCTCTCTTGAGCTGCAAGTGTTTATTATGTTTTTTAGCTGACATTATAGTACAGCGCTACTCTAAAACGGATAAGCAATTTGCTGATCGCATCCTTGGTGAGGATTTTCACCCTCTCCGCTCTGAACTAATGGCTGCGAAGTCTTCCCGTACTATGCGCCAAAGTTTACGTCATACGTCTTGCTGTACATCGGAATATCAGCAATCTAAAGTCCAATTAATAGCCCGCTGCATTAGGCGTGAAGAAACAGAAATTTAGAAATTGAAAGCTGACCTGTCTCCATAGTGGATGTGGTTATCATATAAAACTTTAACTGAGTATTCTGTGACCTTTTACCTTTGACCTTTTACCATGACCGCCTACTAACCTTATTTGTCGCTCTTCGTGAATGGAGCCATTTTCTGCTCAAAATTTAGAATAATTCATTATAAATAAAGCATTCCTCTGTCTCATAAAAAGTGTATTTAACCACAGTCGTTTTTCGGCTTAGGAATAAGCAATCATATACTCGAAAAAGTTTACTAGTTTTGCCCGATTAAAAAGATTGCTATTCGCCTCTAGGGCATACCACGAAAGCAATTCGTGTCAGACATGCTTAAAACAACAGTTTTTTAAGAAGGCGTTTCGCCCATACTTTTTACATTATCTGGGAAACCATTTCAGGAGGGGAGGCTCCGCGACTTTAGGCGAAGCTTAACATTTTTAGCCGTCCTAAGACGGGGTGGGGAAGGTGTCACTAACTGGTAAGACTAAACCACTGCCAATCATGAGGACAAGGCATGACCACGTTCGCATTCCCTGTCATTTGTCTTCCAAAAAAGGGCGTAACGAAAAATCATAAAATACTGTGTTGTCGTTTCGGTTATGTACGAGCACAGGAGACTACAACCAAAGTGTTTTATGCCCAAAAAATCAATCATGACTTGTTAGTTCTAATGGACATTTTCAGGCGTATTTCACCTACAAAGTGCTTTATAAGTAGTGGGCGGGTATGTCGTCCGCATTTGCAATGAAAATGTTTACAGCAGTGGCTCTGGCCCTCCTCTGTACGTCAAATATACTTCAATAAGCATTTTGTTCTTCGGACATGTCGGAAAAATTTCAATTGGAATGTCTTCAATATTTTGTCTAAGTCTAATTATTTTTACTGCATATTTATGCATATTATTAAGGAAGTCATCTTGTATTTATTTTTCAGCTTCCATCGGATCTTCGATTGGTATGTCATTGCATGCTTAAAGCACGGTAGCGCTCTTTAAAATAAATTAGAATACTGTTCAATTACTTTTCCTAAATAAACAGTGTAGGTTTTTATAATGACTAAACTTTGAACACGGAACCAGTTTGCCAAATTAGTAAGATAAGCGATAATTCCTTCACCATTTTAAGTGGCAAGTTATTTGATAATTTTCTGATTGATTTTTTGAGCTATCCCGAGATCGTATAATGCTCATCGTCGAAGAGGTTTATGAAAAGAACTGAAAATTTTCGGTTAATTTGACTATATATATTAAAAAAGCAGCCTATACAGACCAATAAAACGTTTACATATACCAGTCAGTATTTAAAGAATTGGTCTTCAGTCACCCAATTTTATGCGCAGAATATGTTCGTTTAAATGCACCATTTAAACTCGCAAGTTGGTTGCAAACACATACAAAAAATATTAATACATGTGCTGAATAATCGAAATAATTTTATTCGGATTGCCTATGGCAGTTAGCCAAACTTTCCAGAATTAAGTAAATAGCGATACGCCTATCATTATTTTGCCCTCTTTTTAATGAGGCATTTTTTTACTTTTGGACTCTGTAAGCGTTATATCTTCACATAATTTAGTTGTATTAGCTTTATTAATTTATTTACTGTATTAGCTTTTTAATTAAATATAATATAGACACATGCGAATGTGTCAGATTTATTAAGATTATGATGAATGTTTTTTAAATTATTGATGTCTCATACTTTGTCGCACGTTTTAGTATAAATTTTAAAATCTTAGTGAGCATATCCTCTTTGTAGACATTTTAAATTAGTTTTTTATTGTTGTCGGTTAATTGTCTTAAAGTGAACTTATTGTAACTCAATATATTATAAGAAGGCAATCTAATTTGGCTCTGAAAGAATATGTGATTTGGATATTATAAAACAAATGGAAAATCAACCCCCGTTTTCTAGGATGTGTATTTCTTGTTCCTCAATTATCAACTTGACAGCATCATTAAACTATAGGTATTAGCCGATTGTCTAAGTGACTAACCATTCTAAGGCCTAATTTAAACAGGTTATATTCAAACCAACTGCCAACAATTATTTGACATCATACTTATGCCATCTGATGTAAATTTATATTATTTGTCATATTTATTGCGAATAATATTTTTAACATCGTAAAAGCTTTCCTTTCTACCACTTGAGATCTCTCTAGGGCACTAATATTTATGCAAACACAGAACATATATTTCTTAATTTATTAAGAACCACTAATAATCGCAAATATTTTAGCAGGTTAGACAGACTGCTGGGAAGATTTTAAAGTTTATTGGTTTTCTTTTTTATTTTAACTCAACTAATTTTTTTATAAAAACTATAAATATTTTCTTCGTTTAGGTCAAAAAGATATAAAAGGTAAGTTAAATATTTACTGTGCAGGTTAATGTGTCTGTAGTTCGTCATAATGAAAATAAAGTCCTCTTGGTTTTAAAGCATACAGCAGGCCTATTTCCATCTCGTTTCTTACCCATTTAAAATTTTTCAAAGTTTTATCGTTTTATTGCAAGCTTTGCAATTTTAATATCAGCTCTGGATCTTGAAAAAAAATCTTCAAAAAAGGCGTCTAAAAATTAAACACTTTCAAGAATCCAGAGAGGATAATAGGAGAGTATAACATTGAATGAATGATGGCGCTTTTAGAAACATGGTCCACCCTCGGTGATATTTACAACGGTACCTTCCAGTTCAAATCAAAGCCGGATTACTTTTATGCATTCATGGATTTTAAACCAAAGGTAGGCTTCACGTTTTGTACTTTTATTGCACACCACATTACCACACGTTAGAACGCTTAAGTAGAAATTCCAATGTTGGAACGCGTGGTATCAGTATCGCTTCGAGCTCAGTATAACAAGCAAAACCCCCAGCGTTCTGTACTAGGGAATTGGTTGTAATAAGAGTTAGCTGAATAGAGAATATCAAGGGAAAAAAATAAAAAATAAAAAGTAGAGCGTAAAAACGTAGGAACAAATAGGAATAGTTGATTAAATAACCAAATTTTTGGCTAAAGATAATTAAAATGAGCAATTAACTAAACAGGAAACAAGAACTTCCTAATAGTACCCGTGATATGGATACAAAAGCATGTCGACTCTTTATCTTATTTTAGATATTAAAGTATAGCCATAAATGACAAGGTTTATTTCAATTTTATTAAACTGACAATATCACTACAAGCTTGAAAAAATGAAACTAAAATAAACTGAAAATACACTGGTTAAAATTGACTAAACTCAAAACTAAAATAAATAAAAAGTAAACGCAAGGTACTAAAACTAAATAGTAGATAAAGATCGAGTAACTTCCATCATAAATGAACTAAACGTTAAGAAATAAAATTTAAAGTGACCTTATAAATGTGTTTTTCAGGTAGTGAGGGTAAGGACGTATATTGTAGGCGAAAAGGGGTGGTGTAGTCGTAGTGTATACTGCAAGTGAAACCATCTCCAGTCACCTTAAAAGTGTCGATTCACAGAATTTAGAGAGGCAAGACAGGAAACAGGGTGTGAGCTACCATACAGTTCTACCTCTTCATTAACTAATTTGGACGCCGATCGCCGGCCCTGAGACCAATCTTTGAAACACAGAAAAAACGCCAACTGAAAAACCCACTGTAGGCAAAACTGATCGTGGCGATACATTGTCGAGTGCCTGCCATTCAAATAACAGCAGCCACAACACATTCGCGTTAATCGGATCATATAGACAGACTTTCTGCCTGCAGGCACTCCGAATTGTATGCCAAAAATAACATTTTTAGCAAACAGTTTATCTATAAAATGTTTGCTATGAAAAGGAGCAGGTTGAGCAATTCGCTGCCAACCCAAACCCCAGAAATTTAGGATTCAGTATGCCCGCCAAGTTTACAGTGGCGTCTGGTTTTTAAATCGTGTACTCTTTTCCACGTTCACTGGCATTTTTTCCGGAGAAGCAAGTTACCGAAATGGATTTTTTCGTGAATGCGATCATTTGTCTAAGAAACTATGCAAAGCTCATGACTGTTTAACGTTGTAACGTGTGGCTGACAACTCTGATTAGGAAAGGTGTTAACATAGGCGTAGTGATCCTCGCAGACCACTTTAAACCTTTCTGGCAAAGATTAAAGAGTCCCATATGCATTTCTTGCGATATTTAGATTTGTCATGGCCTGCACTTTTCAGAGTTTTAGAAGCTACTATGACATGGATGGTGAAACCTGCCGAAAAGGGGTACAAAATTTTACCTGCAAAATTCGCAAAGGTTGGTGACATATTACTACATAAATAAATTTGTTTTTTTTTCATCAGAAGGGATTTCTGAATTTTTTTAAGTGAAAGGAGGTCCATGGTTAGTAGGTGCTATATTTTAAAATGAGTATGTGACCTATGCTGTTGCATAATTGAGTCTTGGACATCCTTATTACAAAAGTAAACAACAGAGGATGTTTCTACTTTTTTAAGAAACGTGTTAGCCAAATATTATTTCCCAAATATTGGCTGACGGTAGTCAATGATAAGAAAACCAGCTTCCGGTGGCTGAACTTCAAAAACCAGTTTTTTATCGTTAATTTAAAAGCCTTCCACTTGAACTGCCGGCTTATCTTAGTAACAGTCAGTTTTCAGGCTCCCTATGGCAAGCGAAAAACCTCGAAGTCTGTAATAAGTGACCTGTGGGAATTGAGGGGAGATAGATGGTTGGAGATTCTCAAGAAAATTAAAGCATCATTGGAAACGGAAAAACGCAAAAACTCTAAAAATAGAAAAAAACGTGCAACTATTAAAATTGAAATAACTTTGTTCTTGAAGCGCGATAAATAAACTAAGAAATTCTGCTTGTATAAAATAGGAACTGTCAAACAGTACCCGCCGATTCGATACAGTCATTTATCGATTCCTTATAATATTTGGAGGTTTAATTTCAACCCTGAAATATAGGTTTTTTTCCCAAATTTTAAACTCACAATAGCTTGTAATTCACCTGGACAGATAGTGTAGCACGATAAAACAATAAGAAACCACAGGTTGCCAAAAATATCACTGAACTAAAAATTAAACTACAATTAATTTAAATCTAATAAAACCAAAAGTGACCGCAGAACGCTTAAGAATCTCGCGTAGGCAGCGCAAGGGCAATGCACTGTGTCGTAGCTTTGTAGTCATTTCAGTCATGATAGGATGGGGGCCTTTTAAGAGCTTCATTCTGACCACTAGCGAAAAGTATCTGTTATTAAAACTGGCTATTTAAGTAGGCTGCCTTTTTATCATTTATTTTGTCTGCTTTTATAAATTTAAAAAATATTTTATTTAAAACGCACAAAATTCTATGTCTTGTACTTGTTTAGTAGCAAATAACGTTTTTTTTTAAAGTTTATAATCAAAGAAAAGGTAGCTTTCGCTTTTAAAAAAGTTGATTATTATGAGCTTTTTTTACAACAGGTTTTAATTCATAAAAAATCGTATCCATTACTTTATTAATACTGCCTATTCTCAAGTATTTTATGGCAACTATGCGACTTTTTCCTCAAACTGTATGCAAAAAAAGCACTTTTTTCTTAAACAGGATGTACACATTGCGCAAGTTTAAACCCTTAATTTGGGTGTAGCGGTCACTAGTTTAGAAAATTATCCGGAAATTGAGCAATTTTTTGAAAATCCAAAGCTTTCCTTTCTGGGTATAAGATTTAAAGAAAGCGTTATTTGCTATCAAAGGAGTACAATACTTTATTTGTTGTGTATGTTTTGGATAAAATATATTTGAATTTATAACAGCAGTCAAATTAAATGCTAAAAAGGCACACTATATAACGAACGAGGGAGAATATTCGCATTCCAGGTATATCTTTTGCTAACGGAGACAAATGATCGAACACTGGACAGTGGGCTCTTGTAGGAGCTCGAAAGCTCAGGCAGAAATACATTTCATTCCAGTGTTCAACCATTTGTCTCCTTTACCAGCATACTTTTTAAGTAGTTGCAGTACATTTTGCTAGTGGTCAGAACGAAGCTCGTTAACAGACCCTATCCTATTATGACTGAAATGATTTCAGAATTGACTACATGATAATCAGTATCACAACCTGAGTCAATGCCGATTAACGAAAGAGTATCAATCTTTCGCATATGTTGGCATGTTTCGCTTTCTTCGGTGCATACTGTTTTTGTTGGATCTGCAATATGGCGTATAGAGCTCAGGCCAACTAAGACAGTGACAGGGAATTAAATCACTCAAAAAAGCGAGAGATGTAAAAGCAGTACTTCCTACACCCCGCTAAAAATGCTATTTGATAACGGTACCCTGTTAAGTCTTTAAGTAGGCCTGCAGTTAGCCTAAAGATGGTAAACGGCACTATTCTACCACATAAGAGCATGGTTGGACTTGGGCTATTTATTTAATGCTGCTTGGTCTTAACGCGTAAACTACTTATTTTTATTTCATACAGATTAGGAATGCTACTTAGTTGCGATTTCCGTCAAGCACCGCCAGGCCGGATTATAGTATAATATGTACTGGTCTTAGTAAGCAAAATTTCAAGAATTCGCACTTTAGTATAAACACGTACTTATAGCAGCAGTACCTGAGTCTTCATAGTCTACACTTGGTAGAAACGGACACAGCCTGGTGGATAGAGCTGAGAGCACGGAAACCAAGGCAAGTACTGATGTGCTCAGAGCCTCAAAGATGTATTAACTCGAAATAGCATAAACCCAGATTTCATATACCATGTTGAGATCATGGGGGCATGAGACCTAGCGTTGACTTCAAATCGGCCTCACCTCAGACTAATATCAGCGTCAAAAATAGTATCAGTAGTACTTTTACTTATTTCTATTGCTAGTCAGTTGTAATAAAAATAGTAGTCACCGTATCAGTCTTGGCCCCCTTGAGCCTGTCTTGACACTTATTGAAGGTGAGTGAGGGTAATTAGGGCGGTAGTACCCACGGAAAGTCAAATATGACTTAACTCCAAGTCAGACGGTGCTTCTGGCTTGCATTGGAGAAAGCGGCCAAAACCGAGTCCCGTTTGGTCTTCTTGAGCCTGGGCAAAGGTATAGAAGGTGGTTAGTGCCAATTATGTCTGCTATCAATTATAAACTACCCCCTGAAACCCGTCACTTTCTGCACCAACCTTTTGATGCATATGGCGGACTTCATTGAAATCCATGGTCGAAACCACGCACATATCACAACCTCGCATGCCAACCTAATACTAAAATCTTCCACGTTTTCTGTCCTACAGTTGTTGGATCTGCATTCTGGCGCGTGGAAATCAGGCCAACTGAGGCATTGGCAGCGAAAGCAATCACATTTAAGGATCACAAATATTCGCCAACAAGACACTACGCCATGTACGGTATTCCGTTCTCTCAAGGTGAATATTACATTCATTCATATAAACTGGAACAGAGACATCCCAAGAAATTTTAATTTAAAGAAGATGATCTTTGAAATACAATGTAACTTGAATGAGTGAATTTTCAAGTTTGGTGCCCCAACTCGTTTTCGGACTAACAGGAAAAGGGCAATGATCAACTTAAATTTAAAACTGCATGGGGAAAAACACGCATCATCGGTAGTTGCCTCTCCAAAAAATGGTCGAGAATTCCTCGAAGCCAAGCACTCCGACTATTCGTGCATCAACCAGCACGTCGAGTAAGATGGTAGTTATAAACACGTCAAAGAACGACAGAGAAGACAGAGGCCGCAGGACAGAGACTTACAGAGGCCAAACCTACCAATCACGTCCCACCCTATATGAATATGGATCATTTCGGCAGTTTCAAAATTTCAGTTATTCATTACACTTTTCCGGTTAGTCCGAAGACGAGCTGGGGCGCCATTGTCGAAAATTAACTCATTAAGGTTGCTTTTTTTCTCATAAAAAACTTCTTCAAATTCAACTTTCTATTAATAACATATGCTTAAATTATTTAAGATCTTTTTATGAAGAAGAGAACGCATGCGTGCCTTACAAAGAATGACTCGGATTGCTTTGCGTTTGAAGACTTTCAGTGGCGTGGTTTGCCAGGGATAACTGCGATGGGAACCGCTGCGTGGAACATACTACTAAAACTTTAAAGCAGGCTGCAAAATTGCCAAAGCTAATTTTGAAGTGAAATTTTCACGGTCAAAGCAGCTTATGAGGCCCTCAGTAGAAAGGATGTTTAAAAATTAACCACTCCGTTGAAACAATTCAATGTGTTCTAAAAAAGCCGTAATAAATGAAGTCCAAAGGTGTGTCATGAAAGCATACCAAATAGTAAAATTGACAACTCAAGAGAAAACCGATAGTAAAAACATCTGTAAAATCCAAACGTCTTCAAAACTGATTGCCGAAGTAATTTTTGGTAACCACGTACGCAACTGTTACTTAGAGAAAATATTTGTTTGCCATAGGAAGGGTAAACCTCTTTTCTGAACAATTTAATTTATTTCGACTTTTATAGAAATGCATTTTACGTGAACGTTGTGAAGTGGGCAGTCTGGACTTTTTCAGACAATAAGATAAACGCCACAACACGTGTTGTTAGGTGACAGTTGTTTTAGGAAAAATGGTTTCACATACCGTATAGAAAGATGTCCAGATACTGCATGAGCAATCAGTAAGTTGTGAGGAGCTTTAAGACCTGCTTGTCAATAAGGCTAGACACAAGTAGTACACAACTCAACGGGCGCCTAGGTTGTGGGCGTTGGTCATGGGTCAGTAACGTGGAGTGCTAATTACCGTCACTTACACAGAGTCAACGACTGTCACTGACAACAGCCAACGTTTCCAAGGGCCAACGCCAACTGGTGCTTTCAACAGTCAAGGTGGTGACTTTATGGCTAGCGATTCCAGTGTTGTGTTGTCTGAAGCCACTAACAGAAGTCCTTTCACTTACGTAGCCGACGCAGACGCCTAGTGGCGATCGTATATCGTCCTCACCCTCTAAAGACAGTCGTTCACTCCGTGTAAGTGACAGTACTTATCACTGCCAATGCAGGCAAACATGCGAATCTCAGGAAGTGATTGAAAAGAAGAAGACTTGCTCAATCGACCCATATCTGCTACTGCCCTTTGCTTACGTCTCTGATGATGAATTTGCGGCGGATCTCGAAACGTTAGGTGAATAATAGTACTGTCCCAGTAATCTGGTCGTCTTCTTCTCAAGTATTTATCAGTCCACCTAACTGACCTATGAGCAACGCTAAGAACCCATCCTAGATATTGCGGTTTGGTCACGAGGCTTCTGCTACGATTAGGCGCGAAATATGTTATAAAGCATGTTGGATGAGAAAGGCTCAAAAAATCAGGCCCACTTTAAACAGTCGATTATGGTGTGTGAAATGAATGAACTTCAATTTGTCAATGGCCTGCATAGCTAGCTGATCTAGTCCTTTCAATATGACCTCTATGACACTTCCTTCAACTGGATTTAGATCTAAATGTCTACATCATTAAATCGCGATCTATCTCAACAATACTTGAAACATCTCAGGCTTGTGCTACGTGTATCTGTAATCCACTGTGTCTGATCCTCCCTCTAGCCCTTAGCACTGTTTATAAACCGAGTTAAGCCGAAAAAGCGAGGAGAATGGACGGAGGATGGACGGAGGATGCAATGTAAATTGGTTGAAACTTAAATAGTCTTTGTCTATGCGTATAGCGCTGCGAAAGCACCGTTTTGCAGGACGGTCAAATTGTAATTTATTTTTGAATGCACTGCCATGTGGGAAGCATTTGTCTCATACTTATTAGTCAACATAATATGCAAATGAATATTGAAAAAAAAGACGTCAATTCATATCTTAAAAAACAAACCTACAGTTAAACAGTATATATTCTGAAACGCAAAACCTATATGCTTTACCATGTTAAACCTCTTTTCACTTTAGGCCGTTTCTTGCGCAATCTCTCGCAGCCGTTTGTTCATGACACAAAAAATGGCTTAGCACTTTCAATCAAGTGTGTAATAGATCAGAATGAGGTCGGCGAACTAAACGGGGTATGCATACTTAAAATTACTGCTAAGAAAACGATGTGATATGCAGTATAGCTATCAGTGCTTTTTGCCATCATACTGTCCCTCTGTTTTTGATTAAATTAACGTAATACGTTACGTAAGTATGCGATTACGTTTGGTTTCCGATAAATCACCACATGACGTAATATTCTATAATCAGTATTATGATTTCTTCTGGCTCAAGTGAGAGTCCGAATCATCGGCAAATAAAATACTGGTCCCGAAAAACATTCTTCCGCCTTCTTTTATCAAATTTGTACATTATTATCAGTAGTGCAAACAAAAGGCCACCATTTGCGAAAAATTGGTACCTAATTGAAAACCACTATTAAGTATGGTTACAATAATTTATGTCATGTAGTCGCGAAATTATTTTCAGTCACGTCAAGATGCCGACTAGTTAATGAGCTTCATTCTGACCGTTTATAAAGTGCAGATTCTGTAATAAATGGCTACTTAAATAGCATGCATTTCTTTTATGGATTTTGACTGACTTCATAAATTCAAATGTAGTTTATAGTAAACGTACAGAAAAATATGATTATTTGTATTTAATTGGTAGGAAATTACGTCTTTTATAAATTATTTTCTAAAAGAAAATGTATCCGTCGGATACTAAAAACATTTTTTAAATTACTGACTCATTTCTTTAAATGCAGAAGTGCCGTCTAAGCTTTCGTTTTCCGCTTTAAATAGTTCCAATTATAAGCAATGTGAAACTATTCATCACTAAAAGCATTTCTATAAATTATTTTGAAATGCTGAAGTAACCCCAGTAGGCAAAAGTAGCTTTTGTAGCCCCACTCATCTACCAATAGTCCCAGCATTTTGTCCTGCAAAAACGGTGGTTATGAATTTTGTGGGGTATTGAAATAAGATAAGCAGTAAAAAAAATTTTAAACGTAAGTGTAAAGGGAAAAAATGCAGTCAAAGTTGCTTCCCGCGGTCGCTAAGAGCAGGTTGTTCCGCATGTAAATTAAAGGTGTGGGCGGCGCTTCGCGCCGCGGGCTATACTTATCTAACTCCAGAACGGTAAGTTGGATCACAGGGTAGTTGAAGTAGACGACCTCCTAACCAAAATTTCAACTTCTCGGGAAATTCATGAAACCTGCAGCTTGATAATCAAGTTTTTCCCCTAGTCAATGCTCCTAGCAAGTGGTTTATTATTATATCTGGGAAAGTAATGCAGAAGCTGAAGTATATCATCAGTTTATAGTAAAACTTAACCAAGGCAGTGTAACTAAATAGGGAGTATGCCTTGTCAGTGCATGCTTCTCTATTCCCCACTATAAGTGGAGATGTCCACACATACCTTTCATTTAGCCATTTGATGAGATATTTTCATAGGAAATATTCAATAACCCAATAGATTGTGTTTGAAGCATAGGTTGACTGCCACATACAATCGCACTGAAGCAGATTTATGACTACTTACAAGGAAAAATTGTCGTTTTAATCAATATTTCCTTGGCTTACGTTACTTTGTATCTAATATTACGCTGTCGCTGACCGTCGTAGACCCATATAGAGATACTATTTTAATTCGATTTATGAAAAGGTTATTCCAATCTTATACCGCACAAACAATACCTCTGACATATGGTAAATAAATCATAGCTAACTAGCGCCACGATAAGGGGTGAATGTTTTTTTAGTAATTTCAAAGCATAGAAGTTGTTATTTCTGAGTTTTAAGCCTTCCTTTCAACTAAGATCTCTTCGAGGTGACTGTTGTGCCCTTAATTCGGCATTTATTTTTCGTTGACATATTTCGCCAAAGTTGCTGTCCGATACATGTTTGCCTTTCAAAATTTAATCGACTGTCTTTTTTAATTATTTTACAAAATAATACCTTCCATTGCAGTTAACGGTTTACACAAAATACCGAACTTTATGTGCTATCGGTCAACCTGAATCAATGAATTGTGGTAAGTTACAGACGTTTGACAATTTACCATTTCATACATCAGCACTATGCTTTCAAAGTAAAATTTCGTTTTATGTTTTCATTCAGAAAATGTCAGTTTTGACAAAAAATTGGGCACTGCTACGATAGCGGTTACTGTCACTAGAGGAGACATCAACGAGGAGCGATACGGGATTGTCACTTGTGATTACAACAAGCGGGAATACCTGTATCATTTAGTTGATTTCGGGCCGAAAGTGCAAGCAGAATAGTCAGAAAAAAAGTCATCAGTTCTGGTAAATTTTCCCTCTCTGGTTTAGAATAATCGGTAAATGCATCAATAATCTTGCTTTTAAGAGAGTACTTACGTTTGCAGTTATTTACAGTGAGCATAGGCCATTATTTGTACATTTTTCTAAAATCCGTATTAATGTATAGCGGAATATACCGTTTACAATCACATTTAAGTGTAAATAATACTGCTATAGCACTAACTGTGTTTTATTTTAGCTAAATATCTCATTGGTGGAAGCGAATCAAATGTGATTTCATTAATTTAATTGGTGGTGGTATCTATCCCTCTTTACTAAATAAATATTAAGCATAGATCGGAACTTGTCTTTTATTTCATAATGTTTGTGGGGCTAAGCCGGTGTTGGCTGTACCTAACCGCATATCGAGGAACGATGGTTTAAAGCCTGTCTATTTCTCGGACGGGTTTGGTTCGGGTCCACGTTTCCTAGTTTTCCCTAAGTATGATCGCTCAGTAAGTCTTGGTATTTACGTGTGCAATTATGCAATAGGTTATGATACTGATTATCCTGTAGTCTCTTCTGAAGTTTATTCCGTCATGGTAGGATGCGGACTTTTTAAAGAGCTTCGTTCTTACTACGAACAAAACATATGTACGGTAGAAAGTAACCACTTATATAATATGCATATTTGTTAATTATTTTGACTGCCATTATAAATTAAAATATATTTATTTAATGAAAAAAATGCACAAAATATTATTTCTTGTACTCCGTTGATAGCAAATTACGCCTTCTTTGGATTTTATACTCAAAGAAAGAGTAACTTTTAGTTATAAAAAGTTGCTGAATAGCCGAATAATGTTCTAAACAAGTGACTGCTACACTCGAATTCAATGTCTAAACACTGCGCACTGTGTAAAATCTATAAAAAGAAAAGTACTTTTTCGTCTACTGTGTGAGAGAGAAGTCACTAAGTTACCAGAAAATATTGAAATAGATGTGGAACATATTTTATGCAGTATAGGGAGCATAAATAAATTGGCAGCATTAATAAATTGAATAAACACCTCACAATTGTAAAAAGGCTTAAGTAGACAGTTTTTACAATAGATAGTTTTTTGCTGGTAGTAAGAATGAAGCTCGTTTAAAAGCCCACATCCTAACATGAGGGAATAAACTTCAAAAGAGGCTACAGGATAATCGGCATTGCAACCTGAGTCAATACCGATGAGTAAAAGAGTATCAATCTTTCGCCTATGTGGAAATGTTGCGTGATCCGTGGCGTCTTCTGTAGTTTATGCATTTAATCTCGCAACGTAATATCGATTTTTTGACAGATCATTGTTCCGAACTGTTCGCGAATTATTTTCTAAGTAAATTATAAAGGGCAGCATTGACACTTTGGATTGGGATGGAAAAGTACCTAGTAGATGGTGGAAATTTATCGCAGCTGTAGCGTGTAGCGGCATAAACCTCGCGATTAGTGAGTGCCTGACCGCCTTACTTTTGCCAGATATGTGTGTTACAGATAATCTTTGCGTTTATGATTCGCCTATGGACATTGGTAGAACGAGGTGCCGTCTCAATGGGGTCATGTGATAGCAAGAAAGGATACCTCACTTGTTGAATCTAAGAGAATGAAACTCACTCTCAGTTAGCCATTAGAAGACTTATTTTAGATTCTTGGAAAGCCGGTTGTTGAAATCTGCTACAGATTCAAATATGTGATCGACACTGTGTAATCAGCTTTGTTATTTGGACGAGTTTTTGCCGGACTGCGGTCAAGTATAAGAGTGGCATTCACGCAGGGGAAGGTATGTCTTGGGTCCGAAATGTAATTATTTAGTTGCTTACCTTCTTTGTGTAATTCCCCCGAACTCGCAATAGTCGTAGGTCAAACAAAGGCTAGTTCAAGCGTACATGTGTTAAGCGCAAAGACATCATACCCTGCCATTGATTTAATCATCAGTTTCCTGAGCCACAAGAGAACTTTATGGAACATTACACTCGTATTCATTTTCAATGGTGCTTACTTATACTATCACCGAACCAGGTGATCCGTAAGAGGGAGAGCAGCATGAGTATTTCGTGCACAAATGCTCACTAAAAAGAAACGAATTTGCAGATCGCGGTTAAAACTGCCTTATTGGTCGATATTATACTTTGAAGATTGTGCTTATCAAAACAACACAGGTTCAGCTTTGAATCAAAACTAGAGGCTGATATACTTTATCGGCGTGGCTATGCGTAAATGATTTAAACTCCGAGGCAGCCATTGCTGCACTCGAGGACACGAGCAACCACGAGAACCATGGATTGTAGGTGGCTGACGGATATCTAATTTAGTTCCTTTGAAACTAGAGAATGCTCATCAGAATGAGTGGTTCAAATCGAGCATTGTCCATTAGTAATGTCTTTTCTGGTCGCCTTTTTATTATAAATTACTCTAATGAAC
>JAYGXS010000004.1:66478348-66501378 GCA_036362985.1 Ligula intestinalis | reverse complement strand
CAGTGAGGCACCTGTCGCAACTCCTGTTGGTCTGCAGACCCCGTCCAACCCTCCGACTCCCGCCTCCTCATCCAGAAACTCTTTTCCGGAACCTTGTCTAACCTGCCGGCCAGTTTTGTCCATCGGCTCATCAACGAGCCCTTTGTCCGACCAGACATACGACTTGCTGGACAACCTCATGGAAGGTGGCGACGCGAACATTAACAATACCTCAGCATTGCCGATAAAGCTGGACAAGGAGGCTTCTACGGATATTGACCTCGTACTCCTTAGCAGCATTGGCAGTTATGACAATGTTTCAGTTAACTCCACCGACTGGACATCGTTGGAGTCGGTGTCCTCACCGGTCGAAATGCTTCTGCATGGACCATTGCCATTGAGGAACTCAGACGAAATAATGGCTCTGAGGTAATTGCCATTTGCTTGTATGTCCCAATATACATTTTCAGATTCTTGAATGGTTGTCAGGAGAATGTTCTAGATAGAGGGAGGTCGTAAAGGTACCGCTTGGGTAGTAGTCGAGCAGTCTAAGTTTCGCAACATTATGCCAACTAATCTGAGCCTTATTTGTTGAGCTTTGTGATAATGGAGGGTATGTCACGGGTTGATGCCTATTTCCTGGTTGTATGGGGAACGTGGCCCATTTCTCTGCAGAACATTGCCAGTTTTAGAACAAATAGCATTGCCGAGGAAGAATGTTGATTTATTTAATTTATTTTCTTCGTGCTATTAGCAAAGTCAGCAAGCTCCGGACTGCCAGGAAGAATCGGGCGCATTGTAGCCTACAGCCTGCGAATGAACTGTACGAGCCGATAACGTTTGATCTATGCGTCGGTTACGCTTCTTGCGCTAGACAGCAGAGGCACACCAATAAAAGGAAATCATGTAAGCGGATACTTTTATACAGATTTTGAAGGATGCAATGGTCTTGAAAACAGTTTTTCTGTATTTATGGAGCTATGACTAGTCTGTTAAAAATTTTCGGGTGTCAGCCCCTTCTATTGTTTGTCTTTGCAGATCTGAAGAAGCCTGCCGCTGGCGTCACTGGACCGTGTCAAGTGGCTGCCACAAGTCTCTTCATTTGGGGAGAGGGCATAGAAGGCGAACCAGCGAAGCCTCCACGACGTGTAGGTTATTTGGTTACATCTCTACCCTTCAAATATCTGAATATGCTTGACTGATCCTGGAAGTCCGCTTTCCCTGGCCTGACATGCCACTCTTTCCTTTTTAGCGTCGATCGATCCTGTCCCGCCTTGTCCGAATTATTCGGCGGTTCCCTTGCCTTCGGCCCTCCAGAACCGAATAAAGCAATTTGGAACTTACCGATTTCTACATTTCGTCCTACTCCTCCCCCATGCTCCCACACTCAATTAAAACAAACCTGTGCGTAAATATAAGCATGTGTTTAACGCAAAATATGCCTCTTTTGGTCATCTCATGAACGGTTGGTTGTTCCTCTAGCATTCGTGGTACAGCAACAATTGGGCGATAGACTGTAATATAACGTGTTCAATGGATAGCCCCACGATTGTTGAGCAGTAAAGGGACACGCAGACAAATTTTATATTATCACCTTAGCTGGAAATGTGGGACGACTTGCAATTTAAGTAGCGATTGTTGAATTGAGTATGCTTGAACCTTTGCCGCTGCGATTTTTGAGCTCGGTTCGTTGTGGTGAGAGAATAAGTGAGGCAACCTATGCGTCGTCCGAGACTATTTCCAAGGGGTCTCTACCGATACCTTGACCGACAGTATTACATAATTGAGGGTGGAAGCTGACCCTCATTTAAGCTTAAACCATGCCGCCACACCCGCAATGCGAACTCGCGCCACGCCAGTCAGTGGCAGACGTCCTAACCATTGTGCCATCGAGTAAGGTGTCTAGCTGGTTGTTGATCGGGTGTATATAGTATTGGTTTGTACACCGAGCTATCTCTCAGGATGTTCCCGTCCTGTGTTACTGACACTTAGCTAGTAACCTATCAATTTTTAGTACCTTTGCGGAACACAATCGGTGGGCCCGATCCGCAAAAGCATCAAACCGGGATGGGCACATCCTGAGAGATAGATCGGTGTAAAAATCAATACTATACACTCCCGATCAACAACCGGCTAGCAATCTAACTCGATGGCTCAATGGTTAGGACATCTGCCCCTGACCGGCGAGGTGCGAGTTCGAATCTCGGGTGTGGCGGCAATTTCAGTTCCTACACTAGAGCTAGCAGCACGTAGCTGACGAAAGCCAACAGCCCGAAATAGTTATACTACGTTGCCATTGTCTACGCCGGTATAATGAAAACATAAAAAAGACGTGTTACTGATACAAAGCTATTAACATTTCCACTATTATTAGCTTTGCAGAACACAATCGGCTGGCCCGATCCGCAAAACCATCAAACCAGGATGGGCACATTCTGAGAGATAGATCGGTGTACAAACCAATACAATGTACTTTTTTGGTGTTGATGATGATGATGAATATGAAGACAATCACTGAGGATGGCTGATCTCCAGGTAGGCACATAACTGGACGACACCAGCCAGGGCTGCGAATCGTGGTTTCCGTCGGAGAATATGCTGGGACTGGGGGGTATGTGAGATGCACTACTTAAACTACCATTGCAGTGGTTCCGTTAAATTACTTTAAGACTGGTATCCGTGAGTTGATCATGAAATTGGGTAGATTTGGGGTAGAAGGAGAGAGTGGTAGATGCAACACAAATCTTCTCTCTGATTCACGCGCGAGTCAGCAAGGCGTCTTGGCGAAAGCGTGATTAGTCACGTGGGGCCGAGCAGCGAGTCGGCAATGTGCGCGCGCGCGGCAGCGTAGAACTTGGCATCGAAGAAAAGGGTAGTCAGCATTAGTGACGCTGATCCGAGGACGGCCACAGAACCCCCTAGCTTGACCGAAGGTGGCGTAAATAAACGACAGCGAAGAAAAGATGCAAGTTAAAAATTTTGAGAAACTAGTCGATCGCTGAAATGAACTTAATTTCCACTACTAATTATGCATGCAGGAGATGCAGGACAAGAGTGAGTTGCGGTAGACAGCTCGTGGATCATGTGGAAACGCACCGTCCCATTTGGCCACAATCTACGTTACCACAATCTACGCGTGGAATTTTGCAGATGAAGTCTTTCTTATCTGGGTACCCAACACTGTCCGGTAGGATTATATCGTGGTGTCGTCTGGTAAAAGTGTGAAGCGCGCCCCGCGGGCTAACGTACACCTGATTTCCGAGAAGAGGATGGCAGGGGCATGTCAGGGAACAAATAAGATCCCAATAGTTTTGTTAAATAAAAACGTTACGGGGACAAGTTGGGTCGCGTACTCAAACCTTGGGAGAAGGCACTGAATGAGCTTTAATATCATCGGTTACCACCCGCCCGACCAACGGCGAACGCGTATATGGAGGGGAGTGTGCCCAAACCTCGGGTGAGGTAACAGAGAAACATGTTCCAGTGGTATCGCTAACACCAACAAGGAAAAAGTTTAAAGAAGAAGAAAAGTGGCAGGATTATGTAAATCACGGTATTTAAAAATTGTAAGTAAGCGATAATTCCCGCGGTTAGTTCAAAAGGCCAAATTTTCTTAGTTTGCCGATTATAGCAATTATGGAATGCGGTTGCCTTTGAAGAACCGCTCTGCAGTTCAAAGCCATCAGCAAATCCCAGCTGGTCGATGGGTGGTGCGTAGAAAACGAAAGATTAAAGGTAATTCGACCTACTGAAAAGATGTAAGTAATTGATTATTGTAGATATTAAAAGTTCAGGACCCTCGATATAACCTCACCCACTATCCTTAGGGTATGCAAGCTGGGTGCGTAAAGGAGCCATTGGTTTGTGCGCCACGTTTATTTATTTGCTTCTGCAAACGCCTCTCAACGAGTTCAGGCACGTTTCTGATGGCGTGTAGGATCCGCCAAATAGACAGTTCACCTCAGGCGTCCAAAACAAATACATGGCGAATCTTTCCTTATGTAAGGAATGTGTCTGAACTCGTTCAGAGGGACTTGCGGAAACAAAAAATAAAAGTGCCACACAAACCAGTGGTTACTTTGCACACCCAGCTAGAACACTCCAAGGAAAGGGTTGGGTACGTCTATTAGAAATATGTCATCGACAAAAATCCACGCGAAACTTGTGACACCGTATATTGTGACCAAACTGGACAATGCGTCTCCACATGCATCCACGAACACCAATTGGCCGTAAAGAGACGTTACTATACGTCTGAAGTGACTATGCATTGCCTTAACACAGGACACCCTTTTGCAGGGGACAAAACACGCATTGTCAGAGTTTTCTCCTTAAAAAGGGCCGGGTATTTCTTGAGGCCATGCACTCCAATGATTCATGCATCAGCCGACTTATCGGGTAGGATGGAGAGTACAAACGTCTCAAAGGATGATAAAAGAGACTGCAGCCGACCACTACAGACCAACATGAAGTGCAATTTGCGCCCACACTGGATGACCCGGACTGGCCCCAGACCAACGCAAATTACAGTTGCCAGTTAACTATAACGCTATTACAACTACTAATTTAATCCTCCATGGAGTGACACAAATTGCGCCTGCAAATTAATACCGGCACTAGATGACTTTGGGACAGAAACAACACTCTTTAAATGTTAATTGCACATATTCTCTGGCTATTTTCTTGCATACGCATAAATCTAAAAAAAACGGTAAAGCATAAATGCTGGCAGGGGGAGGTCTGAATGAGGGAGCTGTATGTTACCAGGGTAAAGCAATGTTGACAACATAGATTGAGAAGAAGCAGCTTCGATCATCGGAATCTGAGTTTTATTTGTCTGAGCTTTTGAACTCTTGCGGGAGTCCATGGTCAGCGATAAAACCGTCAACGAAAGCAAGCAGCATTTATAGGGGTAAGGGACCAATTAACCGTCAACGAAAGCAGTCAAAATTAACAGGGGTGGGGGGTTTATTAACCATCAAAGGAAGCAAGTAAAATGTTTAACTGCGGAAGGGGGCAATTTACCGTCAAAGAAAGCTAGCAACTTGCGGTTTGAATTTCTCTTTCTCCGTGGGAAATATTATTTTCGGGAGTTCAGTCCACCTAGCACTCTGGCAGACTTTCGTTGTTGGCAATTGGATTCGCTTTCGCAATAACTCCAGCCTCAGAAGACACGGCACGACATTAGTCAAAACGAGCATAATCTCCGTGACATCTCCTTCTGTCAACAATTCTCCCAGATTCCAGCTCTCTACAAACGGCTGAGTCGTTTCAATATCCTTTTCATACAGTTCAACGCTTTATTCATATTGCATAGAGCTTTAATATCGTTTATCCTCTCTGTGATCTATTATGGGAGACAAAAATAAACGTATAGATCAGCTTGTAAAAGTCTCGGCGCCAGAGGGATTCGAACCCAAAATCTCTGATTAACTGGCATCGGTCGTTACCATTAGACCACCGAGGCACACAGTTTACGCCGATTTCATTTGGTTTAAAAGCTCAAGCCGTAATTTCTAGGGCAGAAATCGCAAGGTCGATGCGACGAAATCACCCCCCGCTAAAAGGGCTAGAAGTCCTCCGAGTTCAATAGACTCAAATTACATCAAAGAAAGCTTAACATACACGGAAATTTTCCAAACCTTTTCCGTCATGCAGAAGGACATGGTAAGCCTGAAAAAGGAGATAGAGAATCTTAAGACACATCTGCATACTTTAACGCATGGCACGGTGTCGGAGACGATAGAAAGCTGAGACAAGGCCAACGTAAAGAAAACCGTAAAGGTTTCCATGCTCCATAAGCAAAATCCTTCAGAACCATTTGCGGAAATAAACCTCGTCGAAGAGTCGAAAGTCAACGAAAATGTAAATGACCCGGGAATCGAACCCTGCACGTCGGACTAACGTTAAAGCGTCTGACCATTTTACTTACTCAAGTAACATTAATGGTCAAGTTGTCGTCGACGTGAACCACCGTGATCATAATCCTACAGAAACATCTCTAACTGTCTGCGGGACTGATATTCTGCGCCCGATTTCAATCCATGAGGAACTTTCCGAATTTAAATCCCAGCTAATTATAGGCTCATTTTCCGGCTCAAAAGTGCAGGATGTATCCAGCACAGCAACCGCTCATATAAATGAACTGTCTGGCATCGCAAATCCTCATGGCCATAGCACAGAGGCCCCTACTGGAATCAGCTGGACTATCCAACAAATTCCTCGAGACGCAGTTGAGGTGGATATTACACAGTGCATTATTCTACATGGGCTCCTTGAATCAACTAATGGTAGTCCAAAGAGTAGAATAGACCAGGACACCAAGGCCTTAATGGAGTGCTTAAAGGATGTTATTAGTGAGGAGAATGAATTTTTGATGCTGAAGCATTTCCGAATACATAGTAAGGACAACTCCAATTCTCAAGGGAGGAAACCCAGGCCGTTAAAACTAATTTTTAAGAGTAAGCTTCAGAGATATCTCCTGCTCGAGCGAACGGCAGGAGGAATCCCCGACCACAAGATGGCTTTTTTCAACAGGAGTACACGGTAAAGGGGAGGATGAAATGGAGGGACTTAAAGGCGGACTTAGCCATCTTGAAAGAACAAGGAGAGAAGGGCCTGGATATACGCAGTGGGGTGATTGTCCGACGTCAAAGGCCCTTTTTGTGGAGGACGCCCGTCATCCTAACAAAAGTCACACGGCCGGGCAATTAACCCAACGTGAAAACCTCTACAAAATCAATTTTTATTATGGAAATGTGCAAAGTCTATTTAATAAACTTGACGAACTCAAAATACTTGTGGCCGAGCTACGTCCTGATGTAATGACACTAACTGAAACGTGGCTAACCGAAGCTATAAAAGACTGAAATTCGAATAGATGGTTATCAGGTGCTAAGACGTGACCGAAAAATAAGAAGAGGTGGTGGTGTTGCCCTGTTTATAAGTAGTACAGTTGACTCTATCCTCACAGACGAATGTGCGAATGACAATGACCTGGCGATGCTGCAATGTCACTTATTGGTACCCAAAGATGAAAATGTGACTTTTACCGTTGTAAACAGGCCTCCAAATCAACTTGCGAAAAAAGATCAGCTGTTACTCACCCGACGTCGTGAGGAGTGTCGGAAACAAGACAGCATTATTGTAGGCGATTTCAATGCCCCGTCGATTAACTGGGATCTGATGAACAGTAAGGGCCCTAGACAAGGATTCGATCAAATGCTATTAGACATGCCACTTGACGAATTCCTGTTTCAGCATGCACGAACCACGAGTCGAATGCTTGAAGTTCAGAGATCTATTTGTCTGGATCTACTTTTTACCAATAGCGAGGAAAGTGTTGATGAAATAAATGTAGGTACACCCCTAGGTTCCTCTGATCATATGACATTGATGTGGGAATCAACGCTGGTAGCTGTCCCCGAAAGAAGCTCCAAGCTATTTAGAAATGTCTAGCGAGGAAACTTTGAGGCAATGAAGTTGACGATTGGGCCTACAAGCTGGACGGAATTATTCCGGGGGGTATAAATGAATGTTGGAATATCTTTGGATCAAGACTGAAAAACTTGATCGAATTGTACTGTCCTCTCAAGAAATGTTCGACGGGCAACAGACAAAGATGGCTGACAAAAGCGGTGAAAAAGGCGATCCGTAAGAAACACAAGTTGTGAAAGATATTTCAACAGACGATTAATCAAAACAAGCTCCAGGAGTATAGACAACAACGCAATTTCTGCAAGAAAATCATCAGAGCAACACCAGCCTCGTATGAACTACGATTCCTGGAAGAGGCGCCGCAAAATCCCAAAACCTTCTACTCCTACATCAGAGTTTCTTCAAAGAACCGTGACCATCTCGCAACTTTAGAAGACAAAAAGCCGCACTTTGTCAGAATTCTTCCAAGGTGTCTTTAGCACGGAGCTACCTCTCCAGCGACGTCCTTTTCCACAAGCCATCAACAACTCGATTATAAACACTGTATTATTTACACCACAGACAGTTTTGACAGAGTTAAAGAAGTTGGACAAGGCCATGTCACCTGGACCAGATGAGATCCCAGGGGTACTTCTACGCGAACTATCTGAGGAATAAGCGGAACCACCCAGTATAATTTTTCGAAAATCGCTCGAGGCTGCTTAACTACCTGAAACATGGAAGTTGGCAAATGTCGTACCCATCCATAAAGGGGGATCACGACTCAATCCCACCAATTACCGACTGGTTGGTTTGACGGGCATCTGCTGTAAGCTGATGAAAAGGATAATCAAAAAATCAATTTTATCGCTCAATTCATTTCGCCGCCATATCAGCTCAGTCCAGCATGGTTTCTATGAGAAGAGGTCTTGTCTTACAAATCTTATCACAACGCTAGCATCCATGGATGAAGGACACCTTGTATATGTTATTTATTTTTATTTCACCAAGGCGTTTGATCGAGTTCCACATCAGCGACTCAGCCAAAAACTGACCGACTTTGGGATAACAGGGAATGTCCTGAACTCGATTAAAGACTTCCTTGGAGACCGTAGTCAAAAAGTTACTGCAGGTGGCTACTGTTCAGCGTGGGCACCTGTCAAAAGTGGAGTTCCACAAGGGTCAGTTCTTGGGCCGCTCCTTTTCATCATCTACGTAAATGACATCGTGCGAGAAATTTAATCTGACATAGTACTCTTTGCTGATGATCTCCAACTGTGGAGGGAGATAAAAGACGAAAGGGACTTCCAAATATTACAAGAGGATATAGACCGACTGCACTGTTGGAGCGACAGTTGGTGTATGAACTTCAACCCCAAAAAAATGTGTAGTAATGCACATACTATCAGCAAGAAGATGCACAACTGCACTCTCGCGACATTATATATTGGGAGGCCAACCACTTGAAACCGTAAGTGTGCAAAGAGACCTTGGTGTTCTTATTAAAGACGATCTAATTGTCACCGCACAGAGTTCCAAAGCCGCAGCGAGAGCAATGTCGGTCATGGGCGCCATACGAAGGACGTTCGTTAACCGGAATACCGATATCTTCGGAAAAGTATATGGAACGTTCGTGCGGCCGCATCTGGAATATGCGATACAGGCTTGGCGACCCTGGTTTCCGAAAGACATGCGGATTCTCGAAGGTTTTCAAAGACGTTCTACCAAGGACGTCCCTGAACTTAAGCAGTCCACCTATGAACAGCGGCTGACTGCTCTAAAGCTCTTTCCCCTCCATTATAGAAAAGACAGATGGGACCTTATAGCAACTTTTAAGTTACTGAAGGAAACTGGTCTGGATGACAAATGGGAGGATCTCTTTCAAATGGCCCCAAGAAGGAAACTCCGAAGACATTACTGCCAGTTGAAGAAGGAACTAAGCCGAAAAAATGAACGTTCATCCTTCTTCTCTCAAAGGGTCATTCGACAGTGGAACTCCTTGCCCGAGTCTATTGTGCATGCACCCACGGTTGACGTCTTCAAGAGACCTTTGGATAACCATATGCTAACACCTTGCACCTATTTGACATACCATTACAAACAATCACACTACTCGTTTAATTTCAATAGCGTATTTCTTTACACTAGAAGATCACAGAGACTGGATATTCAGTGAATATTTGTGCCTAGGATTCCGCAAACGCCTCATCTCTTCAACAATTCATTTTTCGAAATTATTTCTGTGCACTTTTGCACAACAAAAGCGATCTGCAACAATGTTTGCATATTTCACAAAAACTGATGCATTCCTGTACCATTTCAATGGAGTTTTTAAGGGCTTCGGTCATTTACTCCAAATATACTGACTGATATTGACTGATCTAAAAAATGGGGGGTGGTTAACTGTTAACGAGAGCAAGCAAAATGTATAGGGGGAGGGATCAATTATCCGTCATAGGGGGGGAGGTAGCAGGGAGGGAGGGAGGGAGGGAGGGAGGGAGGGACAGGACTACCAGTGCCATGAGTCCGGAGATACCCGCGCAGGGCAACATATGAAGGCGCCAGCTCGATGCATCGGTTAACTGAGTTGTCATTCGACGCCCAGGCTTCAATCAGCTCTCGGCCCATCTTGCTACTTGCGTGGGCAATTATCCTCGCAGCTGCGAAGTTGAACTTGTAACCCGCCCCGTAGGTGTGGGCGGCCACTTGCGAAGATTCATCAACCCGTGGAACAACCGACTTGTGTTCCTGTATGCGCAAACCCAGCATGCGTCCAGTTTGTCCCGTGTAATTTACAGGGCAGTTTAGACATGGTATTCGATACACCACACCCGATTGTTCACTGGGATTTAGCCGATCTTTAATCCTTATGACCCGGCTGCGCATGGTAGCCTTTGGACGATGCGCAATTCCAACGCCTAGTCCTGGGGCAATATGCTCGGTCGCTTCTGACACGTCCTTGATATATGGCAGCGCATGCCAAATCGTGGGAAGTGGTTCCGTTTTGGGTCCTTGGAGGGCGGGGCCGTAGGCATCGGTTTATGAAGGCTTTAGGATAGCAGTTCTGCATAAACTGTTCGCGCAGATACCGAGCCTGACATGCTTTTTCTTCCGGGTTGCTGCAGTGTGTCTGGATTCTTTTAAACAGCCTTCTCACACTGCTTCGTTTTTGAGCCATCGGATGATTGCTGTGGAAACTAAGAAGCTGTCTGGTGTTCGTCGCCTTTCTGTAGACCCTCGTTTCTATTGTGCTGTCGCGAGTTCGCATGACGAGCACGTCGAGGAAGGGTAGCTGCTGATCTTTTTTTCTTCCCGCGTGAATTGTATATCTGGGATGATCGAGTTGAGGAGATCATGGAAGCTCTGCAGCGTGTTCCTTTTGACGATAACGAACGTGTCGTCAACGTAACGGCGCCAAAAGATGGGGGCTGTCGGGAGATGGCAATCTTTTCCAGCTCCTGCAGGACCAATTCTGCTATTAGACCGGAAATCGGAGAGCCCATCCGAGTTCCCTTGATTTGTTCATAAGTTGTTTCAGCAAAGGTGAAGTAGGTCTTTTGACAAAATTCGAAGAGTCTCACAAGGTGTTTGATTTTAAGTGGACTGTTGGTTTTGTCGTAACGCTCCTCAAGTCTCCTGCGCAAGACATCTCGTACCAAACCCGGTGGAATGGATGTAAATAGTGATGTCACGAAAAAGGAGACCATCATTTCGTCTGGTTCAATCCTCTTGCCATGGAGATCTGTCAGGAATTGGGACGCAGAATGGACCGAGGCAGCAGAGTTCTCTTGGTGGAACTTTTATTACGAGTATCGTCACGATTGAGTGCTCCGAATCTAACATAGAAGTGCCTCGAATCCAAAACTGAACTGTCGCACCCTTTCTTGTATCACACGAATGTTGACGACTTGGCGGGCTCCTCTGCTCTTGACACAGCACAGGTGTATCATGGTCGCATCTCCGGTTCTTCGGGACGTTCTCGTGACTCCGAGGTCTCCTCCTCGCATGGTCCTTCGGATGTCGATATTACTCGCCATGGAAGCCATGGCTGCCGCCAACATTCACAGAAGCATCATGCTCCTATCATTCGCATACCTTCCCCACGAGCGACGGCTTTTCTCCTAAAAACCACCAATGACAATCCATTTTGAATTATGACCAGCCTTAGGAGTTTTTTCACTGTCTGCTCTTCTTTCTCAGTTACACTGCTGGCTCGTGTTAACTGCGTGTGAGTGTATTACTTGAAACAAGCGAGTAGTCGTCTACAATTGTGTCAACGACTTCGTTGGAATGTTCGGCTGTGCCGATACATTTCTTCAATCCTATGTACCAAGAGGGAGTTCAAAGGCGTTTGCCTATATTTCCTTCAATAAACTTGACTTGACTTGACTTGCCTCTTCCTGTTATAGACCCATCTTTTTGTCTGGCCAAGTGAACGTCAAAGAAAGAAAGCTAGTCATCACGTTCTTATTCCATCGTAAATTTCATTTTAGGGTGCAGACTGTACATCGTAAACAATAGTTCTTCAGCTTCCGTTATGTTTTCGACAATCGCAAAGATAAAATCTACATATCTCCTGTAGAGTGTTGTCCCTTGCAATGTTGAAGATACTTTTAACCAAGCTAACCCATGAATATGTCTTCAAGGGTAGGACCAAGGGGATTACCCTTTGCTACTCCGTCAACTTGTCTATACAGTTGGTCATTTCACAGATAATAAATATTCTTTGTGCATAATTGCAGTAGGTCTCGTAATATTTGCGGTGACAGGCGAGTTTTGGAAGCATATGCACAAATGATATCAATCATAATATCAATGATATTAATCACTCGATGCAGCGAGAGGACGCAGCTGATGAGCGCTCGCAAAATTAATGGTTCCATTAAATTCTGCTGCATATGCCATCCTTCAATTTGCAGCTGGGAAAAGATGCTTCAAATACCTTGAAAAAACGCAAGTGGCATCTTACTGGCCTGGGACAACCTGGGCAGGCGAGATGAGTGTAACGGGTACATGTAACGACTCGGAGCGTGAGTCCAAGCTACAGCTGTAAGTGGGGCGAATTAGAATTTTAGTCCAAATACCGCCGCCGAGAGGAGTGATGATGGTAATTAGACAAAGGGTGGGGGTGGTTTGTTCTAAATGGCTGTTGTAACCTAGTGTGTTCCAGTGTCAACACCGGTTATGCTCCCCCAGTACGTGTTAGGAAGAGAAGACAGAATGGGATAACATCTAGTACTTTACTGTCATTGGTACTAGTAAATGAACTGTGGTCCGTGTGTCCAGCAGTAGCCTTCTGTGGTCGGTCTCGTCTAGGCAGCAGTCCACAACAGAGTCCCCATTCTGCTGGCAGCGGTCGTCGTTGCTCCACATTGGCTCTCCCAGTGCGTCGTGCGCACTCCGCTAACGCACGCCTGTGCGGCTGTCCTTAGCGTGACCTCACTCGGCTCAGCTCAACTCCAGTGCAGTCTGGCTTCGGGTGCGCCTTCCTTGTCCAGGCATTATGTCCACCCTTTGAAGGTCACGTGAGTTGTCCCATCCGACGTGACCTCGGACTGTCTGCGTCTCTATCTGGGTGACGTGTTCGAGCATCCCAACACCTCCCGTTGTTGCAAGGTTGTCTTGTCTGAGTGTCTGTGTCTCTGTCTGGGTGACGTGCTTTATCATCCCAACAATGGCGTTGTTAGTTGCAACGGTGGTACACTAAGCGTTGGGGGGGGGGGGCGGTTGGTCGTGTTGACATTGGCTGCACGCCAGGTCTGCCTATCCCTTGGGGGTGGAGTTGGGGCTGACAATGCAATGAGGGTTTCTCAAATCAGAAAATAGCGTCGATTGGACCAGTTGTCATTTACCCGATCCCAACTTTTGCCCCAACCGGAGCTCATATCCACGACATCTCTTCAAACTACGCATAACAGGGGCCAGACTAGACACACGCAAGTTCTTCTTTGGTAATAGAGTAGTTGAAGCTTGGAATGCACTCCCCGAGGAAATTGTTATGTGCCCATCTGTGGATGCATTCAAGAGAAATTTAGATTTTCATACCCGAAGTGCCCACTAAAATTGGATATGCCGAGAATGAAATTATATATATGTATATAAACATATTACTCACTGATTTTCAGTAATATGTTAGTTAAGAATAACAAGAATTGCAAGCTTCGAGTCCACCAAACGTTGTGATCCGAGGCTACGCGTATTTGTAAAACTTTTCCCAATTCAGGCCTGGAATGCTCTGCCCGCGGACATTGTTATGTCGCCATCTGAGCACACGTCAGACGCATCTGTAGGCATGTTTACGACACTATTAAGTTAGAACAAATAGCCACTGAGCCCCCGAAAATAAACTGCCAGTTGCCGAATGCAAATTGTGGAATAATCACGTTATTAAAACATAGTACTCGCTAATTTTCAGTAAAATGTTCGTTTAGAAAACTACCGATTATATTTCTTTTGTCAATTAGCAGGCAGACTCGTTAAACCAACAAGGGTGCATGATGGGCGCATCGCCGACACTCGATGAGGTTCGCGTGACCTCCGCAACCTTCTCTTCGTGGGACCCTTGGTATTATGGCGAAAACCGCGATGGACTCTCCCTGACATGCTTCAAACACTCTTAGCACAGGCCATCAGCTTCGAATATACTCTGCACCCCCCCCTCCCCGAGGCGACAGTTTTTCTCCTTAAATCTCTCAAATGGCATTCAAACCCCTAGACTTCTGAACAATGCCTAAGGAGTTTTTTAACTGTCGGCCCTCAAATTTTCGGCAACGCCACTGATCTGAAATGTTCTGCAGATCAAATGCATTGAAAAAAACTGTACCAATAGGGAGTTCAAAGGTATTTACCTATATTTCCCTCAATAAAACCTGACCTGACCTGACCTTATAAGTAGAAGTCATACACCCTAATTTGTTGTCTTGCCGATGTAGATCGGGAGAGAGAGTGAGATATAGAGGACGAGATATGATATGGTGAATGTACAATATGTGACATTTGCAATTGATGAGAATAATTTAAAATCCTGGTTTTTTGATAAGTACGTTTTTAGTAAAGAAAATAAGACACAGTGGGCAAATGTGTCTGACTCATTAATGGCTCCAAATCGTCGTGCCCGTCCACAAATTTCACCATTGCTGACGAATATCTAATTGTGACACTTGAAAAGTATGTTTACACATGAAACATACCATAAAAGGGCGACCTTTAAAGAGCACGGCTTCACGGTCTAGATATAGATTTTCAAAAGACACGCCCACATTGTAGAGCAGGGGCGTCATTTCACTGCAAGACAACACCACGTCACGAAACTCACCAAAACCGCCCTTAAAGTTGATGTAGCAACCTCTAATTCTTAGTCATGCTTTCCTTGGACGCCGCGGAGACAGGTCATCTCTGGTGTGACCACCATGCGTGCGCAAGACACGATATTCAAACCCTCGGTTCAAGGTCACTCCCCGTCTGGCTTTATCAATGTCAGGAGCTAACCGTGGGGGAGTTGCTTACGCTCAGTCACTCCCACAACCGACGATCTACTGTTCGGTTGTAGTTGTCTGGACCCGGTGATCTACTTGCCAGACTGCGCCTCCGGACTCTAGTCCATTCATGGCTGGATACACTTGCCTGGGAGTCACTTGCATTTTACTGACATTATACGCTTGTTCCCCTTTATTAAACTCTCCCTAACGCGATGGCCTTCCACGCTTTAACATATCCACTAGTTTATATTCATGGAGATACGTTCATCTTCTACTTTCCGGCCGGACCACATTGGATCCCACAATGTCAGCGACTAGGGCGCCTGTAAGCATGCAGGCCTTAGACCGACTGACTGATGGAAGTTGCCCGAGGTGACAGCGACAAGTGTTTGGAAGAACCCTGTGTTTAGCTCCTTCTCCATCGTAAAAAGTTGGCCCAACCAACACACACATACCTGACTTCTGAATTGACTGTTTGGGTAACCTGTAAGTCATTTTATTTGAGTTTCCAATTAGGTAAGGCAAAACACGTTGACCATACCTGCAGCTAAAAGTTGAACATGTATATGTGTTTTTCACTATTTTATAGTAACATATTTTTTGTTGTATATTTCATGCACACTGTTTTAAATAGGGGCTTCAAAGGCATTGCCTACTACCCTAAATATTCTGAACTATACGTCATTGCAACATGTCCTCGAAACGCGGTCTATGCTCATTGCTTTGGGAAAAAATAGAACATTGTTTCTTTGCTGTCTCAAGTACAGGTGTACAAAATAAAAGCATATGTGGAAGGAGTATATCGTGAGGTCGTCTGAGAAAAGTGTGAAGCGCACCCCGCGGGCTAACGTACACCTGATTTTCGGTGAAAGGATGGCCGGGGCATGTCAGGGAGCAAATTAGATCCCAATAATTTTGTGAAATAAAACAGTTATGAGGGCAAGTTGGGTCGCGTACTCAAACCTTGGGAGAAGACACTGAATGGGCTTTAATATCATCGCTAATCCCCCACCCGACCAACGGTGAACTCGTTTATGGTGGGGGAATGTGCCCAGAGAGACATTTTTCAGTGGTATCGCTAACACCAACTAGGAAAAAGTTTACAGAAGAAGAAAAGTGGCAAGTTATGTAAATCGCGGTATTTAAAAATTGTAAGTAAGCGATGATTCCCGTGGTTAGTTCAAAAGGCCAAATTTCTTAGTTTGACTTTAGTTAGTTATGCCTTTGTAGAACCACTCTGCAGTTCAAAGCCATCAGCAAATCCCAGCTGGATCGATGGGTGGTGTGTAGCAAACAGGAAGAGTATAGATGATTCAATCTACTGTAAATTTGTAATTAGTCGATTATTCTAGACAGGACGTATCTGACCCCTCGATATAACCTCACCGCAGCAGTAGATACTGCTGAACCATTTGCAATATTTTAACACTAACTAACTTATATTTTTCTTGAGCAAGGAGACGTTTCAGTTGTTTTAGTCGAGATTTCTTTAGACAGCCAATAAACCGCACTTACTGTTTTCCAAATTATAGCATAAAGGGCTCTGTAAGTGATCATTTAGCCGGAAGGCTACGTTTGAATATGTCTTTTTTTTACGCATTTTCACTTTTCAGGGAGAAGTTGTTGGCGGTTTTCAGCAGATCAATGCTTACGAGCATATGAATAAGTGGGTAAAGATGAATGTAAGGATAATGTTTATTTTCCGTTGTGGCGTTCCCGTTTCAGTAATAGTGAACATCACATTCGATTTTCACCCACCAGAATAAGTTAAACCCCTGTGCTTGCCTCTCCTCATTTAACAACAAACTTGTTAAGCTTTAGAAATCAATATGGCAATGATGATCACTTGCTAGCAGAGAATCGCAAGAATATGTGGCCAATAAATTCTGGTTTGCTAAAGATTGGAAAATGTACGAATCATTTTGCAGTATGATATGGCACCCGTGAGGGGCTCAGGAAGGCGCGCATTTCACGTTTAGAACTAATATAATGAGGGGACTTGACCATCCTATTATGCATTGGTGTCCTTGGCAGACTAAGTTATTTTAATGCATGAGATTGGATAATTTTTAGAAATGTTTTCTCTGACTTGAGACCTACGATTTGGCGGATATATCGAATTCAAAGTTACCACTTACAGCTGTGGATCCAAGTAAATGGCAGGTTACTTGAAAAACATCCTTCTGTGAGATTTTAACATGATATCATTCGCTTAGCTCAATTGCATGTACACCAATGCACAAAGCCTGTTCTCATACCGTTATATAAGGGAGGTCGCAAGATGTCTGCACACAGCTTTAGGCCTATAAGCTTGACTTGCCTTTCCTGCAAAATGATAGAGGTCCTTGTTAAGCAGGCCATACTAAGATTTTGCGATGAAAATGACATCAAACAAAAATTTTCAAAACGGCTTTTGGTGAGGGCCCTCCTGCCTTTCAAATTTACTAACTTCAATGGAGGCCTGGACAAGTGCTTTAGAAGAGGGCTTCGAAGTGGACAAAGTGATCATACATTTCTGCAAAGCCTTTGACAGCGTGCCCCATCAACGCATTTTACATAAGCTGAGCGTTTTTGGCATCAAGGGGAACCATTTGGACTGGATCAGGTCATTTTTAGTCGGTCGAACACAACAATTTTGCATCGGGGAGGATAAATCGGACTGGGTTGACGTAGTTAGTGGGCTTCCTCAAGGCTCCGTTCTCAGTCCTTTTCTCTTCATTATCTATGTAAATGACAGCCTTCAAGAACTGAACTGCGGTACAATCATGTTCGCCGATGACGTTAAGCTCTGGAAGGTCATTAAGCGCCCAAGCGACCGAGACGTTCTGCAAAATAATCTTTGCAAACTGCAGACGTGGACCAAAAGATGGCTGCTGGATTTCAATGTGCAAAAATGTGTCCTGCTCCACTCGCGTCCAACAAACTACCCAATCCCCCAGAGCAGCAAGACATATCACCTAAAAAAATTCAAATTCCCGTAGCATCTACGCAAGAAATTTCCGGCGTTTGGATACAGAGTAATCTGAAGCCCTCATTACAATATGCCAAAGCTGCAAATAAAGCCAGAGGAGTGCTGGATGCTATTAAAAGGGCGTTTCTAGCCTTCGACGAAGATCTCTTGAACAAAGTGTACGGTACATTAGTTCGACCACACCTAGAGTATGGTATACAGGCGTGGTGGTCATGGCTAGCAAAGGACACATGTCTGGAGAAAGTGCAGCGTCGGGCAACAAAGCTAGTTAGAGGTCTAATATACCACTCTTATGCAGACAGACTGACATGCCTAAATTTATTCCCTCGGCATAACAAGCAACAAAGAGGGGATCTTATCTTAGTTTACAAGATAATAAACGGTCTTGAGAAAGGATTACGCTTTGAAGACATGTTTCATTGGCACCTCTCGCCTCATCTTCGTGGGCACACAATGAAGCTGCGCACGAACATGTTCAAGCTAAACCTCCGCTCTGAATTCTTCACGTAACTTGCCATACAACAGTTGAACAACCTTTCTCAGTCAGTCGTGGAGGCCACTTCCCTTCAGATGTACAAACAACGCTTGGATAATTACATGCGTCCCCTCTCCTCTCTCCAAGTCTGAACTCTAACCACCAGTCTTATATTGTAAAAAAACAATGCTACTCTCTGTTAGTAGTGGTAATTTTTATAGGTGCTTGTACACGTGAAAGGCACCGGCATTTTAATCAATAGGGTTCTCAAAGGCATTGCCTATAATCCCCACCAAATAAACTGAATAAACTGAAACTGAATAAATTAGACGAGCTTGAGGTTATTATGTGCCAAACGGAAACAGATTTCGTCTGTATTACATTAACAGCATTTCAAACGATGAGCACACCCAACAGTGGAAAATAAAATAGTCCCCTTAGGTCAAAATTAAACATACGTTCGGCCTTCTTATTTGTTTTCTGAACTTTACATGCCTACTTCCGTAAGCCACGTATCGATGTCATATAAGTTTGAGCAACGATGATTTTACCTTCTAATCTGGAGTGACCTACTTTTCCGTGTTCAGATACAAATCTGCACCATTTGCCAGCATTTGGTCAAAACGATCACATTTGTTTGTACAGCTTTATAGGATTCTACTTGAGCAAGTAATAAAATACGCAGGGCTGTTGAAAATTTTTGTGTGCGAAAACTCAATGTTACTTTTGCCCTTACTAAAACTTTATAATGACAATACGAATAAATAACCTTTAGGTTAACTTTAAGGTTAACCCTGTGATTAAACTATGTTTCAGGTGCACTTGAAAACCGTCTTTATATGCTCACAAGAACTGACCTACAGTAAAGGATCAATTTCATCAAAAAGATGATTATTAAAACGAAGCATTGGCCTTACCTCCAGCTCACAGGTCCACTGGAAGAGACCTTATGTTAGTATTCGGATAAATATAGGCGCAGGCTCTGTTACTTAAAGCATCAGGCGTTCATTTGGTTTGCATCCGGATGTGTTTGTTCATTCACTAACCTACGTCTACCATCAGGTATATTCAACTGGTGAACTTTTATTTCTTCATCATGTGACCTCCTAGAAGGATGTTTGCCAAGGAATTTGTAGATTACACAATCGTGTTTTCTAATCCATAGCTGTTAGATGTTTCCTTAAATTCGATACATTGGTCTATTTGTATGTTTGAGGTCAGAAACAGTATCCCGAATGATGATACAATCTCATGCTGGGAAATAACTTAGTTTCATAAGGATTACCAGTGCAAAATTCAATGTTCACCTCCCCTATTTATATCTCCCAATTTAGGAAGATAAAATGCGCAACTTCATGGGACGCGCATGGGTTCCATATCATGTTCTGAAATTAAAAGTTAACTTTTCGATCTAAAGTCAATCACCGTCTCTTGGCCAGATATTCTTATGATCCGCTGCCAGCAGTTGATCATCCTTGACGCATTGGTTTTTATAGCTTTACAGGTTTGCTCTGAAATGGGGAGAGTCAAGCGAACGGGTGTGCCTTATTCCGGTGTGTGAACACCGACTGTAATATTCAATATGGCTGAACCATGAGCGCCATAACGAAAAATAAACATAAAATAAACATAAACATAAAATAAACATAACCTTAACATTGCGTTTTACCCACTGCTATTTATAATCATATTTGTGAAAAACCAACGGTTCATTTGTACTGGAAAGCCGCCTTCGTACGCTCGGATGCAATGACCTCCAGAAAAGCGTCAACAAGTTTTCCCTAAAAAGTTAAAATCCGTCATGTTCAAAGGTTGCGCTTGGCTTGCATTCAGGCTCAACGACCACATCTAAAGAAATATCCCTCAAAATATTGTAAACCGTTTTCATCGAAAAAATGTTACTAAATGAGTGTTATAATATTGTAAGTGGTCCAGCAGAATCTCCATCTAGAGCATGTGACGTAATTGTATCGGCTTTTGATCGGGCTTCCTGTTTGGTTTTATGTATGAAAGTATGTTCCATTAACATTCTTGCTTAGGGAGCATGTATTTTTTGGTCCTTATTCGCAAAATATATTTTATAACCTACTCTTTTGATGAAAAATTCAATATTTTTTAAATTATATGCTTAAAAAAGAGTATTTTTGGTTTTAAGCAGATTTCTGTGTTGGCGAAAATATTTGAATACAACTGATCGTTGCATTAGCATAACAGAATTTTATAGGGTACTGTAATGGTTCTGCACCTTTCCTTCTACTAACGCGAGACGTCACGGACGAGGTCGCGCAGTCGCGATGGCCCATCTCTGCATGCGACGCGCAATCTTTGCCCTCGCGCGACTAGGGAAAACACAAGCACTCCAGACTGGCTAGGCCAATCACCGTCCTTAAGCTGACTCACAAAACGCCAACACTGGATCTCTGTGGCAATTCGCGCGCTGATCACAGACCGAAATCAGCCCCAACTCTGAGTGGACTCAGGAAGCTTCGTTGGCAGCTGCAAAGACACCAGGTTCTGACACTACCCTCACGGTCGAACGTCATGCCAGACGGAGTAGCAATTTCCTCTTCACACTTCTGTACAGAACACATTGTTCCTTTCAATCTGGCTGTTACAAGATCTTCCACCAGTTAAGGAATCTGCCCTGAAAATCGCAGTTACCACTCGCTTAACTCCCTCTGCTGGAAACATCAACTTATTTGCCGTTCTCTTTTGGAATATTAACTGATAGAATTTCCAGAATGATTTAAAGTAATCTATGTGCCATCAATACAACATGCCTTGATGGGCAGACTGATAGCAATTGAAAAATTTGCGCCTGTAAAGCTATTTCAGTGTTTAGGAAGAAATCAAAGTAATGACCATTTACTCCTCAATAATATAACGTTATAGGCGGGAAATTAAGAATACGCGCTTGACCTGTTCTGAGAAATGCATCATATCACTCATCCGCAATTTCCTTTTATTTTTACAGGTAAACTTAATTGCAATAGAAAATCAATTATGATTGATATAAGGCGACCGTAGAGCACTAACATGATTTCTGTCCATCGGTTTTCACACTTAAGGTGTTTACTCAGCGGTTTTCCTATCAGACGTAAAGTAACAAGTAAGTACGAGAAGTCTGATTGTCAACGCCTCCATTTCTAATCACCTACGTTTCGACTCTTAGCTTGTGTGTCCTGTCATTGGTAGTTCATGGTATTGAAAAAAATGCGCTTTTATGTTTAAGAAAGTCCCCATCAAAACAACCTCTGGGACGCTTCAAAATTCCAATATACATACAGTGCTCATCGGAGGAGAGTGAATATTCGTGATGATGCAGGCAACCGTCTTTCTTCATATTTTCGTACGTAAGTTGGTATTTTTTGAATGGCGGTAAAAAACCAATAATTCCTTCACTAAACATGACTCTTGGTGAATCATGTACCGGTAGGCATCTTGCTGTGTTATCAGTAGATCATCATCCATGGGAACATAAAACTGTGAATAAGTGTCATTTATTGGAATATTGGCATCCCAAGCGATATATTTTATGAGCAATGAAGTCCTTTGGGAAGCGTTATGTTGATTACGTGAATTTTCGAATCTGGTTCCCCAGTTCGTCTTCGGACGGATGAGGTATGTATAAAAACAGTTAACTTTAACCGAGGACTAACACAGGCTTATATAGTTCGTCAAAGTGTGAATAGATAGTCATCATCCGCGTTTGGTCGTGCGAGCAGTGGATGAATAGTTATCACTTGTATGTGGCTTATGCGCTACCTGTATTTGGTGTTTTCTTAGCTGTCTTTCGACGAGCTCGGGTATATTCCTCATATATGGGAGCATTTGCCAGTTCATTAGTTTTGGCGCTTTAGTCGTTGCAGTTCTGGATTTGCAATCGCCTTTGGACTGTTTTCTTCGCATGCATCGACGAACAAAGTCTGGAGGATACCCATTTTCGGAAAATAGTTTCCGGAGGTACCTTATTTCAGTTCGGTATGCTTCTTCATCCGAACAGTGTGTTGTTGCTCGGCTGAGCAAGCTGTTAACAGAACTGCGTTTGTGAAATATTGGGTGATTTGTCCCATAATGTAAAATGACCTCGTTATATGTGTTTTTACGGTACACTGACGTGTGGAGTGTTACATTGGTGTTCCTGTGCACGAGGACGTCTAAAAATGTGAGTTGATCATCTGCCTCAGTTTTTAAGGTAAATTGAATTTCTGGAAAGATGGCATTGAGGATACGATAGAGCAATTCCACCTAGTTTCGTTTGACGATGACGAATGTATCGTCTACATATCACAGCCACAATCGTGGATTGACTGTGGGGAGGGCTTTGTCTTCGTATTTCTGCATGATGACCTCCGCCAGAAAGCCTGATATTGGTGACCTCATAGGGGTCCCTTTTTGCTGTCGGCAGTATTTTCCATCAACCGAAAAGTTTGTTTCCAGGCAAAGGTCGATAATTTCGAGCAGGACATCTGCAGTTACGTCTGTATCATAAGCTTGTAGAAGTTCCGTTGTGCAGGTCATTGCTGGGTGTAGAGGGATAGACGTGAATAGAGAGACCACGTCGAAAGACATCATAATTTCGCCCTTTGTGATTTTAAATTCTTTAATCCTTTTTAGAAATTGCATAGAATTTTTGGATGTAAGTGGATTAAGTTGGTGGAATGACCACTTGGAAATCTTGTAATTGGATTCGCCGATCGAGCAGATTATC
>JAYGXS010000004.1:66459155-66478248 GCA_036362985.1 Ligula intestinalis | reverse complement strand
ACCACTTGGAAATCTTGTAATTGGATTCGCCGATCGAGCAGATTATCAGTCGCAGCGGCATGCCATCCTTGTGAAACTTTGGAAGACCATATATTTTGGCCACTGTTGGTTCATTTTGTTTCAAGGATTTTGCTAGGACTCCAGAAATTAATTTTCTTTCTGTGAGACGTTTCAATACTTTTTCGATGTTGGAGTATTGTGACTTTGTAGGGGCGGTGTTTAAAGCTGTGTAGGTCAACTCGTCTGTCAGCATTGATGTCATCTTCTCAGTATAGTCAGTCTTGTTTAGAATAGCAGTGGAGCCCCCTTTGTCGGCTGGTAAAATGATGATGCTTTCATCTTTTTTTCAATGATTTCAATGCCGCCTTTTCGTCGCTAGTTAATTTTGAGAAGGGCTTACAGTTCTTCAATGATTGGATTGTGTTGTTTCGAATTGTTCGTAGTTCATCTTCTGTCAGGTTGGCTGAAGATAAAATAGATTCGGAACTAGCCAGGAAGTCTGTGTTCCGGTTTTGATGCTGTATATTGTGGCCAAACCGGAAGAGCTCTATCCACGCGTATCCATGAATACCAGTTAGCGGTGGGGAGACTAGATCGCCATTCAGAGGTTGTCATGCACACACTGGACACAGAGCACAAGTTTGCATGGAGCAAGCCCAAATCGTTGAAACCTGCCCACCTAAGAAGGGTCGCGAATTCCTGGAGGCAATGCACTCAGATGAGGCATGCATTAACCAGCATATCGATCTTGATGTGAATTAAAAATCACTGAAGATCAGATAAATGCAAAAGCAGCCACCACCTACCAGATGATCAAATGCAGATGAACACCAGTTATTTCCTCCCCCCCCCCCCCTCGGACCGCATAACCACATACAAGTGATAACTATTCATCCACTGCTCGCACGACCAAACGTGGATGATGACTCTCTATTCACACTTTGAGAAACTATATAATCCTGTGTTAGTCCTCGGTTAAAGTTAAGTGTTTTTGTACATATCTCATCCGTTTGAAGATGAACTGGGGAACCGGATTCGAATATAATGTCATTTAGTTTAGTTATTCTAATTTCGCTTAGTTTTCGTTTAATTTACTTTTGTTTCAGTTCCGTTTTATGTTTACTATTTGCTATGGTTCGTTTCAATTTAGTTTTGTTAGTTATTTCATTGTAATCCATGGTGTTGCTTATAAGGAACACATACCAAATGGGTTTTGCTAAATACTTTGTCTAAAGGCGTTGGCCTTCTTTGCTATCCGCAGCGCCCTATGCATATAATATTTGACAGGAAGTATTTTGGTACCAGTAGAACTCATCGATAACTTATTAAATGAGACACCTTATGACATATATGTCAAACGAAAAGAAGATAGAGAAGATAGACTAACGTCTACCGACCTGATGCTCAGAATTAATTCACAAATTATAAGCCGACTTGGAAAAGCTGCAGGCTGCATATTTTCGATAGAAATCAAGACTGTTGCCCCTGAGAACTGTCAATTAGAGTACTTCCTTTTGAAAGGCTATGAAGTACAGAGGGAAACATACCTAAATGTCTCAACATGTAACGCTTCATACTTTTATGATAATCTTTATCAAAGTCAATTTGTTAGATGCATATAATTTGCCTGAAGATATAGCGAAAGCATTTGCAACTGGAGCAACCGTCTTATTTCGAGTGAGGCAACTGGACAGCTCGACGTTACATTTCAGTCTAAGGGAAGACCTGTTTGGGAATTCGGAGGGCTCTCCTCGCTAGAATTTTAGATTCTATTTTGAATAATTTGATATCTCTCAGTATTTATAAAGACACATGATTTAACCCTAGAAAAGTCTTGTTGCGCATATATCGACTTCAAGTAGTCAGCTTTTGATGCTAGCATAACGCTGTATTCATTTACTTAACATCCATAAAATACGAATGCTTATCTCTTATACTTCATTCAAACTGCCATGAAAGTGCTTTTTATCCATTGTTTATGTGTACGCAGGCAAATTGTATTGCAAAGAATAAAAGTGTCGCAGAACACATAATTCTTTATTGGCAAATTTTGCGTAAATGATATGTAGAATGATCATCTGAGGTTGAGGGGCCAGTTTTCAAAAATAAATCTTGCATTCTCCTAGTAGAAATGAGCCTTGAAGCAACAAAATATACTAAAAACTTATTCTTCAGGATGCGCCCATCCTGGGATAATGCTTTTGCGAGTCGGATCAACCAACTGTGTTCCGCAAAGCTTCTTATAATTAATATGTTACTAGCCAACTGTCAGTAACACGTTTTTTAGTTTTGTTGTCATAGGATATTTCGGCTCAGACAAGGCACCGTGATTTAGCTATTTTGGGCTATTGGCCGTCATCAGCCACGGGTAGCCAACTCTAGTGCAGCAGCTGAAATTGCCGCCACACCCGAGTTTCGAACTCGCGCTTCGCCGGTCAGGGGCAGACGTCCTAACCATTGAGCTATATCACGTTGCCTTGTCTGAGCCGGAATACTCCTATGACAAAAAAATACTGAAAACTATTCCAATTTCAATCGAAAATATTGCTCTTTATTCAATATAGAAGAGGTGTAAATATTTTTTGGAAAGACAATTAACTTGCCAAAGTTCTCCATTCTGATCTTGGCTTAGTCTTAAAAAATGAAGTATGCATCTTCCGACGCCAAAATGTAACACAAAAGCTGTTTTTGAAGAGGCTACTTGTTATACATTTTTGAAAACAATCTGAGGCATACTAATTCACCACTTTTGTTGTGTGCTTTCATTTTTATCGGCACTGATTGACACGTTTGGGTGGTTTTTAAATCATGACACACACAGACAGCTGGATAAGAAAAAAATGTTATTAAGCTCGCCGCTTTGATAAATGCCTTTATGATTTATCTCATGTTGAAGGTTTTGAAAAAGCACGTAGAATATAATCATTGTTTATGGCCAATCGACGGAAGCCAGTGAACGTCGTGCAGTTTTAATTAGAATTTCAAGGAAGATTTGAACATCTTCGTAATCGAAATCTCTGAAGTCATCCTAAGCTTCCACAACATCACAGACTACAATGTAAAAAATTGTGGCGTGAAATATGCGTGAAATGTATGCGGTTGTATTTCTATGATATTCATAGTCACAAAACGACTAAAATGGCCCAACTGTAAGATCGCATCTCGTTTCTTCTAATTTGTTAAGATGATGATGCGTGTTGTTTTCTGCTCAAGAAATTCGACAAGAATTCTTCCGGAATTCACATGAAGTGAAGACTCGTAGATGGGATGCCATGATCAAGAGAGTGCACAGGAAACCTAAGAGTGAGGCCCTGTTTATACAGCTTACTGAAAGGACCCAACTTAAAATAACACTTGCTTATACATGATAGGACGTGAATACTGAACTGATTCGGCCTCAATCGCAACCAGCTATTTGACCCCCTTGCATGAACATGGGCTCATGCCCCCAAAGGCCCGATCCTGACCAGCAGAACATCAAGTCTGTGCAACAATAGATAGGACGTTGAACGTCTTACACAAAGATTGTTTATTCGAGCATTAGGTGTTGCAACAGCCACGGTTGGGTGTGACTGCCTGATCGTGCCTTCACATCAAAAGTAAACTTAAAATAAGTATGCACGTGTAAGGTGGACCCCCAAGCAATTTACTGTGGATGTAGTAACCTGCGGGTATTTGGGCGCGTGACGATCAGATAAACAGTTTGCAATGTTGGCCTTCCATCTAAATTTAGAGCCCGCACACAGTCTCCGTGTTGGCTGCTATTTCCGTTATGCAGTAGTCGGCCACGGTTAATAAGCCCAGCCGCGTATTAAACCCAAATCAGATTAGGACGGAATTTTACATAGCAAAATCCGCCGGCTTATAAGCCCAGCCACCGGCTAAAAAGCCTACTTTGCCAACAGGATAGAGTGACATTCTCATCTCTCTGCGTGTGCTGATGAAACAATCGAGGAAGGTTTTGAGCAGAAATTGGTCAATGAAATCTTTCAGAAGAAAGAAGTGAAGAATGGAGGACAAGCAAATGAGGAAGTTGTTGTTGATGCTGATGAGGACGAAGAGACAGTTCCCACTGCTGCACAGATGAGAGCTGCACTCTAAACTCTGCAACGCGGTCTACAGGCATCAGATTTACAAAATCCGACGATTTCTGGTGCCTGGAGGACATCAAAGAGCACTTGCGAGTGAAGTTTCCTTCAAAATAACTGACACTATACCGCTTTTTTACGTTTCGCAAATAATACACTACTTACAATCCTGCTGGCTCTGCTAATCGTCAGCTCGGTGTCACGTAAGATGTCTACGCTTATTTTTTCATTTTCTATCTACTAACGAAACCAGTAAATAGAACTAGTGAATCGGGTTATCAGGGCCATTTCTTTCAATTTACCATGATAGTGATTAAGTTATTTTTAGGAAATACTTACCCATTTGGTCGTATATTTATTAGCCTTCAAATGACATATTTGACAATTATTCGAGTCAATCACAGTACATAGGATCACTTTTTACTAAATACTCCAAAATGAATCAAAACTTCATGCAAGAACGATATCTGGAGTAAGCCTTTCATACACTTTCCTTGCTACTCATGTATTTCAGCAAATAGGAGTTGCGGAATGTAGTTAAATTCCTCATATTTTAAATATACAGAGAGAAACTTACGCTACAATAAAAATGTAAACAGGTTTAAACGGCGGGATAGCATAGCAGATAATTTGCAAGAAATTTTCGAGTGAGCGATTGAATGGGTCAACAGTCTTTACGGCCGTTTAGCTTGTTTCTATAGCCTTTTAAGCTGAAGGTGATCTCTATATCGAGCCATGAAAGATTTTACCAAATTAAGCATACATATGAAAAATTTTCTAAAAAAATTATACCAATTTCTTTTATGGAGTATCAGCCTGAACTTGGTGACAAAAGATGAATAGTTCGATGTGAAAATTGCAGCAAAATCATACGCGGATGGATGGACCAGCCTATTCGAAAGTGTGCAGACCAGTGTTCTCTATCGGCAATTTCGGCCTTATAAGTGACTAACTTCTGTTTGATAGCAGTATGTTTTAATTATTGCACACACAGACTATCAAAGTACTCCCTTGGTGTATCTAGTTATTTGTGGTCGAAGGTGCTAGGATGTTCGCAGTTTAGATAAATGGCAATTTTTTCCTTTTACTCATCTGTGCAAAGATTGTTATCGGAAATTCAAGTCCATGTCCTCTTGATGTATCTGGCATTCCCTCTCGTCTTTCAGCTTGCCAAATCATTAAAACTCGTCTGAGAAATGGTAAAGATCTGTCTGAATAAGTGAATAAACTATCCCTAACACTATAGACAAGAAAAAGGTGACTGTATACTGCGGTTTCATTTGCGACGGAGAAGTGATCTGCATGTAAAGTGGGAGGAATCTCGAGGTAAAAAGATCGCTAGCTGAAAAAGGAATGGTGCCTCAAAAATGAATGCTCTTCGTGTTTCCCTCAAAGAGTTATTTAACAGCGTAATTCTTTGCCAACGTGTGTTTTATATTCCCCTACTGTGAGCGTGTTCAATAGACGCCTGGATTATCACATGTGAGCGGTCAACGCAAACCTTCAAAACCTCTTGTAGCAGATTAAACAGATGAATACAAACATGCAGTTTTGAAGGCTTCTGTCATTTACTTAATTTTTTTTTCCTATTGACCGAATGATCAGCATGCATTGCTGTAGTCGCACGAATCTGCAGAAACGAAGACCGAAATCTTAGGGCCTCTTCCCTTAGAACCAGAGCGCTTTTTGAGCGTCAGGTGAAGTTGCAATTTTGTTTCCCACGCAATTGAGAGTGCATGAAGTAAAATATGTGTCTTTACGTGCGTGACCACAATAGGCAGGACGTGGGGTGTGACTGGCCGGTTATGCCTTCACAGTCAAAGTCAATTAAAGGCGGTAGGCAGTTGCAAGTTTTTATGCAGTAAACTATGTGGATCTGTGTGCTTGACCATCAGATAAACTGTTTATAGAGTTGACTTGAAGATCTGATAGAAGGAGACCAGATTGATGCCGAGTACGCAAATTGGGGCTTGGGTAGCACTTTGAATTTGGTCACAAAAGTCTCCTTCGCACAGTCCGGGATGTTCCCACTAGAGGCTTGAGGACCTTGGTGCAGCGGCTCACTTTGCCTGTAGCCTGGCTAACATGGTCCGCGAACCTGAAGAGCGGATCGAAACGGATGCCATAGAGCTTGAGCTTACGGACCTGCAGTAAAGAAATGCCATTGGCGTTGATGGTTTGGTGACGATTAAACTCCTTCGGGTCCAGCGTGAGTACAGTGGCGGATGACTTGACTGTCGAGATCGTCAGTCCGCGCTGAGTGAAGAAGCTTTAGACCTCAGGCATGAACTCCGAGAGGGGTTGTGCAGTCTGATCAATTTGAGGGTATCGGTAGAAGAGGGTACCATAATTTGCGTACGATAGCGCTGAGGAAGTGGGAGATCTCGCATTTATATGTTAAAAAGCGTCGGACTGAGAAAAGAGCCTTGAGGAACGCTACAGGTCTGTTTACGAGGCTAAGCGACAGCGCCGCGAAACATGGGCACGATTGTAGTGGCCACAGAGAAAAGCCCCAAGTCATCGGATCAGGCCAGTAGAGAGGTTCTGGGAGACAGTTCCTGTAGGAACTGATCATGGCGAATACAGTCGAACGTGCGTGACAGGTCACAATAAATCACCCCAAGTTTTAGGGTCATTATCTGCTAGCAACAGCAGAAGTGGCTGCATTCGGTTTGGAGAAGCCGGTTTTATGCGCACAAAAAACTGCCTTTCAAATCAGCGCATTGCATGACCAACGGTCGCTTAACTGCATCCACTCTTCTATGATATTTCTTCATCGTCACCCAACTCTAACTGTTACGTAACCAGTTGTTTCTTACTGACCCTCACTACCCATTCCCATTATTTTCATGATTCACTTCGATGAAATGACGAGCTTAGTTGACCGCAAGTGTTACCTTCGAATGCGTTCCCATTTAAAAATAATATTCTGAGGAGAATTTATCGAAGGCTTACGTAAGCTGGGCCATTGCTTTTCTTATAAACTGAAAGTGAGCGAATGAACGTTTTTGAGTAACTTATCATCAGGTTAATACAATAATATAAAGGACGGTAGGGTTAACAAAAGTTTAAACAATCAATCAGTAGTCATTAGGGGTGAGGAGAGGTGTTAAGCCATCAAAGGGGGTCATATTCTAGCCATAATTAGGGAAAGGGGTCCGGCACTTAGTTAATGTCGCGTCGTCGTCATCGTCTCGGGTTTTGTTGGGAGGCGTGAGGACGAAAGTTGTCATCGTCTCGTGACAGCCTGGGTGGCCTGGGGATGCTTGCTGTCGCTATCTCGTCACCTTTTGGCAGCGTGGGAACACCTGCTGTCGCTGTCTTGACGCCATTTCGTGGTGCGCTTATAAGCGTGTTGGCGGACGTTGAATTGGTTTTCGGCCGTATGTGCATAGTGCCTGTACAAACGCCTTCTACGCACATAATATCGAGTTCGTGAGCCGTATGGCGACTTCCTCTACAGTCGCAAGTATCCGCTGATGCATGAAATTGGAATGTTTCGCTGGTACTTTACACATCACTGGGAACGCTTGGTCTCCGTAAGCACCCGTCGGCGGTTGATGTATAACCACCTTCTTGTCCGTGTTGATGGTGAGGCCAAAGTTGGCGCAACCTGCTGCAAAGAGGTCCATGCTCCTTTGCATGTCGGCTTCGGTGGTGGTGTTGAGAGCACAGTCGTCCGCAAACAGCAGATCATGAACTGTGGTTGTGCAGACGCGCGTGGGGGGCTGCATCCGACGAATGTTGAGGAGGTTTCCGTCCGTTCTGTAGTTGAGGGGGATTCCGGGACGCTCGTCATGGTAGGCGCCCATCAGCATGGCAGAGGACATGAGACTGAAGAGCGTGGGTGCGAGGACACAGCCCTGCTTCACTCCATTGGTCACTGCGAAGGCTTCAGACAGCGTTCCGTAGTCCGTGAGGCGCGACATCATCCCATCATGGAGTTGTCGAACCATGTGGGTTAAGTGTTCCGGACAGCCAAACTTCTGCATTACCTTCCAAAGTCCGGGCCGGTTCCCCGTGTCAAAGGCTTTTGTAAGATCTACGAACGTAGTGTATAGGTGGGTCCGCAGCTCTTGACATTTCTCCTGCAGCTGACGCGCGGTAAATATCATGTCAGTGGTGCCGCGGTGACGTCGAAAACCACACTGACTTTCAGGCAGAAGCCCTTGTTCCAGGTGGCTATTCAGACTATTGAGGAGAATGCGTGCGAAGATTTTTCAGGCAATATTCAGCAGTGAGATGCCGCGGTGGTTGTCACAGACCTGGCGATTCCCCTTTCGCTTGTAGAGGTGGACAATGGTGGCGTCCTTGAAACCCTGGGAAACTTGGCCCTGTCGCCACATCTCTTGGAACAGGGTGGTTAGGTGAGTTGTGAGTTGGTGGCCACCATATTTGTAAATTTCCGCCGGGATCCCGTCGGACCCAGGTGCCTTCCCGCTGGACAGCTGCTGCACAGCCTTAATGGTTGCCAATAATAGCGAATATTCGAGTCCCAGGAAGCAGTTCAGAAGACGAAGATGCAATCACTGGAATAAGAGTTTTATTTGCCTGACGTTTCGGATTTCGTCGGGAATCCACGATGGTGGCCTGAAGATTAAAGTGTTCAGGAAAGCAACGAACACTATGCAAGTCCTGAAATACAACAGCAACCACCCAATCGGTCACAAACGCAGCTGCGTAAGTGCGCTATTCCGGCGCGTCGAGACGCATTGCAGCGAAGCGGAAGACAAAATTGCTGAATTGCAATATGTTCGACGGGTACTGAGAGCGAATGGTTACCCGCACAATTTTGTCAACCAGTGCATACGCAAACGAGAGAAGAAGCCACGTCCAGCTGGCCCAAACGTTTGGCGAGCTCTTCCGTACGTGAAGAATGTATCGGAAGCAGTCAGCCGTCTACTCACCCCACTTGGAGTTGGAGTTGCGCACAGGCCGGAAGCAACGGTGTAATCTGTGCATGTATCATTCCTTATCTGCGCATGTCTCAGACCTGTTTACGATTACCTATGACTAAGGATTCCCGATGGAATCCGAAACGTCAGGCAAATAAAACTCTCGTTCCAGTGATCAAATCTTCGTCTTCTGAGCCTTAATGGTCTCCTCAGGGGTTGGTGGGAGGTCGAGATCAGCATTAATTTCGACTTGGGGTAACCGCTCAATGGCAGCCTCAGAGGTGGTAGAGGGCCGGTTGAGTACACTTTGGAAGTGCTCGGCCCAGCGGCTCAGAAGTTGCGTCTTCTCTGTGATGAGGGTGGTACCGTCCGCGCTGAGAAGCGGGGCTGTGCCCCTCACTACGGGGCCGTAGACTGCTTTGAGCGCAGTGAAGAAGTTTTTCCATTCATTGCGATTCGCATTGCCTTGGATTTCCTCACCCTTACGAGCCATCAAAGCGTCCTGCATTTCCCGCAGCCCCTGCTGTACAAGACGGCGACTTTGGTAGTAGGCTGCAAATGCTTCACACCAGCGAGCATAGTGCACGATGAGAGCACTATAATGTTTGAAGTTCGCCACGAATCAGAAAAAAGGTGGCGGGTATATGAGGGCATTAGCCTCCTCAGCAGTCGGCAACCTGAAGCCCTTGGGGGCATTTTCGTGGCAGTGAGCCCTCTGTTGACCTCGTGACGAATGAGGTGGCAGGCAGGTCTCCTTCCTGCGCCTCTGGGCGACGCTCAAACCAAGCTTTGTCAAGTCAGCATTGATGATTTGGAACGGTGACCAAAATACATTCATTTTATCTCATAAATTATTAAATCTTGAGTATGTGGAACGATATCTTTCGTACAATATAATTTCTTGAAATTTTTCATGTAGAAACTGAGCAAATAAAAGATGGAACAGGTTGGGACGCCGCACGTCCCACGATGAGTCAGCACATGGACAGGCCTCGCCAGAGTCTCGCCACTGCCACTCTTACCTATCCAATTCTTATTGTCTCATTTTTCAGACAACCTCTTGGCCCCCCTTAAAAGTACATTAACGTCGTCTGACATGGACTTGCATTGACGCGCTGTACCGTGCTCTTGTCTGAGTAGACTCTCTCCCTCTGACCGACTGGTCTTCTCTTTGTCTCACTCACGGGCTTGGGACCGTCCGTGGTTATAACTTATGCTAGGCGCGGGTCATAACAAACCATTTTCGCGGCATATTAGTATATATTCGGCCAGTCTGTTTTGCATTCGTCACCTTAGATCCGGGCCTAAAACTAATCAACTATGGTAAATAACACTCTAATACAAAGAGAAATGTGGGTTTTTAGCCAAACTTGCGAAATCTATTTTAATGTTCATTGAAAAAACTGGGCAACAGTAGCTCATTTAGCCCCACTCATTAATCCCTAACACTTGCATGTTTTCCTACTATAACGGTGTTTATCGGGATTTATGGGCGGGAAATTAGGACACACAGTGTAACATGCATTAATAAATACAAACTGTCTTTTTATTTTACTGTATTTAGAGGTGCTATTGACTTATATCTGTGGATTTTCCTAATCTGTATTATAATTTAACTCATTGCAGAAAAACCCGATTATCGAGCTGCAGGTTTCTTGAATTTCCTGAAAAATTAAAATGTTGGTTAGGAGGTCATCAACTTCAATTTACCTGTGCTTTAACTTACCTTTCTGGGGTTAAATTAGTAGTGTCCGCGGCGCGAAGCGCTGCGAACACCTTCAATTTACATGTGGAACAACCTGCTCCCTGTGGCCGCGGGAAGCTACTTCGTCTACATTTTTTCACTTTGCACTTACTTCTAAAAATTTCCTTCTCCGCCTGTCTTATTTCCCCATCCCATAAAACTCTATAACCACCGTTTTTGCAGGACAAAATACTAGGACTTGGACTATATGAATGGGGCTACAGAAGCTACTTTTGCCAAAAAATGTTAACAATTCTCCGTTTTCCCTTGGAGATTACCTCAGAAAAATGTAACCTGCACAGGGATTCGTCAACTGAATAGCTAAACAAACTGCTTTTTAAGAGGCAGCCTATAATAGAAAGTTTTTTAAAATTAATCTTAGACATACTAATATCTGACAGCTTTTTTGCACTTTATTTTGGCAAGAAAATGTGTTTTAGTACTTTGGGCAGTTTACAAATATGGCCTACATGGCCATCCTTATAAGGTCGAATATCCAAAAAAGCCCATTTTTAGTAAATGCTTTTAAGAGATACCTTGTTTGAATGGTTTTGGCAGAAACATCGAAATCAAAAGATCACGCTGTCATTGCTACTGGAACTGCGTTAAAACTGGCATGAGAAGCATCGGAGGTAAACGTGTTTTCCTAAATTTTCCAACAAGAATACCCGCTAAATTACTATTAATGTCTACCAGGTCGCCAGGGACCAGACACACTATCATCGCTCAACAAAATCAGAAGTATCACTTTCGGAAGCTACTAGCGCAATACCTTGAAAATAAAAAGCGGCTTGTCAGCTTATACATATTTGGAGTCATGTCCTGCCAAAAACTACGCGTCAACCACCTGGAGAATCATTAAGTCTATCGCAAAGGAGTTGTTATGGCTAAACTGGTTGAAGCCTAACAACTGCGGCTCGATTCTTTAAAAGATGATAAAGAAGACTTGGAAAGCCAGGGAGTAGGACCAATATATTGTTTATAGAATGAGTTGATAAATAGTTTGCAGAAAGGTTGACTCGGATGACGTGGTTTTCGACGATGAGGAGCAGGAGAGCGAGAGAGCGCCACAGCGCACCTAGGCGAAAGTCCGAGTGAGTTGCGCCTTGTTTGCCGGGCCGTGGAAGCGTAGTCAAACGAGATGGAATTATCGATAGCCTTTGAAGGCCAGGATATACTCCGGTTACAAACTTATTCGATTTGAATCTGTCGCAAGTTATCGCGTCTATCACAGAAGTCTTCCCCAAATCAAGGCAGGTAACACAATGTTGGTGAACAGAAATTTACTGCCAGCTGCATATGCATGCCAGATGTTTCCGCGAAGTTTTGCGCTCACTGCAGCCAAGCCTTGCCTGCCGAGCCGTGGAAGAGTAATAAAACATCTGTCGCCAATTAGACGAGGTGGAATTATCGATAAGCTTTGCATGTAGCAACCAGCGGGTCGATAATACGCGGGGTAGATGACTAATCACGGGTGTTAGTTCTGGCAGGGCGAAAGCAGAGTCAGTGTGGCAAGTTCCTACAAATCTACACCTTTACATGCTCCTGTGGGGCAGGTTATATTGGTCGAATATCTTGGCCGCTATCCATGTGCACGCGAGAAAACCATCCTGTCTGCCTAAACAGAGTCAAGGTAAAGTCAATATTAAACGAGATTTTGGCTCACATGGTTGACAACGGTCATCCGGTAGAAATTAACCAAGCCTTTCGAGTCTTGTATAAAGTGGCGGTGGCACATTCCAAGTTTCAGCGTCAGCGGATACTTGTAACTGCAGAAGCAGTCGCCGTATGCCTCACTTACCCGATATTATGTGCGCAGAAGGCGTTTGTAACGGCTGGAAGGATCCCGAGGACGAATACCATCTCAAAATCCGTCCGCACACCTAACATGCCGCAGTAACAACTGGTGTCTAGACGCCATGAAGCGGGGACGAGACGACCGAGTGATATTAATTAACTCGTCCCTCCTCTCCCAGCTCCCTGCTCCCTTAACATGTCCTCCCTCTCCCCCTTAACAACGGCTGACTTTGGCTAATTCTACCCTCCCTTTATATCATTGTGTTTGCGTGATGATGAATAAATCGAAAACGTTCGATCGCCTAACTTTACTTTCTAAATGCTTAAAGGGGAATAATCACAGAACTGATGCGCAGAAGAGAAGGCAGAGAGTTAGACAACAATAAATTTAAGAGAGAAATAGAATAGTGCTCTTAAAAAAGGGACGAAACCGCGAATGCATGTGCAACTAAAATCCGGCTTACCGGTTAGCAGTATACAAGGAGCGAATGGAAGTCGTTTATTGTGCCCCTTGACAGGGACTACATGATATGAAAGGTTATGGATGCGACCAATCAGGCTGTGCCCTCATCGTCCTAGGGCAGTTATCGGCAACCGTTTTAACTCGGAGAGCCACGAAAGCAAATATTTAGAAATACATTGCAGAAAGAGCCATATAACATATTTTAAAATGAAATTCTATTAAATGTGAGTATAATAAGCCTCTGAAGTTATGCTTTTCAATAATGTTCTTATGATACTCATTGGTAATGTGACTTCTGGCGTTGTATGGATTCCCTGAGGGTTTTTTAGTCTGACCGGTAGTTTTTGAGGTTTAGCTTCATGCAAGCGTTTAGGCTTTCATCCGTTAGACGTGATCTTCCTGTGGACTTGACGTATCTAAGATAGGAGAATGAGTGGTCACATATATACGTAGATTCAAACAACGTCAATGCAGCAATACTCACACGCTGCAGTGTGTGGTATGTGACCGGAAACGTGCTCCAAGTTTTGATTATCAGTTGTTATTCGGGTTGCAGTAATTTTAATTTCTGTCCACATGTGCTTGCTTGCCAACTCCGCTTTATGTCCTGCGACCCTTTCCAAATCTTCATTGAGTGACTTGAACTGATTCACCCACATGTCTAAGGACTTAAGGCCAGCCAATTCTTCTTCGAAATCTCTAACGGAGAGGCAAGGAATATAACGTAGGTCGACTGTGTTCAGTGAACACTCGGTTGGATGGGTGATGAACTTGAAAAGATGTGTGTGCTTCCGAAATTCTCCAGGGCGTGCTTTGAAGGACTGTAGGAGACTGGATGTGAAGCCAACTAGCTGGTGGCGATCAAAGTTTTGAGTGGACTCACTTACTTACTGTGCATGCATCTTTATATTGTCTTAGTTTTTCCAAATGTAGTAAACAATCTGTTTCAAGGTCCATGATAAAGAGTGCAAGCTGTTTTTCAAAGGCAAACACGGATTGTTGAACGGATAAAACTGTATTAAACGCTAAGCTGGTTCAGGTGTTCGTTCATATCAACAGGATATTAAAACATGAGGAGCCACTTAGTTTCAGATAGCTCACGATGCTCAATTTCGTTCAGGCAAGCTGCAAAACGGCTGAACACCTACCCTTTTGACAACCGACGTGCCTTGCTATGCAAAATCAGACCACGATAGTTATTTCGAAAACTCAGACAAATGAAACTCAGATTCCGGTGATCGAAGCTGCTTCTTCTCAATCTGTGTTGTCAACCTTGCTTTAACCTGGTAAAATACAGCTCCCTCATTCAGACCTCCCCCTGCCCGCATTTTTGCTTTACCGTTTTTTTTCCCCTTCCTCTCCGTCCACAATGTTTCATTTACGTTTCTAATTATACTTATTAGCCCAAGTTATTAATTGGCCTTCCCTGACCTGTTTTTGACCTCTTCTGTATGAATTCAATTGTTGTATTCTGTCATTCCTTAATCACTTTATGCAGCCAGAGGACGCAGCTAATGAGCGCTCGCGAAATTAATGGTTCCATTAAATTCTGCTCTATATGCAATCTTTTTTTTAGATTTATGCGTATGCAAGAAAATAGCCAGAGAATATGTGCAATTAACATTTAAAGAGTGTTGTTTCAGTCCCAAAGTCATCTAGTGCCGGTATTAATTGGCAGGCGCAATTTGTGTCACTCCATGGAGGATTAAATTAGTAGTTGTAATAGCGTTATAGTTAACTGGCAACTGTAATTTGAGTTGGTCTGGAGCCAGTCCGGATCATCCAGTTTGGGCGCTGATTGCAGTTCATGTTGGTCTGTAGTGGTCGGCTGTAATCTCTTCCATCATCCTTTGAGGCGTTTGTACTCTCCATCCTACTCGATAAGTCGGCTGATGCATGAATCATTGGAGTGCATGGCCTCAAGAAATACCCGGCCCTTTTTAAGAAGCAAACTCTGACAGTGCGTGTTTTGTCCCCTGCAAAAGGGTGTCCTGTATTAAGGCAATGCATAGTCACTTCAGACATATAGTAACGTCTCTTTACGGCCAATTGGTGTTCGTGGATGCATGTGAAAACTCATTGTCCAGTTTGGTCACAATATACGGTGTCACAAGTTTCGCGTGGATTTATGTCGATGACATATTTCTTATAGACGTACCCAACCCTTTCCTTGGAGTGTACTAGCTGGGTGCGCAAAGTAACCATTGGCTTGTGTGGCACTTTTATTTTTTTGTTTCCGCAAGTCCCTCTGAACGAGTTCAGACACATTCCTTACATAAGGAAGGATTCGCCATGTATTTGTTTTGGACGCCTGAGTTGAACTATCTATTTGGCGGATCCTACCCTCCATAAGAAACGTGCCTGAACTCGTTGAGAGGCGTTTGCAGAAGCAAATAAATAAACGTGGCGCACAAACCAATGGCTACTTTGCGCACCCAGCTAGTATACCCTAAGGATAGTGGGTGAGGTTATATCGAGGGTTCTGAACTTTTAATATCTACAATAATCAACTACTTACAACGTTACAGTAGATCAAAATTACCTACAATTTTCGTTTTCTACGCACCACCCATCGATCCAGCTGGGATTTGCTGATGGCTTTTAACTGCAGAGCGGTTCTTCAAAGTCAACCGCATTCCATAATTGCTATAATCGGCAAACTAAGAAAATTTGGCCTTCTGAACTAACTACGGGAATTATCGCTTACTTAAAATTTAACAAAACTATTGGGATCTTATTTGTTCCCTGACATGTCCCTGCCATCCTCTTCTCGGAAATCAGGTGTACGTAAGCCCGCGGGGCGCGCTTCACACTTTTACCAGACGACATCACGATATAATCCTACCGGACAGTGTTGGGTACCCAGATAAGAAAGATTTCATCTGCAAAATTCCACGCGTAGATTGTGGTAACGTAGATTGTGGCCAAATGGGACGGTGCGTCTCCACATGATCCACGAGCTGTCTACCGCAACTCACTCTTGTCCTGCATCTCCTGCATGCATAATTCGTAGTGGAAATTAAGTTCATTTCAGCGATCGACTAGTTTCTCAAAATTTTTAACTTGCATCTTTTCTTCGCTGTCGTTTATTTACGCCACCTTCGGTCAAGCTAGGGGGTTCTGTGGCCGTCCTCGGATCAGCGTCACTAATGCTGACTACCCTTTTCTTCGATGCCAAGTTCTACGCTGCCGCGCGTGCGCACATTGCCGACTCGCTGCTCGGCCCTACGTGACTTATCATGCTTTCGCCAAGACGCCTTGCTGACTCGCGCGTGAATCAGAGAGAAGATTTGTGTTGCATCTACCACTCTCTCCTTCTACCCCAAATCTACCCCATGTCATGATCAACTCACGGATACCAGTCTTAAAGTAATTAAACGGAACCACGGCAATGGTAGTTTAAGTAGTGCATCTCACATACCCCCCAGTCCCAGCATATTCTCCGACGGAAACCACGATTCGCAGCCCTGGCTGGTGTCGTCCAGTTATGTGCCTACCTGGAGAGCAGCCATCCTCAGTGATTGTCTTCATATTCATCATCATCATCATCATCAACACCAAAAAAGTACATTGTATTGGTTTGTACACCGATCTATCTCTCAGAATGTGCCCATCCTGGTTTGATGGTTTTGCGGATCGGGCCAGCCGATTGTGTTCTGCAAAGCTAATAATAGTGGAGATGTTAATAGCTTTGTATCAGTAACACGTCTTTTTTATGTTTTCATTATACCGGCGTAGACAATGGCAACGTAGTATAACTATTTCGGGCTGTTGGCCCTCGTCAGCTACGTGCAGCCAGCTCTAGTGTGAAACTTAAATTGCCGCCACACCCGAGATTCAAACTCGCACCTCGCCGGTCAGGGGCAGACGTCCTTACCATTGAGCCATCGAGTTAGATTGCTAGCCGGTTGTCGATCGGGAGTATATTGTATTGATTTGTACACCGATCTATCTCTCAGGATGTGCCCATCCCGGTTTGATGCTTTTGCGGATCGGGCCAACCGATTGTGTTCCGCAAAGCTACTAAAAATTGGTAGGTTACTAGCTAAGTGTCAGTAACACAGGACGGGCACATCCGTAGATATAGATCGGTGTAAAAACCAATATTATATACTCCCTATCAACAACCGGCTAGACACCTAACTCGATGGCTCAATGGTTAGGACGTCTGCCCTTGACTGGCGAGGCGCGAGTTCGAATCTTGGGTGTGGCGGCATGGTTCCAGCTTAAATGAGGGTCAGCTTCCACCCTCAATTTTGTAATACTGTCAGTCAAGGTATCGGTAGATACCCCTTGGAAATAGTCTCGGACGACACATAGAGTGCCTCACTTATTCTCTTGCCACAACGAACCGAGCCCGAAGATCGCAGCGGCAAAGGTTCAAGCATATTCAATGCGATAATCGCTACTGAAATTTCAAGTCGTCCCACATTTCCAGCTAATGTGATAATATAACATTTCTCTGCGTGTCCCTTTACTGCTCAACAATCGTGGGGCTATGCATTGAACGCGTTATATTACAGTCTATCGCCCAATTGTTGCTGTACCAAGAATGCTAGAGGCACAACCAACGTTCATGAGATGACCAAAAGAGGCATATTTTGCGTTAAACACATACTTATATTTACGCACAGGTTTGTTTTAATTGAGTGCGGGAGCATGGGGGAGGAGTTGGACGAAAGGTAGAAACTGGTAAGTTCCAAATTGCTTCATTCGGTTCTGGAGGGCCGAAGGCAAGGGAACCGCCGAATAATTCGGACAAGGCGGGACAGGATCGATCGACGCTGAAACGAAAGCATGGCATGTCAGGCTAGGGAAAGCGGACTTCCAGGATCAGTCAAACATATTCAGATATTTGAAGGGTAGAGATTTAACCAAATAACCTACACGTCGTGGAGGCTTCGCTGGTTCGCCTTCTATGCCCTCTCCCCAAATGGAGAGACTTGTGGCAGCCACTTGACACGGTCCAGTGACGCCAGCGGCAGGCTTCTTCAGATCTGCAAAGACAAACAATAGTAGGGGCTGACACCCGAAAATTTTCAACAGTCTAGTCATATCTCCATAAATACAGAAATATTGTTTTCAAGACCATTGCATCCTTCAAAATCTGTATAAAAGTATCCGCTTACATGATTTTCTTTTATTGGTGTGCCTCGGCTGTCTAGCGCACGAAGCGTAACCGACGCATAGATCAAACGTTATCGGCTCGTACAGTTGATTCGCAGGCTGTAGGCTACAATGCGCCCGATTCTTCCTGGCAGTCCGGAGCTTGCTGACTTTGCTAATAGCACGAAGAAAATAAATTAAATAAATCAATATTCTTCCTCGGCAATGCTATTTGTTCTAAAACTGGCAATTTTCTGCAGATAAATGGGCCACATTCCCAATACAACCAGGAAATAGGCATCAACCCGTGACATACCCTCCATTATCACATAGCTCAACAAATAAGGCTCAGATTAGTTGGCATAATGTTGAGAAAATTAGACTGCTCGACTACTACCCAAGTGGGACCCTTACGACCTCCCTCTATCTAGAACATTCTCCTGACAACCATTCAAGAATCTGAAAATGTATATTGGGACATACAAGCAAATGGCAATTACCTCAGAGCCATTATTTCGTCTGAGTTCCTCAATGGCAATGGTCCATGCAGAAGCATTTCGACCGGTGAGGACACTGACTCCAACGATGTCCAGTCGATGGAGTTAACTGAAACATTGTCATAACTGCCAATGCTGCTAAGGAGTACGAGGTCAATATCCGTAGAAGCCTCCTTGTCCAGCATTATCGGCAATGCTGAGGTATTGTTAATGTTCGCGTCGCCACCTTTCACGAGTTTGTCCAGCAAGTCGTATGTCTGGTGGGACAAAGGGCTCGTTGATGAGTCCATGGTCAAAACTGGCCGGCAGGTTAGACAAGGTTCTGGAAAAGAGTTTCTGGATGAGGAGGCGGGAGTCGAAGGGTTGGACGGGGTCTGCAGACCAACAGGAGTTGCGACAGGTGCCTCACTGAGATTGCTGCAAATCATCGAGTCCGAAGGACAGGGATTACGCAGCGTATCCTCAGGAGAACACCTCCACAGCTGCACTGATGACGGAGACCC
>JAYGXS010000004.1:66418714-66457838 GCA_036362985.1 Ligula intestinalis | reverse complement strand
CACTTCGAGCTGAGCTCATCGTTGAATCTGAATTTCTGGTCTACCTTAAAGAGAGAACCGAAGACTTCCTCGTCTTCTGAGCATGTTCCCGCCGGCTAATTGCCTAAGTTTTTACACATAAATTTGCCCCACATTGCGCATTTATCATAAAATATTTGATTTAACTAACTAACTATATAAGGGAAAGTTTCTTGCATATAATGTGTTGGAAGACCGCGCGTATTCTGACGGCGATATATTAATAGAACATTGGAAATCGAATAAAGCTACTAGGATTATCGCCCAAATGCGCAAATACTCCCGCAAGAGATTCTTTCCCTGACAGTATTCACTCAAGAAATTATCATTTTTATGCTAAAAATTAAAGACTCTCGGTAAACCTAAGCGCTGTATTGCATTTGAAATTTTTCCCAAAAAAGAAAATGTCGGAAGCTCCAGCATGTGGAAAAGAGTTTATTTAGAAATATTGCATGTTTTTACCAAACTGTATACAGCCAGAAGAGAGGTCTGTCCTATTCCGTATGTATGAATAAGGCTAACTTATAGACCAAAGCCTACACAAGAAAGATTTATTGTGTTCTGCATCGCACGCAAAGGTTAAGTGCTATCGGATACACGCCAACAGTAGATGAGAATGGAAATAAGGATAACCAGAAACTTACCAAATTGTTCTGATGTCCTTAATGGAGCACCCCTATAGTCTGCTTCGTACGTCCTGTATAGAAGGTCGTACAAGAATTCCAGTCGTGCGGACAAGGCGTTCATAAGAAGTAGCTCTGAGAGAGACATCATGGGCAAAACTAACATTTCACCTGTTTTCAACTGCAGGAATTATTGATCTCTCCTGTTCAAATCCTAATTATTGATCCCAAGCCTTCGGTTTGGTGGCTACCCACGTGGTCAGGGCTGCTATCTGCACGTGTACTACACGTGGGTGGCTAAATTTGTCAGCAAACGTCCACACATTTGGACGTCAGATGAAGAGGGCTATGATGCTGAAAATAGCACACATTTGGTCCTCCATAATCTGGCAAATGTTGTAGAGTCACATTTTTCGGGATGTTTCATGCAATGTAGGCCGCTTTTTAATTCACAAATCCAAGATTTTTAGAGGATTCCCATAGTAGTATTTAACAGCTTGGAACATATTGCATGTATTTGGGTACCATTACGTAGAGTGAGACTTTGCAACGGCGTACATTCTGTCAGTGCCAGAATGCTATCACCTGAGAATTGAAGCAAGCTATGCTGATAGAGCTCCAGGAATTATAACCTTACATTGTGCAAAATCAACCTGATGGCAGAGAAGAAGCCGCCGAGCAAAATGAAAATAGAACAACAAAGTGGACAACATTAGATGGTATAAATTCTGTAAACCCATTATACGCAGATATGAATGCCAAACTCAAAATGCCGTGCCACCAGATAAATGAGGATGCATCTTCTGGTTTGACGTAGTCCTCAGTTCGCGGAAGCCATAATTTAGGAATATATGTCAGGATGCCTATTGGCCTTTGCTCTGTTATTGGCTATCAAGATCAAGCAAGTCCCTACACTTACAGGAAATCACGGCATGAGGGGGTGTCGACGTCATCTGTACGAGGCAGGGTCAGGCGTAAAAGACTGAAAATATATTCAGCAGATTTGATTACGCAGGCCTTATATGGTGATTCATACGCTAGTGGAATTTTCTTGTGCAATAAATGCATGATCTGGGATGTGTTCAATTATCTTTCACCGTCTTCCGCAATACTGATGGATGTTTTGGTTGAATCGAGAGACTTGATCCAAGTTTCCAGTCTTCCAGCGAGAGTTTCACCTTCTAAGAGTGGGACCGCAAGGCAAATGTACAGAGGCAGTGGTGCCTGAAGATTATGAACATCTTACTATCAAGAAAACAACCTCTTTAAGTCACTTCTAGAACGTTTAGTAGGTTCCGCACATACCCGTGCCTAGCAATGTTGCATCTGCTTAGTGACCGTATGAGACAAGCATGCGGCTGGTCCCAAAGGTGCCCGTCGTACAGGCGTGGCCTCACAGGTCACCACAAGATGATTTCGATGCTGTGGATGACAACAAAATTGGGTCGCAGACAGGGGCGATCAAAGTATTTTGCTAGTAGCCACCGAAGGTGACACTTCTGATTTTCTTGTGCGATGATGGAGTGGCTGGTACCTTGCGATGGAGTAGGTATTAATAGTAATTTACTGGCTATTCTTGTTGGAAATTTTAAGAAAAGTCCTTCACCTCCGATACTCCTACTGCCTGTTTTAATGCAGTTCCACAAACAATGACAGCTTGATCGTCAATTTCGAAGATGCATACTCGGAGAATTAGCACGCTAAAGGTAAATGTGGTGACTGGCACTGGATTATGAGGAAAGTAGACTCGCGCAGAATCTACATTTCAGCCCTTTCTTACTTCTCCCCCTCTCTCCCATCCTCCTCTGTCTCGTCCTGTTAGGGTGGCCGAGCACGTAACCCAGACAGAGACACAGACCGTCCGAGGTCACGTCGGGTGGGGCAACTCACGTGACCTTCAAAGGGTGGACATAATACCTGGACAAGGAAGGCGCACACGAAGCCAGACTGCACTGGAGTCGAGCAGAGCCGAGTGAGGTCACGCTGAGGACAGACGCACAGGCGGGCGTAAGCGGAGTGCGCACAGCGCACTGCGAGAGCCAATGGGGAGCAACGACGACTGCCCTTTAAATAGCGAGGCTGCCAGCAGAACGGGGACTCTGTTGTGGACACGCTGCCTTGACGAGACCGATCACAGAAGGCGGCTGCTGGACACACGGACCAGAGTTCATATACTATTACCAGTGACAGTAAAGTACTAGTTGTTATCCCATTCTGTCTTCTCTTCCTCACATGCACTGGGGGAACATGACCGCTGTTGACACAGGAACACACTCGGTTACAACACGTCCTTTACGCGTCTGCTCTTTCTTCATGCTGGCGGTTGATTGGCTACTTTATCTCGGGAAAGTGTTACTCACAATGTTATGCCCGTTCGCATTCTCTCGGACCGTTTACCTGGGTCCCTCTGTTGGGATTATTCCTAACAGGCGGTTCGAGTGAACTATTAGGTCAATTCATTGACCTGCCTGCAGACAATGAACGTGCGGGATGTGCGCACGCCTCGGGGTGACACCAGCCGGCTAGGATGATGTCGTCCGCGCGCCCCTGCGAGGTCACCCAATGCGGCCAGGACCGAGGGGTCAGATGGCCAATCAAGCCCCTAGGCGAATGAGGGCACAGTCTGATTGGTCGCATCGATTATTGTCCATATCATATCGTCCCTGTCAAGGGACACAATAAACGGCTTCCTTTCCCTAACGACCTTGTTCGTTGTTCTCCTTGCTGAACTGACACAAAGAGACTGGAGGGCACAAATCTAGCTAAGGCATCCCATTACAACAATTGGCGACGCAAAACTCCCTATAACTATCTCCGCGGAACAATTGTAAGCGAGTATGCAGCAACAGAAAACTCAGTCTGAAGCAGCTCAACTGAAAATGGCGGAATCAATGATGCAGAAGTTCGGCCTGCAACCCCCTGCTCCAGAATCTTTTGGGAAACAGTTCACAACAGCAGACGCAGCTGCTGCCTCCATCACCGAGTTTCATCATGCTCCTGAATTTGGCGTGACAATTAGGTTTGGCTTCAAAGATGGGAAGACATCTTTCGCGTGGAATTCGCCAAATCAGACGATGCTTGGAAGGTGCGTCTGCTATTATGCAAACTAGGCACCAAAGAGCACGAGCGGTACACGGATATCATTCTGCCAAAAAACCCTCGTCACTTAACTGTCGACGAGACCGTCAAACGTCTGTCAGAGATCTTCAGCGAGAAGTCCTCTTTGTTCAGCATTCGATACCAGTGTCTCAAGCTGGTCAAGAATGAGACAGCTGATTTTCTGACACTCGCCAGTATCGTCAACCGAGAGTGTGAAAGGTTCAAGCTCCGAGCGATGACAGAAGATCGTGGAGCAATCCTCTTTAGGGGTCTAAGTAGTGGGTTGAACTTGGATCACTACAATCATCAGGCTAAATCCCAGGTTGGAAGTTAAGATACACAAGTCACCACAAGGAGTTATTTTTTTGTGTACAGAACTCCTAATTGCTGTCCCAAGTGGCAGTAGTCACTGGCGAAGGCAGGGCCAGTGTTAATTGCGCCCAGCCAAACCTGAGAGAGCTTGAGACAGTGGCGACAGCTGATTCAGTAGGATTGCGGAGCAGGTTCAATTTTTCTGTTATTGGTGTCTTGCAATTGCCCGAGGGGATGTCACCTGCAGCGATCTTTGCTGCATCAGCCGAAGGGTGAAGTATTTAAGTGGCCCTTAGGTATTTGGACGCGCGTGTATGCTCGATTGTGTATGTGTGTGTGTGCGTGTGTGTATCTCTGCTGCAAGGTAAGCTGAGATTTTGCTCTCATTGTTCTTTTCTATACTTTAGCTCCTCCCCACTCTCTCGGCCCGTCTGCGTTCCCCCCTCGCCTCCCCTTCCTATTTCCCTCCTTCAATTTCTTCTTTCTATCCTATTTTTTCCCCTTCGTCCTTTCCCCTCCTCCTCCTCCTCCTTCTTTTTTTTCTTCTACTTCACCTTCCTTCTACTCTTCTTCCTCTTCCTCTTCTTCTGCACGTCCACAATTGCAAAGTTCACCAATTGTTTCTTGCTCTCCTTTCATCCTCGCCCACGGACGCCGACCGGCAACGGAGCATGGGTAGTGCCTTTTACTCGTTGACTGACTGGTTACCCCTCTCAGGAGGGTGTTGGCCCAGACTTCATGCAGGGCTGCTCTCACCCTTCTAAGATACAATGGTCTGTAGGCATGTGCAATGCCAGTCTTCAGCCAACCACGGTCCCTGCGGGCTGGAAGGCGCTGGCACTTTCTCTCACTCCTGATTCCCTGTTGGTGACTGCGCTCGCGCTCCCACTGGGTTTCAGGCCCCACTGCGGGTGCCCGAAAAGCTAGGCGGTCACTATGCGTTGGGGGAGAGAGTGAGGTCGACCTCGGCGCGATTCTTCCCTCACTATAATAAATGTGAATGCGTCTGAATCTATCACGGTGCGCTAAAAGCCGTGGCTTGGAGGGTCTGCCAACTGACGGGAAAACTCGGACCCCCTACATAGCTGCTCCTGCTGTACGCGTGTGTCTGTGTGTGCGTACGGGAGGAGAGGGAGGACTGAGAGTCAGGCTGTAATGGCTCCCTCTTAATGTGGCCTTTATGGCGCTCCCGCGCAGTCGGGAGCATACCCAGCGAGATGGCTGATGCAAGTGTGCGCGTGCTGAGTGTTTATCGCGCCAGCCATATACACCCTCCCTCATCCCCGGTCTTATTGACTTTGTCTTTACACCGGATGCGGAGGTGGGAGTGGCGAGCGAGTGGGTAGATTCTGCACAAGTCTGCCTAAACTCCTGTTTTCCCTCGCGCCAGTTCTCTGCGTTGCTCCTGCTTGCTGTCGCTTACATATTGTTTGCCCAGCTCACCTTTGTGTCAGTTGCGGCTTGCTTCAACGATTGCTGCGGCTTGCTGGAGCGCGTGGTGCCCATCGTCGAAATCGACGGGGGAACTGTCGTGTGTGTGTGCGTGTGTGTGCATGTGTGTGTGGGTGTGTGGGTGTGTGTTTGTGTGGGTGGGTGGGTGGGTGGGTGGGTAGGTGTGTGTGTGTGTGTGTGCGTGACTGAATAAACCGCGGTCGCCAGGGCGCTGGTCTGGAGCCGCCAGAAAACCGAAGGAAAGGGGACGCTCGCGCAGCTGATACCGGTTTCCCAGACGCAGCTGCGAGGTCAAGCCTCGGGGGCACGGGGGTGTCAGTGCAAGACAACATTGGAACAGTAGCTTGCGGCAACACATGACTTTAGGACAGCGGGTCTTTGAGAACGACGAGGGGGGAGATGACACGCATTGTGGCCGCCCAGGAAGCTCTTTATGCTCAGACATGTGACGGGCAGCTTGGCGAAGTGATGTCGCTGGTCATTCGTGTGATTAACTTTATTGTTGCCCGAGCTTCAAATGATCGATAGTTTAAAACACTGCTAGATGAAGTCGGAAATAATTATTATGGTCTGATTTTGCATAGCAAGTTACTGTAATACAGCTGAACTAAATTGGCTTAACCGTTTTCCTGTGTTTTACTAAAGTAGTCTGGATCCGGTTTTCAGACAGTCGTACAGTGTGCTTTTCTTGTGGTTCTTTTGTAGAATCAACTGTGGCCAAAGGTATCTCATCCCCCATAGCAGCCTCCGGATTCCGGACCCTATTGTCCGTGAGATTCCCGCTTAACCACTTGCCAGTAATGTATACCCCGGTCCCCCTTTCTCCGTCTGTATTGACAATAAAACATTCCTACCACTCTCACTGCTTCATTCCTTATCAGAAGTATGGGTATTATTAATATGGATTACGCTGAGAAGCTCCAACGTGAGCCTTTTAGCTCTGAGATTATACTGAAGACACACGAAGGAACTCCTGCTTCAACATCAGGACATACCGTACGAGTGGAGGGTGCTACATTGGTGGCACCGCTGCCTACGAACTCCACTACTCAGAATGCAGTTTGTTCTTCGGGCAGTAGTCTTCAGCTAAAATTGTCCGGATATGAAGAAAAAGAGGATTTTTCGACCTGGCTACGCCGTGTGCAGTTTCAGATCCGGGTAGTACGCAGCCAGGATAGAAGCATGGCTATCCTACAAGGCCGGACGAAGTCCCTGTTGGATAAAGCCTGGGATGCCGGGCTCGACGAGGACACACAAGTAGAAGAACTGTGCCGGCAGTTGAAGAATGTACTCAAATCGAAGATTTCAAAAGGAGCGGCACTGGACCAGATGTATAAACACTGCATACTACCGGCCGAAACGCCGAATGAGTATGCAGCGGAATTACGGCGTCTCTGCAGAACAGCCTACCCCTCGGTCTCCGAGACGGACTGTCATGACGCAGCCCTACACTTCTTTGTGAAGAATCTAAACCCAACGGAGCTGCGTCGTTCACTGCTCCTTCAACCACCCCAGAATTTGCAGGAGGCGGTGAGCCGAGTAGAACACTATTCGTAAGTGACACAGTAAACGAAACCGACTGCTCAACCAGTCCAGCCGACTGCCCCGCAAAACCCAATACGAGGACCACAGAACAACAACTAACGCCGGTTCAGCTATAACCCGCCTAACCGGGCCGCAGCATTCCAATGGCCACAGTTTCCCGGACGTGGAGGGGATAATCGTTTTCCAAACCCGCAAGTCTGTGTATGCAACAATGAACAAACACCTTCCTTTGGCGAACAAACCACACCGGGTACGTACTCGATCTCGATTGTATCTCAATTTCATACATTGGTAGAACCATTTTGCACTGAGCTTTACGTAAATGCTAAGCTTGTTAAAGCTCTAATCGACACTGGGGCGAGTAGATCATTAGTAAACCCACGAGAACTGTCACGTAGACAACACTTCAAACTAGACAAACGTTCGAGTAAACTGTGCTTAGCGACAGCGAACGGTTCTCGGCTAGCTTGCGTTGGATCTCTGCCTCTACCGTTAACGTTTCAGTCTGGTCTAAAGGAGGACACGTTCCTAGTTGTACCAGACCTAACATGGGATGTATTACTGGGGGTGGACTTCCTTGACCGCCACGAGTGCGTGATCCACGTTAAACAATGAACGATTGCATTTAACCGGGTGAAATGCACGAGAGAGGCTACATTACCAACATTAGATGAAGAGCTAGTCTGTGCAGCCATCGAAGCCGTTGTTGCACTGCCGGTCATCAACATGGACACGATATTGCCGGACAGTAAAGATATCCCTGGTAAAACACGAGAAGCTTTAAGCTCACTGTTAGAAGAGTTTGCTGATGTCTTCACTTGGGACGAAGAATCTTTAGGCCGCACCGCGTACCTACGACACTCCATCGAAACAGGCACCGCCAAACTTGTTTGGCAACCGCCGCGGCAAATACCTGTTCACTTTAACGAAGAAGTCAACCAACTTCTTTATGTAATGATCAAGAATAAGGTCATACGTCCGTCAAAGTCACCATAGGCCACCCCGGTGACACTCGTACCGAAAAAGAACGGGACGTTGCGTTTTTGTGTCGATTACAGGCGACTAAACGCAGTGATTACACGAGATTCGTTCCCACTAGCCCGCATTGACGTGACCCTCAATGCAATAGCTGGCACTTGCTGGTTTTCGACATTCGACCTAAAGTCGGGATACTGACAGGTAGAAGTTGAACCGACGACCGTCACAAAACTGCGTTTACGGTTACCCAAGGCCTCTTCGAATTCGAAACGATGCCATTCGGACTATGCAATGCACCGGCCACTTTCCAACGGTTGATGCAGGTCGTAGTGGCACACCTACTACCAACGCAGTGTCTCATATATTTAGATGATGCAATTGTGTTCGGCCGCACAATAGCACACCACAACGAAAAATTACTAGCAGTTTTAACAGCCCTATTCGACGCAGGACTGTGGCTTAATCCTCAGAAGTTTACCTTTTTAAAGGATAAAGTTACATACTTAGATCATTAAATATGTAGAGAAGGCATTCACGCCTCTCCGAAAAAAATAAGTGCGGTACAATTATGGCCCATTCCTAAATCCGTAACCGAATTGCGCAGTTTTCTTGGACTGACATCATATTATCGGAAATTTATCCTATACTTCGCCAAAATCGCACAACCACTGCATCGCCTAACAAAAAAGGTGGAAAGTTTAACTGGACTACAGAATGCCAAAGTGTCTCCTGGTATCCGCACCTATACTCACACTACCGAACACGGACGCCGATGCACCAGAATTTATCCTTGATACAGATGCCAGCGACTTCGCCATAGGTGCAGTATTATCGCAGGCCAATTCAAGTGGAAATTAGCGGCCAATATGATTCGCCAGTAGGACGTTTTCGGGAACAGAAAGATTGCTTCGACCGCCGTATCGCAGGTAACCCTTTCCAGTTGTACGACCTCGTCATGTACAAGCATACCTCCCGTCGCCGCGGCGCATCCTCCAAGTTTCAATACCCCTGGACCGGACCCTTGCGCGTCGTCGACATTATGTCCCCAAACACTCTCCACTTACTTGACGCCTCGAATCCCTCCCACCCCCCGTTAACGGCTGATTTTGATAAGCTTAAACCCTACCGCGGCCGACCCCCCATCTGCACCCCCGACTCCCTACCCATCCGTCCCCCCAACCAACTCCCCTCTGTCGCCTCCGAGATTACCGTATCCTCACCCCGCCTCGAAATCGACGACGACGTTTCCGTCCACATAGTCCCCCCTGACCTAGTTCCTCCTGTAGCATTAGAGGTCACCGTTCCCTCCGCCCTATCTGACACCAGCACTGAGGACAGTGCTGCATCTTAGGACGGGGGCTATGTAACGAACCGCCCTGACCCTCGTTTGTTTTAATTGGTTTCCTTGGTTGTGTATTTTCAATTTTTGGTTTTGTAGGAGAAGTCACGGCTCATGGTTGTGGTTCCATCGTCGGATTTTTTTACTCCTTCGTCCCGTTCTCCTTCCACACGTTAAGTCTAACACTTTTTACTACCCTTTTCTTCTATATTTTTCTACACGGTTATTCGTTCAATAAACTTTACTCCATTCTCAACTTTCTCATATTTTCTCACGGATTCTTTCGGAGATAATCATAATTCTCCTTTTGAGGAGATGAAAAATCTCTTAGGGAGCGTCTTCTGCGAAAGACCTAAACCCGTGCAAGCTCCACTGATTCCGATTTCGGCTCCTAACAATCCGTTTGGCTGGCCCCGCTCGGGAGTTACAGCCGCGACTTCTCCTGAAAAACCAAAAATATAAAATAGACAACCAAGGAAACAAATTAAAACAAACGAGGGTCAGGGTGGTTCGTTACACAAGCAAGCACATGTGGACAGAAATTTAAAAAATGCAACCCGAAGAGCAACTGATAATCAAAACTTGTAGCACGTTTCCGGTCACATACTACACACTGCAGCATGTGAGTATTGCTGTAGCGACATTGTTTGGATCTACGTATATATGTGACCAGTCATTCTCATATCTTCGATACGTCAAGTCCACAAGAAGATCACGTCTAACCGATGAAAGCCTCAACGCTTGCATGAAGCTAAACCTCAACAACTGCCGGTCCGACTAAAAAAACCTCATCGAATCCATACAACGCCAGAAGTCACATTACCAATGAGTATCATAAGAACATTATTGAAAAGCATAGCTTCAGAGGCTTATTATACTCACATTTAAAAGAATTTCATTTTAAAATATACTATATGGCTCTTTCTGCAATGTATTTCCAAATATTTGCTTTCTTGGCTCTCCGAGTGTAAACGGTGCCCTAGGCCAATGAGGGCACAGCCTGGTTGGTCGCATCCATAACTTTTCATATCATATAGTCCCTGTCAAGGGACACAATAAACGACTTCTATTCGCTCACGACCTTTTTCGTTGTTCTCCTCGCTGAACTGACACAAAGAGAATGGCAGCAGAAAGATAGCCTGGGAACCCATTAAAACACGCCCTGCTCTGCTCCAGCTTCTTGCATACTGCTTGCTAGTCAGCCGGATTTTAGTCGCGGTTTCGTCCCTTTTTTAAGTGCACTATTCGATTTCTCTCTTACATTTATTGTTGTCTAACTCTCTGCCTTCTCTTCTGCGCATCAGTTCTGTGATTATTCCCCTTTAAGCATTAAGAAAGTAAAGGTAGGCGATCGGACGTTTTCGATTTATTCATCATCACGCAAACACAATCATATAAAGGGAGGGTAGAATTAGCCAAAGTCAGCCGTTGTTAAGGGGGAGAGGGAGGACATGTTTAGGGAGCAAGGAGCTGGGAGAGGAGGGACGAGTTAATTAATATCACTCGGTCGTCTCGTCCCCGCTTCATGGCGTCTAGACACCAGTTGTTACTGCAACATGTTAGGTGTAAGGACGGATTTTGAGATGGTATTCGTCCTCGGGATCCTTACAGCCGTTACAAACGCCTTCTGCGCACATAATATCGGGTAAGTGAGGCATACGGCGACTGCCTCTGCCGTTACAAGTATCCGCTGACGCTGAAACTTGGAATGTGCCACAGCCACTTTATACAAGACTCAAAAGGCTTGGCTAATTTCTACCGGATGACCGCTGTCAACCCTGTTAGCCAAAATCTTGTCTAATATTGATTTTACCTCGACTCTGTTTAGCCAGACTATATGGTGTTCTCGCATGCACATGGATAGCGGCCTAGCTGTTCGACCAATATAACCTTCCCCGCAGAAGCATGAAAAGGTGTAGATTCACATCAAAGAAGTTTGTAACCAGAGTATTTCCTTGCCTTCAAGTCGAAGAAGTGGAGTTCTTGGGAAAAAATTACTCTTAACTCAGCTGCTGCATACGCACGCTCGATTGCAGCGTTCGAGCGAAGCTCTAGAAATTCGCTCGCATGGTCCCCTTGAAAAGGCAAGTTAAAAAAGGTAGACATAAACCAAGCATTTTAAGATATGTATAAAGAGCCGGCGAAGCACTCCAGGTTCCTGCGTTAGCGGATACTTGCGACGGCTGAGTTTGTCGCCATAGGCATTATTAACTCTATATTATGTGCACAGAAGGCAGTTCTGCAGATGAACGGGCAGAATGGGACTCAATGGTTCTCCAGGTGGTTGACGCGTACTGTTGTAGTTTTTGGCAGTACATGACTCCAAATACGCATAAGCTGACAAGTCTCTTTTTATTTTCAAGGTATTGCGCTAGTACCTTCCTAAAGTGACACTTCTGATTTTGCTGAGCGATGATAGTGTGTCTGGTCCCTTGCGATGTGGTAGATATTAATAGTAATTTAGCGGGTATTCTTGTTGGAAAATTTCGGAAAATACATTCACCTCCGATGCTTCTAATGCCAGTTGTAACGCAGTTTCAGTAGCAATGACAGCAATGACAGCGTTGATTTCGATGTTTATGCCAAAACCATTCTAAAAAGGTATCTCTTAAAAGCATTTACCATAAATGGGCTTTTTGGGATATTAGCCCTTATAACGATGGCCATGTAGGCCATATTTGTAAACTGCCCAAAGTACTAAAACACATTTTCTTGCCAAAATAAAGCCCACAACAGCTGTCCGATATTGGTATGTCTAAGATTAATTTCAAAAAACTTTCTATTATAGGCTGCCTCTTAAAAAGCAGTTTGTTTAGCTATTCAGTTGACGAATCCCTGTGCAGGTTACATTTTTTTGAGGTACTCTCAACGAGAAAACGGAGAATTGTAAACATTTTTTGGCAAAAGTAGCTTCTGTAGCCCCACTCTTATAGTCCAAGTCCCAGCATTTTTTCCTGCAAAAACGGTGGTTATAGAGTTTTATTGGATGGGGGAATAAGACAAGCGGAGAAGGAAATTTTTAGAAATAAGTGCAGTGAAAAAAGGTAGTCGAAGTAGCTTTCCGCGGCCACTGGGAGCAGGTTGTTCCACATGTAAATTGAAGGTGTGCGCAGCGCTTCGTGCCGCGGACAGAAAGGTAAGTTAAAGCACAGGTAAGTTGAGGTAGATGACCTCCTAACCAACATTTCAATTTTTCAGGAAATTCAAGATACCTGCAGCTCGATAATCGGGTTTTTCCGCAATTAGTTAAATCATAATACAGATTAGGAAATTCCACAGATATAAGTCAACAACACCTCTAAATACAGTACAATAAAAAGAGAGTAAGTATTTATTAAAGTATATTCCACTCTGTGTCCTAATTTCCCACCCATAAATCCCGATAAACACAGTTATCGTAGAAAATCATGCAAGTTTTAGGGATTAATGAGTGTGGCTACATGAGCTACTGTAGCCCAGTTTTTTTTAATTTACCTTAAAATAAATTACGCAAGTTTGGCTAAAAACCCACATTTCTCTTTGCATTATAGTATTATTTACCATAGTTGATTAGTTTTAGGCCCGGATCTAAGGTGAGGAATGCAAAACAGACTAGTCGAATATATACTAATATGCCGCCAAAATGGTTTGTTATGGCCCGCGCCTAGCATAAGTTATAAGCACGGACGGTCCCAAGCCCGTGAGTGAGACAAAGAGAAGACCAGTCGGTCAGAGAGAGAGAGTCTACTCAGACAAGAGCACGGTATAGCGCGTCACTGCAAGTCCGTGTCAGACAACGTTAATGTACTTTTAAGGGGGGCCAAGAGGTTGTCAGAAAAATGAGACAATAAGAATTGGATAGGCAAGAGTGGCAGTGGCGAGACTCTGGCGAGGCCTGTCCATGTGTTGACTCATCGTGGGACGTGCGGGGTCTCAACCTGGTCCATCTTTTATCTGCTCGGTTTCTACATTTTAAATTTCCAGAAATTATATTGTACAAAATATTTCGTTCCACATACTCAAGATTTCATAAGTTTGCTATTTACTCTAATTTATAAGATTAAATAAATGCGTTTAGTTACCTTCCCAAATCATCAATGCTGACTTGACAAAGTTTCGTTTGAGCGTCACCCAGACGCGCCAGAAGGAGACCTCTCTGCCACCCGATACGTCACGAGGTCAACAGAGGACTCACTGCCACGAAAATGCTTCCCTAAGGGCTTCAGGTTGCCAACTGCTGGGAGGTTAATGCCCTCATATATCCGCCACCTTTTTTTCTTATTCGTGGCAAACTTCGAACATTATAGTGCTCTCATCGTGCACTATGATCGATGGTGTGAAGCATTTGCTTTTGTTTTGTATAATGAAACTACTTAATTGAATTCAGTAACTTGTTAGTTACACTCTTTATCCACTGCCCATCAAATTATGTTTACCTCCCCCCTATCATTTATCCCTGTCTTGCTCCTTCCTTATTTTGTCCACTGATACTCCACTGATACGATCTGTTAGCAACACATCTGAATGAATGTTCCAAATAAACTGGTTGGACTCCAACCTGGATTTGCACACCTGAGTGTTATTACAAACTAGCGCGGAAGCCCGGCTTCGCCTTGGGCTTCCTTACCTGTTGTCGTCCCGTAAGTAGGCAAACTGTATATGGGAACCTTTTAACATGAGTATGTTCAGTTCCTTTCAGTTTTATTAGGGAACTATAGGTAAATATCTTTGAGCTCCCTCTTTGTACATAGCTATGATGCAGATCATGTGGCGTTGCCAGTAATGGAACTGTGGTGGGGGGCAGACAGTAAAAAACTCCTCAGGCATCTCTCATAAGTCTGGTTTTGAATGCAATTTGTGGGATTTTAAGGAGAAAAACTGTCGCCTGTGGGGGGCAGGCGAAGGGACTATGTAAATCGGATGTATATTTCTACATGGCTTACATTCAATAAGGCCGTCTATAGGCTGTCTTTGCAGCATCATACAGAAACTTTGTTTTCGCGCACCACCAGCTGTGCAGTAAAAGAAATTTTTCTACCAATAACATTTTTTTACTGCATGTTTTGCAAAAAACTTCACAGAATAGGTTAATATAATTTGTAAAACTTCTATCGCTGCTTGTTTCTGAAAATGAATGCATTCCTTAAACTTCGCTTGAGTGTCTCATAAGAAAGGTACGCTTGGCTTCACACTAACTTAGTTGTCAGTCGTTCTACCCTTTCAAGGGTTTTTTGTCTTTGACTGTCCACGGTTTCAAGGCTTAGATGGCTAATTCCAGTTGGAGTCGCACAAACGTGCCGAAGACCTTTCCGAAGACCACTTCATCAAATTTAGCAAAGGCGCGCTTGATTAGATACAAGCTCAACATTGCGGATTTGGCCACCTTCAGGCAGTGGGGTGATGGCTTGAGTAAGGGGGTGAACCACACCCCCAGATCCTTCTGGGTCTCTACTTCTGGCAGCGGTGTGTTATCTAGGTTGTAAACCCTCCGATGCGTAGGTTTAGTACTACCGACGCGCATAATGTTGCATTTGGCGACATTAAATGGCAGGAGCCACTCGCTTGACCATTGCTCGAGTCGGTGCAAATTTGAAAAGGTTGCCTGCTTCCCCTATACGTCTAAGCTTGTATAGGAGAGGTTGATGAGGCACAGTGTCAAATGCCTTCTTTAAATCTACGAAGACTGCGTGCACCGTGTTTCCTCGATCGAGTGGTCTGGTCCATTGTTCTAGACAGTAGAGCAGATTTGTCAAGCAGAACCGTCCTTTACGGAATCCATGCTGTTTGTCAGAAAGAAGTCGATGGCACTCTAAAAATTGCATTAACTCTATTTTGATGATTCGCATCATTTTCTTGCAAGATATTGAAGTAAGGCTTATTTGCCTTTAGTTGTTTGCGGACGCCCGACTCTCACTTTTGTGTATGGGTGAGATTCTCGCTGTCTTTCAGTCGGATGGCAGTTGGCCTGCGTTTAGGGAGTCCCGGAAGAGTAACTGCAGAGGTTCTGCCAACTACACGGCTAGCTCTTTCAACAGCTTTGCAGGTATGCCGTCTGGATCTGGGGACTTCGTGTCTTGGAGCTTAAGAAGTTCTTGCAGGACAGGCACCAATGACAAAGGCTCTCAATATTGAGCAGGAAATCCCTCTGAAGAGGATAGGCGAGACACTCTATTTGTCTTATTCGATAGTCAAAAGAATAGCAAAAATCCTGACCAAGAATGAAAATTACGAGCGAGATTTCAAAACCGCCTATGAGAACAGAAGGCCGAACCAAGCATCGGAAGCAGCTAAGCAGCTTGTGGCTGAGATATCAATGCTCAAAACGAGATTACCGAGAGAGCGATCGTTCAAAAATTGGGGATCTTGCAGGTGCTGACGTCACAGTCCACCGTTTCAAGAATCATGGAAAAAAAGCAATAACTCGAGAAAGCGTTTGTAGAAAGAAATACACCCACACTCATAAACATCCGGAGAATTAATGCAAATGAAATTGTCTTGGTGCGCGACGAAAATATTACAATGCATACAGGGTATATATAAATGCATACAGGGGTCTATATAAATGAAAACAGGGGTCTATATAAATGCATACAGGGGTCTTTATCAATGAATACCCTGTATTATTCTTCTGTCTGTTCCGTTTCTAAATAAAGCTTGATTGGAACATATTGAATACAAAAAACTACATTTCTAAATGGCTTACATTCAATAAGGCCTTCTATAGGCTGTCTTGGCAGCATCATACAGAAACTTTGTTTTCGCGCACCACCAGCTGTGCAGTAAAAGAAATTTTCGACCAATAACATTTTGTTACTGCATGTTTTGCAAAAAACTTCACAGAATAGGTTCATATAATTTGTAAAACTTCTATCGCTGCTTGTTTCTGAAAATGAATGCATTCCTTAAACTTCGCTTAAGTTCCATTTGATCAACATCTTTTTTACTAAATATGGAATTCTTTCACAGCACAATGAATATAAGAAGAAATTTTCGTCCTGTTTTTCCTTATAGCATAGGGAATTTCTTTAATATAAACATACTCATGATTTAGCCAAAGTGAGAGCCTATTTCCTTCAATAACTTTAAATAAGAGGGCAGTTTTCCAAATCAAAGCCCTTCTTATTATTAAATCAACTCAGTTGTTCAAAATAACCTGTCCAGATACACGCTAAACTACCAAGGTAATTTTCATCATGAAAGTTGTTTGTAGGATTCGCAAAACTGCATTTATGGGCCATTTAGAAAAAATGTATTCTTCAAATTCGCTATTGTGGGCAACCCAAGGGAAGGCGAAGGATTATTGTCCACAATGAACAGTCTGCATACGTACACCTTCAAGCAGTGCGCTCTGGCTCACTCCACGGACTCACACTTCATGGAGTTGTTTGAATTGCAAGACACTTATCGCATGGTTGAGTGTACGTAATTTCGATGATTCTGTGCTGGTGTACGCAAGGCGGTTAATCCAGGGGTCGTTACGGCTATTAAAGTTAACCCTACTGGCTGTGATCTTCTGGGCCTGGTTCCCTAGGAGGAGAGGGAAGTCTTGGGAAGGCAAGAGTGATAGGAAGCGTGTATTCGGAACGGAGAACAGTTAGGAAGAAGTTTGGACTGTCGCAGCACACGTCCTTTTGCTAAAGCGGCCTGGACCGAAGTGATGTCTGGGGGCAGACATTCAAGAGGACACCATTAGCTGTCTTTGTATTATGTAGCCTTAAAGGTCACTGGTTGGACAGCGCGAGGTTGCACACCAGCGTGGGCGAGTTTTTAGGCGGCGCGTCAGTTTGCGTCTGGCCCGAGGTGCGCCGTAAACCGCATTCGCGTGAGCTCCTATGCTCTGAGTGACCTTGTCTGCGGCATCAACTGTAAGGAGAGCATCGGGCAGCAGCGACCACTACAGGTTTGTTGTGACCCCAATTAATGCGTAAAGTTTACCTCTCGCGGCTGCTAACACGTGCGCGCATTCAAGTCTACCCTTAATCCGTTCTGGCCAATCACCTTCCAGGCTGACTCCCGAAGAATTTTAAGATGACACCTGCTGCGCTGTTAGGCATTGGATGCTGCTCCTTTCGATCGGACGCACGCTCCTTCAGTTGCGAATTTCCTCCTATCTATTTTCTCCTAGCTTTGTGCAGAATTTACAGACTCCCTTCGACTTGACGTCACATTTCTCCTCTTCTTCTATGGAACCGAGCTTGAAGATCACAGCGGCTAGGGCCTCTTCGATTAACTTAAATCACTGCAATAAGTTAACAAGTGTCTGATTAAATTCTAGCAGCCAAATGTGTGGAGTAGTTTTCACCACCAAACTCGTTAGATAAAGTTCTGGTTAGTAGGAAATATGGTAGACACGAGCCTGAGAGGAAACCACTCAGTTCAGAACATCGACCTGCTATATCGGACCGCAGCAACCGCTCGCAAGATCAGGGCGTCTACTCACTGTATAAACTCATGTCAAGGCATGGAAGGCTACTGATTGGTGAGATAAATTGGTGCTTATCGGAAGCGGAGCCAGGATCCAAGGGCTTACCCTTAATGTAACCTTTGCGATATTTCCAAAAATGTAAAGCACACCCCATCCTCCTTGGAGCCCGATATATTTATAATGGGGACCAAGTCATGTGTGTGGTCCGTGTAGTCGGGGTGTTTAGCTTTGACAGCCAATGCTTTCCTGCCCACATCCAGTTGTCCTGACATTAACTTGCTCTTGGAGCAAGATGAATGATGGAATAGGGAGAGCGAGAGAGTACGAGGTAGATGCAGTGAAAGCCTTCTTAACATGCATTAATGAATAACCAATTCGGTACACTCAGACGTATCTCCTAGGGCATCGGTGGGCCTAGTTGCCCGTTAAAAGTCATATCTTGGAGACAAAAAGAGGAAGAATTTCTGTTCTGATGCATTTATGAGAAAAATTTGAAGGATAATGTTTGTTCCGCCTTCTTGACCTTTCTGACTCCGTATACATCAGTCACGCGTACTTGCAGTCCAATGATAACAACTATCAAGGCAGAATGCGTGACTGTTGTATACAGAGTCAGAGAAGTCAAGAAAGCGAAACAGTACTCAACAATTGATACATAACGTCAAGAACGAAGGGATTTGGCCGAATAGCTTGACTCAACACAATGGAAAAACGCATGTTCGGCAACAATGCCACTCAGCGCAAAACCAATCTTGGTGGCACGTGTATGTGTTAATTGGACAGCCGGAGACTGTTACTTTTATGTGATTGCACGAGGTAGTTCCTGTAGATGGCCGTTGGTCTGAAACAGCAGCACGAAGGGGGCGGACCTTTACAGAAGCAATACTGCGCCGAGAATGTTGGCGGCCACTAATTGCAAGCGTTTTGAGGTCAGCTGTTAGAAAAGTTGTCTCTTGAAGCAGTGGGTGGGGGGGGGACGCAAGCATTGTGGGAAAAGGTAATTAAAAGGCAAGGAAGCCGAATAGATTTTGGGGACAGTATCAAAGACCACTTGACCGCGGGGCAAGTTTTAGCACCAGTGTGCATTCGACTGGAAACAAAAAAGGTCAATAGGAGTAGAATTATTGGAGGAAGTAAAATAAAAAAGTAGCAGAATTAGGTAATTCATGTAGAGAGAGCAGTAGTACTTTTACAGATAAAAACCCTATGATAATGTACACTTATGAAAATTATCGAATCCCTTATCGATGATAACTTCCCGCGTGTGCGCTAATTCGTTGATGATCTTGTTTTCTCTTTCCTAAACACTTTGATTTTAAGGCCACCACAATCCGTGCAGCAGACGAGTACATCAAGGAAGGCTAATTTTTTGCTTCCTAAATCCTTCATCGACGTTCAGATGTTCTTTGAACACGAGCACCTGATCTTGATCGAGGACGAAGAAGGTAGCATTCACAAACCGCACCCAGAGCTTCGTCCTGGGGTGTTGTAAGACTCTAAACGTTGTTAGACCACCTTGCCTATGAGTCCCGAAATCGGTAAACCCACGGGTGTGCCCTTCACCTGCTTGTTGCTTGTGTAGTCAAACGTTAAGTTCCGACACAGAACTTCAGGAATTGTACGTTTTGGGCATGTCCGAGGCGATTATCCGACTCGTCTCATTTGCTTCGTAGGAGAAGTCCGACGGTCTCGACTGTCAGATCTTGGGGGATAGAAGTCAACAGGCACGTGACATTAAAGACAGCCGTGAAATCTCTTGTCAGGAGACTTACCCCTTTATTTTTTCCAAGAAATATGTTAATGGACGCACCGCGGTTGCCGAATCAGTGGTGAGAGATTGGTGACGCCAAAACAGCCACTTTGCCAGTCTCTACGTTGGAGTGCCATGCATTCATACGATTGGTCTGAGAAGACTGCTTTCCTCGTGCATCTTAAGAAGGCCAACAGGGTCAAATTAATTTTGCGTGTCAGCCTTTTCAGGGAGTTGATTTCACATAGACCATAAAATTGACGATCTTTTAGTAAGTTTTTCGCTTTTTGGCATATTCTAGGCAACTCCTACCATTTCGAATATTGCGGACTTTGGTATCGGTAACATATTCAAGCGTAGTTTTCCAAACTACTTTGCGTTTCTGCACTGTATACGTGGACAATGTGAAACTGAAAAAAAGAAGATGCGATCACGTGACGTTTTGACATCCTTCACGGATTCCTAGTCAGAGACATCATCGACAGCTGGTTGGTGTATCGATAAAGGAAGGATCTCCAAATAAAATTCAAGCAAGACAGCTTTCAGAAGAACAGCTTTCCCTAGCTAAACTAGCCCCACAATAGCTTCTGCAAGCACGTCATACAATAACCAGTCGCGTCGGTGTAAAGGTGAGGATTGGTCAAGCTTTTTCTGCGCAATGTGTGCGCTGTCGGTTGCCGCCAATCAAATAAGGCAGACGTATCATTTAGCTCGGAGCGTACACGCGGTGAGTCGACAGCGAGCGTGCGGAAGGACAATAGTGCGCAGCGATCGAGGCTTGGCGAACGAAGTCAGTGTGATTCAGCGCAATTGCGCTGGGCGACAAACTCCTACAACATCAGCAGAAAACAAAAGCAGAAATATCTCAATTACTTCCTACAACTCGCATGTTCACTTTCATTTACGTTAAGTAACTCATGACAAGTGTCTTACTACACATTTGGGCGATGTAGGCAAAAAGCTGCGGGATTCCAGTTGCGCACTCGCTTGTTGCACCTCCGAATTTGATTTTGCTTCTCCATTGCTTCATGCCTTACTCATTAAACTTCCGGCGATGTTACCTCCTTTTTGTCTTCTTCGTATTTTCCATTTTTCGCTAACTGCCGGTTCCGCTTTTTAAAACGATTTACGTAACGTCTGGGTTCTTTTAACTAGGTAAAACACACTAGAACATTCGAATATCTTGACAGTCTCAGCGGAATCGGATTATGCGATTTAAGGTGATTTCGGACACTTTGAATTTGAAGCATATAAGGTGGCACAAATTGAACACTATATACTTCATATAGTTGGTTATTTAAATTAAACACTATATGAACAATCCTTATGTCCATTTGTCGCGGGTACCCAACTTACAAGAGTTAGTAAATTGATTGGCGTATAAATGCAACCTGCAGCTACTTTGACCTACTAAGTTCTGTCGGTCAGCAGCAATTTAACCTGATTATTTTTACATATGAAGCCATGCACACTATTATAATGCTTTAGAAAACAAAAGAGGAAACAGAAAGGCCGTTTCTGTCTTATTAGCCGTAACGAAACAGCCACAAATAAACCCACGTGTCGTTGTGTTCAGCAGATTTTTAATCGCTTCAGACAATATCCTACTCTGTCAGACCGCGGAAAAAAAATTAGGCCATTGATCAGGCACGGTCCAGTCTGCGAAGTCAACAAATTGCGACACGATACCACGGTGATAGAGTCATAGACAGTTTATCCAGCATGCATAAAAAAGAACGTTAAACTGGATTAATACTGCACAGGTCATTTTTTGACTGAAAAACATCTGCGCTAATACACACCCAACACTGCAGGTGTTGAATGTGCACGCTCTGATTTAGCCGGAAGGCCAACACTATAAACAGTTCATCGGATCGTCAAGCTCACACAGATCCACATAGTTAACTGCATTCAACTTGCAACTGCATAATATCCTTGATTTACTTTAAATGTGAAGGCATGGCCAGCCAGTCACACCTTACGTCCTACCTCCAGCCTATCGTGGTCACGCACAAAACTTAACATAGTGTACTTCATGCGCACTAACTTGCATGGGAGAAAAGACTGCAACTGAACCCGACGCACGAAAAAGCACTCCATTTCTAAGAGAGGAGGCTTTAGGTTTTCAATCGTGGTTAGTGTATCGTGTGACTTATACAGACAGGCACTTCATAAACGTGCAGGCACTTTTTGACGTGAAATATGGATTTCGATTTTCAGTGGCTAATCGATCAGAAGGCAAACATCACCTTTAGAAGAAAAGATATCGACCTTTGAAGTTGACCGGTTTCGTCGGTACCTGCCTCCTCGATAATCCGGAACAAAACGGCTGGGTACTCGGTTTCCTCGTCGACAAACGCTCCACAAGCATTTTTCGGCCACATAATTTTTAGGATACTCACGATTTTTTACCGGGAAGAAACCCTTCATCCATTTACTTCACATCGATGAAATACGAGTTTTTATCTCTTATATGTCTTATTCATTCAAACTGCCATAAAAGTGCTGTTGATCCCTTGTGTATGTGGACTCAGTCAAATGGTATTGTAAAGAAGAACGATTTTCTGCAGAACACATCAGCATTTATTGGCAAATGTTGCGTTAATGATGGATAAAATAATAATCAGAAGGGGAGGGGGCACTTTTCGAAAAAAAAATTATGGGAAAAAAGCATTTGTTTTCCCTCAGTGCATTGACAAGTGTTGCCTATTTGCATTTTAACCAGGAACACTTTCCACTGCAGCAGTGGCGGTTGCGCCAACAGGGCTTGCCGGATTTCAGGCATCGCACGCACTTGCCCTTCCCGATGTTGCTCAGTTCGCAGAGGAGTTTGCCGCAGCATCGCTGGAAGACGGTCTTGCTGCAGACCTCACCTTCTTTCTGGCACACACTTTTGCATTCTAAAAACGAGAGCTTTTTTCGAATCTCAAACGTGACAAAAAGCATATCAAGGACAAGAATATGTTGCAGAGCAGAGTTCTGCTGCCTAAGGTTTTTAATCATTTTTCCTCCGTGCATGAGGACAGTAAGAATTTGTATGTATTGCTTTTGCTACTGAAATCATCAGCGAGCGTTTTGCAACAGCCTTGCCAAACCACTCAATTTTGAAGTCAATAGGGCTATTGTACTGAGCAAGCTGAGCAAATAAAAATCACGCCTATTGAAATTTATTGAATAGGCAGTAAAGTATTTTTTAAAAGACATTCACTACCAATGATACTTCCGCCAACTCTTGTACATGTACCTTAAAACGACTGCAAAACAGGAGTTCCTTCATCGAGAATTTGTTTGGAGGCTGGAAATGGAGTAATCTGATGGCAATTGATATAAATACTTGGATGCTTATCGACGTTTTCTGTGTATTGGGGGACTTGATGGCGTAACACCTATAGACTTCTGCCAATTATAACGAGGATATTGGTGACGATAATTCACCAGCCATCCGCCTCATGAACTATAGTCGGCACCGGAATAGCAGCTCACAAGTTTGCGCCAAAGACTGTTGACTCAACATACGCGAATAGGAACCACTAAACACGCTTTTGAATAACCTGGTCCATCTATCAATGTCTGGTTTCGCTGAATTTTTTTTTCATATAACTAGTCACGCTTTTGGTACCACGTTCAGACTGTTACTCCATAGAAGCTTAAGAAACAAACCGAACTCCGGTAGAGACTATTAAACCACGCCCCTGCTTATTTAAACGTTTCTTTAACATTATCTGCTATGCCTTCTCGTCATCTTAAGGCGTGGTTTTTCTTTTTTTAGTGGAGCGTAATTTTTAGCATTGATAGTAGGCCTGTGACAATTTTCACTGCATTCTGTAGCTACTGTTTGCTTAATTTTAATGAGTAAGCGCGAAACGTGTATGAGAGGCTGACCCTGGACATTATACTCCCATGAATTTATCATTCATACGCACGTACTCGGTGAAAAGTCCTCATAGGTACTGCGGTGGACTCCAATGGCTGTCAAATACGCCATTGTTTAGGCTTATGTATAAACTACCTAATGAGTAGGCATTCTTTTAAAATCACTGAATGATTACGGCTGTAAATTGATAGGAATGGCCCCTAATAACTCTTTTCACTATTTCTACTTAAGGTTTCGTTAATAGGAAGAAAAATGTAGAAATAAGTGGAGAAATCTTACCCGATAGCGAGCTGACGATTAGCAGACCCACCAGGACTATAAGGAGTGCGTTCATTTTGAATGCTCAATATTCGCATCACGCCTTTGTATTTATATATAACTGAAAAGCAGTCCACGCGCTGACTGTGGGCATGCTCCGAGATACAAAAAGGGCCATAATTATAAACAGTGCATCACATGGTCACGCTGTTTACCACCTACGTATTAAATTGTGTTGGAGCGCACCGTAAAAGTGAAGTCCATCGTTAAGTTTACTTTGAATGTAAAGGCACATCCAGTTGGAGGTGTTGCTGCACCTACTACTCGAGCAAGCCATCTGTTCGTCAGAGGTTCATCCTTCTGCCTATTTTTGCACGGCCTCGATGCCTTATAGGTCAGGATGGGGCATTTGGGGACACGGGTCTACGTTCCTGCAAGCGGGCTAATTATCTTGTTACGATGGATGCGGAATCAGTTCAGCATTCGTGGCCTAAAATAGGATGCTAGGCCGTTACTGTGCCCACGGGTCCTAGCTCTTTGAATTTAAGCTCTTCTCCTCTTTCTCTGTTGATCTTGGTATCCTATCTTAGAGATTTTGCTTCAAGCGAATGCTACCGAATCAGGCCGCAAGAATTATAATTGTGAAAAATATATTTCGGTTTTGAGTAGCTTAAATGTGAAACAACCCACATCACCTCCACGGATTAGCAGAAACGATATGCGACAGTTCATCTTTTCATGACTACGTATTCGAAAATGATGTTAAAACGAATGTATGATGGTAGCATGAATGCTAGATTAAAGCACTTTATTTCCCTTTTGCGCAGTGCTGTGATCAATTTTCTAAAATGCTTATACCGAGTAGCTGGAATTACTAAACGATAAATATTTAGCCAAGGCTTTTAATTTACTTAAAATTAGAGTGTAATGCCTTCATGTACCTTGATTTACAGAACTAGGGTTGATGTGTTTTTATGTCAATGATGTTCGTGAATCATTTGGGCATGAGAGTGGGCAGTTCTTTTTCGTGCAGAATGTTATGCCACTAGGCATGATCCTTTGATGTGTTTCTGTTTTCTCCCACACATTTATGGTTTCCATTTGACAGATAAAAGAAGAAATTTAATAAGAGGGCTAAGAGAACATATCCCAATGACCTATTTCCAGGCTTCAACAATTCTATTCTGTGCAAGATGGTATATCATACCGGGTTATTAGAAGTACAGTAGAAATATTCACACATTCCCTACTTTGAATTCTGTCCCAAACACGGATGTGATATCTATTCTGACAACCCTGTAGCTAGCTTACTTCCACTAATGGAATGAAATCAGAATTTAAAAACAACATAAATGAATAATTTTCACCACTCTGTCATGCCACATTTTTTCAAGTTTTTTTACATTCTAATCTGCGATATTGTAGAAACTAAAGAAGATAAGGGTGAATTCAAAGTCCTATATCAAGTCAGGTATCAGAGTAGGAGGTTGTTTGAATCGATTAAAACCTACTGGATGCATTGAAATCCAGGTTTGATTGTGGCTGTCTTGTGACGGCTATTCAGACAGAAACCAAATTTTGATTTCCTGTTACGTTTTCTAAAGGATGAAAATAGTATTCATGGCTTCAGATATCTGAAAAATATCGTTTTCACCATCTCCCATAGAGGAAAAAGAACGTACGAGGACATGGACCGTTTTTTAGACTGACTTTCCGGAAACTCTCTCAATTCCATCGTCAGAGTAAGCATGTGGTTGTTCCTGTTCGCCAGTACTGTTGCAGCCTTGTCGCGTGCCTGTTATTATTTCCGCGCTCGACGCACGAACTTAGACCTGACTGATCAATATTGACTGACCGTGATGTTGACCGCTGTTGGGCTCGTGTGATCTCTGCTCACTTTTCGGCTGTCGCATGTCAGCGTACTGGCTGATGTCCTCATCGTCGACTGACGAAGTAATCAGCTGTTCCTGCCCGCCTGAGTTGATCTCAACCTCGCGGGCGCGGCGGCGATGTGGTTCCTGGCCGAGTTCTCCCCTCCCCTTTACCCCCAGAACTGGTTCTATTCCACAATCAAGTTTATTTTGCCCTCCTGTTGGCTTTGTTCGAACTGATTCGAGCCTTGTGCGCAACGCCCGGTAGGCGGGATGGAGTTCAATGGTTCTGTTGAATGTGCCAGTCAAAGACCAAAATTCCAGCAGCAATCTAGTATTTTTGTCATTGGCTCGGGCAGCTGACCGATAGAACTCCGTAGACCAAAGTAACTGCAGGTTGTATTTACGCGCAAAACCTTTAACTAACTCCTGTTGAGCAGTGCGATTGACTAGCCGCAACAAACGCTGGCTTTATACGGGCTGGTAAGAAAATATTCGATTTAAGCAACCAACTTTTGAAGCACAGAGTGTGCCCTTTGTGACACCTTAAATGTTTCAAGATCAAAGTGTCCGAAATCAGCTTGAATCGCATACTCCGATATTTCTTAGACTGTCATGACATTCGAAGGTTTTAGTGGTTTCTGCCTAGTGAAAATAATCTAGGTGTTACCAGAATTGTTTTAACAAGCGGAACCGGCAGTTAGCGAAAAATGGAAAAGACGAAGAAGACAAAAAGGAGGTAACATCGCCGGAAGTTTAATGAGTAAGGCATGAAGAAAAGGAGAAGCAAAATCAAATTCAGAGGTCCAACAAGCGAGTGCGCAACTGGAATCTCGCTTACATCGATAAATGTGTAATTACACACTTGTCATGAGTTGTTCATTGTCAATGGAAGTGAAGATGCGAGTTGCAGGAAGTAATTTTGATGTTCCTGCTACTGTTTTCGGCTGATGTTGCAGGAGTCTGTAGCCCAGCGCAACTGTGCTGACTCACACTGACTTCGTTCGCCAAGCCCCGCTCGCTGCGCCTTACTGACCTTTTGCACGCTCGCTGTCGACTTACAGCGTGTAGGATCCGATGTAAACGAAACTTTCGCCTCATTTGATTGGCGGATGCTGACAGCGCACTCATTACGCAGGTAAATCTTGATATTTCCTCATTTTTTTCATCGACGCTGCTGGCTTTTGTAAGCGGTGGTTACAGCAGTTAGTCTAGGCCTACTTCAACTCAATATAGCTGTTCCCTTGAACTCTGTCTTGTCTGATTTTAATTTAGGGATCCTTTATTTGTGGATACAGCAAGGTTCGATAAAATCGCCGAAGAAGAATCCGTGAGGGATGTTGAAAGGTTAGTCGATCGCATCCTCTTTTTTTCAGTCATACATTGTCTACCTATACAGTGTAGAAACGCAAGGTAGTAAAGAAAACTGCGCTTGAATATTTTACTGATAAAAAAGCTGCAATATGCAAAATGGTTAGAGTGGCATAGAGGCAAATTCTCACATAACATAATTTTTGATTCTTATTTTGCGCACTGAAACTGAAGCTGTTATACCTTAAGAAAGCCTGGCTGGGGTTGGGATAAGTCTCCTGCCAACAGGAGGCTTCACGGCTGCCTTTGATGTCACGTGACTTTTGACTTCTATTCCCTCAAGAGTTGGTAGTCGAGACCGTCGAACTACTCCTACGAAGCAAATGGGATGAGATGGAGAATCACCTCGGACATACCCAAAAAGTACGTTGCTGAAGTTCTGTCTCAGGGCTTGCTTCATGTTTGACTGAGCAGTCTACGAGCAGGTGAAGGGCACACCAGTGGGTTCACCGATTTCAGGACTCATAGCCTAGGTGGTTCTATAACCCCCAGACCGAAATTGAGCGCAAGTCGCTATTGAAAATGATCAGGTGTTGACGTTCAAGGAACTTCTCAACTACGAGAAAGGAGGTAGACTACACCCAGTTGGCCTTTCTTGATGTCCTCCTCTTCTGCAAAGATTTTGGTGGCCTAAAGGCCAAGGTGTTCAGGAAAGTGATAAATCCGATGCAAGTACTTAACTTCGAAAGCAACCACCCAATCAGCCATAACGTAATGAGGTAAGGACACTTTATGTTGAGACGCAATGCAAAAAGTTAGAGGACAAAGTTTCCGCAATACAGTATGATCGGTGGATGGTCAGCGAAAATGACTACCGGCGCAACTTCCTCAACCGGTAGATGCGCAGAATAGTCGGGCAAGAGACTTATACCCACCCTCAATTTTTGCGAGCGATTCTGCATGTTAAAGAAGTCTCAGAGGAAACCGCCCAAGATATGTCGGAGAATTTTGAAAATATCTAAGGCCGCGAAGGGCAGAACATGTGGCGACTGTGTAGAAAAATGACGCCAATTCTCAAGTTGCGGCTCAGTCCATGACGCCCGGCCACACATCCAACTTTGATGAGGCCGCGATTCTCACGAGAGTTGACAATCGTGTGAGTTGCGAAGTACTTGCGTCATTGTTCACGGCCCTCACTCTGTAAGCAAGTGCACTGGTCTGCCTTATCCCTATTGGGTGCTTAGGCGCAATTTCGACAAAGCAAGTCGCCACTTGGTGAACGCGTGGCTTAACACCAACGCCAGGGATCCAGAGGACCGAGCAATCATCACGTCCAATTGCACCTCGTGTGATAAAATGTTCTAGTAGTCCTTTCTGCCCTACGTCCACCTAATTCTTGACGTCACAGACAAGGTCACTCAGAGCAGGGGCTTGCGCGGATTTACTTTTCGGCCTGCCTCCGACCAGACGCAAACTGGCGCATGAGACACTCACCATTCAGGCCAGTGTCTACCTTCCTGCAGTCCAACCAATCACCATCAAGGCCGCGGGACATTGCGATAAGTTCAGAAGGTCACGGCCAGGCCGCCGGTCCTCAAGCAAATAGCGCAAAACCGGGCAATCATCATCGATAGGGAATTTCATAATTTTCATAAGTGTGCAGTATCATAGTGTTTTTATCGTACCTATACTGCTACTCCCTATGCATGCATTACCCATTTCAGCTACCGTTTTTTACATTTCTCTGACGAAGATTCCGAGACGAATTTCCAAATGTCAAACGAATCCAAATCTTATGTCAGTGATCACATCTCCTTCTTCTTAATAGTTCTCTGAGGTTATTTTATATTTAAATGAATAATCATGCATGGTAATTAATGTAAAGACCGAACTTGAGGGATCCGTCCCCATCGTAAACACATTTCAGAATTTTGGGTAACTTTGTAGGATATCAGTAATTGATTTGATGTAGGACTTTGAAGTCGTCTTTAGCTTCCAAAACATCGCAGATCATAATGGGAAAAATTGTGGCATGAAATATGGGTGAAATGTATTCAGTTATATTGCTTTCACATTTATAGTCACGAAACGACCAAAATTTCCCAACTGTAAGGTCGCATCTCGTTTTAGTTATCTGTTGATATGATGATGTGGGTTGTTTTATGCTTACGTAACTTGACAGGAATTCTTCTGGCATCAATGAGTTGAATTCATTTGGAGTGAAGACTCCTTGATGGGATGCCATGATCAAGAGAGTGCACAGGAAACCTTAGAGGTAGGCTTTGCTTGCACAGCTTTCTGAAAGGACCTGCTTACACATGATAGGACGTGAATACTGAACTGATTCGGCCTCTATCGCAACCAGATATTTGACCCCCTTGCATGAACATGGGCCCGTGCCCTCAAAGGCCCGATCCTGACCAGCAGAACATCAAGTCTGTGCAACAATAGATAGGACGTTGAACGTCTTACAAATAGATTGTTTATTCGAGCATTAGGTGTTGCAGCAGCCACGGTTGGGTGTGACTGCCTGATCGTGCCTTCGCATTCAAAGGACATAAGAGGTGGTATGCAGTTGCTAGCTGGAGTCCCACGCAATTTGATTTGGATGTAGTAAACTGTGGGGATTTGGATGCGTGAAGGTGTGATAAACTGTTTACAATGTTGGCCTTCTTTGTAACTCGGAGCACGCCCACAATCAACGCGTCGTCTGCTTTTATAATAATTTGTATATTTAAGGCCCAAGGGGCCCTGTCGTTACAAACTGAGTGCTATCATGAAAATAAAAATAATAATGATAAACAGTGAACTCTTATAAAATAATTGTCATCGGCAGTAAAAAAAACTCCTAAATCGGTGGATGGGTTCAGCAGGCCACCGATTTCCAAAAAAGCTTTAGGAGAAAAACCTGCCTTAATAGGTAACAGGGTTTGATGGAGTTAGACTGGGACCTGATTTTGCGGGTTCGGGACGTTAATGGTCATGGAAAAAATAATGTATCGTTGAGTTAAGAAGGGGTCATCCGGGACAACAGGAGAAGACAGCAGAAGTCAAGGTAACATCACCGAGATGTGACCCACCTGACTCCAGAGCCCATCGAAAAGTTGGCGATAACAATTAATAGCGACATCAAAGACCACAGCCAAGGTTGCAAAAACGGAGAAGAGTTCGCAGGCCTTGGAAGTGGTGCTTGACTCTGACTCCAGAGTCCATCGGAAATTTGGCGATAACCATCAATAGCGACCTCGAAGACCACAGCGAAGGTTGCAGAAACGGAGAATAGTTCACAGCCCTTGAAAAGTATGTTTTACTTTGCTTCAAATGCCAGGAGTACCCTTTTCAAAATCTACAACTTGCGTGTTTGGAAAGGAAACAATTAGTAACGACTTTATTTTCTCTAAATTATAATGCTTATATAATTTGCCTTAAAAAACCGATAGTGTAGAAGACAGCCTAATATCGATTGGAAGGTTGATCCAAATAAAAGCATATTTGGCGGTAAAAAAGCGAGAACGGTTAGATGTGGAGCTACGGGGTGGTAAAATTATCATGGAAGAGTTACGAGTGGCGTAAGGTCAGTCTACCGGAAGGAGAGCGTTCATTTGTGGGAGATAAGGACTATTGTTAACGCGAAACAGAAAGCATATACCAGCTTCGAGTCTTCTTACCCAAAGAAATTTAATGTTTGCTAAATGACATCTATCTGTATAACACATACCAGACCCAGAAACAGAAAATATTTTACGAGTGAAAACTCGCTGAACCTTTTCAATCTTACCACGGTCATTTTGGGTCATGAGACCAAAAAGCGGGCAGCAGTATTCTTCTGTAGGGAGAACAAACATGCGGTATAGTTGTTGTTTCAAGGTGGGTGCAAGTCAGTGAGCCGTGGACACGGATCCTCGTTCCTTGCATCTAAAGTTTTCTCCTCACCATCGTGATCATAATATCCTATATAAGGGTCTTCGTTTCAAGCGAATGCTACGGGATGATGCTGGTAGTACATTTGCAGGAAAACATGCATTTGGATTTTGAGTGCCCTTAATGTCAAATCTCAATCGTGGCCTTTGCGGACCAGAAGTAACGATAGGCATACATAGAAGTGGATGCTTGTACTAAATACCTGACTTAGTATTCGAAAGTCATGTTACCAAGACTTAGTATCGCCCTCCTAAACGCTAGAGTAAATAAGGGAACTGCGATTAATGTGAATTCGCATCGAGGAAATTATACCTGCAAGAGTTGTTGACCTTTGAAAGGGACTCCTGCATGCGCTAAACATGTATAAAGGTACAAAAGTAAGCCCTTAAACATTTTACTCCGAACATTGACACGCTCCTAATGGAAGGATTTAGGTGTTAGGTGTTCTAAATGTCAGACCTCCATCGTGGCCTTTGCGGAATACAAGAAACAATATGTATCAGTATCAGTATATTGAGGGATATGTAGGAAAAATTCCTTTGAATGCCCTATTTGTACATATGTGCAGTGGTAGCAGAAAATTTGTTTCTCAGACTGTTGGTGAGGCCAGTTGTCCTGTGTCATAGGATAAAAATAGGATCAGACAGTGAGAAAACTCCTCAGGGATTTTTAGGCAAAAAACTGTCGCTCTTGTGAGGGTAATGCGTGGGATTTAGGAGAAAAAAGGGGGTTCCAGCGATGGGGCATTGCAAAGGTTCCCAGGATAATCACTGTGTGGAAGCCGCGTCCTGATTCTTCCTTGCTGATTGCAGAGTCCGCCAACGGAACTGGAATAACAGAGGCATCCGTTTAGATCGTTGACAGTCCGCTTTGGGTCGAACCAAGGGTGAATGTTTAGGCCATCAGGTCTGGCTGATAAGATCGCTAGCGGGGTAATCACGGTACGCAGATAGCCAAGTAGGGTAGACCGCGGAGAGGCGTTATAAATAGCAAACGTGAATGGATATAAAAACTAATACTTCTGAAAAATTGAAAGTATTATTATTATTTTTATTGTAAATTGTCAGTTACGATCCATCGTGCCCTGTTATATCGATCCAGTTTTCGCTTAAAACCCTCTAGCGATTCCGACATAACGATGTCCTGAGGAAGCGCATTCCACGCTTCGACCACCCTTTTTGAAAAGAAGTGTTTCCGAGCGTCCAGTCTAGCCCCTGTCACCTTTAATTTGAGAGGATGACCCCTCAGATTCGTGGTCGTTGCTCATTCGAAAAAACCCCCTGATATAAGACAACAGTTTTGAAGACGTAATACGCGGAATGCTAGTATCAGGTCCCCCCGAAGCTGCCTGTAGCGCAATGGGAAGAGGTTGAGTTTCGACAGCCGTGTTTCATAAGGCTGCGAGCCCTGCCCAAAAACAAGTTTGGTTGCGTGCCGTTGTACCTTTTCCAGGATGTTGATGTCTTTCGTGGCCCAGGGTCTCCAAGCTTGGATAGCGGATTCTTGGTGCGGTCGTACGAAGGTTCCGAAGACTTTTGTGAAGCACTCTTCATTGAAGGTAGAAAAAGCTCGTTTGACGAGGTATAGGATCGACATCGCGGACTTGGCTACCTTTGTGCAATGCAGGGAGGGTTTAAGCGAGGGCGTGATCCAGACTCCCAAGTCTTTCTGGGCGTTCACTTCCTTCAATGGTATGTCATTCAGTCAGTAAGCCGTGTCGTTTGAAGAACCAGATTTGCCGACTCGAATGGTGGTGCACTTGCTCTCATTGAACGGTAAGAGCCAGTCCGCCAACCATTTTTGAAGTCTATTTAAATTTTCCTGTAAGTGCACTTCGTCAGCCGCAGTTCGAATTACGCTCCAACGTTTTATATCGTCGGCTAACATGGCGATACCGCAATCCAGTTCGCGGACACAGTCGTTGATGTAGATAACAAACAAGATAGGGCCGAGAACGGAGCCTTGGGGAACACCACTCTCAACCTCAATCTTGGCTGACTGTTTGTCGCTGATGTGGACAGTTTACGAGCGACCGATTAGGAAGCTTTTTATCCACGTAAGGAGCCTACCCCTTACTCCTATGCGGCTGACTTTATAAAGGAGGCGGTGGTGCGGCACGCTATCGAAAGCCTTTTTGAAGTCAATATAGACAGCATGCACTGAGTTTCCACTATCGACTGCCTCAGTCCACCGTTCTAAACAGTAGAGCAAGTTTGTAACGCAGGACCTACCTCTACGAAAACCATGCTTAGCATCCGATAGCAGATGGTTTTGTTCCAGGAACTGCATAAGTTGTTGCTTAATACTTTTCCATGATTTTGCAACAGATTGCAGTAAGGCTGACCGGTCGGTAGTTATTCACTGAGACCCGGCTTCTCTCCTTGTATAGCGGTGTAATCCTCGCGGATTTCCAATCTACTGGTAGGCATCCGGTTTCGAAGGAGGTTTGGAATAGCATAGGGAGTGGTTTGGCCAACTCATTGGCGATCTCCTTCAAAATCTTGGCTGGTTCGTCGTTGGGACCTGGTGACTTAGATTATTTTAACCTTAAGAGTTCCTTAAGAACAAGAGCCTCGGGGAATTGGACAGTCTTAACTATTGTATGCGCTTCGGTGTCGTTGGTGGGGTGATCGTATGCAGTTTCCTTTGTGAAGACTGACCGGAAATATTTCAAAAGATGATCACCTTTGCTTTATCATCTATGAAGTCTCTTCCCTCAGCGGTCCTCAGCAGGGATATCGGATCCTTGTTTTTGGTACTCTGCCTGAGGTATCTTTAAAACAGTTTGGGGTTCACTGTGGCCCGGTTCAGCAAGTCTGCTTCGAAAGCCCGTCTTGTTTTGAGAATAAGACCCTTGACCCGGTTTCTCTAAGTTTTGTAGGCACTGACAGTTGCAAGAGTCCTGTCTGCTAGCATTTTTTTCCACAGCTTCCGCTTTTTGTTCACTTCGATTTTCAAGGCCTGCGTAAGCCATCGCGGTCTAGTGGTCACCTTTTTTCGCGAAATTGGACAGTGGTTGTCCATGAGTCTGTGTAGTGTGTTCCGGAACGCTTCCCAGTCCGTAGTTATGTTTCCAGAAAATAGAGGTTCCCACTCGACGCGCGTGAGTTCGGTCTTCATTCGATTGAAATCGCATCGCCAAATATTTCTTCTGGCTGTTGAGGGTCTCTCCGTTATTGAGACTAACGAGTACTACCATAGCAGTACAACATGTTCGCTTTTACCTAGTGGTGGGAGACATGACACTTCGTCGATGCTGTCCTGCGATTTCGTGGGAACGAGGTCCAGACAGTTGGGCTGTTGGCCATCGCGCATCCTTGTCGGAAAAGTGACGTGTTGCGTGAGAAATAACTTGAGAGTCATGCTCAGAAGGCAGCTGTCGAAGGTTAGATCGGAGCTTTGTGCGCAGGCCACACCCCAGTCGATGTGAGGCGCGTTAAAGTCCCCCACAATCAGGATGTCCGATCGTGCAGTAATTTTTTCCAGCTCCTCTAGCAAGGAGGCATCCACTACGGGCTCTCTTCTCGGTGGTCGGTAGAGTGTCAGTACATCGAGGTTGGGTGCTCCTGGTACTTTAATGGACAGCCAGATGGCCTCGGAAGTACACGCCAGTTTATCCGTTTTGTCTAAAACTGTGAGTCCATTTTTCACGTATGCTGCTACGCCACCGCCTTGACGACCTCTGTCTTTTCTGAACAGTTGATAGCCAGGCATGGATACCTCGCCGTCAGCTACCTGTTCGTACAGCCTAGTTTCGGTTATTGAAACTATATCTGGGGATAATTCAAAGGCATGAATCTTCAGCTCGTCTAGCTATGAAAGCATACTCTGTGCATTTGTGTACATGAAAGTTAAATTTCTGTTTGCTCGAGAATTGGTTACAGTCAGGCTCTCCCCGCCCCTTACCGGGTCGACTGTGCGGTCATCCGGGGAGGACCTTTCCTGAGGGAGAACAGTGGACGCTGGATCACTTGGTTGTTTTAAATAACCAAATTTTTTCCCCCTAGTTCTGCCTTTGTATGTTTTTCGATTGGGCTCAATCCTCCCCCTACTGAGCCGACTGTGTGGTTATCCGGAACGGACCTATCCAAGGTGAGAAAAATCGACGTTGGATCACTTGGTTGTTGTAAATAACCAAGTATTGTTCACCTTTGCTGACCCGCTCCCTCATTTTGAAAACAAGTTGACGACGTTTTTTCGATTCTGCAGCTGAGAACTCCTGCTGAAAAAAAACTCCCGGGTCAGAGTCTTTTATTGTAAAACGCATAGATAGAATGAGCTTGGCGTCTTGGCTTCTTGTCATGACCACTTTTAGAGGTCTGGGACGTGCCGTTCCAGTTGAGCTCTCTGCCCGTTTGCCAAGGCGGAAGGCCTTTTCGCACTCTAATGGTACATTGGGTCCCAGCATTTTGTTCATAAGTGCATGGACGACCTGGACATCTGCGGAATGCCGGTCCATGGGAGTGGCTGCGGTTGATGCCGGCTTCACTCTTAGTGCCGTTTTTCGTGCCTGCGACACTGTCGCTTGCTTGCTCGTTAATAGCTCTTGTGCTGCTATTATGACTATCTTGTGTGCGACCGGACTCTATGGTTGATGTACTGCCCTCGTTTTCTACTGTGGGCTTCGGGCTCGGGCCTGCGACACTGTCACCCACTTTCTGGTTAATAGCAGTACAGGCAGTGGATTCCGGTAGACCTTGTATTACGAAACGTTTGCCCCTATCGGTGACTTTCTGCGTCCCCTCTACGCCGTCGGTCACTTCCTGGTGCAACGCTTTCGTGTTTTCCTTCGTGTCTTTTTTGACGGCAGCCTGTACTTTACGTGGCGAACCAAGCGTGTTTTTCTTGTCTACGGCGAGATTGTTTAAACTCGCCTCAGCGGTGGCTGATTGATCAATTGTGGGGGCCTGCACTGTAAGTGTGAGCTCCCTCGTTTGTTTTTCGGTGGCTTTCTTCGCTTTCATCGCTTTGTGTGCATCGGACCGCAGTTGTCTCTGTGCAAATACTGTCTCTTTTTCTTCTCCCAGCTCTTCTCCGATCCCCTTTCGTGCGATTTCACTAGTTTTGACCTGTGAAGAGGGTGAGACTGGTTGGTCAGGTAGACGCTTCCCTCTTCTCCTGGCCGTTTTGATGATCCTAGAACCTGAACTTTCTTGGGATGGTAGATAAGGACTTGTTTGTGTTTGCTTCCCTTCAGTTTTAGTCGCGCTTGGACCGATTGGCTGGTGCCTGGTAGCGACATCCGTCAAGGCGGATTCTAGCTGTTAGGATGTTAGTCGAACCAAATGCTAGCAACGTTTGGAGGCTTTCCTAAGGTGTCGAGCTTAGCCAAAATGTATGTGTTGGTTACCTCGGACCGCATAACAGGCGATGGCTTTCTACACGGGATAACCTTAGACGCATGCACACACGCAGGAAGGACACGAGCCTACACAAAGCCCCAGGGCCAACTGGTCGCGTGACGTAATCCCATTGCGGCCAACCAGGCCATAAGAGAACGCGCAGACAATCTATTATAAGCCACTGTCACCCCCCGACAGAGGTTGTTGCAACCGCAAACGCGTGGCGACGCCAGTCCACTCCCAATGCCGGGCTCGTCCCGAGGCGGGGCACAAAGAGTTGCAGCCACAACTGACAGCGAGGACGCTGTAGATCAACCCATCAGCACAGTCACCCGAGACAGTTCCTCTGGGTTTTGTACACAATAAAACCCACCTCTTGGTGGATCAAAAAGTTATGCCCTTCTTATTGTGTTCTTCCTTGGGGATTTCAACAGGGCGTAATTTAACGGTGACACACGTCCGATGTCATCTTTATAACATTAGCGTCGCTGAACCCGTTGTTATAAAAATATGCGCCCATTGATGTGGACACTTTTAATAATACCCTAACTGTGTATTCGAAAATCATGTTACAAAGAATTAGTGCCTTCCCACCCTAAACGCTAGAGTTAAGAGATGAGCCACGCTTAAATTGAATTCGCATCACTTCTTTGTGTTATCAACGAGGACAATATACCTACAGGAGCTGTTTTTAGGAGTATTCCTAACGAGCGGCCTTGGCGCGCTCTCAGGGTACGTTATAGGCCCGCCCCAAAAACAAAGGGTGCGCATGAAGGAGCCGAGGTCACACGAGACGGACAGGACAGAGGCGGCCAGATGGCCAATCGGGCCGCTAGGCATATGAGGGCACAATCTGATTGGTCCCATCGATAACCTTACCTATCATATAGCTCCCTTCACGGGATACAAAAGACGACTTCCTTTCCTTTACGACCTTGTTCATTATTCGCCTTTTTTGGACTGAAACAAAGAAACTGGGGCGACACGAATCTAGCTTGGGGAGTAATTACAACATTGTTAACCTTTCGAAGATGACTCCTGCATCCGCTAAACTTAGCGTACTATATCAAGCGACAACAGTCAGCCCTCATAAATTTTAATCTTAAAATTTAATTTCTCCTACAGAAAATTTTTTTCCCTGAGGCTGTGTGTTCACATGAACGCAGCTGCGCCCCTGCCCTTCTTTTGGCAAAGGAAACAGCCTCGAGTCCTGTCCAGTTACGAGGACGAGAATACTGGTCTCTGATGGCTAATGACCGTACAGTTTTGCTGATAACTGAAAAAGACAGCGCAACTGTCATCACGTAGGCGGTAGTGTCGACAAAGGGAAGACTCCCCGAATCACAAGTCAGGTAAGACAAAGGTGGTAGGAACCGATTTTCTGCAAAAAGATGAACTACACAAAGGCTGTGTGACGAGCCAGCTGCCAACGCCAGGTCTTTTTGCGTGTTGCATTCGCTGCCCTCTTTTTGTGCAATAGGGCTTACTTTGCGCCAAACGCTGTTATGTTTGTTTTCTGTGACATATTCCTTTAAAAAATCCTTCTTTTGACATTGTCATAATTTTTATGAACTTTTATTTTACTAATATTCCGCTTGTTTACATTTCGGTGTTTGGGTTGCGTTTACAGTTCAGTACCGTAAATTTGCTGGATATAGGGCATCCTGCTAAAAAATGTCATTTTTGTTTTATGCGCTCTATGCCGGCGCTATATAGCGCCCGTAATTAACACATTTAATTATGTTTACGACTTTTTGCAACTAATTTCCCAACGCATTCTTCACTATCCATCCTTTTTTTCCTACCCATAAACCCCCATTTCCCACCAGTCCCATAAAACAGAAGACTACGGTTTACAAGACTCGCGTGGGCCTACACAAGCGGCTTCTGTCGACGTCCCAAGGCAGGACAGTATACTATAGGCAGAAGTTAGACACCAATACAGCCGAATGACCATTTTTGGCTTATTAGCAGTCATCAGGCAGCCACACTTAAATGCACGTCTATCAACTGCCGAGGCTCAAATCTGCAGCCTTAGGCCTGGATGGTTATTTCGAAAATCTAGTGATAAACAAGCCAGACTTTGTGTGGATATGAAAATTTCCTTTTCAGTTCACGAAATAAGAATGAGACAAATGCCGTTATGTGAGAATGTGCGTCTTCGCAACGCTAACCATTTTGCATGTTGCGAAATATTTTAGCCACAGCATTTCTGAGTGTCGTTTTCCCAATTATCTTGCTTTTCTACACTGCATACGTAGACAATGAATAACTCAGAAGGAAAAGGTGCGATTGCTGCGTCAAGACTTTTATCAGCCTGCCGTTTTGACGCCCCTCATGGATTCCTCGTCAGAGCCCTTATCGAAAGCTTGTTGCTGCATCGACAACGGAAAGATCCTGAAAAAAAAGTCAGGCAAGACAGAGTGCAGAGGAAGAGCTTTACTGAGCTCAAGTAGTCCTAAACTAACTGCTGTACGCACCGCGTACAAAAGCCAGGCGTGTCAGTGAAAAAGTGAGGATGTGTCAAGCTTTGACTACGAGATGAGTGCTCTTTCGGCTGCCGCCAATAAAGTGAGGCGGCAGTATCGATTAGCTTGGAGCTTACACATTGTGAGTTGACAGCGAACATGCGTGCGAAAGGACAATAGTGCGCAGCGAGCGAGGCTTGGCGAACGAAGTCAGTGTGATTCAGCGCAGTTGCGCTAGGCTACAAACTCCTACAACATTAGCAGAAACCGTCAAAACCGGTTCTTCAAACGGCACGGTTTACCGACCAAACGATATACCACTGAATTACGCAAAGGTAGCCAAGTCCCCGATGTCGGTCCTATACCTCGTCAAGCAAGCTTTTTCTGCCTTCAATGAAGACTGCTTCACAAAAGTCTTTGGAACCTTCGTACGACCGCAACTAGAATCCGCTATCCAAGCTTGGAGACCCTGGACCGCGAACGACATCAACATCCTCGGAAAGATTCAAAGGCGCGCAACCAAACTTGTTATGGAGCAGGGCTCGCAGTCTTATGAAAC